>JAQPPZ010011310.1:3600000-4200000 GCA_028583015.1 Wollemia nobilis | reverse complement strand
AATAAAATTGAGCATCATAATGTTCCCCCTCCTACCCAATATGTAGGGACTATTAGTGGACAATTACCTATTCACGATCTGCAAATCTTTGACACAACTTTATCCATAGTTACGGCCAGACATCTACATAATATTTGGACACTTGATCTTAGTGATACTGAATATGAGACTGAAAGTGACATGGAAATCACCTCAAATCAATCGAATAGTTCTAAAGATGAATCAGATCCTGTTCAACCCATCACAAGTTCTATGGTTCCAGAAGAACCATTTCCTAGAAGAATCACCACTAGACCATCTTCTCACCAAATACTTTCTAATGAACAAGCCATAAATGCTAGACCAAGACCTATTCATCACTTGTAAAATAATATTGTAGGAACCATCGAAGCCGTTACCAGACAACAGGCTCAAAAATCTCAACAGGATCAAACTCAGAATGATGGATCAACTCCATTTGTTTTGAAAAATCCCAATAAAGGGAATTATACGTCTAATGTTCAACATAAGCCTCCTTATAATATTAATGAACAATTATCAAATACTACAGCTAGAATTTCCCTTTTGGATCTCTTAAGATCTTCTCCTACCCATAGGGATGAATTAATGCTCACATTAAGCCAAATGATGGTACCATAAAATATTCAACCTGAAGCCATGTCCAATACTATCATAACTCGAGAAGTCGATTGTATTGACTTTTGGGATAGAGATATCCCGTAACATAGTCTACATAAGGATAACCCCTTATATATTATTGCCCTAATTGGGGATGTAGTAGTTAAACGAGTCTTGATTGATAATGGTTCATCTTTAAACATATGCACTTTTGACTTCTACCAAAGATTTGGGTTTAGAAGTGACGAAATGAAAAGAACTGATATGATTATAAAAGCCTTCAATGACGAAACACAAGAAACGTGTGGAGTTATTACTATACCCTTGCAAGTTGGTCCTAGAACCTTAGATACGACCGTGTTTATTGTACATTGCCTTGCATCATATAATATACTTTTGGGTCGCCCTTGGATCAACATGATGCGAGCGGTTCCATCCACTTTACATCAGTGTGTTAAATTTGAATTTAAAAATCAGTTGGTTACCATTCATGGTGATCCTAGACCCTTTGATATGTGTGCTTTGGCAAAACCTATTGGAGTTCAATTTTGCCCTGCCCTATCATCCACACATCCTAATTCTCATCATCCGCCCAAACGTGTGAAACACACACCCATAACATCATCTACTCTTTCAACTACACCTCTACATATAACTCAACCATCTTCCGAACAAACCACATTAGGACCTCGAAAAGATCCCAAAACTACAACCAATGCTTCTTGTTTTACTCCTATAACTTCCATACCTATAGAATCATCCATCGATATCCCTATAACATCTACATCCACTATAGGCATCCTTTCCACATCCGATGATGTAGGAAATGTTCCTTCTACCTCTTATGCTCTCACTGATGAGCTCTTACCCGATTTATCTAAAATTCTTATATCAGAAGAAACCAACATTGCCATGCAAGCTTCCCTTATTTTAAATAAACTCCCACCCTCTCCTCGTACCTTGGGCCTCCCATAGCCTATGGGAAGTATCTACCAAGTCAAGAGTTGTGCTTTTATTTATAAAGGATATGATTGGGGAAGAATACCCAAAAACATCAAGACACATTGTGATGGATATGCTAGATGCTATTTTGCTAATGAGTATCTTAAAGCTAAACCCATAATGCTTAAATTGGGATATAAAGGGAAAGGTTTGGGACCTTTCCAAAATGGTATGAAAGAACCTTTTGAGGTAGAACCGTGGCCTTCCCGATGTGGTGTGGGCCTATTTCCTAGTAAAGGTCAGCCTTCCTTTGAGGATATGACCATTTGTGGTCCAGTTTTTGGAAGGGTGTTGTTTATGAATAAGCTCGATGATATGCTATCATAGCTTCCCGAGGATTGCTCGATGAGTTGGAGGGGATTTTTTGATGACTCATTGAGGATTGTATATTGGTTTTTTTCGTGGCTCTTCCTAGTGCCTAGCTGAAGCTATGCTCCCAAGACGTATCCAGTAACCTTGGAAGAATTCAAGAATTAGGGTTCCCCCTATTTTGGAGAGATCTACTATGGAAGTAGACATCATAAAAATTAACATTGGCAGACACTTGGCAATTTTGGGTACCTTGAGTACATTGCCTTTGCTCAAGTATAGTTATTGTCATTGATGTCAAAGGAGCTCTTGGTAGTTGTTGTCTTTGATGTCAAGGAGTTCTTGAAGCAATTTGATTTGTTGCCTAAGTATGTGTTTTGATGAAGGTTTCGAGTATGATCAGTAAGTCTCTAAGAAAATGAGTAGCCCCAGTTGCAAAAAGATCAAGAAAAAGACAAGTAAGAAGAAGTATGCAGGCAGCTGGAAAAACTGTCGCGATTTCGCGACATGTTTTAGGAGAGAGAAAGCTTTGGCAAAACTGTCATGATTTCATGACATGCTGGAAGGTAGAGGCAAAGCTGGCAAAATTGTCACGATTTCACGACATGTTTGAGGAGAGAGAAAGTTTAGGCAAAACTATCATGATTTCATGACAAGTTGAGTTGGCAGTGTTGAGTTGCAGGAAGTGTCACGATTTCGCGACAAGTTTCAATGAAGTTGTACGAATGCAGAAAGTGTCACGATTTCACGACAAGTTGAGTTGGCAGTGTTGAGTTGCAGGAAGTGTCACGATTTCGTGACAGGTTTCAAAGAAGTTGTACGGATGTAAAAAGTGTCACGATTTCGCGACAAGTTGAGTTGGCAACTTGCAGTTGGCGAAAGCGTCACGATTTCACGACATGTTCCGATTTCACGAGCGATTGGCGAGAAAAGAGCTTAAGGCAGCAAAAGCGTCATGATTTCGTGACATGTTCCATTTTCGCTAGTGCAAGCCGAGAAGAAGGCTTGAAGAAGCAAGAAGGGTCGCGATTTCATGACAAAGTTGCAGATGACGTCAACAAGAGGCAAAGGTGTCACGATTTCATGATAGAAGTAGAGAAGAAGGCTTTGGAGTCTAAAGCATCATGATTTCGTGACAGAGTTGCTGATGACGTCAGCAAGAGGCAGATGTGTCACGATTTTGCAACAAGAGCAGAGAGGAAGGCCTTGCAGACTAAGGTGTCATGATTTCGTGACAGAAGACATGATGGTGTCAGTAAAGTCAGGGAGTGTCGCGATTTCGCGACAATAGACCAAAGAAGGCACACAACAGGCAGTAGTGTCATGATTTCACGACAGCAAGTAATATAAGGTGTACGACAGACAAAGGCATAGCGATATCGCGACATGTTGTAGTTTCACAAAGAAAAGCTATAGGACAGCAGAGGCGGTTGAAGCCAACAGAGTTAACCTTTGCCGACGAAGTGTAAGGTTGTGCAACCGACGATTATTTTAAGGATATACAACCGACTAAGATCAAGAATTTAATCCATGGATCTTATTGCTATAAAAGGAGGACTATTTTTGAGTGTCAGGTATTGAATGTGTGTGTTGAGTTTGCGTAAGTGAAGTCTACTGTGCGCAAAGAGCAGTCGTATCGAATCGATCGAAGTGTGTGTTCGAAGTGCGACTTTCGTAGAGGCAGAGTGTAGGAAGAATATCGATCGAGGAGAAGCAGACTATGCGAAGAGGGTGTTGTTGTGGCTGCACATAGGCGCATAAGTTGTGCGATCAAGTGTTGTAGTATTTACACAGACTGTGTAAAGAAAGCAGAGTGTGCGAAGACTGCGCTGCGATGGATGTGCAAAGGAGTAGAAGCTAAGTTGAGAAGATAGTGCTACTGCATTTTGTGAAGATTGCACTATTGTGTTTACATAGAAGTTGAGAAGATAATGTTGTTGTAATTTGAGAAGACTGTGCTGCTGTAGTTGCGCAGACAGTGAAAAGTTGTTTTCAACCAAGTGCAAAAAATAACAGAGGAAGAGAACAATTATGTCAGACTGAAGGACTGTGTTTGGTGCAGATAGGAGGACCAACTTTGTAGTGACAAAGTTGAGGACAGAGATCTCTAGCCAGAGCAGGGAAGACAGGTGTCTTATGTGGATAGAGTTCCACTTGCTAAGGGCAAAGGAGATAGAGGTCTTCTAGAGGATCACCAGCCAAAGTAGAATTAGGGGAAGGTGTCTCCTTTGAGCTGAGGCTCATAAACATTGTAATCGGGAAGGATTCCTAGAGGACTTTGATACAACTTTTAGAAGAAAAGTTTTATCCGTGGAGTAGCCCACCTTGGGTGAACCACGTAAATTGTTGTGTCTCTTTGTGGATTGCATTTTGTGCATTGTTTTACTGTTATTATTACTGCTATCTTTATTCGCATGTTAATGGTTTGAAAGTTGTATTGATAGATAAAGTTAAAAGTGGTCTTATACTTGTTCACCCCCCTCTCGGTATAAGCTTGTGTTCTTCAATTGGTATCGAGCCGATGCCTTTGGAAAGGTTTAATCGACTTGAAGGAAGAAGTTTGCAAAGAACACAATGGACTACTCAAGTGGCAATGCAGCACCTATTCTTGATGGATCAAATTTTGGCCCGTGGAGTGCAAGAATGAAAGTCTATCTAATGGCACTTGGTAATGAGGTATGGGAAGTTATTGAAGATGGGTACACCATTCCTGCAAATGGTCCTTACACTAAAGAAGATAGGCTTCTACATCACAGCAACTCAAAAGCCATGAATGCAATCTTGAAGGGTTTACAAAAGGTAGATCTCACCAAAGTTATTCACTGCAAGACAGCTAGTGAAATGTGGAAACAATTGTAGGTTGTTCATACAGGTGATGCAAATGTTCGAAAGGCCAAGTTGAGACATTTTAAAGGTATGTTTGAACAACTCAAGATGAATGATGATGAAAATATTAGTGACTACATGCTCCGGATGGATGAAGTTGTTAATTCTATGAAAGACTTAGGTCTTGAACTTGCTGAAAATGATGTGTGTGATAAGATTTTAAGATCCCTTCCTAATAGATTTAGTGAAAATATTTTTGCTATTGAGGAAGCTAAAGATTTAGATAAATTGAAAAAGGATGAGCTCCATAGTATTCTTGCAACATTTGAGTTGAGAACTCAAGTGAAAGTTGATGTAAAGAAAGAGGCAGCTTTCAAAGCTACCAAGAAATCAAAGGGCAAACAGATTCAAGAGAGTGATGAGTCTTCTAGTGAGGAAGAGGCATATTACAGCAAGAAAGGCAAGTTTTCCAGAAAGCACAAAAGCAAGAAAAATATAAGATGTTTCAATTGTGGGAAATTTGGTCATTATGCTATTGATCGTACTATTTCCAAAAATGAAAGTGATGAAGATATACAGGATGTTAAGAGCAAGGATTCCGAAAAGTACGGGTATTACAAAAAGAGCAAATATGAGTACAGCAATCACAAGAAAAGCAAAGATGAGTACGACAATCATGGAAAGAGGCATTCTCACAAGAATAAGAAGAGCTTCTACTTAGACAAAGCAAGTAAGTGTTCTAGCGGTGATAGTGAAAGTTCTTCTAGTGATGATGAAAATGAGATGCTGTTCATTTCGAAAAAGAGGAAGAACCAAAACATAAATTCATTATCATGAAATGTTTTAGATGTGGAAATTTTGGGCACCTTGAGGATGATTGCAAAAATAATGATTTGGTTGCTAGTATGTATGAGGATGCTTGAGAAAACTGATAATGAAGATGCATGTATGGTTTTTGAAAAAGGTAGCACCTCTAGTGATAAGAAATCTGAAAAAGGCCGTGATAATTCAAAGTGCCATCAAATAGAGGATCTTGAATGTGAACTCAATAATGCTCTTAGTGTTTTGAAAAAGGAAAGAAAGAAGAATGATAGACTCAAGGTTAAATTAGATGAATGTTGTATGGAGAGAGATGAACTTATAGAAAATCTTGAAGTCTCTATGGCTAAGTCACAAGAACTCAAGGATGAGTTAGATTCTAAAATTCGGGAGTATAGTGAGTTAGAACAAGAAATGGCTTCTTTGAAAGAAGAAAATAAAGAGTACAAGGATAAGCTCTCAGATTTTAGGATAGCTCCAAGAAGGTTAAATTTCTCATCAAAGGACAAAGAAAACCAATAGATAAAACAGGTCTCGATTTTGTTGAGCCGCACAAGGAACAGGTTGGGGAATCTAGCAAGAGATTTCAAAAGGAAGAGAGTTCTATTGAAGAAAGTACTTCAGATCATGAGTCCGTAAGTGATAGATACGCAGAAACGAGAAAACGATATTTCTGATTGAGAAGAAGAAGTTTTTGGGACCCATGAAGTCGAATAAAAGAAAATTTCACAGCACATGTTTTGCATGTCATAGATTTGGTCACATGGTCGTACATTGCATGACTCAAGTGAAGAAGGGTAACAATAACGCGTTTCAGGAGATGTAATTTCTTTCAAGGGTATTGCTACTCTTGTCAATCAATTCGGGCACAAGGCAATTTTCCGCAAGGCAAATAACGAGAGCTGGGTTAGTCGGAATAGGCGGATTCAAAGAATAGCCATGCACGAAAGAAATAATGTTGTTACTTGCTATAAGTGCAACAATGAAGGTCACCTAGCTAGACAGATGTAGAGTTGATCTTCCGAGGTACGGGAATAGGAACGATGAGTATGAACAAGTCCAAGGATCAAAGCATGGATAAGAATAGGAATGACAACAGAAACAGGAAAAGTGATATGAACAGGTCCGAGGATCAAAACGGTTAACAAGAACAGACAATGTGGAAAAAGGATTCAAGAAAAGGCCCGACAAAGGAATTGTAGACACTAATGATGATGAGTGTCTAATGGGAGTTTCACTCCCAACCCTATTTTAAATCACCTCAATAGAAGGTGGGGGAGGGACTAAGCTAAGAGACTCATTCTTAGTCCCAAGCCCCAAAGGTGACCCTTTGCCATTGATGACAAAGGGGGAGAGATTTGAGTAAGGGGGAGAGATATGAGTAAGGGGGAGAGCTTCAAGTGAAGAGGAAAGCTTCAAGTCAGGGGAGCAAAACTTCAATTAGAATTCGATTGATGGATCAGTTGGTTCAGTTTTGGCTCTTGAGATATGTTTTTAGTTAAAGGTTGCCATCAATGACAAAGGGGGAGATTGTTGGCAATTTTGGGTACCTTGAGTACATTGCCTTTGCTCAAGTATAGTTGTTGTCATTGATGTCAAAGGAGCTCTTGGTAGTTGTTGTCTTTGATGTCAAGGAGTTCTTGAAGCAATTTGATTTGTTGTCCAAGCATGTGTTTTGATGAAGGTTTTAGTATGATCAGTAAGTTTCTAAGTAGCCCAGTTGCAAAAGATCAAAAAAAAGATAAGTAAGAAGAAGTATGCAGGGGTGGCAAAGCGTCACGATTTCATGACATGTTTTAGGAGAGAGAAAGTCTTGGCAAAACTATCGTGATTTCGCGACATCTTTGGAAGGCGAGAGACAAAGCTGGCAAAAGCGTCACGATTTCGTGACATGTTTGAGGAGAGAGAAAGTTTAGGCAAAACTGTCATGATTTCATGACAAGTTGAGTTAGCAGTGTTGAGTTGCAGGAAGTGTCACGATTTCACGACAAGTTTCAATGAAGTTGTACGGATGCAGAAAGTGTCATGATTTCGTGACAAGTTGAGTTGGCAGTGTTGAGTTGCAGGAAGTGTCACGATTTCGTGACAGGTTTCAAAGAAGTTGTACGGATGCAGAAAGTGTCACGATTTCGCGACAGGTTGAGTTGGTAGCTTGCAGTTGGCGAAAGCGTCGCGATTTCATGACATGTTCCAGTTTCACGAGCGGTTGGCGAGAAAAGAGCTTAAGAGCGACGAAGCGTCACGATTTTGTGACATGTTCCATTTTCGCTAGTGCAAGCCGAGAAGAAGGCCTTGAAGAAGCAAGAAGTGTCGTGATTTCATGACAAAGTTGCTGATGACGTCAGCAAGAGGCAAAGGTGTCACGATTTCATGACAAAAGCTGAGAAGAAGGCTTTGGAGTCTAAAGCGTCACGATTTCATGACAAGAGTTGTAGATGACGTCGACAAAGCGAGATGTGTCATGATTTCACGAAAAGAGCAGAGAGGAAGGCCTTGTAGACTAAGGTGTCACGATTTCATGACAGAAGATATGATGACATCAGCAAAGTCAGGGAGTGTCACGATTTCATGACAACAGACCAAAGAAGGCGCACAACAGGCAATAGTGTCACGATTTTGCGATAGCAAGTAATACAAGGTGTATGGTAGACAAAGGCGTAGCGATATCGTGACATGTTGTAGTTTCACAAAGAAAAGCTACAAGACAGTAGAGGTGGTTGAAGCCGACAGAGTTAACCTTTGCCGACAAAGTGTAAGGTTGTGCAGCCGACGATCATTTTAAGGATATACAGCCGACTAAGATCAAGAATTTAATGACCATGGATCTTATTGCTATAAAAGGAGGACTATTTTCGAGTGTCAGGTATCAAATGTGTGTGTTGAGTTTGCGTAAGTGAAGTCTGTTGTGCGCAAAGAGCAGTCGTATCGAATCGATCAAAGTGTGCGTTCGAAGTGTGACTTTCGTAGAGGCAGAGTGTAGGAAGAAGATCGATCAAGGAGAAGCAGACTATGCGAAGAGGGTGCTATTGTGGCTACACATAGGCACATAAGTTGTTGTGCGATCGAGTGTTGCAGTATTTACATAGACTATGTAAAGAAAGCAGAGAGTGCGAAGACTGCGCTGTGGTGGATGTGCAAAGGAGCAGAAGCTAAGTTGAGAAGATAGTATTGTGGTATTTTGTGAAGATTGCACTACTGTGTTTGCGCAAAAGTTGAGAAGATAGTGCTGCTATAATTTGATAAGACTGTGCTATAGTTGCGTGAGACAGTGAAAAGTTGTTTTCAACCAAGTGCAGAAAAGAACAAAGGAAGAGGACAATTGTGCTAGACCGAAGGACTATGTTTGGTGCGGATAAGAGGACCAGCTTTGCTAGTTACGGAGTTGAGGACGAGAGATCTCCGACGGAGCGGGGAAGATAGGTGTCTTTTGTGGATAAAGTTCCACTTGCTAAGGGCAAGAGGAGATAGAGGTCTTCTAGAGGATCACCAGCAAAGCAAAATTAGGGGAAGGTGTCTCCTTTGAGTCGAGGCTCATAAACATTGTAATCGGGAAGGATTCCTAGAGTACTTTGATACAACTTTTAGAAGAAAAGTTTTATCCGTGGAGTAGCCCACCTTGGGTGAACCACGTAAATTATTGTGTCTCTTTGTGGATTGCATTTTGTGCATTGTTTTACTTGTTATTACTGCTATCTTATTCCGCATGTTAATGGTTTGAAAGCTGTATTGATAGATAAAGTTAAAAGTGGTCTTATCTTGTTCACCCCCCCTCTCGGTATAAGCTTGTGTTCTTCAATTTTTTTTTTTTTTTTTTTTTTTTTTTTTTTTTTTTTTTTTTTTTTTTTTTTTTTTTTTTTTTTTTTTTTTTTTTTTTTTTTTTTTTTTTTTTTTTTTTTTTTTTTTTTTTTTTTTTTTTTTTTTTTTTTTTTTTTTTTTTTTCCTTTTTTTTTTTTTTTATGAACGGGCCCAACCCTCACATAATCAACATTGGATCAGAATTGAGTCAGGAAAAACAAGATAAATACATTGCATTCCTTAAACAATATGAAGACATCTTTGCTTGGACATATGAAGATATGCCAGGATTAGACCCTTCTATAGCTATGCATCACCTAGTAGTCCACCCAGATGCTAAACCTGTTAAACGAAAACTTAGAAAAATGCATCCTAAAGTGGCCTTACTAGTCAAAGGGGAATTAGAAAAAATCTTAAATGTTATTTTTATACAAGCCATTGATTATGCTTGAATGGATTTCAAATGTAGTTCCAGTAACTAAGAAAGAAGCCACTAAAGTTAGGGTTTGCACAGACTTGAGAGATATTAATGTTGCATGCCCTAAAGACGATTTTCCCCTTCCCAAAATGGATCAGATCATTGACTTTACTGTTGGAAGTGGAATGATATCCCTAATGGATGGATTTTCCGGTTATAATCAGATCAGGATAGCTCCTAAAGATCAGGCTAAAATAGCCTTTATTACCCCTTGGGGAACCTTTTGTTGGAAAGTGATGCCATTTGGTTTAAAGAATGCAGGTGCAACCTATCAACGAGCCATGACTTATATCTTTCACGATATGATGCATGATATTCTACATGATTATGTAGATGATATTATAGCTCGTTCTATCAAAGAAGATGATCATTTAAATGACTTGAGAAAAGTATTTGATCGGTTAAGGGAATATCTTATCCGACTAAATCCAGCCAAATGCATATTCGGAGTTAAGTCCGATAAATTATTAGGGGTTATAGTTTCTTTACGTGGCATTGAAATTGACCCTCTCAAGATCGTGGCTATCACAGATATTCCCGCACCCACCAATATATCAGAATTACGAAGTTTACAAGGTAAGCTTCAAGCTATTCGTCGCTTCATCGATAAGTTGGCAGACAAAACCGGACCCTTTCTTAGGCTTCTTAAGAAATATGTCTCTTTTCATTGGGACGACGAATGTCAAGAAGCATTTGAACTCCTTAAGCAATATCTCCTTAAACCACCGGTGCTTTCCCCACCTAAATCTGATCGTCCATTTATTTTGTACATTTTTGCTTCCGATTTTGCCTTAGGAGCTATGTTAGCTCAGCTTGACGATGAGAAGAAAGAACATGCTAATTATTACATTAGCAGGACCTTAATTAGTTATGAAACTCGCTATACCATATTAGAGAAATTATGTCTAGCAGTTGTATTTTCTACACAAAAACTACGACATTATATGCTCAGTCAAAAAACATATGTTATTGCCAAATTCGACCCTTTGCGATATCTCATGAGTCGATCGTACTTATCTGGTCGTACAGCAAAGTGGGTTCTTGCGCTAAGCGAGTTTGAACTCACATTTATAGGACAAAAGTCTGTTAAAGGTCAAATCATAGCAGATCAATTAGTTGTTGCACCCTTAGAGTCTACTCGTCCCCTCATCATTGAGTTTCCTGATGAATGCCTTAAACTAGAGGTAGACCATCCAGAGCAATGGTCCCTATACTTTGATGGAGCCCGATGTATGAGTGGGGCTGGTGCAGGTATTATTTTAATATCTTCATAGAAACATCTTATACCTTTGTCCTTCAAATTAACATTTGCTTGCACCAATAACACTGCTGAATATGAAGCTCTTATCCTTGGATTACGAGCTGCCTTGGCATTGAAAATTAAAAATTTATTGGTTTTCGGTGATTCTCAACTTGTCATAAATCAAATCAATGATGTTTATCAGACCAGAGATGATAAATTATGCCCATACAAAGCATATGTTTTACAATTATTATCCTTGTTTGATCAAGTTACCTTGGAAGCTATTCCTCGAACTAGCAATCGTGCGGCAGACGCTATGGTTGCAGCCGCATCTCTTTTGCCCTTGGAGTTAGATGACGAATATGCTACCATCATTATTCATCGACTCCAGGAACCCGCTTCAAGCAAATCATGCCTAGAACCTTTGGATGTGTTTCTAATCACCGAAACTACTCCTGAACATTGGTACACTGATATCTTTAATTTTCTCCAAAATGGGACCTTCCCTGATGGTTGTACTAGCAACCAGCGTAGGTTATTACGTAGACGAGCAAGTCGCTTCGTGATTATTGGTAATACCTTGTATAGAAGATCTTTTGAAGGCATCTTACTATGATGTTTGAATCTAGAAGAATCTAGATCAGCTTTGAATGAAGCCCACAATGGATCTTGTGGGGGACATTTTAGTGGTAGTGCCATTGCTAAGAAACTCCTTAGGATAGGATATTTTTGGCCTACCATGGAAAATGATGCACATAATTATGTGCGACATTGCGACAAGTGCCAAAAACACGCTGACCTTGTCCATGCGCCTGCACAAGAACTATAGGCTATTTCATCTCCTTGGCCCTTTTCAAAATGGGGCTTAGACATCATTGGAAAAATCAACCTTGTGTCATCCGATGGACACAAATTCATCATAACCGCCATCGAGTATTTCACGAAGTGGGTTGAAGCTATGCCATTAGCTTCTTGCACTGGAACCCAAGTTTCCAAGTTTATTTTTAATCAAATTATTTGTAGGTTTGGAATTCTTGCAAATCTCATTTCAGATAATGGAACTTGTTTTAAAAATAAAGATGTTAAGAAATTATGTCAAAAATATAAAATTCAACATCGTTGGTCCACTCCCTATTATCCTCAGGGTAATGGCCAAGCAGAAGCCTCTAATAAAACATTAATCAAAATCCTCAAAAAATTGGTCAATAAATCTAGCCGTGATTGGCACATCCAATTATATCCTGCTTTGTGGGCTTATCGAACTAGCGTTCGTACCCCCACAGACACTTCACCTTTTGTTTTGGTTTATGGTGTTGAAGCCATTTTTCCCTTTGAATTAGAAGTTCCTTCTTTAGCTCTACTACTTCAAGATACTAAAGTAGGAGATGAATATCGTGCTGGCAGACTTAGTCAGCTAGAACTTCTAGATGAAAAGCGCATCAATGCTTTGGAGCATCTTCGTGCCTACCACAACAAGCTTAAACGAGCATACCTTAAGAAAGTTCACCAGCGATCCTTTGAGATCGGCGACCTTGTCTTAAAAGAAAATCAAAAAAATACTAATGCAACTAAAGACCTTAAAGGTAAGTTTGAGCCCAACTGGCTCGGACCATATGTCATCATTGCTAAATTTGGATCGGGCGCATATCGATTAGCTACCTTAGATGGTAAAGATCTTAAAGAACCTATGAACATTATGCATCTTAAACGTTATTATGCATAACATTGGGTCATTTCATCATTTGTATATATTGTATTTTTTTGCATATTGTTTCATTTTGCCATTTTTATCAAAATCTTTTTCAAAAACAGTAACAATTTTTATTCTTTCTTTTCATCAATCAAAATCACAAATATAAAAATATAAAACATCAAAATCAAAATATTCAAAAACATATTTTATTTTCGTACTTGTCAAATCATGAAGTATTGCAGTTATATTTTCAGTTATTTTGGATAAATTAGCATTTATTTGGAATCCCGCACTTTCACATTCACATGAATAAATATCTTGATTTTATTTTTGATTATTAATCTCTCTTATATCAAAGTCCACAGTTGAATTAAATAAATTTTTGAGCATAGAGAATTGATCTTGTTATTTACTTGAACCAAGTATATCTCCTCACATTAAAATGATTTCATTGCAAATTCGATATGATGCTACATAGTAGAAATGGTGTCTTGAGCGAAAAGTTTCCCCTGCTATCCTATCATGCACATGGTCTAGGATCTTTGAGAATTGACAAAAGGACAAGCTCACCCCTACCCGGAATAAAAATCCCTTGCTCTACAGCTAATCCGAGCAAGTATCCCTAGCATAGAAAGCAAAGAAAAGTTCAAAGAAAAAGAGAAAAAGAAAAATGTTATTTTGTATCATCACGGCAATATTTCAGCATTATCTCAAATATCAAGCAAAAATACAAAAAAAAAAAAAAGAGAAAAAAGCAAAAGCAAAAGCAAAATGCAATAAAATCCTTTCCCTACCCCTTGAAAAGAAAAGAAGGGTGAATGAGCTTGAATCCCTCGGAATTCTCAATTATTCAAAAATTGTGAGGTAAGCCCCATAACAGGTGGTTTGTGCCCAACCCACTTGGCCTTGGGTAATCCCTAGCATGGTGATATGTCTGTCACATTAGCGACCTTCTTTTGTATAGACCTATGTCGGCTTATGGATTAGCTAGCTCTTGATAACCTAACTTACACAGTAGTCTGGTATGGTTACATGCATATAAATCATGGTCAACGAACATTCATTTGGTTAAGACAAATTACTTGTATCAAATTATCTTGCTCAAAATTGGTGAATGAACAATACAATTGCACACACATTTGTATTTGAGAGATTCTCTATCATTATGATAAATCAAGATCGGCAATGAACTCACATATGCACATGAGGGTTCCTTATAAATCTACATTTTTCTTTGAGATAATTTAAAATATTTCTGCAACTCTTTTGGAATAAATTTTATTCTTATTTTCAGAACATCTGTTTAGTATACTCACAATTACATACATTGTTTTCAAAAATCCAAAATTATTTTACACAACCTATTGCAAAATCTAGCGAAATAAAGTCAAGTTTATATTATTATTTTCTGTTTATCAAAAATCAACAATCAATCATGCAATAAAACCAAAATATCAAATTCTCTTTGGATTTCGTGATGATGGTATAAGTCTATACCTATAATTCTATGCCTAGCGCAAACCATTGTTCTAATTTTATTTTCCATTTATTTTAAAAAACAAATTCATATGACTTGCATCATTATGTTACACAATTATGCTTTACAAACGAACGAACACTTATTCTATTTCATGTCATTATGTCAAACATTCAATCTTGCAACCATGGTATAATTTCTAAGGAATTGTTCAAAATTTTATCACACTTAGGAATTTATGCCTAGCAAAATCATATTTCTTTTAGTATCTCATGCATACTATTTTTATGAAAATCTGAAAACAAATCATCAAACCATCATTATTTCCATCATCACAACACAAAGTCTTAAGACAGTCTCTTAAGCATTCTTTTACTTTTAGCAATATTTCTATACTGGGATTAGCTTGACGACCGAGCGAGTGGCGACTCCATGAAATGGTCTATAACAACGACAATGTCCTTTGAAATTATTGTTAGAGGTCCCTTTTATTTTTCATCAAATCACACCAAAACAACCAATTGTTTACATCAGATTATTTCATTTAAATTTTACAGCATGACATCAAATTATAATATTTCCAAATGACATAATTACATGAATCATCAATCAAACAAACAAACAATTCAAACATTGAAGCATCATAAAAACATATGGACAAGTTATATTACAAAAATATCATATATACATCTCAAAAATATATGTACATCATATCACAATTGGATTGGTATGCCACAATCTATATCCTGGCATACTCAATCCTCCCAAAAAATATATAATAATACATCCACAATCCATCTATAGCAGCTAGCCTCGAGAAGCCCTCGAGCTCTCAGCCTCATCTCCTCTCCCACCCTGAGGTGGAGGAGGAGGCCCCATAGGAGTCCGCCCTATGTCATGGGTCCTCGACGTCGATCGTGACGATGTCCTCGATGACCCCATCCTGATCGGCCCTACAATGTTAGCTGGCAGCTATAATCTCTGGCTCTCTGGAACCATCTGGTAGTATGCTCCTCGGTAGAACGCAGTCTAAGCCATAGACCATGCCAACTCCTGCATACTCGCTCCTTCGCCCCGAGCTCTAAGCCATGTAGCCTCATCCTACAGTGTCTGCACCTAAGCCCGAAGGTGGGCAACCTCAGCCCGGAGAGCCGTCGTCTCGCTGCTCTCTCCCACCTCGACACCCTTGCCCTTATCGGGTGATGGTGGTCTCTCCCCCTACTGAGGAGGCAGTCCCTCCTCCCTCCTCCTCGCCTATGGTCTCCCTCCGTGTTGTGGTCTCTGGGGAGCCCATGCCATCCTCTGGAATCTCTCCTACGGAGACCGTCGCTGCTCTACCCCATCGCGACCCCGTGCTACCTCAATCACAGCCTACCATCGCCTCCCCATCCGGTGCACCACGACGTGCACTGGACCCTACACCCTCATCATCCGAGGAGGGTGGATGCCTATGTACCAGGCATCGTACCCATCGACAACCCTAGCATCGTCACCATCCACTAGCTGGATGGGGGCATCATCCACATCCTGGCTCCAGAACCGCTGCATGTCTGGAGCCCCGCTCAGCGTAGTACTATCCCGAATAGTTCGAGAGTACTCATAATCCCTGAGAGAAGGGATCCCCTGCTAAAGACCGAACTGCCGTAGTACCCGATCATAGCGGTGGAGCTCTACCTCTCCCCACTCCATCCTCAGCCAGCAGACTCACCTGATGCGAGCCAGCTCCTGCCCATCCTCTGCCCACCCGGGGTGCTCTCGCCATGGCCTCCAGGTGATCTGGTCTAGGATGAGGTCGTCCAACAACCTCCGTGACATCGGTAGATCTATCCACCGTTGTGACCCCCTTTGTAGCCACTAGTAGAAAACCCGGGGCCTCTCTCGGTCAACCCCTATCAATGGGAGCCCTACCGGCCTCCGCACCGCAATGTGCTCCTAGCACCAAACCTGTAGTAGCGATGTCAAGACCA
Source organism: Wollemia nobilis (assembly GCA_028583015.1). NCBI lineage: Eukaryota > Viridiplantae > Streptophyta > Pinopsida > Araucariales > Araucariaceae > Wollemia > Wollemia nobilis. The sequence goes on along the minus strand of JAQPPZ010011310.1, from coordinate 4,183,773 downwards.
GACATCGACCTCCCTTGTATACGACCCCATGTAGGATCCTATACAAGCGGCATAGAACAAAGTTGCCCCATGCAAACCTGTACCCGTGGTCTCTCATGTCGCAAACTATGTCTGAGAGCACCCACGGTAGTCTACACCCGCTCTGGTGGCACAGCAGTAAGCCATCGACCACCCCTGCCAAAACTCGAGTCAGCCTAGATGCCCCAGGCATCTGCCGTAGAGACTCGATGTTCACCCCACCCTTCTCTAGGGTGAAGCTCGGATCTCCTGTCAATCTCATCATCGCCTGGCCCTGATTGGCCATAGGCATCATCAGTCATCCCTGTATGGGGATCCTCATGATCCTCCATACGTCCTCTAGAGTGGGAGCCATCTCCCCTGTCGATAGCCGAAAGCAGGACGACCCCGAATACCACCTCTCTACTAGGGCTGTCAGTAGCCCCATATCCATCGGTACTTGTGGCATCTCTGCCACATGTCGTAGCCCGACCTGTGCTAGTTGGTCACGCTCTGCCTGGTCGAGAGCGGCCAAGTCGTCTCTCAGCCCACCGTATTTCCATTCTCGGCTCTTTAGTAATCCTTTCTACAAAACAAACAATAAAACAACAAAATTCATTAATAAACCAATCATTAAAATAAAATTAAACACATTTTAATCAAGCTTAATTTCTTAAAAATAATGATATCATCCACCATTGGATGATATCGTCCCAAATTGGGCAACATCGTCCTTTGTTAGGATGAAATCGTCTCGATTTTGCAACTTGGGGATCGCCCCTTGTTGGACGAGATCGCCCCTAGTTCGTCGATTTCGCCCTCAGACGAAATCGATGATCTAGAGACGATTTCGACGAAATAGGGACGATTTCATCCCGACGTCGTCGACGGCCTAAAAATGGCCGTGATGCCCCAAACAATCAAAATTTAAATCCAAAAATTGCACAAAGTTAATTCAAACCTAATCTACTAGGATTAGATCCTTACCCGTAGCCCGCGTCGGACCTCTGTCGCTCTGTGCGCTGTCTCCACCATTTTTTCTCTCTGTAGAGCTCTGGAACAATAAAAATGAATAGTAAAAAATGAATTAGGGTTTTACCCTATTTTCTTAATTTTATTTAAAAAATCAACATTTTAATTTTGCTTTTTCATGTTTTTACCTCAAACGTTCGATTTGGGTAAAAACACGAAGGGGGCACCATAGCCAGCAGTCGTACGATTCGATCTAGAATCGTCGTCTAAAAAATTGAGTACATTTTTGCTTTCTCGTAAAATGGGAAAAACTCGTCTTTAACGCATTTTCTTCAGAAAATTCGCTAAAGAGGGGGCAAAATGTAGCACCCTAAAATTGGCACGGTTAAACCTTAGTAAAAAGATAAAAATTTGAATTTTAACCCCAAACCGCCCGTTAACCGCTTGTTACCCGCTTTCCCTATTTTTCGTGCCATTTTTAGGATTTGTTTTGACCGTTGGACGATATCGTCGTAGATTAGACGAAATCGTCCCCGATCTGACGAATTCATCTGGAACAGAACGTCCAGACGATTTCGTCCCAAAATCAAATTTTCATAATTAGCTTATGTTTCAACAACCTCTCCAACTTGGGCAGAAACGCGTCTGCGCAGTTGGAGATTTCCCTGTTGGAGATCTCCCAGATTGGGATGATCCCCAACCTCCTAACCTCTTCCTAATCCTATATAAACTGAGATTTTCTCAGTTTATCCCCCTGATGCTCCCTGACTCTCTGCCTGAAATTCTGCTTAAACTCCCTGCACTTCCACGCATCTCAGAGCATCCCCACACCATCATTTGCATTCTGTATTTCATGTTTTTCTTGCAGGAACTTTACTATTTTTTAGTCGAAGCTAGCTCGGATCATCGCAAGCGATTCCATACTATTTCGGACGATCTTGTCGAGGAGCACATACGATCTCGTACGATTGGAGGCGATCCTGACTGTAGTCCAGATTGGGGGCAATCAGAGCCCAGAGTTTGCATTTCCTTAGTTTTCTATCTGCATTTTCCTATTATATTTTTGTATTATTTTAAATTGTTATATTTATGCATCTTGGAGTTCACCTCATTTAGCATAACCGCATGATAAAGTTAAGAACAATCATTAAATTTACTGCATTTTCCTTATTTTGTTATTTGAATCTATGATTTAGGCATGTTTGTTGTTATTGCTATCATTTTCCTTTGCTTCTGTAGTTGCATATTTGGTATTTTGTACCTATTTCTGTGATTGTAGGTTTTTGACGAATTCGTCTCACGAATTCATCAGATTTTAGATGATTCTGTCTGATCTCAGACGACCGTCTACGATTTGAGACGATCCTGTGAAATATCAAACGATTACGTACGAATTGAGGCGATCTGGACTATTACAAAACTCAGAATCTTCATCAGACATCCGAAATCAGGTATGTTATGTTTTAGCTAGCATATTCTCTGTGATTAGCATTCATTCCTATTTTTTGTATTCATCTAAATCAGCATTGGCATATAGAATAGTTTAGACTCATCTTGGCCAAACCTAGGAGTTGAATGATTAAAGTGCAAAATGAACACATCAAACTCACTGTCAACCTAGGCATGGAAACTGCCATTCAAAAGTTTCTTGGTGAACCCACCATCCATCAAAAATTCACCCTTATACCCCTCCCCCGAGAGGCGGGACCTTCAAAGGGCCTCTCAGTCCGAGGTATTGTCCCATCCTTCTCGCATCCCCCTTCTAGGCGTGGATCCTATAGCTTGAGGGTAAGGATGCAAAAAATTTGGAGCGATACAAAGAGTATGATCTGAGTGGGATCATGAGTATAGGAGCAATATCTAAGCGATATTTGATCAAGATTTATATTATAAGATGAAGCTTTAGAGAGGATGTTGAATAGAGAAGCAATGGAAGTGTCTTGTTTAAAAATTTAACATAAAAAGGTAGGAGGAAATTTTCAAATTTTTGTAAAGACTACTGATGGAAGGAGACGAGGTGGCCCCCTAGGGTCACCTAGGTTTGAACTTGATGTGGTTGTAGGTTCTTCAAGGTTTAGCCATGTTAGAGTTTGTAAAATGTGTGTTTCCCTGAAGAAGGCTTGGGTTGGTGTGGGAGTTCATTGTTGGTGGGTGGTGACGAAAAGGTGAACGACTGCCTTTGTTGCAAGGAGGAGCGACCATGGATTAAGGTGCAACCTAAAGTGATGGTGAATGAAGTATTTTATTACAATATAAGGCCCTCATTTTCATATTCATTGGAATTAGGGTGAACCTAAGAAGGATTGAAGAATGGATATTGTGATACTAGAAAATTGAAGGTAAGCATGACATTGTTCTTCTTGCAAATGGGTATTTTTTAGCTATTTTTGATAAGGAGGATTGTAATAATTTTTTGAGGGAGGTCCTTATTTCATGAGGCAAGTGGGTCTATACATAAAACTGTGGCATGCAGGGTTCGATCCAATAAAGGAACTACCTTCAGTTGTTTTAGTGTGGACTAGACTTCATTGTTTGCCTTTGGAGCTTTAGAAGGAGGAGATTTTTAGAGATACTGGTGAGGCCATATGGATATTTGTTTTGGTATCTCTAATCTTATGAAGAGAAGGAAGTTTACTAGTTATGCTAAGATTTATGTGGAGTTTATTTGGATGGATACTTGGTGTGATAAAAAACCACTCACTTTAGATCTAATTTTGAAACCTTGGATGAGATTACTTCAAGATAAATATGGTGATAGGGTTTCAAAAAATTTGTACAAGGATCGAGAAGGAAGATACAAATGGAAAGAAGATTTTTTTACAAGTATACAAGACATTGATGCTAGGAGGCAATTGAGTAGAAAGATTAAAACTATGATTATTCTGAGGGGATCAAAGGATAAATTTATTTGAGAGTTGAATAGCTCATGAGAATACACAACAAGAGGTGGATATAATGTTCAGCACTAACAAAATAATAATATCACTAGAATATGACCCAGGTGTTGTAGGTGAGTTGGAGAGGAGAGGGCAATCCTCCAAGGGAGGTCCTCGGTTCGAATCTCCACCCTACCAAAAAGCTGAATTGGGTACCCAAAATGCAATTGATAATGTTGGTGCGGGCAGGGCTGGGTGCGACTCCCGGGTGACTTTGATGGTGTAGAATCCCCTATTCGTGGTCTCTCAGACCAAGGCGGCCCCACAAGGGGTTTTTCGCTTAAACAAATATATATCACTAGAATATGGATAGATATTTTGGATAGTCCAAGCATTCCTAATTATGTCAAAATGTTCATTTGGCTAGTAGGTCATAGAAAAAAATTATTCTGGGATAACCTTATGAAAAGGGATTTTCATGGCCCCTCTAAATGTATTTTTTGTAATAAAGAGAAGAGTATAGACCATCTCTTGGGATATTGCTCAATAGTCTAGAATATGTGGCAATGAATTTTTAATATATTTGGTAAATGCATGGTGATGAATAGCAAAATTGAAGATTGGTTAAAGCAATGGCAGAGCACTTATAAAAGTGAGGCTTTACAGACAATATGGGATATATCAAAAGATACAATACTTTGGACTATATGGCTAGAAAGTAATAGAAGAATATTTAAAGAAAAGGAAATCATTTTAGAGGTAATGAAAAAGAAGATATGTTTAGACATAGAGGAGTCTAAACCAACCCTATCAACTCACTCAATCCCTAATTTGGAAGCAGATAGCCTTGATAGATAGTCAAGTCACTAAATGGAATTATGATGTTGGGTACAAGAAAAGCAAAAAGAAGGCAAAGAATATAAAGTGGAAACCACCAGATGTGGAGTGGGTTAAATTGAATTTTGATGGAGCATATAAAGGAAATCCAGGACTAGCATGAGGAGGAGGAACAATTAGAAATAATAGAGGAAATATTTTGTCTCGTTATGCTTTCAATAGTGGATTTAAGACAAATAATGAAGTTGAAGCTTGGGCAACTTTAGAAGGGTTAAAAATATGTAAACAAATGAAATGGAATAGAGTATGGATGGAAGGTGATTCTCTCATAGTAATTAATGCAATTTTGAGGAAAGCAAAGGCTCCATGGAACATACAAGAGATAATTGTGGAAATTCAATATCTTGTTAAAGAGTTTTAAGAAATCAGGTTTACACATATATTAAGGAAAAGAAACAAATGTGCAGATAAGCTAGCCAATAGATGGGTTTTAATTGAGGATCATGAAGTTAAATTATCCTTTCCATGGTTAGAGGAAGTATAAAGTTTAGTTGAAGCTAACAAAAAAATGTTGATTGTTAAATCAAATTTATGATTAAGATTTAATTTAATGTTTTCCATTGGTATTATTTGCTTTATTTTGTAACAATAATATTTTTTCTTTTAGACTATTTACTATAATTTTTGTGGTTGCACTTGTATTTGAGGAAGGAAACTAGGAATCCAAATATGGTAAAGCAAACTATGATAGGGCAATGTTTTGGAAATATTACTCTACTAAGATGCTAGGCATAAATAGTAGAGGTAAATTTTTCACATTGTGAAGGCTGCTATAGGAAAATGTCTAGAAAGATGCTAAATTTTGGATTAATTGTATTCATACAAAATTTTGAAAAGATCCAGAAAATGAAAATCAAGAATTCAAACATTTTATGTAAAATGATGTAGGTTTCTAGCTATAGCATCTCAATTGAGATGAGAAGTGTATCTATTTGTAAACTCTCAAGCTCTAAAGAAGAGAGATGTAATTTGTCAAGGGTGGGAGACCCAAGTACAACCCCTTATTATCCAACAAAAAAACAATATTTATGTGGAGTTGGATATATCCAGTCCTCTCTCAAATTCTATTGAAATCTAGATTGGAAAGGTGGCAAGGGTTGATATCTAGTTGATGACTCTTAGGTAGCTAGAGAAATATTGTTACATGTAGATATTCTCTCTTTTATGGGGTCTGATCATTTTTCAATCTCTCTTAATGTCTTGAGTTGGATAAAACCAAGGAAAAACCCTTTTTTATTTCAACTTGTTTAGCTCGACCATGAGGGTTTCAAGGATTTGATCCTTATATGGTGGACAAAAGGATACTTGAGATTTGGAACTATGTTGTTTATAAAATACTTCAATATGTGAAAGAGAGGCTAAAAAATGGAACCATCTAGTTTTTGGAAATATTGAGCCAGAGTTCCAAGATATGGTGTGGGCTCTTGAGTAGGTGACTGAGAAGATTTGTTTGGAAGGTCTTTATCGGTAGCTCTTGACCCAAGAGACAAAGGTGATTATGAAGGTGGAGGAATGGGAGCGAAAGGAGGAGGTATTCTAGAAATAAAATTCTAGAATCACTTGGCTAAGGGAGGGGGATAAAAATACAAAAAAAAATCCACCAATCAACAATGGCTAGAAGGAAGTTTAATTTTATTAAGTCTTTAGCCTATGGAAGGGGGTAGGTCGTAAGGACAAGGTGTGATATGCAGGGGAAGTAAGGAGGTACTTCTCTAATATTTTTTTAAGGTTTCTTTGGATGATGAGGCACAATGAGAGATCTTGGAGTTGATTCCTACCTATATTTTTGGTCAAGCAGAATTAATTTCTAGCTAGAGAGATGTCTTTGGAGGAAGTGCAAAGGGTAGTATTTGATATGAAAAATGTAAAACGCTGGGATCGATGGTTTTCCAATTGCATTCTTTCAATTTATGTGAGAGGATTTGGGGGAGGAAATCCTACAAGTAGTCAAAGAGGCCAGAAGGTCTAAATCAATCTTAAGAGCTATGAACTATACTTTTATTGCTCTTATTCCAAAAAATGGGGCCTCCTTGTTGGATGAGTTTTAGCCTATTTCCCTCTATAACAGTATATATAAGATTATTTCTAAGGTGTTGGTAGAGAAATTGAAGGTGGTTTGACTGGCCATTATATCTAAGGAGCAGGATGGATTTGTGTAAGGGAGACAAATCATGGACTAGATTACATTGGCATAGGAATTTACTCACTCCATGATACTCAGTAAGGAAGGTAACATGTTTATTAAATTATATATGTCCAAAGCCTATGACCAAGTTGATTGGAGTTTTCTGATTAAGGTTTTACAAAAGTTTGGGTTTAAGGATAGGTGGATCGATTGGGTGTTAGCTTGCTTTTTCAATATTAATTTCTCAATCTTAATAAATGGTGTTTCGTTAGAGCAGTTTGGGACAAGTAGATGCCTAATATAGGGAGACCCTTTATTTCCTTGCTCATTATTTAGGTAGAATCCCTGGGTAGGACTATCCACAAAGCTAGGAAAACCCAAAAAATAAAAGGTTTTGCAGTGTCCAGGGGGGTCATGCCTTTAACACATCTGGAGTTTGTGGATGATTTCACTTGTATGGAGATAATAAATATCAAGGAGGCCAAGGGGTTTAGAAGATGTTTGGGTCTATACGAGAGAGCTTTGGGTCAAGAAATTTTATAAATATAAGTCTAAGGTTTTCTTTTTCAATGTTGATACTAGGGTGCAAAGTCATATCTTTAATATTTTAAATTTTAAGAAAGGCTTGGTCCCCTTTACATACCTTAGGCTTCCAGTGGTAGGAAGACATCTTAGAAAGGATTCTTGGAGGAATTTTATAGATAAAATTTTATGTAAGTTAAATCATTGGACCCATCATTGGCTCTCACTAGGGGGAAGATTGACTCTGATAAAATCAATGTTGCAGGATATTCTGGTCTTTCAATTTATGGCTATGATTGGTCTTAGGAATTGTTTTAAGGAGATTGATAGACTTTTGAGAGACTTTATTTGGGGAGGATCAGAATTGAAAATGAAATAGAGTTTGGTATAGTGGGATTTTGTTTGCCTCCTACTAAATAAAGGGGGTTGGGTATCCAAATATTAGTTGATCAGAACTTTGGCTTTATCGACTAAATTGTTGTGGAATTAGATTATGAACTAGTCCAACCTTAACTCAAAGGTTATATCTACAAAGTATGGGGATGATATGGAACCATTTTATAGCCTCCCATTTAATGGGGGGTCCATCATTTGGACTGCAATTAAAAAGGCTAGTAATGTTATTACTGTATGGCTATTCTAGAAAGTAAAATGGAAGAAAGTCAAAATTCAGGGATACCATCCAATTACTTCCCAGTTCCCAAACCTGGATAATGTTGTAGAGGTTTTTAAGAATGCAAATCGGATCCATGTTAAGGACTTATGGGAGGAATATGAAGGGGGGGTGTTTGAGGAGGTGGAAAGACCTTTCTATTTGTAAACAGATAGTTGAAGAAAATAGGGATAGTCTAAGGACTATTTTGGATCAAAGACAATGCTCATGGTCAAAATATGACTCTTTGATATGGGGAGACAAAGGAAATGGATGATATTTTTTCAATAAGGGATATGACTAGCTCATAGAGGGATTGGGTAGGGAGAGGGTGATTTGGAAGAAGATGTGGAATTCAAGTATCTGGTCTAAAATATTTTCACTTGGTTAGCCATTACAAATAGGATTTTTACTTAGGATAATCTTTGTAAGAGGAGCTTGGTGGGCCTAGAATGGTGTGTGCTTTGTTATGGGGTAGGATAATTTGTTGACTACCTTTTATTTCGATGTCCCTTTGCTGGTTGGATCTGGAAGAAAAGTGAAAGGTTGTTTAATTTGCCTCGGCTTGGTGGTATCATTGGAGAAGTTATTTGATTTTTGGGGCTCTAGAAGGATGGGTGGAAAATTTTCCCTTTAAGTCCATTATTTCAAGACCTTCACTTTGTGGCAGGTGTGGCTAGAGCATAACATGCATATTTTTTGTGATGAGTGCTCATCCAAGGAGTCAATTCTCTTCAAAAAAATTCTTAATATTAGAGAGGTTGTGAGAAGAACCAAAGGTTCTAAACTTATGCTCAAAGATGAGTTATTGGATCTTCTTGGGATTATGATCCCTAGGTGGATTCAATATCAATAATTATGGAATTGGAGCTCGAGAATAAGGAAATATCTCCCTTCTAAAAAATTGGATAGTAGAGGGAAGTGGAAGTCATCGTCAATGGATGGGTTAAGGTTAACATCGATGGTGATGCTCTTAGCAATTTGGGGGAGGTAGGTATTGGAGGGGTGGCACGTATGCACAAAGAGATGATGGTTTTTAACTTCCATCGAGGCATTTTGGAGGAACAAGAACATGGTGGCAAAGACCATGGTCATTTGTGAAGGCTTAGCCATGGCTCTCAAGCAAGGATACTCGAGAATTGAGGTGGAGCCTAACTCTTAAGTCTTAATCAATAGGTTGAACAAGTAGGAGGGGGGGAAATGAAATGGAGGGTCTAGCGTGTCTTGGACAATATTATGGGTTTAAGAAATAGAGTACAGATAAAATTTATCCACATGGTGAGGGAAAAGAACAGAGTTGTAGATAGATTTGCTAATTGGGGAATAGAGAGAGATCATCATTGGTGAGGTTATGGTAGGGGTAAAAACCTAGGGGAAGATTATATAGACTTGTGGGTTTTACTTCGACAAGATTACCTCAATGATGGGGAAGGAATAAGTAAAAATGCAACTCCTATGTTTCATGATTATAAATTGTTTGAATTACTATGTATGTGAAAAGGTGGATATAGGATAGACAAGTAACATTGGAGATTAGTAGGATGAGTTGGTGGAGCTGCAGGAATTTGCAATCACCACTAGAAATGAAGACCTCTCAAATGTAATTTTGAGAGGATATGTAGTACACAAGGAAAATAAATTGATGGTTTTGTCTTATTGCAGTTTTAAGGAGACCTACTTTGGCATATCATTCAGTAATTTGGTGTAGCAATATTTTTTGTGCAGTTTTTGTCTATTCTCCAATTGGGCATTTAACCTTCATGGGATTATAGGCATGTATATCTAGATGCACTTTTAGGCTACGAACCATGTATGGAAGGCCTTGTGACTATGTAATTTTATTTTATTTAATAAAATTTGTTGACCACCTTCTAGTTTGATGTCCCTTTGCTGGTTGGATCTGGAAGCAAAGTGAAAGGTTGTTTAATTTGCCTCAACTTGGTGATATCATTGGAGAAGTTATTTGATCCTCGCGACTATGTAATTTGATTTTTATTTAATAAAATTTAGTATTTGTTCACCCAAAAAAAATGACACTACTAGATTCCATCATCCATAATGATGGCTAGTGTTTTTGGAGTTTAATGTACTATAATAAAAAGAACTACAAGAAAATGTACCAATAGATCTAGATGGATATTTGGAGGAACTGGTCCCTGACATTGTGGGTTTATGTTTTTTTAAATGACCACATGAACCATCTTTGGAGAAGATCCATATACACTTTAATCTTAGATTCAAGATTAAACGTGTCTTTCACAAGATGGTTTCATTGTGCTTTAGTTTGACACATGTTTCATTAGAGGCCAACTCATCAACTAGACTAGCAATACGTGTGTGCTATTTGTAGGGTGCATTTTATCTAAACTTGTGGGCTTTTCATAAAAAATAAAACCCATATAATTGATTTTCTTCGATATAATGAATTCTTAAACGAAAAAAATTAAATATCCCACATGTAAGAATGAGAGGGCTCCTAAGGCCCATTTATGCACTTCTTATTTTATTGCATAGAAGTGCAAGACAAAGATCCAAGTAATATTTTAAAATTACAAAATATTTTAACAAATATTCTCTAAATTTTCTACTTGGAGAATGCTACAAAATATTCCCCAAGACTTTGCTCTGAGAGAACATCTCCACATTTTCTTTTACCCGACAAGGCTTTGTTTTCATGCAATTTGAGACATTAAATCAAATATGAGTATAACCTTATAAATACCCACCAAAAGCTCTTTCCAAGCCAAATCCAGTGGAAGCACAATCCTTTAGTCTTGTGAAGACCTAATTAGGGTAATAGTGCATCAAAGTTCCTGATGAGGATTTGCGTTTCCTTTTCAATCCTCTAGTTTGCATTTGTAAACCTTCTATGAAGTTATATCATGGAGTGCATTATGGGATAACCAACACTTCACTTCTACGTCAAATTCTACTTTAGGTTCACTAGATGCCTCATCCTTTGCTATCTCAAATCTTCTTTTCCTCCTATTTTGAATGCATTGGGGACCAATGATCCTATTGTTGGGAGGAATGATGAGCAATCCAATTTCTTAATCTAAAACTTTAGATAAATATTTTGTTTTCAATTGGTTATATGGGATTGAAATGAGCCCCACCCATATTACATCATCACCATATAGTGGTATTATAACAAAGCTTGGATATTATCCATGTATCACTTGGCAAGATTTGAACCTTGGTCTCTCCTTAAATGTTGAGGAATTTAACCGGTTGAGCTAATGCCACTTGATTTTCTTTTTTATACACAAGTTTTTATGAGGGGTCCTAATCCCCTCATACTAAGTGGGGTTTGAATCTTAGACCTCCCAAAGAGAGGCCAAAGCCCTTACCACTATAATAAACTTACAACTAAAAACTTTAGGTAAATATAAATTAATATAAAAATTCAATTAATTATTAATTAATAATTATTTCATATTTATTAATAATTAATCATTACATTACATAAATTTATGAAAAGTTATAATAACTTAACTGTAAGAGCACATGAAAAATTATGCTTATTCAAATATTGTACTATTTATATGCAAAAAAGATCAATAAAAATAGTTCGACTTTGGATTTGCAAGTTTATTTTCTTTTGCCCATATCATCATCATAAAGATTCTTTGTGGTACCATAAATGCAAATGTATATTATGACCTTATTCAAGAAATCGATATGACATATGGTAAAAGGAATTTGGGTATAGAAAAAGGATGTACATAATTAATATCTTCCAATAATAAATAAGAATGTGATGGAACAACTAACAAAAATAATGAACTATTACATCCTACATTTGAGAACATTGATAACAGGAGAATCAAGGACAATATTATCAATGGTGGACCATATTATTGTAATGACTTGATTAGAAGTATGACAAGAACATGTGACAACTCAAAAGGACAAAAGTGCCAAAAATAGAGCAAAAAGACCAAGATAAGAATCAAACATTGAAAGCACATGAAGGCAAAGGGCCTTCATACCAAATAATGTAATAGGGGGATGTTGGAGATATTACATTATTTGGTACCTTGCAATATTAATGCAAGGACCTTGTAAATAATTTAGATTAGGATGAATTTATAGTTGTTGTCATGTTATCAAGTGTGAGTTATGTGTCATGTAAATAAGTGTGGAGTTATGTGTGTGAGGTGTTGTGTTAGTAAGTGTGAGTTATGTGAGTGAAGTGTCATGTTTAGAAGTAAGGAGTTATGAGAAATCATGAAATAATTTGTCTTTATGTAAATATGTGAGATTTATTATTATGTAAGAGATAAATGTAAAGAGTTAGATCTCTCATGAGTATGAGGAGATGAAGAGTTTATGTAAATGTAAAGGTCAAGAGTCATATGAATATGAAGTCTCATGTACTTATATATTAAAGACAAATCTTTGCAATATGTAATCGAACAAGCATTGTATTTATGCATTTCTTATAGAAGATATTTTCTCAATAATATTCTATGAGTTTTATGTTCATTATTATATGAGATTTGCATTTGATATATTGTGATATATTATGAGATCCTTTGGAAATTATCCTATGAGAATAGTGGTAATTTTCTAACATATGGTCACAAAAATGCCCCCTCCTCTAGCTAGCCCCATGTTGCCTTTTGAAGCCCAATCAAAATTCAATTTGACCCAGTCTTCTTTGGTGGGTTTAATTGTATGGTATCCCTATTGTTCCATTTATTCCTGATCCCATCAATGGGGATTAATTCCAAGTTATGATTTTTAGCTATAATTTTTTCTATTTATTTTTTGCCCTATCCCTTCAATCCTAGATTTCCACTGTTTCTTTGATGTCCAAATTGATCCACTCTACAATATTATTGGCATTCTACCTTTCCCCTATAAAAATATTTCTCTTTATTTTCAAACGAATATTTTAGATCACAGGCTAGGATTAAATGTCCAAGTAACTAAATTTTTCTACTTTAAAAAGGGTATTCCCATTGCATCATCCTCTTCTTAAAATTATTTGCAAAAACTCAAGATATTATGGTTTCAACTAAAACTTTATCCTATTTTTCTATCATGCATTGGTAGTGGATAAAGATATGATCATGAGTCTCTTATTCAGCCAAGAAAATCTCACATCTAGAAGGTCCCACAAATCCCTTTTTATAAATATTATTCATAGTTAACACTTCATATTGCACAACTATCCAATGGAAGAAGAATATTTTCAATACCCCTTTCCTAATCCAAATCTTTAACCACAATAAATCTAGAACTTCTTCCCCCATTGTTACTTGATAGCCAAACTTTACTTGGTATTGTCCATCTTGAGACCACGACCACCATAACTGATCTCTTGTTGGTAATTAACCAATTTGATTACTATGGTCAAATATAACTAAATTTTTCTACTTTAAAAAGGGTATTCCCGTTGCATCATCCTCTTCTTAAAATTACTTGCAAAAACCCAAGAGATTATGGTTTCAACTAAAACTTTATCCTATTTTTCTATCATGCATTGGTAGTGGATAAAGATATGATCATGAGTTTCTTATTCAGCCCAGCAAAGCTCACATCTAGAAGGTCCCACAAAACCCTTTTTATAAATATTATCCATAGTTAACACTTTCTCTTGCACAACTATCCAATGGAAGAAGATTATTTTCAAGACCCCTTTCCTAATACAAATCTTTAACCACAAGAAATCTAGAACTTCTTCCCCCTTTGTTACTTGATAGCCAAAATCTACTTGGTATTGTCCATATTGAGACCAAGACCACCATAACTGATCTCTTGTTGGTAATTAACCAATTTTATTACTATGGTCATATGCATTTAAATGCTTAGAACTATATTTTTAAATTGCATTGAGAATAATAATAGAAGAATGAGTGTTGAGGGGGACAACACAACGGTTTAGGGTTTGGCTTTTCTTTGGGAGGTCCAAGGTTCAAATCATTGTGTGTGTGTGTGTGGTTGTGTGTTAATCCTCTATTGATAAGTTTAGATCTCGGTCTTATGAGGGGTCATGACTAAAAGGGGACTGCTTAGCCCTCAGCACCAGTCGTAGAGGTTTCTCACACTAACCTAATCCAAAAAATAGAAGAATGATAATAAGGGTTATTGTTATTTATTTTACAATATTTCAATATAGTGTAATTTTGAAAATTTTGACGTCTTTTGCATTAACATATTATTTTTATTTTTACCATATCTTAATTTGATGTATTTAAGGGTTAAATGAGTATAGTCTAATATTAAAAATAGATTTTTCATCAAAAATTATTTTTTTATTCCTTAATAATGATAACATTGTTTTGAGTGCAAAAAAATATTATAAGACAAAAAATAATTCATAATTAAAAAATAAAAACAATACTTATAGGTTTAAACTAAAACTTCAATGCTACATCTAGATCTTTGTTATAACTTTTAACTTTAGAAACATTATTTTATATAACCTAGTTGTGAAAAGCTAAAGAACAATCTCTTATGCACTTAAGTGGTTTGTTTATCTCTTTCTCTTCACTTTGACAACTAATCCTTTTATATTTTTAAAGTTTAATTGGTCTAATACAGTATACTATGTAATATATATATATATATATATATATATATATATATATATATATATATATATATATATATATATATATATATATATATATAAGGTTGGATAATAAGGGATTGTACTCGGGCTCCCCACCCTTGATAAATTACATCTCTCTTCTTTAGAGCTTGAGAGTTTACAAATTGATATGCATCTCATCTCAATTGAGATACTATAGTTAGAAACCTGCATCATTTTACATAAAATGTCTGAATTTCTTATTTTCATTTTCTTGATCTTTTCAATTTTTCGTATGGATACAAATATTTTAAAATTCAGCATCCTTCTTGACATTTTCTATAGTAGTCTTCACAATATCAAAACTTCACCTCTATTATTTATGCATTACATCTTAGTAGAGTAATATTTCCAAAACATTGCACTATCATTGTCCGCTTTATCAAATCTGGGTTGCTAGTTTCCTTCCTGAAACACAAGTGCAACAAAAAAAATTATAATAAATAGTTTATATGAAAAATGTTATTTTTATAAAATAAAGCAGATATTACCAATGGAAAACATTAAAAGTAAATCTTAATCATTATTTGATTCAAGCAATCAACATTTTCTTGTTAGCTTCAACTAAACTTACTACTTCCTCTAACTATTGAAAGGAGAGTTTAACTTCATGAATCTCAATCAAAACCCCTCTATTGGCTAGCTTATCTACACATTTATTTCCTTCCCTAATGTGTGTGTAAACTTGATTTTTGCAAAGTCTTTAGCAAGATCTTGAATTTCCACAATTATCTCTTGTATGTTCCATTGAGCCTTTGCTTTCCTCAAAATTGCATATTACTATGAGAGAATCACCTTCCATCCATACTCTGTTCCATTTCATTTGTTTACATATTTTTAACCCTTCTAAAGTTGCCCAAGCTTTAGCTTCATTATTTGTCTTAAATCCACTATTGAAAGCGTAATGATACAAAATCTCTCCTCTATTATTCCTAATTATTCCTCCTCCTATTGGTCCTAAATTTTCTTTAGATGCTCCATCAAAATTCAATTTAACCAACTCCACATCTGGTGGTTTTCATTTTATAATATTTTCCTTCTTTTTTCTTATCTTGTACCCAACATCATAATTCCATTTAATGACTTGACTCCATCTATCAAGGCTCTCTATTTCTAGATTAGGTACTGGGTGAGTTAATAGGGTTGGTTTAGACTCCTTTATGGCTAAACATATCTTCCTTTTCATTACCTCTAAACTCCTTTTATTTCCTCTAAATATTCTTCTATTCCTTTTTAGCCATATAGTCCAAAGTATTGTATCTTTTGATATATCCCATATTGTCTATAAAGCCTCGCTTTTATAGGTGCTCTCCCATTGCTTTAACCAATCTTCAATTCTACTATTCATCACCATGCATTTACCAAACATATTAAGAATCCATTGCCATAGTTTCCAGAATATTGAGCTAAGTCCTAAGATATGGTCTATACTCTCCTCCTTTTTACAAAGAACACATTGAGAGGGCCATGAAAACCCCTTTTCATAAGGTTATCCCAAGATAAAATTCTTCTATGACCTACTAGCCAAACAAATATTATAACTTTAGGAATGCTTGGGCTATCCCAAACATCTCTCCATAATCTAGTGATATTACTATTTTGTTGGTGATTTACATTATATCCACTTCTTGTTGTGTATTCTCCTGAGCTATTCAACTCCCAAATCATTTTATCCTTGGCTCCCCTCGAAATAATCATAGTTGTTATCTTTCTACTCAATTGCCTCCTAGCATCAATATCTTGTATACTTGTAAAACAATCTTCTTTCCATTTGTATATTCCTTCCTAATACTTGTACAAAATATTTGAAACCCTATCATCATATTTTTCTTAAAGCAATCTCATCCAAGGTTTCAAAATTGGATCTAAATTGAGTGGTTTTTTATCACACCAAGTATCCATCCATATAGAATTTTTATCTCTAGTTCCCACCACCCATCTTAAACCTTTCATCATTAGACCAATAGATTTTTTTAAACCATTCCAAAGAGCATAACCTTTTGGTAGAGAGAATACAGTAAATATTAAACTTGGGTTATTGGGCTCAACATACTACTTAGAAGAATTCTTACCCATTGTCTTTGACTCTCTTTATACAATCTCTAGATTAATTTTCCCATAAAATATAAGTTTACATCTGTCATAACTCTTAAACCAAGACCTCCCATAGTTTTGTCATCACACACCTTGATCCATTTCACCAAAGGAAATTTCCTTTTATCATGTAAACCGAACCATAAAAAGGATCGCATATATAGATTAAACTTTTTCAACTGATTTTGGCATAGTACACAATGATATAATATGTTGGAATGACCTTTAAGACTGACTTAATTAACTACACTCTTATTGCTAATGATAACCATCTACCTTTCCAAGATGGTAGTTTATTATGAACTTTACTAATAATTATCTCCTCATTATCCCCTCAAATAAATGCATCCCTATATAAGTTGCTAGCAAATTTGCCTCCTCCATTTGAAGTAACTTGCAAATTCTTGCTTTGATATTATTTGGAGTGTTAAGGAAGTAAATTTTGGATTTTGTCCTATTAACTTTTTGCCTTGATGCTCTTTCATATTCCTTTAAAAATTTATTCAAAGTTTTGGCCTCATTTATCCTTGCCCTTCCAAAAGGGTTGTATCATCTACAAACTGTTGATGGATGATGTTGTCGATGTTATTACTAACCTTAAGTCCACTTAAAAGCCCATATTTGTAAGCCTTCTTTAAGATCCTACTCAAAACCTCTACCATAATAATGAAAAAATAAGGAGATAGAGGATCTCCTTATCTAAGGCCTCTCTTGGCTTTAAAATATTATGTTACTAACCCATTAACCAACACTGAATAAGAAATTTTAGAGACACAAGATTTAATCCATCTAACCCATTTCTTCCTAAATCCAAACTTTTCTAAAACTAAAAAATAAAATCCCATTTAACCCTATCATAGGCTTTACTTATATCAAGTTTCAATATCATTACTTTTTTTTCTTCTTGAAGTTGTTGAATGTATAACTTCATGAGCTACTATGATCCCGTCTAGAATTTGTCTCCCTTTCACAAATCCTCCTTACTCTTTTGAAATAATTTTGTCTAACAATGGCCTTAATCGATTTGCCATCACTTGGAAGATAATATTATATGCTATATTACATAGGCTTATGGATCTAAAATAATCAAACAATTCAACATCCTTATTTTTTAGAATTAGGGTAAAATATGTTGCATTTATTTTATAAGGTATGTATTGTTTTACCCTAGACTGTTCCACTACCACCAATAAAGAATCCTTCATTATATCCCAATTATGTTGGAAAAAAGCTATAGAGAACCCATCTAGACTTGGGAATTTATCCTTATTAAAAGATAAAGAGCTAAATGAACTTCTTCTAAAGTAATAGGCTCCATCAGTTTTCTATTGTCTTTATTTGTTATAATTGAAGGTACATATTGAGAAAGTTTATCATTAAGAATATTCTAATAAAAATACTTTACCTCTTTTATAATTTCACTCTGATATTCAATCCAAACCTCTTCTATAGATTTAATTCTACTAATTTTGGATGTTGATCTTTGTACTATAGTCATATTATGAAAAAACTTTGTATTTTTATCTCCTTTTAATCAAATTTATCTTGATTTTAATCTTTAACATTTCTCTTCCTTACTCAAAATATTATGATATTCACGAAGCAACTCCCTTTCTTCTAAGCTTGGATTGTTATGATAACCTTTTTGGAATTTTGGAATTTTATTTTTTAGTTCTTCTTTCTTCTCAAAAATGTTTCCAAAAGTGTTCTTATTCCATTCTTTTAATCTAGATGTCATAGATTTAATTTTTTTTGGAAGAGCATACAACCCACTATTTATTTAAGAATTCCATGTTTGTGCTATCATATCAACAAATTGAGGATGGTATTCCCATATAAAATAAGTTTTTTAAATCCACTTACCATAATTTTAACTCTTATTGACCAGTGATCTAAACTAATCCTTGTAAAGGTATTAATTTTACCACAAGTTTTTTCATCTAGCCAATGATCTGAGAGTATGCATTTATCTAATTTTTTTGTTATCAGGTTCTGGCCTTTCTTGTTGTTGGTCCATGTATAGTTATTTTCTTCAAACTCAACCTCCCATAGATTATTGTTTTATAGCTAATAAAACTCTCATACTTTGGGTTAATTTCCTAATTCTCTCAATTTTTTCATCTAGCTTGGTTAAGGCATTAAAATCTCCTACGATCATGAATCAGATTTCTTGATCTTTACTTCTCTAAAGGCTTCAATCCCACTCTACATTTCTAATCTACATGATTGAGTTGTATGTCCATAGACATTGATAAGGATAAAATGAATATCTGCAAAGTAGCAAGTGACGAAAGAGGCTATCCAATGCCTAGTTTATGAATTAATGGTTACACAGGAGGTTCTAGAAGTATTCCAATAAGTCAGTATTCCCCTCCTAATCCTTTAGAATCCATAACATCCCATTCACATCTTTCCCATACTGCTTTTATAGTTTTTGAAACTTTTTTTGTCATTTTAGTTTCTTGGATACAAATAATATTAGGCTTATTACTTAAACATAGGTCCCTAATACACCTCTACTTTGAGGGGGCATTAACATCCCTTATATTTCATGAGATGATAATCATGTCTCATTAGGGGCTATTGGCCCCACCTGCATATTACCAATATCATTTTGTTTTTTGGTAAAGAGAAGTTCAACCAACTTAGTTTGTGTTTCTTTTTCTATGTTTGCTCTTGCTTCCCTGTATCTTGCTTGATAATTTAAGAGTTTTCCTCTTTTAGCCTTGCCTATATCAGGAGTAGGTCTTACTGTTCTATTCCTAAATATTATTTCACAATTTTAGTTTTCATCATATTTATCCTCTCCTAGCTCTACTATAGAAGCTTTTGACTTGTCCTGCTCATTTTCTGGTATTTCCTTATTAATGGCAGAGGTATTAACTTCTAAAATTGCATTTTCTTTACCATTTTTTTCTCCTGAATGGTGCATGGTGCTTCAAGAGAGTCTTCAAAATCTAATGAGACACGTTCCTTAGGTTCATAAATAATGTTCTTCCTTAAATCAGGATCATACTTAATAGATAATTTCTTGTTAATGTTGGAATATATTACATTATTTGGTATATGCCAATGTATCACCATGGGTACATCTTTAGATTAGGAATTTATCTTAGATTAGGTTTTAAGAATTTACTTTATGCAAATGTAAGAAATGCACAATTATTATTAGAATGTGCAATGATGTATATGTGCATGGTGTCCACATGTACATGAGTCCTTAAGAATAGGAATATGAAGTTTCATAGGAATATGGAAGGCCAAGAATCATGTCTCATTATATATAGGTCTTATTATAGAGATAATGAATATAGTGCAATATAGAGAAGATAGATAGCATTAAGTAGAATAGTAGTAGTTATAATGTAGAGCATGTATGCAATATGGAGAGTTTATGACCTCCATTTTTATCAATGTAATATTTTCATGAGCTTTCATTAATGGTTGTTTTATGAGTAGTTATAGAATTTTCTCATGCTTTTTACATGCTTAGGATATTACCATTATCATATACTTAACATTGGATGTTCATTTTAGATCTTGTGGTTGCA
The DNA here is from genome assembly GCA_028583015.1 of Wollemia nobilis. Lineage (NCBI taxonomy): Eukaryota > Viridiplantae > Streptophyta > Pinopsida > Araucariales > Araucariaceae > Wollemia > Wollemia nobilis. The sequence goes on along the minus strand of JAQPPZ010011310.1, from coordinate 4,163,486 downwards.
TTTCCTTAAATATATAATATCAAAAGCTAATAATGGTATCAGAGCACAAGGCACATTGATAGGAAATAGATATAGCCGCAAGTGAGATTGAGAGGAGATAGAAAATCTTATTTTTAGAATTTTTGAAATTGATTTTTGGCTAGAGTATTTCCACAGAGTTGTAGGAAAACTTGTGAAGACTAGGATTCAATATTGATTCCACTCGATTGACAAATCAACTAGTGAAGTTCATTGTCTTTAGATTTGAAGAATTTCCATTATAATCTTCTAATATTTTGTTGTAGAGAAGAGTTGATTCAAATAAATTTGAGAAGATTCCTACAATAGCTAGGAAGAATATCTTCTTTGAAATTGATCTAGAATTTGAAGCAACAAGTTGAATATTGAAGAATTTGGAGGCCTAAGAAAAAGATCCCATTGCAAAATTTGCAGAATAGAAGATTGAAGACTCCATATTGAAGAAAATGAGAGACTCAAGAGAATAAGTCTTCATTGAATATTGAAGATTGAGAAGAGAGAAAGAGGCCTAAGGAGCCTTATTAAATATTTAAAGAAGAGAAGATTCAAGAAAAAAGAGTCCTAAAGAAGATTACAGATTGGAGATTGAGAACCAAAAAGGAGGTCCTCATAGAAGTTTGAAGATTGAAGAAATAATAAAGCAACCCTAGAAGGAGAAAACCCAAGATAGAGGTATCAAAGAAGAACTTCCAAACTTGGAAGAATGAATATTGAAGATAGAGGAGGACTAGGAAAAGTCCTATTAAAGATTTGAGCTGCAAAATTTGAAGACCCAAGAGGAGAGGTCTTAAGAAAAGTTGGAAGGAGAAATAAGGAGGTTAAAGAAGTCTTATTGAAGGAAGTTGAAGAAGTGGTCATTCGAGGAGATTTGAAGAAACCTCAAGAGAAAATATTGCAAGGAGTAGCTCTTGAAAATAAGAATTTGGGACAATTATCACCATCCGACAACAAGCCCAAAAGGAAAAAGGATTTGACAAGAAGTTTGTCAAAATTTGGAAAGGATTATTGAAGATCTCAAGACATTCAAATTCTTGAGAAGGAGACCACTAAATAGGCCAAGTTTGAAGTCAGAATTTGACAAGAGCTAAAGAGGAGAAAGAAGGTAGAAGAAGCCAAAATTTGAGAGATTTGAGAACAGCTACAAAGGATTTGTAGGCTTATTTGTGAAAGAGAATATTATTGATTTTGCAGCAAAAATTGAAGAGTCATAGGCCAACAAATTGAAGGTGACATATAACTATAATTTGAAGAATATTTGGGCAGATTTTGAAGAGCCCTTGAATAGCCAATTGAAGGAAGGCTTGATATCAAAAGAAGGTAGCAATTTGGAGAGGTTAGAAGAGATTATTGTATAGTGTTATAGCTACAAAAATACACACTCTGGGACAACATAGTTGAAGGATAAATAGGTAGTACTAGAAGTTGCATATTAGAGGAGTTTATGACAATAAACTAAAGGAGACGGATTGAAGCATTTAAAGTAAGAGTGAATAGCAAGTTAAAGGAGTTATAAAGTTGCTAATTAGAGGAATATTTGAGCTGATTTCAATAGCAAGAAGAGCTATGAAATTTTCAAAATTAGGGCAACAAACAGGTGAGTCAAATCACCAAGAAACTTAACTACAAAATGAGACCAAAAAGGTATGCAATATTGGTGCAATAAAAGTTTGTTATTTGAATATTTATATTAGCTTATTATTAAGTCTTTAAAAGCACCACATTCAAGGTTTTAAAGTTGCAAAAGGAAAGGTCTAAAGTTTATGTCTTCAAAGTTGAAGAAGACAACATTGTAAGGGATTAAAACCTGCACAAAAGAAATGTTGAGCAAGGTGCAGCAAAAGTATTATCATTGTTGTCAACATAGTCAGACAGACCAGTTGATGATGTGGACAGGAGTTAAGAGGTTCTTCAGAGTATTTGTTGAGCAAGGTGCAGCAAAAGTTGATGAAGTATACAGGAGTTAAGAAGTTCTTCGAGAGATCAGTTGATGAAGTATATAGGAGTGAAGAAGTTCTTCAGAGTATGTACAGTGATTTTCCAAAAGATAGAAGTGGCCCATTTGAGAAAAATCAAAAGAAAATCACAAGGAAGAAAACTGTCGCGATATCGTGACATGTTGGCAAGAAAGAAAAAGCATCACGATATCACGACATGTTGAGAAGAAAGAAAACTGTCGCGATATCGCGACATGTTGGCAAGAAAGAAAAACTGTCGCGATTTCGCGACATGTTGGAAGAGAGAGAAGAAGAAAGAAAAACTGTCGTGATTTCGCGAAATGTTATAAGAGAGAGAAGAAGAAAGAAAAACTGTTGTGATTTCGTGACATGTTGGAAGAGAGAGAAGAAGAAAGAAAAATTGTCGTGATTTTGTGACATGTTAGAAGAGAGAGAAGAAGAAAGAAAAACTGTCATGATTTCACATGTTGGAAGAGAGAGAAGAAGAAAGAAAAATTTTCGTGATTTCGCGACATGTTAGAAGAGAGAGAAGAAGAAAGAAAAACTATCGCGATTTCACGACATGTTAGAAGAGAGAGAAGAAGAAAGAAAAACTGTCGCGATTTCGTGACATGTTCGGAGAGAAAGTGCAAGCAAGCAAAACTGTCGCAATTTCGTGACATGTTCGGAGAGAAAGCGCAAGCAAGATAAACTATCACGATTTCGCGACATATTGCAAGAGAGATAGTACGAAAGAAAAGATGTCACGATTTCATGACATGTTGGAAGAGAAAAAGACAAGTAGAAAAAGTGTCGCAATTTTGCGACATATTGCAAGAGAAAGAGGAGAGAGAAAAAGGTGTCACGATTTCGCGACATGTTTCATTTTCGCGGTCCAAAGTGAAGAGAAAGAGGAGAGAGAAAAAGGTGTTGTGATTTCGCGACATGTTTCATTTTCGCGGTCCAAAGCGAAGAGAGGTTGTACGGACAAAAAAGTGTCACGATTTCGCGACATATTGCAAGGAAGGTTGTATGAACGAAAAAGTGTCGCGATTTCATGACATATTGCAAGGAAGATTGTACGGATGAAAAAGTGTCGTGATTTCACGACATATTGCAAGGAAGATTGTACGAACAAAAAAGTGTCACGATTTCGCGACATATTGCAAGGAAGATTGTACAGATGAAAAAGTGTCGCGATTTCGCGACATGTTGCAGGAGAGAGAGTCCGAAAGAAAAAGTGTTGCAATTTCATGACATGTTGCAGGAGAGAGAGTCCGAGAGAAAAAGTGTCACGATTTCGTGACATGTTGCAAGAGAAAGAGTCCGAGAGAAAAAGTGTCATGATATCGCGACATGTCGGGTTTTCGCGACTCGAAGGCAAGAGAAAGAGCTGATAAAAAGTGTCGTGATATCGCAACATGTCGGGTTTTCACGACCCGAAGGCAGGAGAGAGAGTCCAGGAGAAAAAGTGTCGTGATATCGTGACATGTCAGGTTTTTGCGACCCGAAGCCAAGAGAGAAAGTCCAGGAGAAAAAGTGTCGCGATATCGCGACATGTCGGGTTTTCAAGAACCAAAGACAATAGAAAGAGCAAAGGAGAGAAAGTGTCACGATATCGTGACATGTCACATTTTCGCGACTTAAGGAGGAGAGAGAAAGTAAGAAGGCAGAAGTGTCGTGATATCGTGACAAAAGTAAAGAAGAAGAGTACGGAGGCGAAAGTGTCATGATATCGTGACATGTGTTTTCGCGGGTGCAAAGCCGAGAAGAGGACAAAGAGGCAGAAGTGTCGCGATATCGCGACAAAAGTAAAGAAGAAGAGTACGGAGGTGAAAGTGTCACGATATCGCGACATGTTGTGTTTTCGCGGGTGCAAAGCCGAGAAGAGGACAAAGAGGCAAAAGTGTCACGATTTCGTGACAAGTCACTTTGGCACAAGCAAAGAAGAGAACCCAACCGAAATAAGATATGTGACAGTTAACTGGAGTCATACAACAGTTACAGGTGCAGTTGTAAAAGAAAAACATGCAACTAAAATAAGAAGGCTTAACCGGAGTTATACGGCGATTACAGGTGCAAATGTAGAAGAAAATCATGCAGATAAAATAAGAAAAGTTAACCGAAGTCGATACGTCGATTCAGGTGCGATGATGAGTGAAAATGCATGCATGCACAGAAAAGAAAGCGAATAGTCACTAAGGAGAATACGAACAGTCATGGTAAAGGTATATGTGTCAATTCATTGCATGTAACGTAATGCCCACTCTATATATACAAAAGGAGTTATTGACAAGTGGCAGATGAGAATATGAAAGAAACAATTACAATTGACAAGTGGCGTATGAGAAATAAAAGGAGTTATAACTGGAGTTTCAAAGCGAAAGGATTGTTATAAAAGGAGGTCTGTGTGGAGAATTAAATGAGCTGTTGAAAGAGAGTGAAAGCGTTGCTCAAACTAGGGTGAAAGTGCTGCCAAAAGAGTGTGAAAGTGCTGCTGAAAGAGAGTGCGCAGGAGGTGAGTGAGTAGGGTGTGTGCTGGGTAAAGAGTAGGCAATGTTGAGAAAGCAATAGACCATTCAGGGTCTTGTAAAAGTGAAGGCATATTTATGTCAATCATCTAGATTCAGAACAGAAGTCCAAGTTGGTGCTTGGCATTAGGGGTTGGTGCTCCTTCCAGTTGGTGCTGGTAAATTAGGGGTTGGTGCTCCTTTCTGTTGGTGCAGATAAATTAGGGGTTGGTTCTCCTTTCTGTTGGTGCAAATAAATTAAGGGTTGGTGCTCCTTTTTGTTGGTGCAGATAAATCAGGGGTTGGTGCTCCTTCCAGTGGGTGCTAGTAAATTGATTGTAAAATTGATATTTTGCAAAGGCTAGATTTGGACGAGAGTCCAAGCAGTCATTTTTGAGGAGTAGCCAAAACTGGTGAACCTCTTTACATCTTGTGTTGCGTGATGCTCTCTTGTTACATTTGCTTTATGTGATTTTAAGTTGTCATTGTTTAGGCATTAAAAATTGCAGATTCAAGTTTTTAAGAGCTACACTGATTCACCCCCCCCTCTCAGTGTCATTATGAGACTAACAAGAAAGGAGATGCTAGATATAATACAAAGAAAATAAAATATCAACTTCTTACTATCTATTGGAAAATAAACAAGCCAATGATATACAAAAAATACTGAGTATAATAAACTATCCAAAAGGTAAAAGTTTTGGCATAAATTAAAAGCTTGGAGTCACCAAAGGAGATACCACCAAGCATAGAGCCAAGAAAGTTTGAAAGAAAGTGCAGCAAAGTGAAAGCAAGCCAACCATAAAGAGGGGAGCTCAAATGTTGTTGAAGAGACGATTGAAGCTGCCAAGAGGAGTGTTGCTCAAAGAAGAGCCACCGAGTTCAAGGAGGAGACTCCAAGGTTAAGTAGAAACATCGATACAAAGAAGTGTTTTGAAGAACATACATCATTTGGAGGATCCAAATAGTGTTTGCATTTGCACCATCAAAGAGTCACTTGAAGGAAATCAAAAGTGAAGTCGAGCATCCTAGCATTGGAAGGTGAATGTACCAGTATCTAAGCATAGAAAAACCACTACGTTTAGACAGGTCGAGCCACCATTGAAACCACTGAAGCCACTAGATGCAAGAAATATTATTAGGTTTGAGTGCCATTGGAGAGAAGCTGAAGAGACACATTAGTTGAAAGTAAGATACTAAAGAAAACAAGTTGCACCTAGGAGTTACTAAAGCATGTAACAGTTAAAAAATATAAAGGGCGCAATAGATGTTTGAAGTTTTAGGGCAAAGAGGAATTGCATTTTAAATGAGCACCACTAATCCTAAGCAAGTGAAGAAGCTATTTGTCACTTGTCATCTGAAAACACCACTAGGTAACATCATTTTGAGCAAGTGAAGAAGCTATTTACCACTTGACATTTCATAAGAGGAAAATCGAGTATAGTCAAAAACCACTCATCATCAAGCGTTACATTGCAAGGAAGAGTGTTGATCAACGCACTTATTTTATTGGAAAATTGAAGGAGTAAAGTAGTTACCTACCACTTGGCATGACATAGGGCCAATCATTAGAGTATAGTCTAAGTGCAAGGGAATTCCAACCACCATTGCAAATGGGTAGAACAAAGAGGAATATAAAATGCTAACCAAAGAGACATTATAGTTTACAAGCAAAGGTGCATACGTGGAAGAATTAAGAGCAAGTTGAAGCTCATACATGGAGGTTTCTTTAGTACCTCAAGCCCACCTACAAGAGCAAGAGTTACATTGAAAAACGAAGTGGCATGGAAGAGGAATTGAAAAACAAGATTGAAAAATTACGTTGGAGAAGAGAGAGAGTTACATTGAAGTGCCCTAGAAGAAGCATCAAGTTGAGTGCCAAATATCCACATAAAAGAAGCACCAACCACCATATTCATAACACCTTCGTACATACATTAAAGGCACAAGTCAAAATTCAATGTAGGGAAGGAAGAACGATCAAGCAAGGCATATAAGGATAGAGCACAAGCGCCACAAAGCAAAGGAGAAGAAGATATATTGAAGAGTTAAAAGATTGAACACCAAAAGAGCATTAAATTCAAGGAGAGCATATTTAGAATGTAGTTCACAAAGTCAAAGAGCAACAAGGTGAAGATTTAGGAACCACATTCATAAGGTAAGAAATATTTAAATTACAGCCTTTGCAAAATCTAAAGAGAAATAAAGCATAATATTTTTGAAGCAAAGATTAATAAATTATATTTAAGGTTTTTTTATTATTATTATTTGTGGAAAACATCCCAAAAGGGATGCCACTTTCGGGTAAGACCCAAGGAGGCAGGGGTATCCATTCCGCCAAAAACGCCCAGGACTCGGACCTGGCCTACCACCTTTGACATACTCAAGGAGCAAACAAACACACAAAACCAATTTAAAAATAAGTAAATAACAACAAAAATAATAAAATAAAATAAAAAACATGCTCCTTGAGTGTGTCAAAAACAAAAGCACAACCAAACACGCACAATAAGATAAAAGAAACCACAACACAAACCACATAGAAAAACACAAGAACCACATAACAAAACACAAACAAGACAAAAACAACAGAACACTACAAAGACATAACCCAAAAAAAAACATGAAAAATAAACACAACCAAAACCTAAAAAATTAAAAAATAAAATAAAAATAAAAATAAAAAACAACCAACAACAGACAATAAACAAAAACAAAAAACATAGAAAACACTCACACATAAAAACACGAAATAACACAAACAAAGAGAAACCCAAGAACAAGAACGAAAAAAACACAAGAACAATAACAAAAAACATAAAAACAAAAAAACAAAACAACAAAAACACAAGAACAACAAAAAACAACACAAAAACAAAACAAAATAAAAAAACCCACCCACCTTAAAAAACTAAACAAAAAAAAACAAAAAAGAAATAAAAAATGAACAAAACAATGACCTATCTAGACCAGAAGACTATTAAGGCAAGAATCAATAGAGGAAACAAAATAAAGAATAGAATGAGCTAGGGAACTAAAAAAAACTGAATGAACCAAAGAGAAGCAAAAAAAAAAACAAGAAGAAACTAGGTACCTTCGAACTCGGAGCCATCCAAAGAAATGATAGAAAGAAGAGCTTCCCTAATTTGAGAAGCCCACCATATAGGAGGGTGGCCATAACAAGTAAGATCACCTTTGTCCAAAGCCCAATTAGCTAAAGCATCAACACTCTTGTTTTGATCTCTGACCACATGATTGTAATCAACTTTCAAAAATCCCATCCTGGATTAACTGAATCTTCTCAATAATTCTTTTTATTCTCCAATCCACCTTATGATTCTTAGAAGGATTCTTCAAGAGATTAATCATAAGTTGAGAGTCGGACTCAACTAACACCTTTTCCCATCCAACCTTAGTAGCCTCCTGAAGGCCTCTGAGGATACCATACCCCTCAGCAAGGTTATTGGAAAGAATACCCAAATTCTCAAGAAAAGTAAAAACCAGGGAGCCATCCGAAAGTCTACCAATTCCTCCCACACTGGCTTTTCCAGGGTTCCCTCTAGAGGCTCCATCAGTATTGACTTTTCCAAAATCCTTAGGAGGAGGTTGCCAATTTCTATTCCTATCCATCTTACTAATACTCACATTCCCTTTAAGTTGGTTGCCCTTAGAAGGTTTAATCTTCAATCTTTGCATCACTTGATCCCATCTTTGGTGGGAGTTTTGGGGGTGATTAAGGAGATGATGGACTGATTCAACTAAGTTGGCTATGGTCTTTTGCCAAATATAGTGAATATCCTTCCTATCTTGATTAAAAATTTGGTTGTTCCTTTCATTCCAAATATTCCAAAGAAGAATGGTAGAACCCATCCAAACTACTCGCCTAATAAAATGATCAACACCCTCTTGTTTAGGCCAATCCCTCCAAAGTTGTTCAAAAGTAAAAAAATTGGACCACTCGTAAGCCAAGTAAAGTGGCCATTCTCCTCCACAACTCAGAGGCTAAAGTACACTCAATAAAAATATGGTTGATATTTTCTACATTCTCTTCACACATTTCACATCTAAAAGGGCCATGAAAACCACGCTTCATAAGTTGCTCACCAAGTAAGCACCCTACGATGCAATAAAAGCCAATTAAAGAACCTCACCTTAGGCCGGAGATTTTGAGCCCACAATCGAGAAAATATGTCAGAAGAATGGTTGGGATTATTATGGCATAAGGTCAAATAACCTTGAGCAACTGAATACTCACCCTTAGTAGTGTTGTTCCATCCAAAACAATCTTTTTCATGGGACCAAGAGAGGGATCTCATATGAAGGATGCCTTGGATATCTTGTCTTTGCCTTTCTAGGATTTGAATAGGCCAATCCTCAATAGGGATCCAATATCTACCAACCTTTGAATTACCAATATGGTACCGACAGTAATTAGCCACCTTTATCCAATTAGCTCGGTGAAGCTCCTCCATCCAAGGCCTCCAATCGGGAAACTAAGTTATCAAAGGCTTGTGACCATCCCAAGAATCTGTCCAAAAATTTGCATGTTGACCATTATGAATGATCCAAAATAATTTTTTCTTTATCAAATCCTCACCAATCTTAAGAACTTCTAAAATGGGAGAACCTTTGGTAGGAAGTTGATAGCGAACAAGGTCTTCAGGACTTTTGTTCTCAGCATATTTAGCACGGAGATTATTGGCCCAAAGAGCATTGGGGTTATGCAACATCCTCCAATATAATTTAGCTGGGCCTAAAGCTTTGTTGTTATTAATTGAAGACCGTAATCCTAACCCCCCTTCACTCTTAGGAAGACATAAAGTATCCCATTTCACCAAGGCCCATTTTCTTTTCTCCTTAGTACCACTCCAAAGGAAACGATGACTCATTTGATCCAATTCTCGAAGAATAGCCTTTGGGATATTCAAAATGGAAGAAACATAAATAGGAATAGCTTGAAGGACTGATTTTACCAAGGTGATTCTACCCCCATAAGAAAGCCACTTGTTGGTCCACTTTCCAATTTTCTTCTTGACTTTGTCCAACAACCAATTCCAATATTTATTTTTTTGCCTTTGAATATTTATGGGAATACCTAAATAAGTGATTGGAAGAGAGGTCTTCTTATATCTTAGTTTATCCAAGACCATGGATTCTTGTCTAGTAGAGCAGTGAAAGAAAATAACTTTAGATTTGTCTTCATTGATCAACTGCCCAATAGCCTTAGAAAAATAGCTAATGATTTGCTTAATATTAGAAGCTTCCTTAACTGTAGCTTTACCTAAAAGAGTAGAGTCATCCACAAATTGAAGATGAGAGATAGGTCTAGCTCCATGAGCAATGGTAACTCCCTCAAGGGTTTTGTTTTCCCTCTTTTTGGTTATAGTCCTACCCAAGCATTCAACAAGAATGATGAATAAATAAGGGGATAGCGGGTCACCTTGCCTAATACCTCTGGAAGCCGGGAAAGACTGAGAAGGCCTGCCATTGATAAGAACTAAGTAGGAAACTGAAGAGATACATCCCATAATCCAATCCATCCAATCCTTAGAGAAACCAAATTGCCTCAAAACTTTGATAAGGAAGTGCCAATCCACTCTGTCATAAGCTTTGGATAAGTCTAACCGAATGAACATGGAAGGAGAATTTTGCATATCCATGGAATGGATGGCTTCCTAAGCAAGAACTATCTCATCTACTATTTGACGTCCTTCCACATAACCCCCTTGCTCTAGGGAAATAATCTTATGCAAAAGAGGCTTCAACCTTTCTGCCATGATTTTAGTAATGATTTTGAGAAGAACATTACATAAAGCAATAGGTCTAAAAGTTGAGATATGATCAACCTCTTGAGCTTTTGGAACAAGAGTAATATAAGTTTTATTGATAACCTTCAAAATTTCTTTGGCTTTCCTGGCTTCTTCCACCACCTCTAATAAATCAACATGAAGGATATCCCGAAACTCTTGGTAGAACTCAATAGGAAAACCATCAGGACCTAGGGTTTTCCCTTTTTGCATTTTAAAAACTACTTGTTGAAGCTCATTGATAGTAACGAGAGCAAGTCAAAATAGAGTTCTCCTCGAAGTGATAAGAGAAGGGATTGCTTGAAGAACATTATATTGTGAAGTTGAGTCAAGGGGAGTAGCAAGCAAAAATATTGGAAAAGTAATCAACAACAATAGAGTTCATGCCATCCCAAGTATAAACAACATCTCCAAAATCTGATTTTAAGGAAGAAATAAAGTTGTGAGATCTTCGAGCTAGAAGAGATTTGTGGAAGAAATTTGTGTTTCGATCTCCTTCTTTGAGCCATTGAATTCTAGATTTTTGCTTCCATAAGATTTCTTCTCTTTTTCCCATTCCTCTAACTGAGTTGTGAGTTTAATTTCATCTGCACTTCTCTTCTCTATGAGGCCATCTAAACGGATTTTCTTATTCAAATTTTCAAGATGAGCAATAACTTCATGTTTTTTTTATGAACATCCCCAAACTCTTTCCAGGTTCCAAGTCTTGATTTTGGATTTAATGTATTGCGGTCTTTTGGCAAAACAGAACATCTTAGTCCCATGCCTAGGTTTACCTTCCTTCCACCATTGTTGCACATGAGGTCCGAAGGAAATTTCTCTAAGCCACATTAATTGAAAACGAAAAGGAGAGAAACTCACATTGGTTTTCCACATTTCCACCATGATCGGCCAATGATCCGAACCAACATTATTAAGAGTCTTCACTTTAGGAATGTGACCATGGATTAAGAAATTTTTAGAGAGCAAAAACCTATCCAATCTCTCCATTATACAAGCTAAGCCTTGCCTTCTGTTAGACCAAGTCATAAGGCCATTATCTCGGTTGGATATCCACAAGATGGAGGTTTGCAATATATTCGCTCATGAGGTCAGTGCTTTTGTCCAAATTTCTATTTCCCCCCTTTTCTCATCCAGAGAGAGGATGGTATTGAAATCTCCTCCGATCAAGATCCAAGCTTTAGGAAAATGAGAGATAATATGAGTAATATCCTTCCACTATCTTCTTTTTTCCTCCAAAGAAGTCGGAGCATAAATAGTAATGCAGAGCATAATCTGGTTGGAATGTCTACTTTGAATAGCTATAGCCAACAAACCCCAACCACCAACCATATGGTGAATAACTACCTCTTTTGGATCCCAAAGACAAGCAATGCCACCCGAAGTCCCTTGGGAACTGAGGGAAACCACTTTTCCAGCTGGCCAAATTTTCCTGGCAATTAAGTCCATATCCTCCATTGACATCTTTGTTTCTTGAAGGAAAACAAGATGTGGATGATTTACTTGAATCATTCTTCTAATTTCATTTTGTTTTGAAAGACTCCCTTTGAGTCCTCTAATATTCCAAGTGATGATCTTCATTAATACCAGGGCTAAAAAAGTTGGGAAGGGCATTAATCTTACCTTCCTCTACAAGCTTTTCACCTTCTTTTACCATATGATATTGATTGGTCTTGCGACCTACTTTTTGATTAGAATCCATCTTCAATTTTTTTTCCCTATTTCTTGACTTATTCCAATTGAATATGATATGGCTTCTAATTTCAAATTGAATATGAGATGGCTTCTAACCTTGAAGAATGCTCGTACACAGCCAAAATTTTACTAGATGGTTCAACGGAGTCTATATTGGGACTCGCATTATTTGAAGTTTTGACATTTGAAATATTGTTTTTCTTGTGTAAATTTTCTCCTTTTTTTTTTGTTGAAAACCTTTGATTTGTTGGTTTGTCTCCGAGTTCTTCCCTTCATATTTAAATTGTGTTTCTAAGATTTTAGTTTCCATTATTTCCTCTTCCTCACTTGGGACATCATTTGTGGAAAGGATTTCAAACATATTAGCATATGACTTTGATTGATCCTTCATAACTGGTTTTTTTTTAGTGTTCTTCTTCTTAGGTATTTGGAAACTTGTTGAGTTTATATCTTCTTTCTTTTGATCGAGAATTTTATTTGGGCAAGCACCGGCCAAATGACCATATTCATGGCAAATTCTACAACGAAAAGGAATGTTCTCATAGTCCACTACTTGCTCCCAAGTGTCTTCCCCAAATTGTAATGTGATCTTTTTAGGTAGGGGTTTGTCAAAATCCATTAAAACACAAATCCGAGCATAAATAATATGTTCAAAATTTTGAGTACAATCAACAATCATCATAAAAGTTCCTAAAGAGTTTCCAATTGAAGAAAAAATAGTAGGATTCCAAAATTCAATAGGGAGGCCAAAGAGTCTAACCCACACGGGAGCTATAGAAGGCATCTCTTCTTCGGCTTTAAATTTAGTATGCCAGGGCTTCATGAAAAGCCCTGCCCTTCCAAAAAACCAAGGACCCCCTTGAAAAGTTTTCTCTCTATCTTCATTATTAGCAAATAAAACAAGAAAATAACCATTTGGATAAATAGAGATTTGTAACTCACCTTTAGTTTTCCAGCTTTTTGCGGCCCAAACTTTGAAAGTAGATAGACTCGAACGAAAACCCACGAACCGACAAATTAGTCCTCTTTTTTCCAAATCTTCAATGCCAGTCTGAATGTTACCCATATCAAGCTTAACAATAGGAGTTCCATCAGCTGCTTTAAGACATCCTGACTCCGTTTTCCTGGGATCAATCTTAGGCATTCTTAGAGGTTTATGGGAAGCCCTAATATTGATATTAGCATTGGGTTGAGGTTGTCCACCACGAAGGGCATCCCTAAAATTCATTTTTGGGACTGAGTCTTCGAAATTCTTACCCTTGATAGGGGTTTTCACAGTAGAATTATTTTGTGGGTGCACCTTAGCACCAGATTCACTTGAGATATGAGCCATTTTTTGATCAACTACTTGAAACTTGTTTCGTGATCTCTTTAATCCTTGCCCTAGACGCCGTGGAAAGGTATGGTTTTCACTTTTCTTTTGTGCAGCAAATTGGAAGCCATTGTCACTCAAGTTCATAGTATGATCTGTTGAAAGACAAATTTCTAACCCATATTGTATCCCCTGCAACATTTCCTGCTAAAATATTGAGCATAAACCACAAAAATATTGGTCGCTAGGGCCCGAAGGCCCTAAAAACCAACCTCTGGAGCTGCTTGCACTCAACCCAGATGAAACCCTCGCATAGCCGCTTGCCAAATATGTCATTCACACATAGGGATGCGCTAGGATCTATGTTGCTCCAAATGATATGAAAATTGGTGGAGATGTTCTAGGGTTTTTCAGGCATCTACCCTCAAAATTTTAGCTCAATCCGAGTCCGGATGAGTGAGATATGGCCAAAACGAGTTCGGCAGTTTGGGCAGTCCTGTGAAAAACGTCTCAATAAATTTCCAATTTTCAATTTGCTGCAAATTTATCTTGTAAGTGGGATAGCATGGACAATATGTTATTAATGACTTGAAGTCTTCAAATCTTAAGGTTATTTGAATAATAGGAGAAATAAGGTGATAACCTTAGAAAAGTATTAAGTACCTTAGAAGATATTTGAAGTAAGAAGCTTTTTGAAAATTTTTATTACTTTATTCATTCTTGAAATTAATATTGCATTAAAATATTTGCAAAAAATTAACTTGGAGAAATAAGGACTTCTACACCAAAAATTGAAATATTATTTGCAAATATCATTATTTCTAAATTTCCAACTAGGGAGTTATAAGGAGTTCAACATCAAATTTAGATTCTTGAAATTTATAAATCATACTATTGAAAAATTGAAAGGTATAAGAATCACAACCTAGAGTTGTTTGAAAGTTGGAAAAATTATTCTTGATATTAGTCTCTTATACAAATTGAAGGGACATAAGAAATCCAACTTAAAGATCTTGAAGATAGAAAATTTTATCAATTGAAATTGCATCAAAACTATCTTTAGCTTTCTATAAGGAGAAATAAAGTGCTTGTCTTAAAGGATAAAAGTTGAACATTATATCAAAATTATCATCAAAATATTAGGGAGACAAAAGGGATTCAACTCAGAGGAAAACTTAGAAAGCTAAGCATACTATCAAAACCATATTCAAAATATTTGGTAGATACAAGGTATTCTACAAAACTTGAGAAATTGAAAAAATATTATCAAATTTGATCTTATTCTAGGGAGCCAAAAGGGATACTACCGATGGATACCCCTGCCTCCTTGGGTCTTACTCGAAAATGGCATCCCTTTTGGGATGTTTTCCACAAATAAAAAAAAGGGGATACTACCTAAAGAACTGAAAGATAATATTTGATCTTATACTTATAACTAGGGAGATATAAGGTAGTCTACAAGTATCATCATGACAACAAAAAAAATTATTCTTACATAATCTCAACTTCTTAAAGGACCTAATTACTCTTCATGGAAAAACAAAGTGAGGGTAATATTGATAGTTGAAAAGCTTGGGGATATTGTTAAAGGAGCAAAAACTAAACCTACTACAAATGATAAAGAGATCCAAAAGTTCGGAGAAGGTGAAGCAAAAGCACTAATGATAATAACATTTGCAACTAAAAATGAAATACAACCATATATTAGTTCAGTAGCAACTTCTATAGAAGCCTAGAAAATCTTAGCCAAGATATTTGAAGGAAAGAATAAAGCCACTATCTTGAACCTTCAAACTCAATTGCATTCTCTAAAAGTTAATAGTGGTGAAAGTATTAAATTGTTTCTAAGGAAAGTAGCAGATATAAAAGGAAAAATATTAATATTAGGAGAAAATATTGAATATAAATTTCTTGTTCAAGTAATCCTAAGAGCAATTCTATAAAGCTACAAGCATCTAGTCACATATTTACAAATTCTAAATAAAGATACATCATTTGATGAGTTATTCAATATCCTACAAGAATATGAGGTGGAAAAATCAGTAAAAAATAAACTGACTAACAATGCCTTAGTCTCAAAAGATAATTCACAAGGAAATGTTGCTTCATTCTCAAAGGGAAGATCAAAATGGAATAATAGATATTATCAAGTATTCAAAAAGAAAGAACATATTACCAATTATTGTAGATTCAATCCAAGAAATAAATATCAAGGAAATAAAACAAAAATTGAAAGCCAATCAAATAGGCCAGTCCAACCAAGACAATACCAGAATCAATTTCAGTATCCATATACTTTTTAGAATCAATACAATCTTCCTCAAATACAATATAGAGAAGGGAAACAAAAAGGACACTTAGTTCAAGAGATTCAGGAAATTCAAGAATTGGAAGAACCTACATATGAACATGAAGCTAAAGCACTTTCAACAAAAATGGTATTTTGTGAAGATACTAATTATTTACTTGATCAAGATACATATAGGGAGCAAAATAAAGAAAGCAAAAAATAAAATCTCAAATTCCAGAACCAGGATGAAGATCATATTGAAGACTAAAGTCTTCAATACCCAAATAATGTAATATAAGGGGGTGTTGAAATATATTATATTATTTGGTACATGCCAACATACCACCATGGGTACATCTTTAAATTAGGATTTTGTCTTAGATTAGGGTTTGAGCATTTACTTTATATAATGTAATAAATGCACAAGTATTATTAGAATGTGCAATGATGTAAAGGTGCATGTTGTCCACATGTACATGAGTCTTAAGAATAGGAATATGAAGTGTCATAGGCATATGGAAGACCAAGAGTCATGTCTCATTATATATAGGCCTTCTTATAGAGAGAAATAATAGAGGGTAATAGAGATAAGATAGATAGCATTGAGTAGAATAGTAGTAGTTATAATGTAGAGCATGTATGCAATATGGAGAGTTTATGACCTCCATTTTTATCAATGTAATATTTTCGTGAGCTTTCATTAATGGTTATTTTATGAGTAGTTATAGAAGTTTCTCATGCTTTTTACATGCTTAGGATATTGCCATTATCATATACTTAACATTGCATTCTCATTTTAGATCTTGTGGTTGCATTTCCTTAAATATATAGCATCAAAAGCTAATAGTTAATATTTTGAATCTGTTGTACTCTATCCTCTAAGTTTTGATCTACTTTTTATTCATAGGCTAAAGCATCAAAAGAGTTGGTATTTCTTCCAATATACTTTCTTACTAGTCTCCACTATTTATTTTCTTTCATTTTTCTAGATCTATGTTTTGGAAGTTAAAAACCATCTTCATCCATAACCATTTGTAAGTTTCTCTTGCATTTTTCTATATATGATTCTATTGGGCTCTTTTTGGGGCATGATTTCTTAATATGCCCCACCTCATGACATCTTCTACATCTAAAACATATGTTTTCATAATATATGGTTTGGGTCCACATCTTATCCCCATAATTAATAATGATTGATTCTAGTAAAGCTTTACTTATTTCAATCATAACCAATATCCGAGCATAAATAGCCAAGAATCCATCTTTCATAATATCTAAAATCTCAAGGAATTCTTTTAGAGTGTTGCCTATTTCCTTGAAGTTATCTATTTCCCAAAATTCAATGGACAACCCAAACATCCTAACCTAGACTAGTACTAGGGATAGATTTACATTTTCAGGTGAAAAACCTTCATACCAGTAGGTAAGGAAGAACCCTACTCTTCCCATAAACCAAGGACCCCCTTTTAGGATTTTTTTCTTCCCTAGAAAAACAATGGCTAGGAATAAACCTTTGGGAAGAAAGGATATAATCACTATTGGAGACATCCAACTCCTATTAATCCATTTTCTCAAGGTCGAAGCCCCTGGCCAATACCCATTAAATTTACCAAAAATTGCCCTATCTTGGAGCAACGAGGATATCTCTAAGGTGCGTTTACTAACCTCTACTACTAGAGATGATTCTAAGGATTTGACTATAAATTGATCCATGGAAAGGAAACAAAAACTCAAAATATAATGAAATTTAACAAAATGTCCTCTAGAAAATATAATATTTGATAAAAAAAATTATAATAATTAGCATGCAAAATATCTAAGATAAATAAAAGAAAAGAAAACTTAGCTAAAAAATTCTATGTCCAAATAGAATGTCTTACCTCACTAAAGTCCTAGCCCTTCATTTCTCTTCCCATCATCCGAACCCTAGTTGAAAAATATTTGTAATTTTATTTTTTGTGACTTGAAAAATCATCACTGCCCTTGTTCTATATGGTTGACTTCACAGGATCATATCTCCCTCAATATTGCTCGGATTCCTTCATATGACCACTCATTTTAAAGATATTCAAATTCTACACAAGTTGGTCCAAGAATCAGCTAAATCGGATAATCATTCATAAAAATATGGCTCCTAAAGATTAGATGTTTTTAGAAAAAATGCCCTAATCCTTTGCAAAGTGACCATATTTAATAGTAGTATATAATATTTATATGTATTAAAAACAAAGAATTCATGTTTTAGTGAAATAAAGTTCAAGATAAATATAAAAATTCCATGTGTTTGAAGTTGAAATCTTGATTTCTATGATAATCTAGTTAAAAATATTGTGTTTTTGTTGTCAAAATTCAACAAATTATTTAAATCCACCTTGATCTTAGTTTATTTTTATGTAATGATACTATAAACAAGGTAAAGTTCATAAAATTATTTAAATCCACCTTAAATTTGAGCTATTTTTAAATCAATCCCATAATCAACATTAAATGGAAGTTGACCTTTTTGAACAACTAAATCCATCGATAAATATTTATGATCATAAAAAATTATTTTACAAATTAAATAAGTTTTTAACTTTTGAATATGTCACAATTTGAGGAACTAGGTGTTACATGGTATTTGGTAAACAAACTTCTGATAAAAAAAAAAATTATAATGTATGTATTTAAATTATCTTCCTTGAAAGTTTAAGGAATTTAATTAGTTGAATTCATTTTTTTAATTAATTACAAGGGATAGGTTCGAGTTGTAGACCAATTGGTTCATCCAAACCCCATAAGGGGGCGGAGGTCCAAGGTTCAAATCTCGAGCCTCATCGAATTGAACTCTTGTCCCTTTCCTGGTGCTTTCAGCGACGTAAAAGGTTTAAAATGATTGTGGCATGGTGGTTATAGGGGCGGACTGCACGAAGATCTATGTGGCGGCTTCCAAAGAAGACAGCGCAAAATACTGTGGCAGCCATAAAAGTTGGATAGCCTGCCCGGATTCGTGGCGGCTACCGATTCCACCATGTTAAAAAAAAAAATTAATTACAAGGGATTGAGATGGGCCTTATCAAATATTGCATCATAGTTATATGGTGATATTACAATAACTTAATTATTATGCATGTATTGTTGGTAAGATTCAAACCTTATTCTCCTTTTTAAATATTGAAGAATTATTATTATTTTATTTGGTTAGTAAATATTGAAGAATTTAACTAGTTGAGCTAATGTCGTTTGATATAAAAAGAATGCAAGGTTGAAGTTGGTAAGTATTGTTTTCTTCTACTCACGTAATTGTTTGGGTCACCTTGAAAGTTGAAGAATATGACTAGTTTAGCTAATGTTATTTGATTTAAATAGGTTATAAAGGATTAAAATGGATCTCATATTATGATATTATAACAACTTGGCCACTATGTATGTATGGCTTGAAAAGACTTGAACTTAGATCACCTTGAAAGTTAAGAAATTTAAGTAGTTTAGATAATGTTATTTATTAACGCAAAATAATAAATAAGATTGGAATAATCCTCATTTGTATTACATCTTGACAATTATGCATGTATTTGTTGACAAGTTTGAACCTAAGTATCTCCTTGAAAGTTGAGAAATCTAACTAATTGATTAGCATAGAATAATAAATAGGATTAAAATAGGCCTCATTTGTATCACATATTGATAATTATGCATATATTCATTGATAAGTTTGAACCTAAGTCTCCTTCAAAGTGATAAATTCATATAGTTGTGGGCATAGAACCTTTGGCCCAAATTCAAATTCTTTATTTGGATTCTACTTCATAGAAGGGTGCTAACAGGGGAACAATTGATAAAAAGAGGGATGCATGGGCCTTTTAGATGTGAGATGTATTGGGAGAATGAGAAAATGATCTCTCACGTTTTTATAGAATATCCCATCACAATCAAACTATAGAAACAAATGGTAACTTATCTAGGCATCCGCTAGTCTAATATATATTCTATAGAACAACTTTGGAGGAAGTGGTCTAAACAGGAGGAAATGGACCAACCCACTCAACAAATTTTTTAGGTGGGGATGACTATACTTTTGTGGAATTTATGGAAGGATATAAATAACCATATCTTCAACTAGAAATACAGAGACAACCACTTTGTCTAGCAAAATATCACAACCAATATGAAGGAGTCAATCCAGTACCTGTTAAACGAGCCCCAAAATCCTAACAAAAAATGGATTAAGATATTATCTAGATTACAAGTGTCTCTAACAGTGGTCACAAAAAAAAGGGTAACCCCAAACCATGCATAAGTAATCAGAACTAGGAATTTGAAACCTCCTAGAGGGACTACGCAAGATTAATATAGATGGACCTCCAAGGAAAAATCCAGGAAGAACAAGTATGGGATAATAGTTCGCCTCTCGAATGGCGCTTTTGCTTTTATATTTGCCAAAAACCTTGGTATCTTATCCAATAACTTGGCATAGGGATATGCCATCTTAAGGGGATTACAAGAGGCTTTAAAGGTGGGGTGGAGAAAAATTCAAGTGGAATCAGACTCTCAAATTATAATTAACCACTTAAAAGGACCAGGCAAACAAAATAATATAGGTTGAAGAATACGAAGAATACTTGAGTAAATATAGATGACCTAACATTGCTTTGAGACAATGAAGTTCATACACATATTTATAGATCAGAATAAGGTGGCAGATGTGATGGCTAAATGGGCTCTTGGTCGAGGAGACTTCACTTGCTATGGATATCCTCTCAAATGGTGGCCTCAATGGACTAGGGAAGCTATTTTTTCCATTCTTACCATTGATGATAGTACTACTTGTTGTATCTAGATTTATATATCCTTGCTTTACATGGTTACTCTTTTTTTCATAAATAGCTATAGTAGATTATATGTGAGGGAGAATAGTCCCACATCCTCTATTAAAACTTGGCTTAAAAGCCTTCAATCATAAAAATCTAAGAGATATAATATGATTTTCAACTAATTTAATTTATTAATCCTTTTTACCTTTTTTTTTCTTTTTATAATATTTTTTTGTTAAGTTGAAAAAATGCATTTTTGAAAGGAATGATAACCTTTTACATCAACATATATGGCCAATCACTGTTCATTTCACCAAGAAGGATTTCCCACTGGCATGAAGCCTATGCCAACAGTGTAACAACAAACACACTTCACTAACCACATCCAAAACTAGAAAATCAGCATACACCTTACATATCTAAATATCATATACTCTATGATTTCATGGAAGCCTCTTCCTACTGATCCCCATTGTCAATTCCTATGGAATTATCATTTTCAACTAAATTATTTATGTGCACTGGGATATCATTCCCCCATTTCTTTCTAGCATCTGCCATAACTCCTTTGTTAGCAAGACCATCTGCTACCCTGTTGGCTTCTCTATAAATATGATTGATAGACACATTCTTGAGTCTATCCAAAAGCACTTGAGCTTCCACCATAATTAAATCAATAGTCCAGGTGGTTGGTTGTTCTCCCTTTAAAATGATCACAATATTTTGTGAGTCTTCTTCAAATATGAGCTTATCTAGATTGCAATTGATAGCCAAAGAAATTACTACATAAGCTGCTCTTGCTTTAGTAAAATAACTTGTATTTTCACCCAATGGTTCAGCAAAGGCTTTGATTACCTTACCTAGATGATTTCGGATCACCCCTCCAGCTCCCACCAACTTAGGATTACCTTTAGAGGTCCCATAAAAATTTAATTTAAACCATCCAACCAATGGCGGTATCCATTTTGCATGAGTTCTAGGATGAACTCGAGGTATTGATAATTTCTCTCTGACTCCCCAACATTCCAATAACCGCCTTTCCCGCTCTGATTCCCATACCTCCTTGAAGTGGAGAGTGTTAAAATTCTCCATCAAGATACTTCTTGCTCGGTTCCAAACCATTTCCCAATCCATCTTCAAGTCCTCAAAAGATTATGTGGTTTCTTTCATTCCAAACTCTCCACCAGATATGTGGAAGGCTTAGAAGCCACAACTTCCTAATTCTTATACCTTTAAAAGAAGGCTTCCATTGCAAGTTAAAATTTGAGATAGTTCTAGGGAAAACCCATTGAACTTGGAATTCACTACAAAGCTAATAAAACAAGTTTTTTGTAAAGGAGCACTTAATAAATAGATGATCAATGCTTTCCTCCTCTTTTTCACACAAAACACATCTATTTGGTAAGGAGAAACCATATTTTTTCACATTATCTTGGGTCATAATTTTACTATGCATAACCATCCATTGGAAAATAGTAATCTTAGGGATGAGATATTTTTCCCAAACCTTTACATGGGACCACACTACCCCTACACCTTTAACCAAGTTATAACCAGACTTCACAGAATAATCTCCACTCTTCATTTTCATCCAAATAAATATATCATTCAGTCATCAATGGTTGAGGATGTAGGCATTAAGACATCTATTAAGAATTTCCAAGTGTGGATGCAAGTCCTCATTTATGTTCTCAACATAAAGCCACTTCCACTTCTTGATGTCATTTTCTTCCACAATATAATCCCGAACCAATAGTCCATAAATAGGAGTCAAGATTGTTCTTAAGTTTGCAAACCTTGGGATCTCATAAAGGGGAGAGTTGAAGAGCCAAGGATCCTACCAAAATATCACGTTAGCACCATCTCCAATCTGCCATCTACAGCCCTATTGGATCAGAGGTCTTACATGTTGAAGGTTGTTCTAGAAACTAGACCCCTTAGGGGTTGAGGTTTTCCAAAAAGGAGGAATAACGTAAATACTTAGCTTTTACAATTTTGACCCAGGGAGTGTCTTCTTCCTTCGCAAAATTCCAACCCAACTTTCCCATTAGAGCTTTGTTCATTTTGGGAAGAGTTATCAATCCCAATCCCCCATATTGTTTAGAGGTACAGACTTTGTTCCAAGAAAGTAAATATATCCTCTTCTTTTCCTTAGCCCCAGACCATAGAAAAATCCTTTGGGATTGTTCAATATTTTTACATACCGGTACTGGAATTTTAAACATTGACATGAAGTATAGAGGTATACTTTAAAGGCAGGATTTCACAAGTTGGGCCTTTCTTGCCTAACTAAGAAGAGAGCCTTTCCAAGAAGACAATTTCTTTGTAACACGTTCAATAATCGGATCCCACAAGACTTCCTTCATACTCCCATGGAATAAAGGCATCCCTAGATAGGTTGCTGGCAAATCACCTATGCCATAATTGAATATTCTTGCTATTTATAGTTGGAGAACTCTAGAGGTATTTAGGAAAAAAAGGCTTGCTTTTATTAAAATTTACCTTTTGGCCTGTTGCACGCTCATAGAAATGCAAAATCATCTTATATGTCTTTCTTGTGGAAGAGATGATCTTGTCGAAATTAGAGTATCAGCCACAAACTGTTGAAAAGAGACTGGTTCCAAAATGGAAGCTGGTATGATACCTTCTATGTCTCCTCTATCTATGGTTATTGTGAAGGATCTATCCATAGCTTCAACTATAATTATAAATAGATAAGGGGACAGAGGGTCCCCTTGTCTTAACCCCCTCTTGCTAGGAAAATAACCCACTGCAAACCCATTAACTAAGATGAATATCATCACTATGGAGATGTAGTTTTTCGTCATAGAGATTCAATCCTCATGAAAACCAAACGTTGGAGTACTTTGATCAGGAAATCCCAAGAAAATTTGGCATATGCTTTATTCATATCCAATCTAAGAAACATACCTTCCTTTTTTTATTTAGAGACAGAGTGCAAGATCTCATGGATCGAAATAAACCCATCAAGAATCTTTCATCCCTGAACAAAATCCCTTTGGTGTTTATCAATGACAAAAGGGAGAGCCATATTTAGTCGATTTGCAAGAAATTTGGACACAATTTTGTAGAGAGTATTACATGGGCTAATTGGACGGTAATCTACAAAATAATTAGCATCTGCAATCTTCGATATGAGGGATAAGAACGTATAGTTCACATCAGAAGGGATCCTTTTAGAGGTCTAAAACTCCTTAACTTCCAAGGTGGCCTCATTGCCAATGATGTGCCAAAAATTATGATAGAAGAGCATCAAAAACCCATATGGATCAGGAGATTTGTCTCCCTTCATGGAGAAGATCGCCTCTTTAAATTTCTCATCCGTAAAGGGGATGATGAGAGAGTCATTTATCTGGTTTGTAATATTTAAGGGAATATGGCCTAACAACAGGTTCATCACCTCTTCATCCAACTTCGAATCCACTCCTAACATGTCTTGGAAAAATCAAACAACTTCCCCTCTAATTTGGAAAGGATCCCTTGTAGAAGAACCATCAACAATCTTGATCTCCTAGATTTTATTAAAACTTATGTGCTTGAGAGTTGAAACATGTAAAAACCTCACATTCATGTCCCCTTATTTTAACCACAAAGTTCTTGATTTCTACCACCAGAAAGCCTCCTCACATGCCAGAGTATTATGCCAATCACATAGAAGATCCTTTCTCTAGTTCGAACTTCCTCCGAATACTCCCCCAAATGCAAAGAGTTTTCTAACTCCATGAGCTATTGTTGTAAAGTTGCCTTTTTAACCATAATATCACCAAACACCTCTTTATTCCACAGTTTTAAGTTTTGCTTAACAAATCTCAGTTTCTTTGCTACTCGAGTTAATCTATCCCCAAAAAAATCTTGTTGCCGCCAAGATTAAATCCTACTCTCTAAATCGAAATGTAGGATCCACATCTTTTCAAACCGAAAAGAGGTAGTGTTGAGTGATATTTTTTCTTGATTACGAAAATACGCTCATAGTTAGGATCCTGTTAAGCAATCCTCTCTTGCAAAGAAAATAATTAGTTTCTCCAAGGTTATGTTTGATTAATGTTTAAAATGTGCTTGTATGCTTGTAAAAGTATGAAAATATTATTGTAATGCCTCAGAGGTGCAAGTTACTATTAACAAGGGGCCTATGGTTTGATATTTGATTTAAACTATGAAAATGTTGTTGTTCATGAAATTAATTCCCAAATATAAGATTAATAATCAAATATTGCCAATAAAATTTATTAAATGCAAATATTTGAATTTAACCTTAGAAAATGATTTTAATTAAATTTATCCAAATAATTAATGTTTGAACTTTAATTATTATTATTTGGAAAATTTAATTAATTAAAACTCTAATGTTTATTTCAAATGTGAAATATTGAGAATTTAATGAAATAAACATTTACCCTAATATAAAATTGAAACTTTGCATAAACTTAGGGTTTTGATTTTTCCGTGAAATGAAATTAAATAAAATCAAAAGACTTAAGGTTAGGAAAATAAATGAAAAATAAAATGCAGGTTACATAAACTTCAGAACTCTATCCAGAATCTGTAAACATAAATATTTATGAAATAAACCCTAATTTAATTCAACCACAATTAACACAATTCAAATTAAATTAGATGCTATCTTCAAAGAAATAATTTAATATATCCAATCATTATAAAGTGAAAATACCATCCGCATATATATTTTTCACTGTAACAAAATGAATATATCATAAATAAGGTTTGACATTAATATTTTCTCCAGAATACCTTTGTCCATCCAAAATGAAGCCTTCTCTAACAAGCAACCTGGGAGGAAACCTTTGGCAATGTCCTTCAATCCTTCTCTCTCGCTTCTCCAAAAATATCTCGACCCCTTTTCATGAGTCTCAATGACTTATTTATAATTTGAAAATTTTAGTTTGATTCAGTTTCTGTTAGAGTAATATTTCATTCTTTGGGATATTTACCCTTTTACTCCACTAGGTAAAATAGGTAGTATATTGCATTCTACTACATAGATTATTACATTTACTTTTTATTGCATAACCATGGAGATATTTACTATTCCAAAATATCTACTGGTAACCTAGATTAATACCTAAAATATCCTAGGTCAGATATTTTCTATAATAAGTTCAAAAATACAAGGATAATGAATAGTTATGAAATTCGTTCCTGAAACTGTTTTTAAACTGAATCAAACTAAATTTTTCAAATTATAAATTGAAGGACATTGCCAAAGGTTTCCTCCCAAGTTGCTTTTGAGAGAAGGCTTCATTTTTATGGACAGAGGTATTCTAGAGAAAGTATTAATGTCAAATTTTATTCATAATGTATTCATTTTGTTGTGGTGAAAATATGCATGTGGATGGTGTTTTCATTTTTAAATGTTTGAATACGTTAATCAAATTTCCTTGAAGATTGTATCTAATTTATTTTTTATTTTTTTTTAAAGCGAAAAACCCCTTGCAGAGCCACCTTGGTCTTAAAGACCATGAACAGGGGGTTCTACACCGTTAAAGTCACCCGGGGGTCGCACTCGACCCTACCCGCACCAACATTATCAATTGGATATTAGATACCCAATTCAACTTTTTGGTAGGGTGGAGATTTGAACCTGGGACCTCCCTTGGAGGATTTCCCTCTCCTCTCTAACTCACCTACAACACCTGGGTTGTATCTAATTTAATTTGAATTGTATTAATTCTGGTTGAATTAAATTAGGTTTTATTTCAGAAATATTTATGTTTACAGATTCTAGATGGAGTTTTGAAGTTTTTGTAACCTGTATTTTATTTTAATTTCATTTTATTTATTTTTCTAACCCTAAGCTTTTTCATTTTATTTAATTTCATTCACAAGAAAATCAAAACCCTAAGTTTTATGCAAAGTTTCAAATTTTACATTAGGGTAAATGTTTATTTCATTTTATTAAACTCTCGACATTTCACATTCTGAAATAAACATTGGAGTTTCAATTAATTAAAATTTTTGAATAATAATAATTAAAGTTCAAACATTAATTATTTGGATAAATTTAATTAAAATCATTTTTCTAAGGTTAAATTCAAATATTTGCATTTCATAAAATTTATTGGGCAATATTTGATTATTAATCTTACATTTGGGAATTAATTTCATAAGCAACAACATTTTCACAGTTAAATCAAATATCAAACCACATGCCCCTTGTTAATAGTAACTTGCACCTCTAAGACATTACAATAATATTTTCACATTTTTACAAGCACATTTTAAATATTAATCAAACAGAACCTTGGAGAAACTAATTATTTATTTGCAAGAGAGGATTGCTTAACATGATCTTAACTGTGAGCGTATTTTCGTAATCGACCAAAAATATCACTCGACAGGGAGCAAAGAGCCTTCTACTGTCTGCTATTTTCCAAATCAAAGGATTATGGTCTGAGCCAATTTTTGGGAGGTTCATGAGAGTAGTGTCCCCAAACAACACTAAGCTCTTCTGAGAAATCAACACCCTATCCATTCTGATCTGAATCAATTGACTTCCCAACCGCCTATTAGTCTAGGTAAACTTTGCTTGTCTAAGCTCCAAGTCCATCAAAGCATTTGAATTTATAAAATCACCAAACTCAGTCATACTCTCTGAATATCCTTCAACGCCTCCCTTCTTAAACTGATACAAAGGGGTATTGAAGTCCCCTACAATGATCCATGGGATACCTAAAAATACATGCCTGAGTTCACTCAATTCCCTCCATAACCTTCGTCTTCCAACCATAGTAGGGGGTGCATAGAAATTTGTAATGATCTAGTGAGAATTATCCTCCGAAAAGAAATGGATAGCAAAAAATCTATCATTTTAGATAATTTTTTGTCCTTCCAATTTATTTGGGTCCCAAATACACATCATTCCTCCTAAGGAAATCATTAAGGATTGAGCAACAAAGTTTGCTCCTCTCCAAATATTATCTTTAACCATTGCTAAGTTTACTTCTACCACCTTTGTCTCTTGTAATAGCAAAATACCTAGGTGATATCTCTTCTCAACGTTTGTACTGATCTATGTCTTCTAGTCCTGTTAAGACCTCGTACATTCCATGAAAAAACCATTTTTAGATTTAGTTGATTCTTCCCTCCCTCACCTAGATTGATGATGGTTTGTGTTCCTCTAGCTATCTCTACTATTGTTTCCCTCTTCCTTACCTTTGTTAAAGGGGGTCTACCTATAGTGTGTTCCTTGCCAACATCCAAGGGAGTTCTCTTTGCTTGATTCCTAGTCACCCTTGAGGGCGTCACAGGAACCTCCTCTGAACCGAAATCCTCTTGTATTGGAGCTACAAGCTTCACCTCTATCTTTTTTAGGATCTGCTTATCTTCCTTTAACACTTTTCCAGCTTCATCTTGTCTATCTCGATTTGTAAGAATCATGTCAATAGGGTTAACCTCTACATCCACTTATAGAGGTTTTAA
Source organism: Wollemia nobilis (assembly GCA_028583015.1). Taxonomy (NCBI): domain Eukaryota; kingdom Viridiplantae; phylum Streptophyta; class Pinopsida; order Araucariales; family Araucariaceae; genus Wollemia; species Wollemia nobilis. Next base: position 4,135,669 of record JAQPPZ010011310.1, on the reverse strand, counting down.
ACTCTCTAGTTATACCCCTCATGATTCACCCATTGTGTTTCCTCCACAAATTCCACAACTTCGGCTAGGTCTCCCATTTCGTCCTCTTCAACTCTTCTCAAGCAAACAAAAAAGTTAAGGTCTGCAAAGTCAAGGGGTTCCATAGCTACAAGGGAGGCTGGACTACCACAAATCCATAAGAGGGATCTTTCATGTGTTCCTCCTCAGCCACCACAACCAGCTAATGTGAGGTGCTTGATTCCTTCTAATTATCCACCACAATATTCATGCCTTTACCCTGCTCCGCATCTTTACTCTCCTTCCTCTACCATACTTTCTTATTAGGAGCTTTCTTCTTCTTCGGGTAGAAGCTTGAGATATGACCTCTCCCTTTACAAAGATCACAAAGGGGCATAATATTTTCATACTTCAACCTCTGAGTCTAGGTATCTATTATTTTAAGAAGCTTGCTATCCAGATCAACATTAACACAAATTCGAGCAAACACCATATGAGACTTCATCTTGGTTACCCTATCAATGGTAACAAAGGTACCAATACCATTTGCAATAGCCATTAAAACTTCATCATGCCAATATTGAAAGGTAAGGTGAGGTAATATTACCTAAACAACAATTGTGTTGAGACTTTGGGTGTGAGGATTAAAATCCACATCCCATTTTCTAAGAAATTGGCTATGCTTCCTCATCGACCATGGTCCTCCATCTAAAATTTTCTGCATGTCACTTACCTCAGTAAGTTTTATCATGAAGAACCCATTTGGAAGTGTCACAATCTCCATGCAGCCTGATGGTTTCCATCTAGTGAAGGCTCACCTTTGATTAGTATCTATATCTGACCTTGTCCCAAAAAACTTGCCCACCAAATTATGTTCCCCTTCCACCTTCATGTTGAAAACTTTCTCCGAGGGAATGTTGAGAATGCTATATTTAACTCTCAAGTTTAAGTGGCTTACCAATGAAGGAAGAGTAGTAGAAGGTTTAGAACCATGTACCACCTGGACCCAAGAGTGTTTTTGTCCGACTTCTAGGGTCCGATTCTCCTGACTACTGTCTGCCTTCGATTCATCCTGCCCCTTCTCTAGGACTGCTTCTTAGGGAGGTTCTTGGATTTTTCTTCCATAAAGCCATTCTCCAACTCTTCATCCAAGGCCCCATCTATTGACGTAACTTCCAAGGTCTTAGTCTGGCCCTACCATACTCTGATTCTTGTGCCAAACGCTCCCCGTCTATCTTTGGTTGCTCCAAACCTTGGTCCATCCGCTCCTTTTCCTGTCCATTCCATTTTTTAACTCAAACACCCATTTATGGGTTGAAAATAATTGAAAATATTATTTTCTAGGTTTTCCTTTTTTCCCCTTTTTAGGTTTCAACCCCTCGTTGGTTATTCGCCCTGCCTGCTACTCCCGTCAACTAGGTTTGAGAAAAAAATTTATCGCTGCTGTTGCTCGCTGCCACTGTTGCTTCCAGCTTTGTTTGTTGTTTTTTCTGCCTGTTGTGTGCAAGGGTTTCCGTTGTGCAACCCACTACACACTTGCGTCCTGCACCTACCTTTATATATATTGATGGATAACAAGAGATTGTACTCGAGTCCCCCACCCTTGGCAAATTATAACTCTCTTCGTTAGAGCTTGAGAGTTTACATATAGATTCACTTTTCGTCTCAATTGAGATGCTATAGTTAGAAACCTACATCATTTTACATAAAATGTTTGAATTCTTGATTTTCATTTTTTTTATCTTTTCAAATTTTTGTGTGAATACAAATATTTCAGAATTTACAATCCTTCTTGATATTTTTCTATAACAACCTTCATAATACCAAAACTTCACCTCTACTATTTTATGCATTGCATCTTAGTAGAGTAATATTTCCAAAAACATCGCACTATCATAGTCCGCTTTACCAAATCTGGATTGCCAGTTTTCTTCCTAAAACACAAGTGCAACCACAAAAATCATAATAAATAATTTATATGAAAACACATTAATGTTATAAAATAAAATAGATATTAATGGAAAAATATTAAAGTAAATCTTATTCATTATTCAACATTTTCTTATAAGCTTCAACTAAACTTACTACTTCTTCTAACCATGAAAAAGAGAATTTAACTTCAAGATTCTCAATTAAAACCCTTCTATTGGATAACCTATCTGCACATTTATTTTCTTCCCTTAATGTATGTGTAAACGTGATTTCTTCAAACTCTTTAGCAAGATCTTGAATTTTCACAATTATCTCTTGTATGTTCCATAGAGCCTTTTCTTTCCTCAAAATTGCATTTATTACTATGAGCGAATCACCTTCGATCCATACTCTTCCATTTCATTTGTTTGCATATTTTTAACCCTTCTAAAGCCGCCTAAGCTTCAACTTCATTATTTGTCTTAAATCCACTATTAAAAGTGTAATGAGACAAAACATCTCTACTATTTCTAATTATTCCTCCTCTCCTCCCAATCCTAGATTTCCTTTAAATGATCCATCAAAATTCAATTTGACTAACTCCACAACAGTGGTTTCCACTTTATATATATATATATTTATATATATATATTTGTCTTCTTTTTGTTTCTCTTGTACTCAACATCATAATTCCATTGATGACTTGATTTTATTTATCAAGGCTCTCTACTTCCAAGTTAAGGATTGGACGAGTTGATAGGGTTAGATTAGACTCCTCTATGGCTAAACATATCTTCCTTCTTATTACCTCTAAATAATTATTTTATATAACTTTTTTTTTTGTCTTGGAGAATAGCGCAACAGTTCAAGCTTTTGTTCTTTTTGGAAGACCCAAGGTTCAAACTGTGGCATGTGTGAGATTGTGTGTTAAATTCCTTATTGATAAGCTCAACTCTCCCCCTTATGAGAGGTTATGGTAGGATGAGGATGCCCAACCTTGAGCGTCGTTCGTAAGGGTTTCTCATACTAGCCAAATCTTTATTATTGTTTCAAGAAGACAACGCAACGATTGGGCTTTAGCTCTTCTTCGAAAGATCCAAAGTTCAAACCGCACGTGTGCTTGGGGTTTTGTGTTAAATTCTCTATTGATAAGCTCAACTCTTCCCCTAATGAGAGGTCATGGTAGAACAATGATGCCAAAACTTGAGCATCGGTCATAGCTCTTCTCTTATAAGAGCTCATGATGGGATGGAGATGCCAAGCCTTAAGCGTCGGTCATAAGAGTTTCTCACACTAACCAAATAAAAATAAAAAATTATGATAATTAATTAAATAAAGATTTAAATTAAATTATATAAATTTAATTAAATCAAAATTAAAAATATTGTTTTTTGATTTGATTAGTGTGAAAAACCCCTACGACCAACGTACAAGCCTCAACAGCCTCTCCCAACCACAACCCCTTATAAAGCCGAGAGCTATGCTTATCAATAAAGATTTTAACACACAACCACCATACACCCACCCCCTCACACACTTAATATTTGAAGGAAGAAAAGATTAAAGTTTCAATTTGTTATAATACTACGGGGTGGTCAGGATGTATGATATAAATCATTAAATTTTTTTAGAAAGTATTAAAATAGATTGTCCCTGCGGCTACGTGGATTGCTAAGTTCAAGCGCTTATTAAAAAGAGACCTAGGTTTAAATCTTAGGAGCATGCTCGTTTGCAAAGGTAGTAGTCCCAAACTGATGATGATAGTATGAATACCGATAGTCCTCTCGCATCTATTCAATAACTCAATAACAAGGTGATATAAACTATTCAATAACAATAACAAGGTGATATAAACTTGTTAGGAGGAACTCTATGTAGTTTGATCGTTAAAATAGTGGTTGTAACCAACTCCCTATGTATTAGAAAAAAAATATTAAAATAGATTCACTTTGAGAAAAACCTTGGGTTCGAGCGGAGTAGTGGAACCTTAAACCCTTCATTTCAAACCCTAAACCTTGGCCGCCACGACGCCCGAAACCTCGATCTAACGACGCCCGAAACCTCTATCTCACATTAACTCGTGCATAAATCTATCAGATATCATTGAGCACTACAACTTGTCGGGAGGAGATCTGACTAGACCAACAAAGATCAGAAAAAGAAAGGCAAAAATAAATTCCCAGGCAGAAGAATTTAAAAATTCAGAAGTAATCGGAGGTCGAAGTGAGAGGTCACAAAAATGTTACGCAGAAACGTTCGGTTGAGGCGGGAGTACCTCTATCGCAAGAGCTTGGAAGGAAAGGAACGCCTGCTCTATGAAAAAAAACGTAAAATTAGGCAAGCATTGGAAGGTAACTTTTTATTCATTTACTCTGTCCGTTCTAATGGTTTGTGCATAGTTAAGTTTGTCTTAAAATTTGTTTAAGGTTTTGAGAAAAATGTCCTCTGACTAGCGTATATACAGAAGGGAAGCCCATACCTACTGAACTCAGGAACGAGGAAGAAGCTTTGCGCAGGGAAATTGATCACGAAGACGACCAAACAGCTGGTAAGGGATGATATTTCTTTCTCTTATTTTCTTTTTGGTATGGGGGATTAAATGTGAACCATAATAAACTCTAGAAATCTCAATGCATTAAAGTCAAGCAGAGGATTCAGTTTGCCCCTCCTCTTTAAAATGGTTTCGAAAACTTTTTCTTCTTCTTTCTTTCTGTCACCATTTTATAAGCCTGAAAGACTTTTCCTTATGTTAATCAGTTCACTGATCATTCCATTGATAATAGCTGTCTACTATGCAGAGCTGGGGAATTGATTATTGTCATCTAGATTGATTATTCCTTTTCATGGAAACCAATGGCAAATATTCGCATTTAATATTGCATGCATTGAATTACTTAGGTATTTAGGTGTCACAGAAAACATTTGTGGCGAAGCTTGGCAACACTGTTGGAAGGGCGCTGGCTTTTCTGAATACTTGCCCGCAGAGGTTTCCATTCGCTTGGTGAGAGAATATTGCATATGTTGGGAAGTGTTCCCGACCGCATTTTTTTTAAATTTTGTTAAAGTTGGGGAAAACATACAGGCTAATTGCTATCTCAGGAATAGAAGCCATTTGGTGGGGTTTTTAAGTTGGCAACACCACGCGACCTAGTAGCTAGGTTGGGAAGTGTCCCACAACCACGACGCTTTTTAAAATTCTGCCGATGTTGGGGGAAAAACGTACAGGCTAATTTTGGTTGGGTTTCTAAGGTGACAAAATCGGTCGATCGAGTAGCTAGCATGATGCACTTTCTTGCTATAACATTAGTGAAATTGTACTCGTGACTCTGCCTAGCATGTAATTTGTTCATACTTACTTTGTCCATAAAAACTTCTTGGACCGTTTACCAAAGTGTACATGTCATTTTAGATTGTGGTTTAGTGTTTATCTTTTTGTTTAAGGTTTGTCCAATAGAGAGCAGTTGTATATGAAGTGTTATCACTCAGATCTGTTTTAATCTATAGAGTTTTTATGCATGTTGCTACGAATGCAATAGTGTTAAAAACACACATTGATGACGAGTATGCAAATGCGGCGGAAAGGGATCCAAAAATTTTGTTGACTACTTCTCGTGACCCGAGCAGTCGTCTTACACAATTTGTCAAGGTTAGTTGTTTTTACTTCCAATTATTTCAATTTGTATGAATTCAGAGCTTATGGTCAGATTCCAAAGTGCAGGTTTGGTATTGATTTAGTATTGATGTATGCAGGAACTAAAATTTGTATTTCCTAATGCACAGAGGATCAATCGTGGTAATCAGGTTAGTCTCACGTTGTCTTTGAATACTTTGTATTGTTTTTTTTTTTTTTGGAAAAATACTTTTTATAAATTCATAAACAATACAAAGTAAGTTGTGCTGTTTACTTTGTATTGTTTAGTCAATCATTGTATAAGAGTTTAAAATCTCTTCAAAACAGAAATGTCACATTTTATGCATTTTTCCTTTAAACGTTGTTCTTCTGAAAACCTGACCTTAAAAAATGTCTAGTAGTCATCAATATTAGAAATTTCATTCTATTTTCTTTGCATTTTTCCACCAGTTCATTGTCCAATCATAACATGTTTTCATAGGTGACCTTAAAACAATGGCCACAATTCTCGACTCAGGAAATTTCAAAGGATTTTGTAGGGTATGTAGGTTAAAAAGTCATTGATTTATTATTAATATTATTTTTAAATTTATCCTCACTGGAAATAAATACATTGTAACACGTAATTCAATTTCACATACACATAGCATAAATTTTCAGAAAACAGTAAGCACAATCATGCACAAAACAATAAACAGAATCATGCACAAAACAATAAACAGAATCATGCACAAAATAATAAGCACAAAATAGTAAAAATGTAAAAAAAAAGGATAGCATTGCATTTTTTTTAATTTGTAAATCAATTTCTTATTTGTGCGTAGCTTTGTTGGATAAATGATAAAATGAAATACTATGATATATCAAGAGTCATGCCTGAAGGTTTGTAAGGTTTATCTACCATGAAGTAAAAAAGTACAAAATTACTCATGAATTTAAGAAGCCTGTGGTGCATCTTTTACTTCCAAGCATAGTTACCAGGAACAGTTTGGTTCAGTAGGTTAGGAAGGCCAAAAATGTTCAAGGGGTTTAATTTTTTAAGGAAGGTACTTCATAAAATGTTGAAAACACTAAACCTCTTGAACATTTTTGGCCTTCCTAACTGATTATATAATTAACTTTCAAGGAGGAGACCAAGGTTCGAATCTTGCCAAGTGATACATGCATAATTGCCAAGCTTGTTGTAATACCACCATGTGGTCATGATGTAATATGGGTGGGACGTGTTTGTATGGGTTATCTGGGATTGAAATATCTCCCACCTGTATTACATCATGACCACATGGTGGTATTACAACAAGCTTGGCAATTATGCATGTATTGCTTGGCAAGATTCGAACCTTGGTCTCCTCTTTGAAAGTTGAGAAATCTAACCGGTTGAGCTAATGCCATTTGATATATTGTCCGAACTTTTCATTCATATATATATATAATGCCAGACAAGATATTCATAAAAAAATATAAATATATGCCAAAGAAATAGAAAAATTCAGATTCTTTCATATTTTCAAATTTCAAGTGTATTTTATACTTTATAAATTTAGAAGTTATACTTTGTTTTTGTCATTTATTTCTTTGAATATATCATTTTTTTTCAAATTTGAGGGAAAAGGAATTGAATTGAACTGAACTGGTTCAGTCCAGCCTGAAAAGTTTGAATTGGACCAAACTTGGCCCAGGTTTGGGCAAGGTTGGTAATATGATTTATGCTTGTCTTTTAGTCTTTAGGCGAGTTCATTTTTGGTTGGCCAAGGAGGATGGGAACATTCTTTTATATGGGTGATGTCTTGACATGCCTTGATGGTTCAAGGGACATTCTGGCATTTCTGCATTCTCCCTGCATCCTCCTCTGGCATGTTCAGATGTCCTTATTTTCTTTGGATGTTGAGGTGACTTTCCCAAACTGCCCCTTGCTCAAGAAAAATGCCCTTAATACATGGTTGACATGCCTTTATGATTCAGGTACATTTGGGTATGGGAGGGCTGCATACCAATGACTTGGAAATGTGGTAACATCGGGGGCATGCATCAACCATTGGGTACATGTGCCCTTTGAAATACTTTAGATAACATGAATAATGTTGCCTCATGATATAAGATATCATAATGTGTTTTTTCTTGAAGTTCATGGTCTACAGGGTTCTTAAAAGCACTCTCACTAGTGGTTGCCTCTATTGGTGCAAAGTAACCCTGATAGGGAAGAATCCATCTGTTGAAAAGTTGAATTAATTATATATATGATTTTTCTCACTTGTTGTAGAACTAAATAATAAAATTAAGTAGTTTGGAACTATGGGAACCCATTATAAAGGTCTATTTTGACAAGGTTGTTTATGTTGGTTGGGAACCCATTATAAAGGTTTTTTGCATTAAAATTACTTTGGGCTGAATACCTTCAATGTAGTCTATTTAGCTTACCTGCCTCTTATAGAAACAGCCTTCATCTGAGCTTGACAGTTCATAGCTTGGGCCTAAAGGTTTACAGGAGTTCATCTGGATGAAAAGAGTCTAGAAAAAATTGTTCCTCAGAATGATCAAGGGGATAAACTAAGTAATTTGAGAAAGTGAAGGTTAAGAGGTTGGTGGGTGACTTTTTGTTAATTTAAGAGTTTTTCATTTTGATCATGGTGAGTGTGAGGATGAACAATACAAACATGGCTCTAGCTCAAAAATGAGTATGGTAGAGTAATTTTTATAACATGTTGAACACTATAGATTATTATTAAAATTCACCTGCAGGAGAAAGGGCCTTTGTAAGAAAATAATGAGGTTCTTAACGCTCACGTGAAGTTACCAAAACTTTAAAGGAAGAGGAGGTGCATAAGGCCAATAGGCTTCTCATACAAGAAAGATGCCAAGGAACCCTTTTTTTGTGATTCCATCATGTCAGATAAAATGTACAATAAAGGTATTGTCTTCTTTGAGTATACCATCAACTCAGAAACTAAAAGGACAAGGGGATGAGAAAATGTTGGTATCTTCTTGTTGGAATTCACACATATTTCCAAAGATGAATAGAAGCAAACCGTTCATTCAAATCTTATACAAAAAGCATAAAAGGACAAAAAGGAAAGTGATAGACAATGAAATTGTTGGTGCTCTTGAGCACCAATAATAATCACAGTATTATCTGTGGATAAGGATCACAACACTCTGATACAACAGATGGGGTAGTGGGGGTTATTTATACCAATACCACAACCCCAATTACAGAAATGAGTTTAACCTAATTTGACATTCAATAGGGCTTAAGGTTAATTACAAGTTATAAGGTGGGTTTAACTATAACAAGGTTAATCATAGCCCATAAGGCTTACATAATAAAATAATACAATAAATTGAATGCAATTTTACAATGATTGCTGAGAGGCCTAAACAAGATTGTATCACACAATGTCGACCTTGGCCATAAGTCAGATTACACTTTCAACACCCCCTCATAATTTGAACTAATGGGCCATGGAGAGAAGACATTGGCTACAATAATATCTTCCCCCCTTTAATGGATGCTCTAGTGGGCCTCTGTAGTCGAGGAAGATCCTTATGAACCCCTTCATCATTTGGAAGACGACCACCCATCTTCAGGAACTCAGCTTTGATCCTTTGCAATTTCAGCAAGCAATTTTTGGTTGGATGTCCTTCCTTCTTACAGTATCCACAAATGGTCTTTGACTTCTTTGAAGACTTAGCCTGGCCCTTGGGCCCTTGGGTCTTAGCCTCCTTAGGTTTGAATTCCTTTGCATGAGCCTGTACTTGTGAAGTACCACCACAATTCCTTAATGCTCCTTGAATAAGAACTAGGAGAGAAAAAAGCTGATCAAGAGAGAGAGTTTTTTATTTTTCCAAGAACATAGGAATGACATGAACCATGAGATTTGACATTTGAAAACGAGAGAGATTGGATATGACAATTTCATACATTCTGCATCATCTTTCTTTTTGCCTCCAAAAGATGCAATATCTGCTCTTAATGCCTTGAATCTCGCAATATAGTCCTCAACATTATAAAACTCAACCAATTTGAGAGAAGAAAGCTGTGATTCGAAGCGACTTACTTCAATTGTGTTTGCTCTCCCAAATAACTCATTCAATTTTGACCATATCTTGATATGGAAAAAGCATTTCTGGTTCAATTAGCAAAAAGATTAGGCCAAGAGCTTCTTCTTGCTTATGTTGGCGAGTTTCTTCATCAAGGGCTGCTACTTTCTCCTCTTGAAAAATGCATCATAGGTTCTTATTGCATAGCAAACCCGTCATTTGAGTTGACCATATGCTGCAATTTCGCCCATTGAGGAGTAACATAGGCTTGAGGATCCATCTTACATAATTCAGCTCCTAACATTGTAATAGGTCTTCAATTGATGTCACTAATGCGAAGGGCTTGAAAAATTGTGCGGTTTGAAAAAAATGGACTCAAAATGCTTCCGTATGCAAAAATTATGACCTTTAGAAGTTTTGCCCTAATGGACCTCAAAAATGAAAAAAAATTAAAGCCCCAAACCTTAGAAACTCAAAATAAAGACTTGGACTTTGACACTACAGTTACTGAATAGACACGTGTTTAATTTGTCTACTATTGTATGTTTTTCCCTTGATTATAATTCATTTTCATGATCCTTGTTGATTAAAATTTCAATTAGCTACTTGCTATTTTTATCCATCCGAGTTGCCTCAAGCATATACTGCTCAAATAAGGAATAGGTGGTATAAAAACTTATCATCTAGTTATGGTTATATGGGTTAGATATTGCATTTGGCTCGATTTGTCCTTTTAGCATGTGGAAGTTGTAGAACTTTGAGCATGAAAGCAAGTCCTTTGGCAGGATTTTAAACATTGTTCAAAATTTTTGGTAGCTTTGCCTTGAGCCCTATTTTGTCTTCTTTTTACTTTATTGCAAACTGAGACTGAACATAAGATGTTCATCTACTCTAGTTACAATATCGTTAGCAAGATTTCCGGTTTCTATAATATTGATAAGTTGGTAGTGGCTTCCTGCTCGAAATGAAATATATATTTTTAAAATTGGTTATATGGGATTGAAATGGGCCCCACCTGTATTACATTGTGACCATATAGTGGTATTACAACAGCTTGGCAATTATGCATGTATTGCTTGGCAAGATTCAAACCTGGGTCTCCTCCTTGAAAGTCGAGGTATTTAACTGATTGAGCTCATGCCATTTAATCTCAAAATAAAATTTATATATGTAAAGGAAGAGGAAGCCAGGTTTTTGATCCAGCAATAGAGTGATATCTAACCATAGTTCAACAGTTCATTGATATATGTAAAACCTAGACCATTTAGTTTCAAGTTCGTGGTAAATATCTTCTCATATATTTCTTTCAAATTTCTATCTCCTAATCCATTTCCAGAATCCTGGCATGCAAGAGACATTCTCACACAAGGTTAAACTTGCAAGATCTATTCTTCTGAACAAGAAATAGATTCTTCGTAAACTACATATGTTTCTGAAGATTTATGCTCTTGTAAAGGAAGAACAAAGCAAAATGCTCCATTTTTAATTGTTGATACTCTATCTATCTTCACAAGTTTAAATACCTTTATTAACATGTTGCAAATTTCTAGGATTATACTCTATCTATTTCACTGTTGACTGTTGCTTGATTACCAAGGCTGTTGAACCCATATGCACAACATTTTTTATTAGCGGCAGTATTGGACTATAGAGTTCTGTCCTTGTTAGTGATATCTGACCAATAGTTCAACAGTTCTTTGGTACATGTCAAACTTAGAACATTTAGATTCAAGGTTATGGCAAATGCTCCTCTTATATTTCTGTCTATTTTCAATCTTGTCCAGGGAGATCTTTACAATGTCTTCTTTAGCATAATTATATAATTTTGTCCATTTCTCTTTTTCTGTTATAGTTTCTCCACCTTTTGCCTTAAGTCATGATTACTGTCAAAATGCATTTCCTTAATTTCCTTAAACTCATGCACGAAATGATTCAAAGAAAGTTAAAATCCATAGTAATTCAACTCTAAATTCACAGCTGAAGACTCTATATATTGAATAAGTAAAGGCGAGATATTAAGTGTTTCAAAGCTCACTTTCTTATGATTGTGAGCATATGAGCTCCGGTGCACTCACAAATTAAAGTAGATGCTTGCATGTAAGTTCGAGGAAAAATCGTGTTCTTAAAAAAATAAAAATTACATACATGATTCCAGGTTGTTTGGGCGTTATAGTGGATTCCACTTGGTGTCCGTTGTGACAAATACCAATATTTATTAACTGTAAAGTGAATACGTTTAGCTGGGGAAAGTTTGGAATAGAAACAAAAGTTCTGCCTTTTTTGCATTTATTACGGATCTAGAAATTGGATGGATTGCAAAAAAAAACATGGATCCGAGAAGAAGCCTTGCAGACGAAAATCCATTTTATTTTTTGAATATGATAATTTCCTGCTTTGCAATTTTTTTTATATGAATGTTTTCTTTCTTTTTTCTTTCATAAAAAAAAGCTTGCAGATTCCTTTCTGTGAATTCCTTGAAGACTGCTTGTCCTTTGAAAGTCCCTACATTGCTTTATTGCAGAAATTCTTGATCTATTTTCATGAACCTAAGTTGCAAGAAACTTGGGAACAAGTAAAGCTTTCGAATCAGAAAAGCATTAGGAAATGCAAGCACTCAGACCCTTTTGGAACGCAAGAACGATAAAGGAAACACATAAATAAAAAATATGAAATATTTTTAAAAATTAGGTACAAAATTGAATTAAAGAGTTCACAGATGGATGGAAATATATTAAGTCTGAATCTCATATAGAGTACACTAGTTAATGTCAAAGCTCAACCTTTATGGATCAGGCTATATGTGTCATGCAAAAACTAAACTACATGGGATGTATTATAAACTTAGGTTTTAATCTTCAAAGTCATTAAAATCAGTACGAAATTAAAAAAAAAGCCGACTCCTGTGGCTTAAACAACAGGTGTATAAGGAGGACTTTCATCATCCTCAAGGTCAGGAGTAGCCATGGAAATATCTGTCAGGATTTTTAGAATCCTCATTCTAATCTTCTCTTTCCCTTGTTGTGTACTGCTCTTTTTTGCAAGATACAAGGCATATTTGATATTAAAATGAAAGAAAACTAGATTCTCGACTTCTTTTCTTTTTTTGGCTTCAAGTGAGCGATCTTATTTATGATTCAATTCCTCTTAGTTGCTGAAGTGCTTGCCACTTGTTCTTGATTCTATGGCTTTATTGATCCCAACTTATAATTATTTTCAAGTTATCATTAATCTTGATATTTTTTCCCTCATCTTACAGCTTTTTTTTACAGTATTTTTATTTTTATTAAAATGGGTCATGTGTTCCATGTGGGACTTATGTAGTACCCATCAAACCTCTAAAAATCTTAACTTTGGACCATAGTTGAGAAGCCTGGACTGGGCAAGGCCAACTTTGACTCCGTCTTGAGACTTGGAAAGAAACAGAGAAAAAATTTGGCAAAAAAATGGGTTTAAAAAATCCAAATTTTTATTGAAAAAAGATTTTTTTTTATGAATGCCACAATTAGTTAACATTATACATATCCAAATTTAATTTTCTAAGTTATAAAGCGATAAAATACCCATCAAACATACATCAATTTAAATTAAATTAATGCTAGGTAATAGTTTCATATTGAATGTCATACAAAAAGAGGTAAAAAATGTCCCAAATTGCCTAATTAGTCCACTACAACTTATCTATCTAGCCTCTAGCAGTAGCTTTTCCCTTTCCCATAGATATAGCCCTCTTTCTTCCCATTCTTGTTGTGCTTGTCCCTCTTCTTGTGGCTTTGCATATGGCTCTTGCTCTATTCTTTGGAATTCGACCCATATAATGAGGGGTTCCTCCATAATAGCCTCATGCATGACCATCCACAAGGGCACATCAAACACATAGTTAACCACCTTCTTGCCATCAATGGTGCATTGATATTTTGCAGCTACTTCTCCCATCCACTCCTCACTCTCAGACATCCTCTTGAAGGCTCTCTTTGCTTCATACAAGCTTTGTAGTGTGATGAAGTTGGTGGCGAACTGTGTCACTTGAAAGCGCACAAGCTCCTTGTTATCATTGAACTGCCTCATTAGGTCAAGGACCATGTATGATTGTAGATGAAATTTGTAATACGTCTTATTTTCTCTACAACCTCGGTCATGCGTGAGAATTTCTCAACGTCTTCGAGAATTTAATCGAGATAGTGAGCTGTAGATGATGTCCAAACAATAGTAGAGAATTTCTCCTCCAAAATCATTCTTATTGTCACATATGTTGCTGCATTGTCCATGATATATTGAACAACATTATCCTCCTCCACCTCCCATATAATGTCCTTCATCAAGTTGACAAGAATTTCAACATTTTTAATGATGCATCAACTGATTTGAGGAATACTTGTCCTTCTACAAAAGAAACCAAAAAATTGATCAATGTCCGATTCCTCCCATTGGTCCACCCATCGGACATGATTGTACAACCCTTCCTTCTCCACGTTGATCATCAAGCAAAAGTTGTATATCCTCCACAACCTCAGTTAGGAGAGGGATCCTAACCTCCTAAATCATCATAAGTAGGTACCTTAAATCCTGTGCTGCAAATAGTGATGGCATCTACCATTCCCTGCAAATATGGAGACCTTGCCATAAAGGGAATGCCAGAGAAAGCACAAGCCTTCCTCATGACATAGTGTGTTTCTTGCTTCAAGTAGTAATATCCTCAAGGGAGGATTATGACCTTATAGTAGTATGGGGTACAAAAAAAGAAGAGTTTCTATTCCCTGCTATTGATGGTGAACTTCGATGCTGCTGCCGAGGGCCAATGCTGCTAGCCTTTATAGAAGGAGGCCAAGAATGAGGAGAAGACATTGGTTCATTAGTTTTTTCTTGGCTCCTGCTTTTTCTCCAGATATTCCTATCAAAACCTTACACAAGCCTTCCTCATGACACAATGCATTTCGTGCTTCTAGCAGTCATACAATCAAGGGAGGATTATGATCTTAGAGTAGTATGGGTTACAAAAAAAGAACAGGTTCTAGTCCCTGCTATTGATGGTGAACTTCGATGCTCCTGCCGAGGGCCAATGCTGCTAGCCTTTATAGAAGGAAGCCGATAAGGAGGAGAAGCCATTGCTTTATTAGTTTTTTTTTTTTTGGCTCCTGCTTCTTCTCCTGATAATCTTCTAAAAAAGAATTACAACCTCTTTTAACTTCAGGGTGTGCATTTTTTACACAACACTGCATCTTGGACAGGGATCCTTACTAAGTGGTGGTATTTGAGTCAGTTAATGCCTTTATGTTGCAAGACCCTGAAATAGCTGCAAATAACCTGCCCCTTCTTCCAACCCTCTTTCCCATGCTTCCTCTGTGGGTCTTTCTTGCTAGTCATTTTAATTGTGGCCACTCATGGAGATAAACAACAACTAATTAGAATTTTGAATCACAAAAAGTCCCTAGGGTTTAGCATGAACGACAGAAAACTGCATTTTTTACCACAAAACCTAATGCTGGATGTTTGATAAATTGTTGAAGACAGAATCATTAGTTTTTGGATTCAAATGATTGCTTAAATGTGCTGTGTTCACCCCCTTTCAGCTCCTTTCAATCCCCCTGTCACACAAATTGCCAAAATGAGCCAAATTGCAAAAAATTGACCTTTATGCCATTGATCAACTTGATTTGTTGTGGCTGAGTTTTTTTTTTTTTTCTCGGGACTGGCGAGTCCTGCAAGTCTGACAAGTCCAATGAAAAACTTGGCAAGGTTTTGAATAATTGTGGCTTGGGCCCAAAAGACTCATTTGGGCCTACTCAACTCATGACTTGGAGAGTTTTTGAAAACACTCGCTGAGTTTCATATCAGTGCTTTGGACTCTTCATTTGGTTCAAAGTGACAAGAAAAGTTGGAAATGCCTTCAGAAACATTGGAAATGCCTTTTAGGAATGCCAGTAAATGTGGAAAGTCAAGATGACGAGTTTCGAAAATGGGGAGGGGAAAAGAGGGCACTAGAGGAGTTTCCTGCAACATAGTCTTAAACACTCGCTCATGTAAGTCAACATCTCTTTGTCTTATCATTATTTGACATCAACTAACATGCAACTCTCAAGCATAGGGACAATTTTTTGCTGCAAAGTTTGTCTCCTTGAATATTTATAAGACTGGCCAATTTAACCATGGTGTATGGGCTTTTTCTCGAAAATGCTTGACAAAATAATGTCATTTTTTTCAATGAGTTTACACGGGTTTTTATGAGGGGTCCTGGTCCCCTCATACTGAGTGGGGTTTGAACCTTGGACTTCTCAAAGAGAGGCCAAAGCCATTACCACTGCAGTAAGCTTGCAGTTGTTTTTTTATCAGTTTACACAAGTTTTTATGAGGGGTCCCGGTCCTGTCATACTGAGTGAGGTTTGAACCAACAAAATGATGTCATTTCTGTAAATGCTCAAATTTTTTATAGAGCTACTCAGTAGAGGCAATCAAAGGGTAATTTGAAAGTCTCAGGAAACCGAATGAGTGCTTTGTGGTGAAGGAGGAAGGCACATGTGTGATTATCTTCATGTCCAATTCTGTTGCAACAGATTTGACAGTATGAGCCCTAAAGGCCTTGTGAATGATTATCTAGATCTGTTGGCAGAGAAGAAATTGTCCAAATTAAAACATTGACCACCCAAGGAAAAAAAAGCATTGGTACTATTAACCAACACATAAGAAAAAGTTTGTTAATTTTATTTCCAATCTACAACAAATCGATAAATGAATTTCACAGGTGAGGAAGAGAAGAATTGCTGGAACTAAGCAGAAAAGTAGGGGAAAGTGCTAGCAACTGAAGCAAACAATAAGAATGCTGGAGTAAAATGGCACAATATAAACGGCTGTGTTTTATTGAACTTCGTAGTGACATTCTTAGAATTGATTCTTCTACATAGGTGGTTATATAGGCCTTCACAGAGTGCAATATGTGCTTCAGAAATAGAACTGAACAAAGTTTCTTGTGAGAAGGGCATTGCCCCTTATGGCATTGATTTGTTGGGCCACTTTCATGGTAACAACTGGAATGTTGTGGGTCCAGCAACAAATAGATTTAGTCAAGATGGCCGGTGCACTTTGGCATGTCATTAGATTCCAAGTTATTTCCAACATGAGTGATTGTAAGTTGATTGTCCATCCGAAGATGAGAGGTGTAATAATGAATAAACTTAGGTGAGAACAGATTAGGTGACTTGACAAGGTATTTTCAAAAAGGTTCAGTAAATTTTCTCCACTATCAAATCTAGCGATTATGGCGTTTATGTTTAATTTGCAAGAACTACTATTTGGAGAGCCAAGCATATGATTTCAAAATTCTTTCAAGTTCCAAGACATATAGAGCCAATATCCTCTTCATAACGAAAATACAGAAATTAAACTCTAGTCATATGACATTTGTTGTAATATCTAGGTTCTACGAGAGCAACAGGGTAGAAAGAAGTTTTAAATGCAATGGCAACATGTCAAATCTAATTCAAGCATGCTGAAGTGCAAACACGTTTATTTCAAGATACTTCATCTTGAATGCCACAGTTATAAGTCATAGCCACTTAACAAACAAGTTCCTATTTTAACAGCAACATGTTATTGATTCCACACAGTGACAGTTATAACTAGGTACTTAATACATTGTGTGTGAGTTGCTTCAATTCAGTTCCCTTTTTTTCGGAGAGTAGTAGAGGACTTTGGCGTTCATGGTACTATCAAATAATTTTATGTAAGTGCATGGAAGCATGCATATAGAGCACACATAAATGTTGAACGGTTGGGCAGTGTGTGACATTTGGCATTTATTGAAAGATTTGTAGTGCTTTCTTGCCACACCCATGTGTAGAATATCTTACAATCATGGGAGTAATATGATATGGCATTTTGTATAGGCATTTTGTCAAATTCTTTGAAGGCATCTTCTATGCTTTAGCTTTTGAGGCGAGGCCATGAGCATAAGCAAATGCAAGTTCACTAAAGAAGAACACAAACCCTTAAACTCTGACATTTGTATCATATTTTTTGTTCGTTAGACACCAAACCTATAAAAAAGCAGACTGTTGGATCACTCGAGCACAAGGGATCCTTCATTCTCTAGGATGAGTTTGTTATGGCTACTCTTTCAATGACTCAAACAGAAGAATCTCATCTTTCACCATATGTGCTGGTTCATTGTCTCGTCTTCTTTTCGTCTGGGGACACCTTTAAACTTGCAGCTGCTTTTAAAATTTAAGCTTTGACTTCTTCAAACCTTTCTTTTGACACAGAGAAACTTTGGCAAGTAGTCTTCATACATGGTCCTAAAAGGTCCTGGAAAAATCTTGTTTCCTTTTCAAAACAATGTGTAAACTTATTACCCACATACTAGGATTGACTTGAGTGTCGAATATTTCTTGGTTCACTTCTCCTAAGGTCTATTTTTCTGCATTGCACCAATAACACAAAAAAGAAAAAAATTTAACAACCATTCTTCAAAATATTTGAAGCGTAAAACCAAAAGTTGGGTACCACCTTTAGAGAGACTTCAACGGATAGTCTCCATGTGTGGCCCTCAAAAGGCCTATCAATTTCCTTCTCCCCATTCAAAACCATGAGTCCACTAATTTCTAATACAGCAGGATTGGCTGAGTGTCAAATACCCCGTGGACCACTTCTCCTAAAGCCTGCTTTTTTGCATAGCACTAAGAAGAGAGGCCAAAAAAAAAGGAATCATAGTCATTCTACAATTTTGTTTTACCAAAAGTTGGATGTTACCTAAGAGAAGGCTATCAGGAACAATAGATAGATGCATTGCCTAAATAGGGAACTATATCTTTCTTGCTGTCTTGGCTATTATGGATAAATTTGCAATTGTCAAGATAAAAAGAGAAGTCATTGTAGAAGTGCCACTTAGTGATAACCACTTTTGCATATAGTAATAAACTTGTAGGATTTAGCAGGACACATTTAATGGTGTTCATGGTTCCAGGATAATCCATTATTATCATTAATGCAAAAGTTGTCTCACAGTACATGTAATGTGACCATTGCATAAAAAATATGCCAAAGCTTGTATACATATAAGAACTGCTATGGGCATAATTATCCAAGGTATGAAATATTGAGTGTTGGCTATATTTACTTGAGATCCACTGTTAGGTTGTATGCAGTATGAGAGGTTTGGTTACACTGACGGTGCACAAGTGTGTGATCCTAATTCTACTAGTATTGATGTTCAGCAAAGTCCTGTTTTGCATTCCTGATTTGCTATTGGAACTTATGTTTTTCCATATTCACTGATCTACTTTCATTGTTTATGAATTTTGATATAATTGTTTTCTTTCTATTATCCTCTCAAAGAGGCAGTTATGACCTTGAGCACTTGTTATGACATCCAATTAATCAATTTGAGTTTTATTTCTCTTTTTTCCGGGATGTGCTCTATCATGCAACAATTTGGTGCTTTTCCTGCCCCCAAATCACACTTTTAGTTGGTTTTTTAACCACTTTCGTTGTATCTTTCCTTCCCTCTAGTTCATTTTGGTTGGTTTTCTTAACCACTTTCGTTGTGTCTTTCTTTCTTTCTAGTCACAATTTTGGTTGGCTTTCTTAAGCACCTTGTTTCATGTGATTTGGCTGTCTAGTATCTGTCATTGTGGTGATGTTTCTATCCTTATCTTTGCCAGTGGGATTGGTCTGGTGATACTTTTTTATTTATTGTTGGTGATAACTTGTATAGATTGGCGCAGTTATTTTAATTGATTTTCGGAACCTTTATAAGGGGTAAACGGTAAAGTACTTTTTAATGTCCATGAGGCCATAGGTCATATGAGACGACCTGATGTTGTTTACCCAATATATGGTTATCCAACCTTATTCTGGTTACTGAAGCATGGTGTACAACCCTATCTCCTGTAGGATTCGAACCTTGGACCTCTATTCAGAGTTCCAAAGTGTCCACCATTAGGCTACTCAGGATTATAACAGTGAACATCTTCATCTGGATATTTATTATTTTATGATCATTTCAATCATTTTATATGTTAATATGGATTGCATTTCTGTCTCTTTGTCTAGTCATAGGAGATACTTATTCGAATCTCTATTCATTGTTCTAGATGGCTTGCCTAGCATAAGGATTGTTGCTACCATTGGGTGGTTCAAAGGCTGTGGGTGGTTTGGTTGGCTTCTCCCTTATGGTGCTGATTCTGTTGTTGACTTCTCTGTTCTAAAATTGTTGAGTCTATTTCTTCTGACCATGATCCAGGCATGTGATTTTTTGGGGCATGGCTTTATGCTTGAAAATGCCCAAAAAACTGTTTTTTTTTTATCCTAACCGCACTGTTAGGGGCATAACTTTGTGCTCGGGAATCCATTTTGATGCATTCAAGAAGCGTTGGAAAGATTAGAGAGAGAACAACAATTTCAGCAGACAACTTTGTGGAAAAAAACACTCTGGAGGCCCTCAAAAAATACAAAACAAAATAGTTAATAAAAATTGTAATTTTCTATTTTTAGATTTTTGTAGCCAAAATGCATCTCTGGCTATGTTGACATGTCGGTAGAAGACAAAACACAAAAGGAAGTCAAATGTATGTAATTTTCATTTTATATGCACTTTGTAACTCATGGAAGGTGAATCACCACATTTCCATATGGGTGACCTTCTAACTCATGGAAGGTGAATCACCACATTTCCATATGGGTGACCTTCCATATTCAATACAGTGGATTTACAACACACAAATTATTTGTATAAATAGAGATGCACCTCTGACTGTAAAAAAACATGAGTAATGGATGCAATGTTATAGGCTAACATCTCATCTCAGAGATTGCTTGCAGTGCACTCTGTTTTGTGAGTAATAAAATTATTATGTTATTTTGCTTATATATCTGTGTTCTGATTTGTTATACTCTGTTATTTCTGAATTGCACTCTTTCATGATCTTCCTTAACTTGAAATTCTCAGTTTTGGATCAGACCATGGTTTTCAAAACTGTTGGCTGGTCCTGTTGTTAGATATTACCTTGAGACTGCTCGTGTGATTGTGTCTTTAACCCTGTTTGAAGTTCTGTAGCTTATTTGTGACAGCCCTAGCTTCTTGTTTGGTCGTCATTCCGTCGTCTTTCTATGAGGAACACTGTGCCATTCACAAAACCAAATTCATATGTAAGAATGTGAACTAATCCTATTCATTCTAGATTGGAACACACTATGTAGATTTCAGAGCTTTGAAAAATACCATTATTGGCGGTGATTATTCATTTTATGGTAAATGTTTCTCTGTTAATTTTTCCTCTGGTCCTTTGCCCTTTTTTTCCATTGTGGCTATCTAGAAACTTGAACCATCCTCTGTAAATTAATGAATCTCTTCATTTAATCCATGCTTACAAATAGATCTAAAATGATCGGATAGAAAATAAAGAGAGGGAAAAATGAAAAGAAAAAAGTGTCTATTTGGGACAGGAAAAATTGCTAAGGTTTAATTACCATTTTGACATTTGCAAATTATTAGTTATCTCTAAGATAATTCAAATGGATATATGTCTGCTCCATTTTTCGTTAAAAACTGTTTGTGCGGTTTCCAAATTATTAATCATCTTTATGATATTTAAATCAGATGTCTCCTGTGTTTTTCTCTTAAAACTGTTTGTGTTGTAGGTCATAGCTGAAATCGTGGAGGCATGTCGCTCTCATGAGTTTACAGATATTGTCATGGTACATGAGCACCGTGGAGAGCCTGATGGGCTAATTGTGTGCCATTTACCTTTTGGGCCATCTGCCTACTTTGGATTACACAATGTGGTAAGCTACAGAATGTATGAATACTTGAAATTGTCAGCTCATGTACAATTTGTATTCTGAAAAAGAAAAAACAAAAAATTCAGGCTTTAAATTTGTGTTTGCTTTTAATTAACAGGTGACAAGGCATGATATCAAGGATAAGCAGGCTGTTGGAACCATGTCAGAGGCTTATCCTCATATTATTCTTCATAATTTCTCTACCAAGGTATGGCAATCATTATACTAATGGGGTTCCCTATATGGTTTTTGGTGATACTTTTACTTTAAAGTCACGCGTGGCCATATTTGCATGCTTGCATGGATTTTGTGATTTGTAATTATTGGCATCTTAGTTACGTATTTTGAATCTATGTGCTGTTTTATCTGTAGTCTTTCTAAACATGAGAAGTGGTACTGTGTACAAATCTTGGGCTCTGTTCACTTTTGTTCTTGTCTGCCAATTCAACGTACACCCTAATTCTTGCATTGCATCTGAGCTCATTGATTGGTTGACTGTCATGACAAACATTTGTTTTTCGGTCAATCACAAGCGGTATATGGCCAACCAGCATATGTAGTTGAATTCTCTTATTGCTTCTGATTAATTAGTATGATGATATGTGTGATGCTGGACTCATAATGGTTGTGACAGATGTTTAAAGAAGTGCTTCTTTTGCATACCTGTTTTGCCTGAAGCTAAATGAATTCTCTTCTAAAAAAGTATTTTGCAGCAGCTTCCAAAATCATTATGCTATGTCTTTTTTTAAAAGTATTTAGTTGCGCATATCTTACTACAGGGTAGGCATTTATTTTCTGCTCATAAAGGTCCTAGTGTACTATCTTTGTGCTCCATTTTTTTACCTTAGTTTCCATTTTGTAATCATTATGAAATATTTGTTTTCCTAAAATTGAACTACTTTTGTAGAACCATATGTGCTCTTTACGTTTTATGTCTTGTTAGAGTGTTTCTGTCTGTGTGACTTTTTTTTTCAATTATAGTTTTTTAGTTCTAGTTGCATTGGCATTTTTTTTCGGCTCATCAAGGTCCTAGTGTACTATCTTTGTGCTCCACTTTTTTCCCTTAATTTCCATTTTGTAATCATTATGAAATGTTTGTTTTTCTAAAATTGAACTGCTTTTGTAGAATCATATGTGCTCTTTACGTTTTATGTCTTCTTAGAGTGTTTCTGTCTCTGTGACTTTTTCTTTTTCAATTATAGTTTTTTAGTTGTAGTTGCATTTTGCATAATTATCCCTTCTATGTTTGAGAGAGATTTTTTTCCCCAAATCTTTTTGCCTTTGCCTTATTTTGTTTTTTTTTGTGTTGGGTGAAGCTTGGTGAAAGAACTGCAAACATACTGAAGTATCTATTTCCGGTTCCAAAACCTGATACAAAGCGCATCATAACATTTGCAAATCAATCAGATTATATATCTTTCAGGTACATTTCCCTTGAATTGTTTCTGATTCAGTTATCTTCGTAGTGGTTTAGCTGTCAGGAAGCTGTATTAGCCAACTAAGAATTGTTTAACTATTTTTATGGAGTTCTGCAGTAGTTTCTTTGCTGGAGGAAAAGTATATATTAATAGTTACCTTTACTCATGGAATTGACTGTGATAATTAAAAGTCACGACAATAACTAAAACATTGAATGCAAAATTATTTATCTACAAACTTTGAAGGCAAATTCTCTGGCTATGGAAGATTCTTTGGTCACTTGCTTTTCACTTTGTCTGCTTTGTAATCAACAATTTTTTTTTCTAATAATCTATGTGTGGCTTCTGTTGGGGGCCACTTGCATCAAAATAACAAAGCATTACTTTTTTCTGTAAGGACAATTAAACCATATCCAACTTGCCTTTTTCTCAAAGAAATTCTTCATTTCCCTTCTATCAAATATATTCTTCATGTTCCTCAACCTATTATGTTTCTGCAATCAACTCTTTGACATCATTTCCATTAAGAGATAAAACCTCACTAAGCCAGTTTCTTTTTAAAATTTGAATTTTGCGAAGACAAAGATCAACATTGCAATTGGTTAAATTATCTGCTACCTGATTTCCTTCTAAAATATTGCCTCCAACAATAGTTGATGAGCATTAGAAATAATATTATTTTTAATCCAATCCCTGCATCCATTTTTATTGACAGCGCTAATAATAACTTGTGAATTCCGCTCAATTGTGACAGCGCTAATACGGTGGGCTGATTCACCATATAGTTTTATGCGTGATCAGTCATCTGAAATTTTTCTTGCTAGGGTATCGACCAATTCCTTTGATTAGCCATCTCAAAATCTCCCTGTTGAGGAATCAACATGTTCCCTTCATCAAGTTCATACTCTTGTGTATAGAGTGACTAAAGAGTTGAAACCATATGCTTGAGTTCGTTTAGTTGTTTTTGCAATTCTTGCCGTTCATGAGGGACTTGTTGACATTGGGGAATTTGGGGAAACAATAGATATTTGGGCAATTGTTGTGGGGAAGATTGTTGGAACTACAGGGTGGGCGTTTGGGTTGTAATCTTGTTGAGGGAATGTCGAAAGGTTTTGTTGTTGAATGAATGGGTATGGTTGAGCTACGTGCCTATGTTGTAGAAGTTGGCCATATTGTCCCTGCTTATGCAACATTGGGTACATGGGTGGTCCTATAAGGGCATAAGCGGGTTGTTGAAGGATTTGATGATTCGGTAACTGTTGGTTATGGATCCGCCACCAGGAAAGGGTTTGGTCTATGTATGCGCCCTAGACCCGCCCAACAGATTGAAAGGCCGGAAGGAAGGGATGCCTTCCGTGCCAATCTCCAGAGAAGGCCGACTCCTATACTACACTACACTGGTGTTTAAGATTAGGGAACAGGAAAGGAATCGGGAAATTACTGAAAGAAACAAATAACTGGAAGAAATAGAAAATGCAAGTGATTTCAAGGGGAAGAACAGGCAACACGATTACTAACTTATACTTGAACCAACAACAATCAATACAAGAATAAAGCAGAAACTAACACTATATTTCCTCCTCTATGTATCCTCCAGGAAAATTCCAGGGTTCCGTTCTTAATCACACACTTAAATCCAGATTGCAGAATTACTGTATGCAAATGAAGAAACAAAATTAACAGAAATAATCACAGAAGGCATCATACAAAGAAGGAATAGAGTCAGAGCCAGGAGTTCTTAGTATTGATGCAAAAATCAAAGTACAACAGCTTTCTAGCAAATGTTCCCCCCCCGATTACATTGTGCCCATTGGCTTTTATAGAAGAATTTTCCCCCCATTACATTAATGCTCAAATTTTAAAAGTCAGCTGGGATAGCTGCAATTTGTCCTTTTGTCAGGTGACAGTACATCGGAGGAATATGGCACACTCGTACTTACAATTATGAATTACGGTTTCGGACGAGTCGTACCACGGGAACAGACTATCACATTATTGCGGTAGGTGGGGGGTTTGATTTTTCAACATGGCAACGGCTTCTAGACGGGGGTCTTTCACCTACCTTTTTCCCTGTTGGAGTGCTCTTATAACTAGCTGTGACGAAGTTCGCCGAAAACAAGCGTTGGAGCTGAAGTTCGCTGAATCCAGGGGGCGAACCTGAGGTTTGTTGAAAATGCAAGCGAACTTGAGAGAAGACTGCCTTAGCCGCCTTTTGAACAAGTTATGCCCTTTTGCCAAGGTTTGCTGGAAGAAGACCTGAGCTGGGGTTTGCCGAAGGAGGAGGGGCGAACCTGGGGTTCGTAGACGATGTGGGCGAACATGAGGCAGATCAATCTTGAAGTTTGAGTTCGCTGTACCTTGATACTGAACTTGGGGTTCGCTGAAAAATTGGGTGAACCTCGGGTTGATCCTGCCTTAGACGATTTTTTGGAGCAGCTGAGCCTGAAGCACATCGTTGTTCGTTGAGGATGGCTCTGAACTTGAGGTTTGAAATGATTTTTGTCATCTCAGGGCCATTTTTTCGCTCTAAAGCTGATCTGGGAGGAGAGAAAGAGAGAAAAAAGGAATTTTAAATGTAAAAACAAAGCAGCCTTTCAAAATTTTACCCCTTAGGCAAAATGTGACAACATTCCTGGCGGCTCGCGGGGTATTGAGCTCACCTCAATGCAAGGACCCATGCCTTTATCCTTTGGGCTCGGAGTCACCCCCCGTTCCCTCTTCTGATTCTCCATCGCTTTCTAAGGATTCTTCTTCCTCTCTCTCTCCTTCTGCCTCCCCTTCACCGTCTCCTTCCTTTTCGGGCTCCTGATTGGGTGTTGGTGTGGCGAGGCGGTCACGGATGAGCTCGACAGTGGCCTTAACCTGGGCCTAAGCTTCCTCTTGGAAAGGCTCACGGTCGTGGAGTTCCTTCACCAAGCGCATGAAACTCTCAATCTGATGCATATTAGCTTGGCCAATCCTCTGACTTAGATCGGCTAGGCAGGGGTTGATCTGACAGAACCTGGATAGTAGTTGGATCACCTGCGTTTCCAGGATAGGGTCTGCCCAGCCATCGATTTCAGAAGTGTCTTCCTTGAAGGTGCTCCATGTGAGCTTCAGCTCTTCCCTTGGCAGGCAGTTTCCATTGTCATTTGTGAAGCTTGGGAAGCCGAGTTGCGTGAGGCTTTGGAAATGTGCCAGGCAGATATTATTTTCTTGCTCAAATGCATCTAACAGTCTCCTGGCAGCTTTGACCTTCAACTTGGCAAAGAAAGAGTGCAGAGTAGACCTTGTGATGGCCCATTCTCGGGCAGTCCGGGTCATTGGAGGCACTCGGAGGTCCTTACGCTCGTAAGCTTCGACCTCTATGGCCAGATTGAGCCATCGCTCTACTTCTCGTTCTACTTCCTCCACAATAGGCCTGCCCTGGGCGGACGCTTGCTTGGCCTTGCAAATAAACATGAGGACGGACTCGAGGTTCTTGTTTGGAAATTTTTCAATAAGCCGGCGCGAACCTCTTCCACTCGGTCCCCGGTGAAGACTTCTACTTGCACGTCCCTTTTTTCCAGCTGTTGTTGTACTTCTTGGACTTGCGCTTCTAATTTGTTCATCTTGTCCTCTGTTTCTTTACTTGCCTTGAGGTGGCGTTAGGCAGCCTCCTTATGTTCCGTCACTTCCTGCTCCAATGTTGCCACTCGTTGTCTCAGCTGCTCTGCTTCAGCTTTTGATTTCTCCAGCTGGGACTGTACTCGAGCCAGGTTTTCCTCCAGTTTCATGTTCTGGTTTTCCACCTCAAAGCAGCGCTCTTTTATGTACTCATGGTGCATGTGGATTGTGCTTGCCTTGAGCTGAATGTCTCCCACCTCATCTCCCACATCGACTGTCTTCAAGTCTTTGATGATGCGCTGGTAGGTGTAGTCTGCGGGGGTCATCTCCTCTAAGGGTTTCTGCACCTTCGGAATCTTCTTTATATTGTGCAACTCCATCCTTTGGGGGTCGAACACGGCGCATTTCTCGATTCCAGCAGGGGTTCTCGCTTTCCTCTTCTTGATGTCTTTGATCCATTTGAACGAGCTATGCTATGCCTGAATCATGCTTTCCATTGTAGGGCGATCTTCAATCATTTCTAGTTCTTGCTCCAAGGGTTCCATACCTCCAAACATAGGCGTGAGCAGAGACAGGTCTTGCTGAGGGAAGGACTCTACGAACAGGTCGAGGGTGGAGGAGGTTGGGACTTCGGAAACTAAAGGGGGCGGTGTAGTCTGAACGACAGTGGGCGGATTAACAGGATTCGGAGGCGGGTTCTCGACTGGGGTTTGTGTAGGCGCGGGATCTAGGAGTGATGGTAGGCCCTGACTAGCAGCACCCAGTTGGAGGGATGCAGATACTTCGAATGCGTTAGGGACAAAGGCATATGAGCCAAATGTTGAGGACACAAGTCGGGGGGAGGTGACGGGTCGAAAGGCTTCCAGATGCTGAGGGCATCCGTGCTCGTGCCTAGGTCGACAGGCTTCTCCAGAGAGGATTTCTCCAGAGAGGATTTGGCAGATTTATGCTTTAAGACGACCCGAGGCCTTTTCTTCTCAGGAAGTGACACCTGCGTGTCCTCAGCTGGTCTTTTTGAAGGCCTGTCCTACTTTTCAGCTGATGGCTGTGCACTCTGTTCAACCTTCTGTCCCTTTTTATCAGCGTGGCCGGTGTTAGAAAATATAGCAAAATTATGTGCAAGCAGACAAACACAATAACACAGGAAAAAAAACAGTAACACAGATTTTATGTGGAAAACCTGCAATGTGCAGGAAAAACCACGGGGCAATGGCAGCTTGATCTTTTATTGATTTCGGCAGAATTACATTCAATCATAATTTACATGCAAGGGGTCATTTCCCTTTTATAGAAAAAACAAAAACTGTTTGTTTCCTCTTCCAAAGGAAGAGTCCAAAAACTGTTTGTTTCCTCTTCCAAAGGAAGAGTCCAAAAGACTGTTCGTTTCCTCTTCCAAAGGAAGAGTCCAAAAGACTGTTTGTTTCCTCTCCCAAAGAAGACTACAAAATACTGTTTGTTTCCTCTTTATAAGCTGCACCACCATGCACCTCTCTGTTGAAGAACATTGGAGATCTGGATATTGACTTCACCTCCTAACAGCCGGGTCTTGCACCTTGCTCGGGTGGCAGGTTCTGCCGCTCTGGCGGGTTTTTTACTTTTCTAGGGCTTGTGCCTTGGGGTACGAGGTCCTTGAAACCGTTGAGAGGTTTAGATTTGGTGCAGTTGGCTTTCTCAGCAAAAACTGAATAACTTCATCCTGTAAGATCTTTGAATACTTGCAACAACAATCAAAGAGAAAAAATAATAGGGGAAAGGAGGGCAGAGCCATTGATTTCACACATTCATAAAGCAAAAGGTTAGAGACATAGTTGAATATGAATGCCATGCACAACTCTATTGATTTTGCAATTTGAATGTTTTTACAATCTTACTTTGAAGAGTAGCTCTGGTATTGCTTCAAAGGCCAAAAGACCCTTACAATGAGCATTCAACTCTTATTTATACTTGAACCTGTAGCCACAAAATGGACTACATAATTTGTATCGGGTGATAGGTGACAAACCATCCTTATCCCATTGCTAAAAATAGATAAGAGCAGGGTGCTTTGTTGAGAGGAGCCTTTTGAGGAATGAGACATGCTTGAAGCAAAGCGTCTATGAAGTCTCGATCTAATCCCTTCACATTGTCTATCCTGTTTTTTGTGACAAAACTCATTTTGGAAGCAATGGTAGTAGTCGACTACTACACATACATGGCTTTTTCATGGAATGAAGAGAATGTATGGCCAACCATGCAATTATTACACCATCAAGAATTTGTTTAGCATGAACAAAACCATCTTGTTCTGCTTAGATAACACAACCTAGAATGCTTGTCAATATGTTTGGCATTATTTTTGAAATGATCTTGTAAATCACATTGCAAAGGCTTATTAGACGAAAATTATCAAAATATTGTCTTGTCTTTCTTGAGAGTCAATGCAATAAAAGTGACATTGATCTCACCTATTGTGCCCTTCTTTTTCTTGGCCTCTTCAATTGCAGCCAACTTAATACTCTTCAACATATCTCAAATTTTTTGAATGAAAATTGTAGGAAATCCAGCAGTTCTAAGTGCCTTGTTAGGTTGGTAATAAAAAACTGTCTTATGTAGCTTCTCCATGGAGAACTTCCTCATCAAGCTTTCATTTTGTCTCATGTGATAATTGATAGAATATTTAACAAAAGCATACCTTGAGCCTCCTTATCTTGCACAACATATGACAAAATATCTTTGACATAAATAATTGGTTCCTTGGTGATATCTTTTTCTTCCTCAATATTTCTTTTATCCAGAGCTGTAATATTTTTAATATGATGTATATACAAATCTGTTTTGGCTTTAGCAGGAAAGAATTTGGTATTTCTTTTACCTTCCTAAAGCCATCTGTGTAACAACCCGAAAATCCAACCAACTCGAAAGAGAGATTTTTTTTTATAATCGCTAGGGATCTACATATCCCCACCTTACATACATCATTCTACGAAGGTATCTATTAACTTAATGCCTTATGATTGGGTTGTCCATCTCATCTCCGCGATGAGCCAACCTTTCCCTTTTTAATCTGTCAAAAGGGTACGCCCATCCCTACACCATACATAAGTCCATCTATGTAGGTGTACTAAGCATAATTGCAAATAAGCTATCTCATCTCCACAATGAGCTAACTTACCCCTTTTAGTCTATCAAAAGGGTATGTCCATCCCCACACCATACATAAGTCCGTCTATGTAGGTGCACTAAGCGTATTGCTCATAAGCCATATAAGGTTTCCTTCAAACGATGAGCCAATCTAAGCATTAATCATTTCACGATAGTTCATTTATTGACACCATCACCTGATTGTTGCCTTCCCGTAACTATCTAAGGTGAGGTCATTAAGGAGAAGTTGTGAAACTAGGTTTACCCAAAGTTTCCTTCTCAAAGGGACCCCATAATCCCTTATTCAACTCTCTCTAACTCTAATGAATAAAAGTCCTTCTTACTAACTAGGAGGAGATTCCAAGTATCACTAACATGTGTAAACACTTCACATCTTAGTAGGACACTTCTACTCCATAAGCATACATTGATAGATGTCATTCTCCAATCATCTAATATTCATTAGACCATTCATAAAGATCACCCGATCTTCCTCCCTTAAATAGGAATGCAAAATTTATCTATTTAAACTGATAAATCAAATAATGTCTACAACTTTCATCAATAAGAAATCACATAAAAAATGAAATCCTAGTTAGTTCAAATAACGTCTACAACTTTCATCAATAAGAAATCATATAAAAGATGAAATCCTAGTTAGTTCCATTATTCTAACATGATAATTTACCAAATCCTAATCACAGAGGAACCCAAGCACCATAATCAGAAGGACGGGAGCACCCTAATCACTTAGAAGTTGCGGGATGGTCCTGCTCCCCACCATCGACATTCTGGATGTTATCCGTTTCCTAGGTGGCCACCTTTTGGTTCTTGATCCTGTTGATCACCTTTATGGTTTGGAGGAGCAAAGTCGACGCCAGGTTGATTAGGTCGTCCAGGTTGGCCATTGTGTTAGAATCGTCTCCATATTGTGATTGAGCAAAAGTCTTGCTAGGGGAGAGACCATCCTTCAGGAGGAGTGCATGACTAGGAGCGACTCCCAGTTTATCATTCTTGCGATTCAGAGGACACGTTCCAAGATTTTTTGTCTTGGTCGAAAACAAATACACTTGCGTTTGTCCCAAAAGATTTGCTCCTGGGCGAACGACAAGGGGAGGGCGTGGTCTCAGAAGAGCCGAAGACAAGCTTTTTCTTGTTCGCTTTCTGTGAAGCTGCAGTTTCAACCTCCGCCTCAAAATCATTGGGGTCTTCCTCCTGGGGTGACCCCTGGCTGAAGGGCGAAGCAGAAGGGCGGTCGTTGGGTTTGCCCACAATGGACAAAGAAGGTCTTTGAGATTGAAGGTGGATAACGTGCTTGTAGATGATCATGTACAACCCTTGATGCTTCGGATGAGAAGACTTGCCCTCCCTGACGCTGGAAATGGAGAGTTCAATGGATTAGAACAAATATTTAGGAATGTTGATCACATTGACATCCCTTAGGTGGTTAAGGAAAGCCAAGTGGAAGCTCCTAAGGGGTGAGTTTGGTTTATCAATGGTGAAGTATTGCACAATTGGAATGAGGACTCTGTTCCACGGTGTGGGAAGATCTTTCCTGATGATGCCGCTATTCTCCATGGCAAGATGTTTACCTTTATCTCTGAAATGGCCGAGCTCAGCTGCCATTGAGTGCTTATCGCGGTGAAAATATCGCCATCTTAGATCAGTTCAGTGATTTCAGCTAGCAGATTAATGGGGACTTTAAAGGAAATGCCTTGAAGGGTCACCCTGCCATTATCCCAAGAGTTGGTGAATTCCATGGACAGGTCGGGATCACTTCCCAAACTTACGTAAAAAGGGAAGAAACCCATGGAGCCTAGGATCTATTTGATTGTGGCATCGAGTTGCAGGATCTCGGGCTCAAGCATTGCCATCTCGGACCACCACCAGAAGCCGACCTCACACTCAACACCTTCCCAAACCATTGCCCAAACACAACATTGCTGAAGCTCAAACACAGGCAAAAACGGATGAGGAAAGTGCTTCTTACTACGACAATTTAAACTAAAAGGGAAAACCAAATCGATAGGGCGATCGCGAATTAGCATGCCGCCAACGAAGCTTCCCGAATTGGCGGCTTGCCAATTCACGAATGCCCTATCGATCTGGCTTTCCTTTTTAGTTTAAATTGCCATAGTAAGAAGCACTTTCCTCGTTTGTTTTGCCTGTGTTTGAGCTTTAGCAGTGCTGTGTTCGGGTAGTTGTTTGGGAAGGTGCTGTGTGTGAAGCCGACTTCTGGTTGTGGTTCGAGATGGCATTGCTCGAGCTCGAGACCATGCACCTCGATGCCACGGTCGAACAGATCCTGGGCTCCCATGGGTTTCTTCCCTTTTCATGTAAGTTTGGGGGAAGTGATCCCGACCTATCCATGGAATTCACCAACCTTTGGGACAATGGCAGGATGAGCCTTCAAGGCATTTCTTTTAAAGTATCCATTAATCTGCTAGCTGAAGTCACTGAACTGATCAATGACGGTGACATCATCCGTTGCGATAAACACTCAATGATAGTTGAGCTCGACCATTTCAGAGATAAAGGTAAACATCTTGCCAAGGAGAATAGCAACATCATTAGGATAGATCTTCCCACACCGTGGAACAAAGTCTTCATGCCAATAATGCAGTAGTTCATCATTGATGAACCAAACTCACCCCTTAGGAGTTTCCACTTGGCTTTCCTTAACCACCTAAGGGATGTCAAGGTGATCAACATTCTTGAATATTTGTTCAGGTCTATGGAACTCTCTATTTCCAGCGTTAGGGAGGGCACGTCTTCTCATCCGAAGCATCAAGGGTTGCACATGATCATCTACAAGCACGTTATCCACCTTCAATCTCAAAGACCTTCTTTGTCCATCGTGGGTAGGCTTGAAGACCATCCTTTTGCTTCGGTCCTCAAATAGGGGTCACCCTAGGAGGAAGGCCTGAGTGACTTTGAGGCGGAGGTTGAAACTGCAACTTCAAACAAAGTGGGCAAGAAAAAGCTCGTATTCTGCTCTTCTGAGACCATGCTCTCCCCTTGTCGCCGTTCGACCAAGAGCAAATCTTCCGGGGACAAACACAAAAGTGTAATTGTTTTGGACCAGGACAAAAATTCTTGGAACGTCTCCTCTGAATCGCAAGAAGCATAAGCTGGGAGTTGCTCCTAATTGTACGGTCCTCTTGAAGGATGGTCTCTCCCCTGGTGGGACTACTGCTCAATCGCAATCTGGAGACTATTCTGACCCGATGGCCAACCTGGACGACCTAGTCAACCTGACATTGACTTTGCTCCTCCAAGCTGTGAAGGTGATCAACAAGATCAAAAACCAAAAGGTGGCCACCCAGGCAACGAATAACGTCCAGAATATTGTTGGTGGGGAGCAGGACCATCCCGCAACTTCTAAGTGATTAGGGTGCTCCTGTCCTTCTGATTATGGTGCTTGGGTTCCTCTGTTTTTGTCCGTTTCTTGGGTTAATGGTGTTCCATCTCTTTGGTTTCTGTTTTGATCCTTTTGCTATCTCGGTTTGTTGAGGTTTTCACGTTGCTTTGGATACCTCCTTTTGTCTCTTGCATTGTAAAAGGTTTTGGGGATCCTTTCAAAACCCCCTTTTATCAATTAAAAAAGATAGGGTTTTCATTTTTTAAAAGGATAGACTTTATTTTATTGAAAGAAAGGTTTAATGAAAGATATGGTTTTCATTATTTAAAGGAAAGTGGTCTGCTAAGAATTTAATTGATTAGGAGAATGGGCTCTTAATTGGTCAAAGAAAGTGGTTTGATAAGTACTTGATTGATTAGGAGTATGGGCTCTTAATTGGTTAAGGAAATTGGTTTTGATAAGTACTTGATTGATTAGGAGTATGGGATTTTAATTGGTTAAGAAAAGTGGTTTGATAAGTACTTAATTTATTAGGAGTATGGGCTCTTAATTGGTTAAGGAAATTGGTTTTGATAAGTACTTGATTGATTAGGAGTATGGACTCTTAATTGGTTAAGGAAAATGGTTTGATAAGTACTTGATTGATTAAGAGTATGGGCTCTTAATTGGTTAAGGAAATTGGTTTTGATAAGTACTTGATTGATTAAGAGTATGGGCTCTTAATTGGTTAAGGAAAGTGGT
Organism: Wollemia nobilis; assembly: GCA_028583015.1. NCBI lineage: Eukaryota > Viridiplantae > Streptophyta > Pinopsida > Araucariales > Araucariaceae > Wollemia > Wollemia nobilis. The sequence goes on along the minus strand of JAQPPZ010011310.1, from coordinate 4,102,098 downwards.
TTGATAAGTGGTTGATTGATTAAGAGTATGGGCTCTTAATTGATTAAATGAAATGATTCTTATGTATTATTTTGGTACTGATGTATGGATACTTTAGACCTTTAGAAAGATGCTATTCCTTTTAATGATTAGAAGGAAGAATTTATCCTTAAAAGAACGAATGCGGAATTCGTTCGAGGGAATTAGGAAAATCCCTTGTTGTTTATGTAATATGGATTAAAAGAACAATTCATGGTGGAGATTTGAGAACTATAGGGTTCTTATGCATTTGTATTGGCATATGTTTGGAAAAAGAAATTATGGGATTCCTTGTATTAGAGATAACTAAACTTATGCAATAAAATAAATATTTGAGGCTAGGTTTTCCCGTAAGGGTTTTTCCTAGGATATATGATGTGTTATGTGTGTTTCAAATATCTTCCTTTTTGATCTTGCATTTAATGTATCTTAGATAAATGAAATATATCTTTTACTTTGTTGTAGATAAAAGATCTAGGATGGTATGATTTGGTAAATTATCATGTTAGGATAATGGAACTAACTAGGATTTTATCACTTATGTGATTTCTTATTGATGAAAGTTGTAGACATTATTTGATTTATCAGTTTAAATAGATAGACTTTTGCATTCCTATTTAAGGGAGGAAGATCGGGTGATCTTTATGAATGGTCTAATGAATATTAGATGATTGGAGAATGACATCTATCAATGTATGCTTATGGAGTAGAAGTGTCCTACTAAGATGTGAAGTGTTTACACATGCTAGTGATACTTGGAATCTCCTCCTAGTTAGTAAGGACTTTTATTCATTAAAGTTAGAGAGAGTTGAATAAGGGATTATGGTTTCCCTTTGAGAAGGAAACTTTGGGTAAACCTAGTTTCACAACTTCTCCCTAATGACACCTTAGATAGTTGCGGGATGGCAACAATCACGTGATGGTGTCAATAAATGAATTATCGCGTAATGATTGATGCTTAGATTGGCTCATCATTTGAAGGAAACCTTATATGGCCTATGAGCAATACACTTAGTGCACCTACATAGACAAACTTATGTATGGTGTAGGGATGAGCGTATCCTTTAATAGATTAAGGAAGAGATGTTGGTTCGTTGTAGAGAGGACTGTCAACTTAAAATATTATATTAATTTAGATATCTTCATAGTAATGCATATGCTAGTTAGGGATATGTAAATCCCTCTTGGGTATATGTTTGTTAAAAAAAATTGCCTTAGTTAGATTAGTTAGATTTTTGGGTCATTACAATTTGTCCCTAGATTTATGGGACCTATATGACTCTTTTCTCAATACATTATGATAAAGACCATTGATTGTATCATCTATTGTAAATTTTTGAGCTTGGCTTCGATTTTTTCTATTGCTTTAAATATGTTACCAAAAGATTTGGCATTCCAAACCTTCGTTTGACCCTTTAGATATTTCAACTTTTGAACAAACTTTTATATATATACAATCCTTCAAACTTTGCTTTATCCCGCCATAACATAACCATTTGTAAGAATCATGGTGACCAATAGACGGAAATCGAAATGGCTTTGGATGATCATTATTGAGTAAATCAAACCTCAAGTGGCATTCCAAACCTTCTTTTGACCCTTTAGATATTTCAACTTTTGAACAAACTTATATATATACAATCCTTCAAACTTTGCTTTATCCCGCCATAACATAACCATATGTAAGAATCATGGTGACCAATATACGGAAACCGAAATGGCTTTGGATGACCATTATTGAGTAAATCAAATCTCAAGTGAATGGGTTTATGAGGTGATCCTACCCGCAATCAAATATCTGAATAGATTGTATACTCTATTTATGACCATGAATTGAATAATAAAAACCTATTTGGTCTTTCTGCCATATGGGTTTTCCCAATGAGTCTCTTATCCCATGTATATTGAAAACTTGAAAGAATAGCATCCCAAAGGTAATTTGAATTGACAAGTGAAGCAAAATCTTGCAATGATTTAGGCCATTTACGAGTACCAACCTTATTTTCCAAAGGAGATAGAACCTTATTGAAGTCTCATCGCAAGAATCAATGGGCACAATTATGATTTATTATTGTTTTTGATTAAAATATGCTGAGTTCCTTCTAACATCTTTCACGATGAATAATTATTGTTGATACATATACATTTATAAACCCAACGTTGATATTTTCCTCTTTCCTGCAAAATAGACCTGTAACCCAGTAACTTTTTGCTTCAAGCAATTGTCTATCCTATTTTCGTTTGTCCTATATTGTTGCAATATCTCTAGAAGCTCCTATAAAGGAAACTGCGAGACAATTCCCCATCTTCCAAATATTTTTGAATGCATCCTTACATTCCTCACTACTTAATTTTATTTCTTGTATTAAAATAAACTCAGGACTATAACTATCTATTATTTCCTTAATAACTTTTTTTTTTTGAAGGTCTTATTTGTACCCCTAATATTTCATGATACCATTTTTATTATTTTTATTTGTGTGTTTAGCCCCACTTCTTGTTAACATCTGTAATATATGTTTTTGGTTTCCCAAATTGATATCCCTTTGAGTTTCCTTTTTTCTTTGTGCTTTGAGGATTATCCCCTAGTTTTTCTATTACCACTGACACTGCCATCTTCATCAAACTCTTCCATTTTTCCATGCTCTTCATAATGAGACTTATCTACTAAATGTTTGTGCTGTCATGGAGAATCTGAAGTGGAAGGAATAGCTTCATCAACACTTTCTTATTTATGTTGCCTCAAAAATCCGAAAGTGCAAGGATCATTTTCCAGAGTTCTTTCTTTCTTATGCTGCTTTGAAATCCTCTATGTTGTCCTAGAAATCCTAAAGTACAAGGACTATCCTGCATAGTAATTACTTTCTTATGTTGCCATGGAATCCCTAAATTTCCATGGATATGCTCTATACTCATTTTTTTATTATCCTGCTCTTGAAATCCTAAAGTGCAAGGGATATGCTCTACACTACTTTCATTTTTATTGCAAGGAGAGGATTTTATGCTACTTGAGGAAAGTGAAGATGATTTACTTGGATTTAAAACCTTGATGTCTTTCACCTCCTTTGCTTTAAAATTTACCTTCCCATCTTCCTTTGCACCTCTATTTCCTTCTGAATTTGCGCATTGTTCAGCCTCATCTCTTGTGTACTTCTTTGTTTCTTCTAATGGTTGTTTCAAGTAATTATCTGCTTTGTAATATTACAAAGTTGGATTTTGGAATATTTTGTATTTTGGATTTTGAAGTGGTATCTTGGATCCTACCTATGCTATAATAAACAAACGTAGGACGTCAGACCCGTTGACCACTTTGGTCAATCAGTATCACATGATACCATATGTTATACACAGTTGGACTTTCTAATATTTAGTAATATCCATTTTGAATTACTGCTTTGGTTCTCCCCATGATTTATATTTTTAACTTTGCTGTTGTGGCTGCTCCCATGTTGCTGTAATCGTATGTATTTTTTGAGTTCCATTGACCTACTTTGGTCAGTCATGGAAATTATTATTTTTTCTATCTTTCTTTGTTTCTACTTTAGGATTGGGCACACTTTCCAATCATAATCTAGAACTGAGTATAAACGATGTCATGCTATTCTGTGGTGCAACGTATTATAGGAATCATATATAGTATTTTTTTTTTTAATTATTTTTATTTTTAAATAGGTTATATGGAATTGAAATGGGTTGCACCTATTTTACATCATGACCATGCTTCCACAATATTTCAACAAACCATATTGTGGTATTTGGCAATTATGCATATATCACCTAGCAAGATTTGAACTTGGGTCTCTGCCTTGAAGTCCATGGTTTAACCACTTGAACTCATGCCATTTGATAAGAAATGGTTAGTTATATGGGTTTGAAATCATATGAGCCCCATCTGTATTATATCTATTTAAATTGGTGTATAACTCTACCCGCTTCTGAATTCAAATCTTGGATCTCCTATTTGGAGTACCCAAGTATTCATCATTAGGCCTACTTAAGTTTTACTTTTAACTTGTAAGGTTCACCCATGGGATTGGAACCTTGGTCTAGGCTGTGAACTCTTTGCTCCCCACTGTGTGCCCTATATCCATGGGCAATCAAACATATAGTGTTAGATGTAGAGTATTTAGGAGTTTGTTTTTTTGTTTTACCTTGTTCTTTTGATGGTAGGATACTGGTTTTATTGCAGTTGAAATCATGAAGCTTGTTTTCTAGAATTTGGCTTTGATAGGTATTGCACATTAGATGTGAATTCAATAGTTATGTTGTTTGTGATGCTTACATTCATGATCATTTTTTTGGAACTTGTGTTTAGGCAATTGATGCGTTTGAGTCCATAGTCATTCCTGTGAACAAATATTAAAAGCAAAGGGCTTATGATGGTTCTTAGATTGCAAAAAATGCTGTTGTCTAAATGAAATGTTTTCTCCAATTTAGTTCTAGTCTTGCCTTCTTCAGTCTTATAGCAATCACGAAGAGCTCATAGTCCACTTGTATTTACAGCTTCAACATAGAAAAGGTAGGAAGAAGTCTATGCAAAGCCATAGAGAATGCCTTTTCTGACACACATTTTCTGAATTCATAATGTGCACATAGTTTCGAGGTTTGCATATCTTAATACAAGGGATAGATAGTGAAATAACGGTACCAACAAGTTATTCAGTTTTCTAGTCGGTAAGATGTGGCTGTTTTAAAATGTGCAAGTACCCTCACAGGAGAATTAAAAAACTTCACTTAAACCATGCCAATCAACATATTGTTATTAAGCCAATGGGGCCATGGTTCAATGGTTGAGACATATGGGTGATGTAGCTCACACCAAGGTTCAAATCCCAGTGGCACCAAATAGCTCAATCTGACTCGTTGATGTAAAAGGGTAAACCTTTCAAAACCCTACTTTTTTATTTATTATTAAAAAAACACAATTGAGTGCAACAAATATTGTTATTAAATTAATTCTAAAAATATTTGTAAAGGTGAAAAGCAAATACATACAGCTCTAGGCAGCAAATAGGAGTGCAACTTGAAATTGATGAGAAAAAACAAATGAAAGAAAAGAAGGATTGAACAAAGGAGGAAATGAAAGGCTGCTGTAGGTTGTACAACCGTTAAATGCATGTGTGTAAGAACTTTGAGAGAAGGATATCAGATGCCCTCCATATCTTCCCTCATAAACAAATTGCAACGTAGTAAAATCCTAGCTGAACCTTTGATATCAAACAGGAGAAGACGGCAAAAGACAGCAATCAAGGCCTACGAAGCAAATAAGAGCTCAACTATAAATTGAAGGGAAAAAAAATGAAATGAGGAAAGGAAAGATAGAAAATAAGAAGACATTAATAGATTAATGTATCTGGATTTTTGTAATGGTGTAAGATGCCTGCAGAACATCTCAGATGTGAGAAAATAATTGCTTTACTGGATGGTAATTTTTTTTTTTTGTTAGTTATATGGGATTGAAACAGCCCTCACGTGTAATGCATCATGACCACATAGTGGTATTACAACAGCTTGGCAATTATGCATGTATTGCTTGGTAAGATTCAAAGCTGGGTCACCTCCTTGAGAGTCGAGGAATTTAACCAGTTGAGCTCATGCCATTTGATTAAATTTGAAGGTTATGGTGTTAAACTTCTCACTCCCCACCAACTACTTTAAACTCGTGGTTTACTGGGTGGTAGGTTACTGGAGTGGAGAAAACATTTTTTGTAACAGTTGCAAACTTAGATATTGTGTGCATGCTGGGGAGTGTGCATGATGTCTTGTTTTGTAAGACCTTATTTTGTGTGTCATAAGATGCTTTCTATCCAAGGTTTAAATAGTGTGCTTGCCAAAGTACGAAAGTTAACAAATTCAACCCATAATATTGTCATCCTCAAGATCATTTTATCCATTTTTAGTAATTATCCATGACATTTGGTTTCAGTATGGATGTATGTGTTTATATATTTGCTTTAATGTTATTAGATTTTTTTTTTTTTTAAAGGGGGTAAATATTTATTATGTGGTCACGATATAACCGTTACATAGCATATCCGCAACATGTGAGGGGAGAGATTTGAACCTGGGCCTCTCGATTTCAATTGGAGAGTTTTAACTACCCACTTGCTCTCCAACTCCTCTACATGAGCGGATAATGTTATTAGATTTTGCTCATTGAACGTGTTTCCAGATCCAGTGACTCTCGGTCATCTCTGGTTTCACATTTCAATTATGTTTATAGTTTTTGATTAACAACATAAAAAAACATTTAATTGTCTGATTTGATGAATCCTTTTGCATACTTGCCATTCTGTTTGCTTTCATTACTCCAGAGTAGTTTGACCACTTTTTTGAAATTGCAGGCATCATGTTTATGAAAAACCTGGAGGTCCCAAATCAATCCAACTTAAGGAAGTTGGTCCACGTTTTGAATTGCGTCTTTACCAGGTTAGATATTTCTTATACCCAACATTCTATTGCTTTTTAATGCTTATTTCAATCCTGAGAGGCATTTGTAGATACTAGTTAGCATATTTTATAGTGAGACACCTTTCTTACCATAAATACGTTTCTTTATGGTACATAGCAATAATAGACATGAAATAAACAAGTCACCAATCCATAAACTCTGTTCATTCAAACTAGCAGCATGATGCACATATCCTTCACCTCCATAAACTTGTGGAAACAAGCATTATTGATATTTATAGGTTCTTCCCCTGATGCCTTGTTTATAAGCCTTCATTTTAATGTTTTGATCCATAAGTGATCCTTACATTCACTAATTGAGCTAGAAAATCCATGGCAATAAAATGTGCATTATGGCGCTTCAAACTAGGCGTAGCATTATGGCACTTCAACCTAGATGTAGAATTTAATTTAATTTTTTTTCAATTGGTTATGCGGGAAATTTAGGAGTTGCCATCTACAAATACTTATCTTCTAAAATGTAAATTTTCTTTTCTGAGATTTTTATTTCCTTTTTCCGGAATACGACAATCATGACGTGGATTTGTTTTTAAATTAAATATTATGTCTGATTTTTGTTTTTCTTGATTTATTTAAAAAAATAAATGAGTTAGCAGGAAACAAGTTACCGTGAGCACTCTTTAGAAAAGACATGTAATGATAAGATTCAGATAGATAATAACGAGGGTTTTATGAGTTATGGTAGGATTCAAGTGTTCTATGAGTTATGATAGCATCTCATGGGTTAATATGTTTAGCCATGCATCATATTATTATGGGTCTCTATGTTTGTTGAGAGTTGAATATAATTAATTTTTGTGCATTAAATAGGTTTAAAAATTTTAAATTTATTAGATAAATTTTAGAATTGCTTAATGAGGTTAAAACCTTAATTTTATATTACTTCATTTATTTCAAACCTTTTCAATTAAAATGTCAAGAGTTATGTAAGATTGCAACTTAATTGCTTTGAATTTTATTGAACATTAATTATATCTTTATTATTTTATATTTAAGATAGATAGATGGTTATTAACGTGGAATGAAATTCCAATCATGGAATATGCCACTAGACTTGCATCATCACATTAACCGGTTAGAAATCAAGAGGGCCAACCCCCCACACACGTACCCAAACTCGAATCATGGAATATGCCACTAGACTTGCATCATCACATGAACCGGTTAGAAAGCAAGAGGGCCAACCCCCACACATGCCCAAACTCGATGTTAATAGGGGTGAGAAATCCCACAAAGTGGGACCAAAGACTTGCACCTTTAAGCCTGCTACCCCATTGGCAAAGAGTATGGCAAGTGTTGGGGTTTATAAACCACTCAAGTCCCACAATACAGTTAATGTGGGATTATTCACAAACACACACAAACTACACTAACAAGATATATATATATATATAATAATTTTTTAAAGTAATGCAAAGTAGAATGAGTTGCACAAATGGGACCACACTCTCTGGAGGCATAGCAACAATTGACCTCCTTCCTCGTAAATCGAATTCAGGTCATCGAGATGAAACACAACATATCGTTGAGGTGTCTATTTTTTTAAATATTAAAAATATGATAAAAATTTATTAAAGCTATAAAATTTTATAAATGTAATTTTAACATAAATGTTATATTAAAAAATAGAAATAATTTATTAGGTAAAAATATAATTAAAATATTACTCTTTTATATATATATTATGAATGAAAAGTATTTTATATAGCCTTATAACTAAGACAATTAGTTTGTTTTTAAAGGTAAATAATTTTGTTGGCATCCTCCTATTTGCAAGCTCTCTTATGTAAGAATCTTGCTTTGGACTACTAATCAAAGGAGTATTGAGACCTTTAAGGAGGGCCTTTAGTGACCAAACATTCTTCAAATAAAAATTATTAGGAGTAGGAAATTTTGATTGCTCGCAATCCTCATATCCATAGTTACCAGGTTTGTTTCGGTCTGGTGGTTAGAAAGGCCAAAAAAATTTGGAGGCTCAGAAAAATGGTAAAATAATTATATTAATATTTAAAATTTATTTTATTAATATTTAAAATTTATTTTTCTAGACTTTAAAGACTTTTTAAACTTTATCTTAAATGTTATGGTTATTATTAAATGTAAATTTCATATTTTAAATACAATCTTTGGACAAGATATGCTTATATCAAAATTAAAAGTAAGACAACATTAAGATTGATTATTATTTTTTCAATATATAAATTGATGGTACACATAAAATGATAAAACAACACTTACTTTACCATCCACTCGATTATTCCCCCCATATAATTCCCCTAACCCAACTCAACCCAATACCCAAGATAATTCTTCCCCCTCCCTGACGGATTATGCAAAAGAAATGTCTAGGCGGAATTGGTTTCAAGCTTGGATACAAGCTCAGAATAATTTGGACCTTCTCTGGGCTCCACGGTTTCCGTGTTTTCCATGCGGTTGGAGCCCTGCTGAATAGGTTTGAAGGGCAGTTGGATGCATCGATGATTTGAGCCTACATGCATGGCATCCTTTGTAGAATGTTCTTGTCAAAACAGCGTCAAGCTTTTGGACTTGGAATCTGCCAAAAAGACGGGGCAACAAAGTAGGTATTAGGGTGCCTTTTCGATTGAGGGTATGTCAATGTGGACAGTGCATGAAGTGGTAAATCAGGTGGTGCAAGGGTTGGCTTTGGATATTTAGTCATTGGGATGGACTATGATGGAGATGGCCACAAGGAGGCCACCTTGGAGCAATGTTTCAATTCCCCTTGCTACCATGTACAACATCGGGTGCATGGACAAACTGGCAGAGATGTTGCACTGTCTGTCTCCCTAGGGGCAGGATTCCTTGGAGAAATGCTTCTGAAGAGATCCCAAGTAGAGGTGGACTGTTGCACAACTGTTGAAAGTTGAAACATCCCTTTCTCAATGAGCACAATTGCTTTGCCACAGAGGTCAAGAAATTTCCCTTAATCTTCTGCTATTACTTTGGACTTGGGAAATATCAAAGTGTTGGTGGACAAGTGCACAGATTGTTTTTTCAAATGTTTATAAAAAAACATATGAAATAGTGCTAGATCGAAACAAACCTGTTTGGCCAGCCCAAAATGTTCTGGTTCGAACTGCAGCTGGACCATGTTTGTTGAAACCTGGTAACTATGCTTGTATCCCAACTCGACCAAGTATCCTCCATCTTTTGATAGATTAAAAACCAACACACTCTTTCATGTAAAAACAGGCACATAGAACTCATGAAGCATCTTTTGAAGCTCATCAGCTATTTGCTTGAGATCCTTTCTTTCAACTAGGTTGGTAATAGAAAACCATGGTTTGGAGTTGTTGCTCACCTTTGGATCTTCACAAGTTAAACATGCCCAAACCAATGGTTGTCATGTTGGATCAGAAATAAGAGGAAAAGGCTTCAACCAAGCACCAAACTAAAAATTTGCAGAATCCCCCTGACCAACTATCTAGTATGTTTCTTGATCAATTGCAAACTATCTGATATGAAGTCCCATGTTGGCAATCCTCTAGGTAGGTTTCATTTCGTGAATAATTTGATTGCATTAATAGAACTTGTATATCTTTGAAGTAACATTTTTGCCCAACTCCTTCCTTGATCTTTGAATAATCTCCAACCAAGTTTTGCCTGTAATGCTAAACTTATGGGTTTGCACTTTTGCAAACCTCCCCATCTAATTTTCTTTTCCTTTGCAAACCATATCCTACTTACAAAGAGGAAATCTAATTTTTCGTCACATCCTTTCCAAAGAAAATCTCTTTGAAATTTTCAAATTTGGATGCTATACTTGTTGTCAATCTTGATAGTGTGACATCATATATATATATAAGAATAGATTTCAATGTAGTCTTTATGAGTTGTAGCCTTCCAACCATGGTTAAGAACTTACCTTGCCAACTTGCGAAGCAAGATTTCATTCAACACAAAATGTCTCCTAAAGCTCTTTCTTTCCTTTATCATAAAGGAATACCTAGATATGTTGATGGCAGTTTTCCAGCTTTAAATTGTAAAATCTCCATAATAATCCATTGTAAATCTAGGGCAGTGTTAATGAAAAAGATCTTGGATTTTGTAGTATTAACCAATTGTCGGAACCTTCTCATAGCATGATAATATTGATTTGAATTCCATGGTCTCATGAACTAAGGGATGATCCCACAAAAATTATTATCAACAAATTGGAGATGAGATTTGAAGGGACTATTTGTCGTAACCTGAATATCTTTGATTTTTCCTTCCATTTTTGCCTTTGAGAAAGATTCCCCCAATGCCTCAACAAGAACAATAAATAGATAAAAAGATAGTGTGCCGCCTTGTGGAGTGAGAGAATATTTTGGAATGCTTTAACATATCTAATCCATTCACACCAATCTTGATCAAAACCAATTTTTTTTGAGAATATCATATAGAAAACTCTAGCAAACCTTATCATGTGCTTTGTTCATATCTAATTTTAGAAGAGTACCTGTTTTTTCATAAAATAAAGAGAATGTATGGCCCTTTGTGCAACGATTATACTATCAAGAATTTGTTTACCGTGAACAAAACCACTTTTTTTTTGAGTAAGACAATCTAAAATTATTTTATAAATCATATTGTAAAGGCTTATTGAATTTAACAAAATATTTTGCATCACCTTTCTCAGGAAACAATGCAATAAAGGTGGCATTGATCTTATTTATTGTGGCCTTATTTTTCCTGGCATCTTCAATTGCAGCCAACATGTCATTCTCCAACAAATCCCCAATTATTTGAAAGACATTTGCAGGAATTCCATCGGGGTCAGGTGCCTTGTTGTGGTGGAATGAGAAACCTGCCTCCTATAACTCCTCCAAAGAGATCTTCCTCATCAAATTCTCATTCTGTCCTTGTGTGATAATTGATGGAATATTTCGGAAAAGCTTACGTTGAGCCTCGTTGTCTTGCCCAACTTTTGACAATATATTTTTGAAATAATTAATTGTTTCCTTCTTGATGTCTTATTCTTCCTCAATACTTCCTCCATTTGAGGGTGAAATATTTTTGATTCACTGAAAAGACAAATCTGTTTTGGCTATAACATGAAAAGTTTTGTATTTCTGTCCCCTTCCTTAAGCCATATCTCCCTAATGTTTTTGGGACCAATATGACTCTTCCTTTTTTTCAATACATTATGACAACCAAAAAGTATTTTTTTCTTTGCACATAGTGATCTTGGTCTTTTCCATTGATTTGTACTCGTGTAAATTGTTAAGCTTGAATTTAATTTCCTCTTTTGTTTTAAATATGTTACCAAAAGTTTTGGCATTCGAAATCTTCATTTGCCCCTTTAGATATTTCATTTTTTTTTGAACAAACATGTGCATACGCGATCTTTCAAACCTTGCTTCATCCCACTATAACATAACCATATGGAAAAAAATGAGGGTCTTGGAGCCACATAGACTGAAATCAAAATGGCTTTGGATAACCATTATTGAGTAGATAACATCTCAAGAGAATGAGTTTATGATATGATCATGCTTGCAACAAAATATCTAAAGAGATTTTAGACTCTTTTTGCAACCATGTTTTAGATGACAAAAACATATCCAATCTTTCTACTATATAAGTTTGCCCAATGAGTTTATTATCCCATTTATATTGATGATAGCTGAAGGACTAGCATCCAAAAGGTTATTTGAATTGACAAATGAAGCAAAATCCTCCATTGATTTAGACCATCCAAGTGTACCACTGTTCATTTCCAAAGGAGATACAACTGTGTTGAAGTTCCCCTCAAGAATCCATAGATCACAATTATGAATCATCATTGTAATTGACAAAAACATACTGAGGTCCTTTCAACATCTTTCATGAGGAGTAACTCTAGTTGGAGTATATACATTTATAACAACTAATTTAATATTTTCCTCTTTCCGGAAAAAACACCAGCAACCCAATTACTTTTTGCGTCTAGCAATTTTCCATTCCATTTGTGTTTGTCCCATATTGTTGCAATACCCTTGAAAGCTTCTATAAAAGAAACTGCCAGACAATCCTCCATCCTCCAAATTGTTTTGAATTCATCCTTACATTCCTCATTAGTTCAATTCTGTTTCTTGTATTAAAATAAACTTAGGACTACAACAATGTATTATTTCCTTAGTAACTTTTTTTTTGGGTTCTACTTCTTATTCATATTCATACCCCCAATATTCCATGCTACCATTTATATCATCACTTTTTTTAGTTTTATATGTGGGTTTAGCCTTACTTCTTAATACTCGCAATATTTGTTTTTGGCTTCCAAAATCAATATCATTTTGAGTTTTCTTTTCTCTTTGTTCTTGCTTTGAAGGTCATCCTCTCCTTCTTCAGTTGCCACCAACACTTTCATCTTCGTCAATCTCTTGTATTTTTCCATATTGTTCATAATGAGAATTATCTTCGAATGGTTTATGTTGCCCTGGAGAATCTGAAGTGCAAGGAATAGCCTCACAAACACTTTCTTCTTTATGTTGCCTTGGAAATTCTGAAGTGCAAGGATGATCCTACATGGTAATTTCTTACTCTGCTCTGAAAACCCTGAATATTGCTCTGGAAACCCTAAAGTGCAAGGATGATCCTCATAATGCTGCTTTGAAAACCCTGAATTTTCACTATATCCTCTTTATTTATTTATTATTATTAATTTTTGAGTTTTTAGTTTTTACTATGCTGCTCTTGAAACCGAGGAAAACAAAGACGGTTTATTTGGATTAAATTTGACCCCTTGCACTTCCTCTGTTTTAAAATTTGCCTTTGCATCTTCCTTGGGACTGTAAATTTCTTCTGAATTTGAACTCGCACATTGTATTTCCTCATTTCTTGTATCCTTTGTTCCTTCTAATGTTTGGTCCGAGTAAACACGCCTTCACCTTCTAATCATGTAGACGGACTTTCTTTGCCACTTTCTTGAGAGTAGAAAATCCTTGATGTAATCCAGCTTCTACTTGCTTCATCCTGAAGTTTGTCTCATACCTGAATTTTTTTTATTTTTTTTCTACATTGTTTCACTGTGCAATCTCTTACCATGCGTCCATAAGATCTGTGGCATCAGAATGCAATATTTTCATAATCCACTTGTTGATCCCATTCTCTTGATTCATATTTAATCTTAATTTATTGTGGCAAAGGTTTTGAAATATCCATGACAACACATATACAGATATATAGAGCATGCCTTCGCTCCTTAGTAATTGGTCCCTCTTGGATGAATTTCCCTGGAATATTGTCAATATCATTCAAAACCTTCTTATTGATAAACTGATATGGAAGTCCAAAAAGCCTAACCTATAGTGGAAGCCTTTTAATAGTTTATGTCTCCACAGAAAAATTCTTACTTCGTGGTCTTAAATTTAATGCATCTCTCCCTCTAACCCATGGGCCACTGCCCATTATTTTTACCCCTAATTTTGTTAATCGGAGAAGAAGATGAAAACTTCTTTCAGAAGAAAAAGTCATGGAGTAATCTGAATTCAATCCCTCATTTTTATTTGATGCAATTTTGAATCTCCAAAAACTTGGCCAGTATCCGTAGAACTTACATATTCACCTTCTGCCTTTAAGAACCAGTATGTCATGCTCATTCATCTCATCCTTAATGATAACTTCTGGTGTAACATCTGCTACCTGGATAGGGTTTGCCTCATGTTTCGTTTTGTCTCCAACTATGACATTTACAGTTACATCTAAAGCATCCTTACTTCCAATTAGGACTTGCAAAAATGATTTTCCTGCCATGCTACCTAGCTTTTCTTCATAAGAATCGTTTATTTTATTTTTTGAATTTCTCCAAAGATATGGAACAAGAAAAGGTGATGCTTGCTTCTTGCTCGCGCTCACTACCTGGTCAAACATCATGATTATTTATATGAAGGAGTTTTTCATTTTTGTTTCTTTTCGGGATAACTAGTATCTAATGAAAGTGTATACACTGCAATAAAAGCAAAGAAGTACTCATAAACTAATCAATGAAAACTGTAGATTTTGCTCTCTTTTGTGCAACTTCTTTTTTACTAATATTGTTTATGTTAATCGCAGATCAAGCTGGGAACAATTGATCAAATTGAAGCTCAAAATGAATGGGTGATTAGGCCATATATGAACACAACGAAAAAACAAAAGTTTCTTGGAGATTAAGGGTCTTTGTAGTTTTACATATGAACGGATGTTCTCATCTTTTGGCTGTAGGAAAATAACAATGGTTGAAGCCAATGTATATGAACTGCTGTATTTTCTTTGGTGTTGAAGCAAGCTGTTTTTTTCCCTAAATCCCCCCTTTGTGGTCTTTGTATCTTTTGCCTCTATATCCTTAGCATTTCATTTCGGAAGCTGTAGCATTCCATTTTTGTTTCATTATTTTATGGTGCCAGTTGGAGGAATTAGTGCATCTTTTATTAGCAATGCCAATTTTTGTTTCATTATTTTATGGTGCCAGTTGGAGGAAGTAGTGCATCTTTTATTAGCAATGTCAAAATCAATGGTTATGAAAATTAGATTGGAGATAGGTTTATCAACTCAAGAACACAGTTTTGTGCGTGCAATGACAAATTAAGGAAATGAGTAATTTTTATATCATTATAAGACAGCTGAAAATGATTTCTGCTGAAGTTACATGTAGAGGCAATGGGTCCATGCCACTTCATGTTATTATTAACTCAATTGACAATTTTAGTCAAGTGTAGAAGATTGGGGATGCAATTACACATAATATTCTGGCTTGTCAAATGGTTGAGATTGGTTCGATTCCCTCTATTCTTGGCATTGCTACGCCATTGCATGTCTATTAGCAAGCTTTTCTAATTAACTTGGAAAGTGGATACCTTTCCATGATCCCCAGTTTTGGGCATTTGGCTAAGTATCCATATCCATAAGTACAAGGTTTTGTATTCAATTCTAACTAATGTTCTTTGACATTTCAAAATGGACACGACTAACAAAGCTATTTTTTGATTACTGTCCCATTTTTGATTTTTGTTTTATGATAATTTTATTATTCAAATATGGATAAATTCTTTTCAGCCATTTATTTCTTTAAGAACATTTAAAGATGTTATGGAAGTGAAAATTTGTATATGGTTGTGTTTTCTGACAGTAATGATTTTATAATTGGTATAGAAATGATGTCCCATAGGATTTTTTTTTTCCTTTTCAATAATTAGTGCTGTGTGACGATCACTTGGGATAGATTACCTGGTTTTTTTCTAGACTTGCATTACACCGAACTGGTTTTTTTCTAGACTTGCATTACACCGAACTATTTAATTAGCACAGCATACTCTCCCGATCTAAAAGATTGAATTCTTATCCTTATCCATGGGAGCAGGGGCAGGGTGAAGCTGCCTACCCCCTTTCTGTGGTCGATTGCTTACAACAACCCTATCCTAAGGTCAAGTGAGTACCATTCGTCCCTCTCTCTATCCCCTTCAAAACTTCAAGCGCTTTCTTTCTTTAAGGAAGAACCCATCACAGGTGTTGGAGATGTGCCTGCCATGTTTTAGAGAAGACAAGAATATCATCCAAGTAGATGATAAGTGATGGAGGCAATCACAGAAGACGTCATTCAATTACCACATGAAGGTAGCTAGTGCATTGGTAAAGCGCAAAAGGCATAACTGACCCTTCAAAAAGACTTGTCTTGAAAGCGGTTTTCGGTTTTCCGTGCATTCTCTGCTTGAACTCAGACCTGATAATATCTACTTTAAATATCAATTTTAGTGAAAAATTTGGCATCTTGAAGTTAATCCAACAAATTATCTATGTGAGAGAGTGAATAGTGGCTTTTGATTGTGAATTTGTTCAATGCCCAAAATTCTATACAATGCTGCCAAGTACTATCCTTGTATATGACATCAGAATACATGATGCATGATGGGAGATGGTTGGAGGAAACACTTGCTCAAAAGATCCGGGTTTTGTTATTCAATTTCATTATTTTACAAGACTAAGTTTTGATGCATTGGGTATATGGGAAAGGAACAACTGAAGAATGTCAGTGTTGTTGAGATATATTACATTGGTACATGGTAATGTACCCCATAGTATATTAAATGCAGTTTTAACAGGACAACGCTAAAGCAATTTTAACAGAACATAAAATAAATAAAAAAATGCAGTCGCATATTACAGTAAGTTAACAAAAATCTTTAAATGCAAACATCAAAGGTTGAAAAAGATACTACTGTTATATTGGCTTGTGGCCTGGTTGGATGTAGCGTTGTTAAGAATAACAAGGGTGGCTTAGATTAAAAAATAAATTATGGAGAGGACCCCAGTTTTAAAGACGAAGATTTCAATATCCATTTGAGGGAAATTTAGGAGTTGCCATCTACAAATACTTATCTTCTAAAATGTAAATTTTCTTTTCTGAGATTTTAATTTCCTTTTTCCAGAATTCGACAATCATGACGTGGATTTGTTTTCAAAATAAATATTATGTCTGATTTTTGTTTTTTGATTTATTTAAAAAAATAAATGAGTTAGCAGGAAACAAGTTACCGTAAGCAGTCTTTAGAAAACACATGTAATGATAAGATTCAGACGATCAATGGTAGCATTCAAGTGTTTAATCTTGAATAAAGAAAAGAAATAGTCTTTTATTTCAGGTGAAGTTTCCTGTGTTTATGTTTTTAATTTTTTTAAGCAGCACTATAGGGCTACTTTTTCCGCTCTCTTCCATACCAATATTTAAACTAGACTCTCCTGGATACTAAGTAGAATTTAGGTTTTTTTTATGTTATTTGGTTTGTGATGATACAAGTCTAATAAATTCCGTTCCACGTTACTACCTATATTTGTTTGTCCTAATAATAAAATTAATTAATTTGTTAATTAATTTATAATTTTTAAATAAATTTATTTTAGTTTTATTTATGGTGAGGTAAATTTACTTGACACTAAATGTTTCTAGGAGGGTCAATATGTTTAGTCATGCATCATATTATTATGGGTCTTTATGTTTGTTGAGAGTTGAATATAATTAATTTATTTGCATTAAATAGGTTTTAAAAATTTTAAACTTATTAGATAAATTTTAGATTTTATTAACGAGGTTAAAACCTTAATTTTATATTGCAACATAATTGCTTTGAATTTTATTGAATATAAATAATTTTTTTATTATTTTATATTTAAGATAGATAGATATTAATGTGGAATGCAATTTTCATTATGGAATATGTCTTGCATCATCATATTAACTGTTACGGTTAGAAAGTAAGAGGGCCAACCCTCCACACATGTCCAAACTCGAATTATGAAATATGTCACTAGACTTGCATCATCACATTAACTGGTTAAAAAACAAGAGGGCCAACCCTCCCGTCCCACACACATGCCCAAACTCGAATCATGAAATATGCTTAGTCTTGCATCATCACATTAACTGGTTAGAAAGCAAGAGGGCCACCCCTTGACCCCACACATGTCCAAACTCGATGTTAATAGGGATAAGAAATTCCACAAAGTGGGACCAAAGACTTGTTACCCGATACGCAAAGAGTATGACAAAGTGTGGGGTTTAAAAATCTAATTAAAATATTATATTTTGTTTAAAAGTATTTTACCCCCTTTTTTAAAGGGGTAAATATTATTATGTGGTCACGATATAACCTTTACATAGCATATCCACAACATGTGAGGGTTCTACATAGCATATCCGTAACATGTGAGGGAAAAGATTTGAACCTGGGCCTCTCTATTTCAACTAGGGGGTTTTAACTACCCACTTACTCTCCGACTATATTTTATTTTAAAGTATTTTATTATTTTTCCTTGATGTTTAAAAGCATTTTATATAACATTATAACTAATACTATTATTTTGTATTTAATGTTAAATAATTTACTTGAAATCAAGTGTGTTTGGTTATTGAATAGCATTGGGTCAAGTATATCATGGATCTTTATGTTTGGTCAAACATGATATGGGTATGGTCTTTATGTTTGTTGAGAGTTAAACATAATAAATTTTTGTACATTGATTAATTTGAAACACTAATTTTTTTAATAAGTTTTAGAGTTTATTAATGAGACTAGAACTTTAATTTTTTGTTACTTACTTTGTTTTAAATCGTGTGAACTAACATTTTAAGGGTTATATGCCAACAATTTAGTTGCAACTAACATGTTAAGAGTTATATGCCATCAATTTAGTTGCTCCCCATCACTTGTTGAAACTCAATTAACATTAATCACACTTTTATTATTTCTTTAAAGTATTTTGTACTTATATTATTTTTTTCAATTATTATTTAAGATTTTTTTTAAATTTATTAAATATAAAAATATGATAATAATATTATTAAAAAAATACTGAATGTAATATTAAAATAAATGCTGATTACGAAGGGAGCTCTGGCGATTTGGCGGGAAACCTTCTGAACTGCCGTCGGCCGAGGCTCTAGGGTTTCTGATCGGAAGATTCTTCCAGGGACTCAGGGGGTTTGCTGCTGTTCTTTGTTGTCGGCTCTTTCGTTGCCCCGGGAGGGCCCAATGGGGTCTCCTCCAGGATTTCTCGATGGGAAGAAGACCTCTTATGCTGAGATATTAAGAGAAAACCCTGCGTCTTCCTCCGACGATGCTCAGCGGAGTGCTTACCATCTGCTATCCAGGAATGCGGGCAAGGGTTCTCCTGTGCATAGAGTCAATGGATGTCTCCCGCAATCTGCGTCCAGACCGAAGATTGTCATTGAACCAGAGCTGGTCGAGGACACGATCAACTACCGTGCTACTCATGATCTGATCTGCAAATTCATGGGCATCCGACCCACCCTGCACTTTCTGCATTCCTGGGTGAGACAAAACTGGGAGCCTATCGGTGAGTACTCCTTATGGCCCATAAGCAATGGGTATTTTATTATTAGTTTTTCCTCCTTATCGGATAGAAACAGAGCATTTGAATCAGAGAAGAGGAGCCATGGCCCGGCAGGGTTATTTGTCCAACCGTGGAGAGCGGGCTTCGACCCTCGCATTGAGCCCACGGCTGTCCCGGTTTGGATCCGGCTGTATGCTCTCCCGATGGAGTTTTGGGGTGAGCAGATTCTTGAACTGATAGGCAACTCTCTAGGTAGATATTTGGGAGTTTCCAAGGATACCATAGAAGGAAACACTGTTGTTTATGCGAGAATTTGTGTAGAACTGGATATTAGCCAGCCGCTACCAGCTGAGATGGAACTGGAGTTAGCAGGACACTCCTGGATACAACAGTTAGACTATGAAGCCCTACCTTTCCGATGTAGAGTTTGCCATAAGCATGGCCATTTGGCAAGGCTCTGCCCAAATATCTTGAGCACCAAAGCGGATGCTCCACAGGGAATGTCAAATCGCCCCCGAGAGGGTAAGTCCACTTCGGTCAAGGAACCACCCATCATTCCCCCTGGTTCTGATGCCCAAAAAGATGGCTTTGAACAGCAGAAGAGAAGAAGAAACAAAAAGAGAAATGGCAAGGAGCAAGCTCATCCCAAGCCAACCAACCGGTATGAAATCTTCAAATCTCTTGTGGATCAAGAAGACCAAATTATGGAAGGAGCAGATGGGAACCTTGAGGATAATATCATCCTTTCTCATGCTCCTCCCTCATCAACCCCTGTCCTAGAACAGGTGATTGACTCCTCTGAGACTTTGCAGCAAGAAAACCCAGGGGCATTGGTAATCCACTCCCCAGTACAGCCAGCTATCAAAGATGTTACCATGGGAATTGCAGAAAAGTTCAGAGAAAGACCAGCTCTTGGGATTACCCAGGTGGAGAAGAGGTCGAAAAATAGTAATTCCCAAGGGGTGGGCAGGAAATCCAATAAGGATCTAATTGCAGTGCAAGGAGATAAGCTAATCAATGGAGGATTGGCGAGAACAATTGATTCGTATTGCTCCCAAGGTTTCCAATGATTATTCAATCTTGGAATGTGAGGGGTTTAAACAGTAGAACCCATCAATCTGCTGTTCAAAGACTTTTAGAGAGAAGTAAAACAGACTTTCTGCTCATTCAGGAGACAAAAATGTCATTAGACCTTATGAGTAAAACTGTCAGCCGAATCTGGAGGGGTGCTGGCCATATGGCAGTGGCTGCTCTAGGTGCCTCGGGAGGGATTGCTACTCTTTGGAACCCTTTGGCGTGGATAGCAATAGAACATATAGCCTGGAGGGGTGTCCTCACATCTCTTTTTAAGAATATTGTTACAGCTGAACAAGTCTTAATTACAAATTTCTATGGGGCTCAGAACATCGATGGTCAGCGGTTTCAATGGAAAGCTGTTCAAAACATGAGGTCCTCCCGGGAAGATTTTGATTGGATTATTGTTGGGGACTTCAATGCCAAATTATCTGCCAGGGATCAGGAAGGTGGCATCCCAGTTTTGGATACAGGGGACCGGATGTTTATTGCCCAAGTCCAGGCCTTTAACCTTGTTGATATCAAAGGCCCTGGTACAAACTTTACCTGGACTAATAAGAGAAGAGAGCCATACAACAGGAGGGTTAAGCTTGACCGGTTTCTGGTCTCGGAGGAAGCTTATGTTAGATGGAATATCAAATTCCAGATTTTGGAGGGCCCAGTCTCAGATCACTCTCCCATTTTGCTGGAGGGAGGGACTATGTCAGGGAAGTATTACAAACCTTTTAAATTTGAAAATTTTTGGTTGCAAAAAGAGGACCTCCGAAGGAAAATTCCACAGTGGTGGGAAGAAGGTCGTCTCCCTTTTGGGACAGCTATGTTCAAATTTCATAAACAACTTCTTTTTGTTAAGAGTAAACTAAAACAGTGGAGGCAAACTAACAAATCTGATTTCCAGCTCCAACGGGCTCCCTTGTTGGCCAGATGGAATGAGGTGCAAAAACAATTCAGAGAAGGAATCATTTCTGAGCATCTTAAATTCGAGGATGATGCTTTACGCAAAGCGGTTGAGGACATTGATAATCAAGAAGAGATCTACTGGAAACAGAGAGCAAGAAATACTTGGTTATTAGAAGGAGACAGAAATACAAAATTTTTCCATCGCTCTGCCTGTGCTAGAAGACAATTGAATAACATGGAATTCCTTCAAGACGAGAATGGAAACTCTTTTGACACTCTCCCTGATATGCACTCCCACTCTATGGAGTATTTCTCAAACCTCTTTAAGGAAAGTATGCAGCATGATGTGGAAGCCCAAAATGAAGTCATTGATGGCATTCCCTCTATTATCTCTCATGAAGAGAATCAGGCCCTTCTTAAGCCCATTGATCGTGATGAACTCAAGAAGGTGGTCTTTGGGATGTGCACTGGAAAATCGCCTGGTCCTGATGGCTTCCCTATTGAGTTTTTTCAGGCCTTCTGGGATATCCTGGAGGAGGATGTGCTGGCTGTCATTGAGGAGTCCCGAACTAACAAAAGAATGCTCAAGGCTCTAAATCACACCTTTATTACCTTAATTCCAAAAGGAGAGGGGGGGCTCACATTTCTGATTTCAGACCTATTGCCTTATGTAATGTGATTTACAAAATAATCACTAAAATTATGGCTGAAAGACTAAAACCCCTTCTTCAGAATATAATCTCCCCTGAGCAAGGGGGTTTTGTTGAAGGGAGACAGATCTTGGATGGAGTGATCTTGGCTCAGGAGGCTATCCATTCTATGCACAATTCAGGTAACAAAGGAATGTTCATCAAACTGGATATGTCTAAGGCTTATGACAGAGTAGAGTGGGGCTTCTTGGTCAAGATGTTGGCAGCCTTTGGTTTTTCTCAGGACTGGATTGCCTGGGTCATGAGCTGTATCTCTACGCCTTCCTACTCTGTTTTAATTAAGGGGCTTCCCTCGCCACCTTTTGGAGCCTCTCGGGGTCTCCGCCAAGGAGACCCTTGCTCTCCTTATCTCTTTCTCATCTTGGCTGAAGGATTAGGCAGACTCCTCCTGAGAAGAAGACTTCAAGGACAGATAATAGGAATTAAAATCGGGGCTGAAGTTTTGACTCATTTACAGTTTGTGGATGATACTGGTTTGGTGGGAGTAGCCAGCCTCAGGGAAGCAAGAGGAATCAGAGATTCTCTTAACGTCTACCTCCGGGCTTCTAATCAAGTCATCAATGAAACAAAATCCAAAGTGGTCTTCTTTAATCTTGATCAAAGGTCACAAGACAGAGTTATGGAGATCCTGGGATTCACTAGGACCTCTCTTCCTGTTGTTTATCTGGGGGTTCCTCTGCATTTCAAAAAACTGAAAGCTGATTTCTGGAAGGACCTTTTGGATGGCATCAAAGAGAGAATGAATCACTGGTCTCATAGATGGTTAAGCTATGGGGGCCGACTGACTTTCCTGCAGTCTGTTATTCAGGCCATGCCAATTTATAAATTCTCTATTCTGGCTGCCCCTCCATCAATTTGGAAAGAGCTGGACAAAGTGGCTAGAAGTTTTCTCTGGGAAGGTGCCAAAGGAGAGAGGAAATGGGCCTTGGTTGGTTGGGATAAGGTCACCCAGCCCAAGGAAAAAGGTGGGCTGGGATTAAGAAGCTCCAAGTTTAACAATCAGGCCCTGGCTGGTAAACTGTATTGGAGGTGGATTTCCCAGCCTACGTCCCTCTTCAGCAGAATCCTCTCTAGTAAATACTTGGGTCTTGTTCACCCCAACGACTTGGGCCGCTTTCCTTTGGAGGGTAATGGATCATTAGTGTGGCAGGCGCTCAAGCTCGGATCTCGCATTATCAAAGATCAATTGTTCTGGAAAGTTGGGAGAGGGGAGAAGGCCCGGTTCTGGACTGATTCATGGGATCAGAATCCTCCTATCCTTGCTGTGTTTCCTGAATTGCATCCGTTAAAATCAGCTCTTGAAGATAAGGGATGGATTAATATTGAGAGCTACTTCAATACCAGCCAATTGGGGGAGTATAAGGTTCAAAAGTTTAAGCGGCTGGGTGAATGGCCTATTCCAATCCCTCCGGAGCAGGCTCCAACTCTGGAAAAACTCTTGTCAGAACGGTTTCTTACTGGGAGAGATGAGGAGGATGAGCTTGCCTGGGGCTTTGGGAACCTTGGGGTTTATACTGTGAAGGAGGGCTATGATTCGATCCTTCCAGAGCCCCCCCCACACTCTTTTCCAGTTCAAGAATGGAGGAAGATTTGGCATCCCAAGGGCTGGCCGAAAGTGAACTTCTTTGCCTGGCAGCTGATGCACAATGGAATCCTGACCTTTGACAATCTCAGAATCAGAGGCATCATTGGTCCTTCCCAGTGTGTTTTATGCTATAGGAATGAGGAAACTGCGGATCATCTTCTGTTTGATTGTCCTTTCACACAACAGATTTGGCATCGTTGGTTCTCCCATTTTAAACTTCAAGCTATTGGAGACTTGTCTCGGACCAATTTATGGGAAAGTTGGAAGAGAGGTAGATTTACATCTAAAGCTCTTCGTACTGGCTGGGAGCTTGGTTTCCTTTTTATTTGGTGGCAGGTGTGGTTGGAAAGAAATGCTCGTATTTTCCGTGAAACCTTCTCTTCGGTGGATGGGATATGGCAGGTCATCTGGAGCAAAGTTGTGGAAACCGTTGCCATCTATGCTGAGGAGGAAAATCAGCCTGCTTCTAAGCCTTTGGAAGAGAGAGCTGCTGATCTTGAGAGACAGGTAAGAAGTTGTTGGAAACCTCCCCCAGAAGGCTGGGTCAAAATCAACACTGATGGAGCTGCAAAAGGCAATCCGGGCAATGCTGGAAGTGGAGTAATCTGCCGTGATCATGCTGGGGCTGTGCTCTATTGGGAATTGCAAGGTCTGGGATATGCCACAAACAATGAAGCCGAGGCCTTTGCTATTAAATCTGCTTCCATCTGGGCCGTCAAGCAGGGTCATAGAAAGATAATCATTGAGTCTGATTCCCAAATCCTGGTTGGCGCTCTTGATTGCATGAGGAACTTTGCCTTAAAAGCTTGGAGGCTGCGGATTCTGGTCTCCCAAATTAAAGAGCTTTGGAAGGAATTAGAGGATGTGATACCTGTTTATGCTAGTAGATCTCTTAATAAAGCGGCTGATTTCCTTGCTAAGATGGGTGCTGAGAGAGAGGTTGGGATGCATCTGCATAGTAATATGCCTGTGGAGGATGCAGAGATTAGACAAGGCCTTGAACAAATTTTGAAATAATGTGCAGTGTTTTTTATGCTAAGGAAATTTTTTGTCGCGATATCGCGACATGTAGTGCTGTCGCGGCCTCTTGCTGGTTGTTGTCGCGATATCGCGACAGGTTGAGCCTCCGCGGCCTTTGGTGGGTTTCTGTCGCGATATCGCGACAGGTCGCGCTATCGTGGTCCGTGTGGAGTTCCTGCCGCGATTTCGCACCCTTTTTGAAGTTGAAAAGCAAAGTTGAAATTTCGTCGCGTTTTCGTGACAAGTTTGAGAATGGGAAGCTGCAAGGAAATCCTGTCGCGATATCGCGACACGTTTGGCACTTAAGCGGCTGGGAGGAAAATTGTCGCGATATCGCGACCTGTAGCGCCGTCGCGGCCTCGAGTTGGTTGTTGTCGCGATTTCGCGACAGGTTGAGCCTTTGCGGCCTTTGGCGGGTTTCTAGCGCGATATCGCGACATGTCGCGCTGTCGCGGCTCTTGTTGGGTTTATGTCGCGATTTCGTGCCTCTTTTGAAGATGAAGAACAAAGGTGTTAATTTGTCGCGATTTCGCGACAGTTTGGTTAAATGGAAGCTGCATGGTATTTTTGTCGCGATATCGCGACACGTTTGGCACTTAAGCGGTTGGGTGGATAATTGTCGCGATATCGCGACCCTTTTGTGGCATGAGTGCCGTTTAGAAACTTCGTCGCGTTTTCGTGACTCCTTTTGCGGGCGGCTGTCGAGGGCCCTTCCTGTCGCGATATCGCGACATGTCGCGTTATCGCGACTGTTGGCGCCGACGCGGTCGAGACGGGGGTG
Source organism: Wollemia nobilis (assembly GCA_028583015.1). Classification (NCBI taxonomy): domain Eukaryota; kingdom Viridiplantae; phylum Streptophyta; class Pinopsida; order Araucariales; family Araucariaceae; genus Wollemia; species Wollemia nobilis. Next base: position 4,076,726 of record JAQPPZ010011310.1, on the reverse strand, counting down.
ACTGTCGCGATTTCGTGACATGTCGCGTTTTCGCGACATGTCGCCTTTTCGCGCCCTGTTGTTCTCTTTGCCCTGTGGCTGCTAGTGCTGCCTTTGTGCGTTGTCCTTGTTGTGTTGCTCTTGGCTCTGGGTCGGGATGTGTTCTCTCCCGCTTGTAACTGGTCTTTGTATTAATACAAGTTTTCATTTTTTTCAAAAAAAAATAATTAAAATAAATGTTATATTAAAAAATTAGAAATGATTTGTTAGGTAAAAGAAATTTTTAAAATATTTATTTTTTATACATATAATTATTTAAAAATAGTTCTGGAGACAATACAACGGTTTGGGTTTTAGTTCTTTTTAAGGAGGTTCAAAGTTCAAACCACGGTGTATGTGATTGTGTGTTAAATTCCCTATTGATAAGCTCAACTCTCCCTCATATGAGGTCATGGTAGGATGGGGATTGCCCATAACTAATATGATTAATTTGCTTTTAAAAAATGGGTATAACATACACAATATTTTTGGGTATTAGGGTCAAACATCTCATGGTCTAGAATGGGTATAACATACACAATGTTTTTGGGTATTAGGGTCAAACATTTCATGGTCTTTATGCTTGGTCATGCAACATATGGGTATGGATCATTATGTTTGTAGGAGGTTAAATATATTTAATTTTTTTTACATTGATTAAATTTAAACACTTCAATTTTTTTCAAATAAATTTTAGATTTTATTAATGAATCTAAAACCTTTTTTTGTCACTCTTCTGTTTGTTTCAAATCCTTTAAACTAAAATGTTAAGAGTTGTGCACCTGATTGCAACCTAGTTACTCCCCATCACTTGTTGAATATCATTGAAGATTAACTACACTTCTATTATTTCTCTAGAGAATTTTATACTTATATTATTTTCTTCAAATACTATGTAAGAGTTTTACTTTTTTTAAATATAAAAAATATGACAAAAACTTTATTAAGGCTATAAAAAGTTCATAAATATTAAAATAAATTTTATATAAAAAATTAGAAATAATTTGTTAGATGAAAATCTAATTAAAACAATTTTCTTTTAAAAATAATTACTTATATATAGAGTATTTTTATTAGTTATATTTTATTGGTATTATAACTAATATAATTAATTTCATTAATTTTTAAAGTTAAGTAATTTACTTGACATAATCATAGGCAATATTTTAGGTATTGTGGTCAAGCATCTCAGGGTCTTTATGTTTGGTCATGCATCACATGGGTATGGATATTTATGTTTGTTGAGAATTAAACATAATTATTTTTTTGTGCATTGATTAGTTTTAACACTTCGAATTTATTGAATACATTTTTAAGTTTATTAGTGAATCTAGAACCTTAAATTTTGGTCACTTCATCTGTTTTAAATCCTTTGAAATAAAATGTTAAGAGCTATATGTTGGATTGCAACCTCATTGCTTCCCATTACTTGTTGAATCTAGTTGAAGATTAACTACACTCATGTTATTTTTTTTAAAATATTTTATACTTATATTATTTTCTTCAAATACTATAAACATGATTAAGGTTATGCAAATTAGTAAAAATATTTTTTGTTTTGTTTTTTAAGATACTTGAAGAGTCATTGGGGCATAATGAGGGCCACCCTCCATGTGATTCAAACTTGGGTCTCTACACTGTGATCATAATGCCATACATATAATTATACCAAAATAACTTGTTAGATAAAAAATCTAATTAAAATATTTACTCTTTACATATTTACATAATTGTGGGCTCAAAAGCTCTGGCCTAAGGTGAGGTTTATTATTTGGCTTTTATTACATCAAAGGGTGCTTATTGGTGAGCAACATATGAAACGTGGCTTTCATGGCCCGTTTAGATGTGAGATGTGTGGAAAGAATATGGAAACTCTTAGCCATATTTTTATTGAGTGTCCCTTAACCTTTGAGATGTGGAGGAGAATGGCTACCTTACTTGGCTTATAGTGGTTTAATTTTTTTACTTTTGAACAACTTTGGAGGGATTGGCCTAAACAGGAAGCTATTGATCATTTTGTTAAACAGTTAGTTTGTATGGAAACTACCATCTTGCCTTGGAATATCTGGAAGGAAAGAAACAACCAAATTTTCAAACAGGAAAGGAAGGATATTCACTATATTTGGCAAAAGACCATTGCCAACTTAGCTGAATTAGTCCAACAACTCCTTAATCACCCCCAGGACTCCCACCAATGATGGGATCAAGTTATGCAAAGATTGAAGATTCACTCTACTATTGGCAACCATATTAAAGGGAATGTGAGTAATCAAAAAATGAATAGAACAAGAAGTTGGTAGCCTCCAAAATATTTTGGAAAAGTTAATACGGATGGAGCCTCTAGAGGGAACCCTAGAAAATCTAGTGTGGGAGGAATTGGTAGACTTTTAGATGGTTCCTTGGTTTTCACTTTTGATGAGAATTTGGGTATCCTTTCCAATAACCTTACTAAGGGGTATGGTATTTTCAAAGGCCTTTGAGAGGTTGCTAAGGTTGAATGGCAAAAGGTGCTAGTTGAATTTGACTCTCAAGTCATCATTAATCTGTTGAAGACTCCTAAGAATCATAAGGTTCATTGGAGAATAAAAAGAATTGTTGATAAGATTCAAGTAATCCAGATGGGCTTTTTTGAAATTTGAATACAATCACGTGGTCAGAGAACAAAATAGGATTGTTGATGCTTTAGCTAATTGGGCATTGGATAAATGTGATCTTACTTGCTACGACCACCCTCCCAGATGGTGGGCTTCACATATCAAGGATGCTCTTCTTTCTATCCTTTCTCTGGATGGCTCTAGTCTTATAGATAGTTTATTTTATCTTTGTATTAGCCTCTCTTTGGTCTAGTTAGGGTATTTCAGGTCCCTAGATCAGAAATATTATTCTTATATTTTTTGTGTTGATTCTTGGTTAAAAGGCATGTTGGCCTAGAAAGGCCATAGATGTAATTTATTTTTTTCCATCGATTTAATTTTTTGGTGTGTGTTTTTGTGTTGTTTTTGGTTGTGTTTTATTTTTGTGTTGTTTTTTTATTGTTTTTGTGTTTTGTGTTTTGGTTTGGTTTGGTTGTTTTGTTTTGTTGTTTGTTGTTCTTGTGTTTTTTGTGTTTTGTTTTGTTGTTTGTTCTTGTGTTTTTTGTGTTTTGTTGTTGTTTTGCTGTTTTTGTGTTTTTTTGTCATTGTTTTTGTGTGTTTGTGTTGTTTATGTTTTTGTTGTTTTAGGCATGCTCCTTGAGTATGTTGAAAGGGTTAGGCTAGGTGCGAGTCTTAGGCAATTTTGGCAGAATATATACCCTTGCCTCCTTGGGTTTTACCCAAAAGTAGCACCCTGAAAGGGGTGTTTTCCACAAATTTGTTTTACTCTTATATATAATTATTTTTAAATAGAAAATATTCATAATTTTTTATGTTAAAAGTATTTTATATAGCCTTACAACTAATGTGAATATTTTATTTTTAAAGTTAAATAATTTATAAATTATATTATATTGTTTATACAGTGTGACAATATTTAGTAAATAGTTTTTTATTGAAATAATACTTTCTCATTAATAAACGAATAAAAAATACATCAAAATTACATCAAAATTACATCAGCTTGTGCAAAAGCAGCAAGCCATCAGATCTAACATTCTTATCCAACTTAAGACATTGCTTCAAAATAGTCTCCCTAAAGGCCTTCACTTGGCAAGAAACTAAAGGAAGTTATATATTATAAAATATAAAATATAAATAGTAAATAGTTATATTCTTGGTCTAATATTTAGTAAATAGTTATATGCTATAAAATATAAAGGAATTTTATATATTTGTGATATATTTATAGAGTAAATTTTTAATAAGTTATATATGTGGTTTCTATTAAAATTTACTTTTATCAAAATATTAAAACTTTATATTTGCTATAGCTCGCCTTCTTATTATTTACTTGCTCAAGTTATGTTATCAAGGATATTATTTATCTTGCTCAAGTAATGTTTGCTCAAGGATATTATTTTTTATGTTTTCATTAAGAAGTAGAATTTCTCTTAACTAGTTACCATACTAAAATTAAATTTCACCAAATAAAAATTAATGATGTGCTTGGTTAAATTATCTATTGTCCATTGTCATATTTATTTTTTATTTTTTCTGTGAAAACATCCCAGAAGGGATGCCACTTTTGGGTAAGACCCAAGGATGCATGGGTATCTCTTCCATCAAAAACGCCCAGGGCTCGCACTGGCCTACCACCTTTGACACACACAAGGAGCTAAAACAACAAAAAATAAGAACACACAAACACAAACACAAACACAAACACAAACACAAACACAAACACAAACACAAACACAAACACAAACACAAACACAAACACAAAGCTAAAACAAATAAAGTATACTCCTTGAGCGTGTCGACAATAAAAAGCACAATCAAACACATGCACAAATAAAAAAAATTAGGAACCACACAAAACAAACACACAAACAACATAGCAAAACACAATCTTAAAAAACGATGAAAATAAACAACACCAAAACACGAAACACACAAAAAACCACAAAAACAACATAACAAAACACTACCATAACAAAAACAACAAAAAGAAACAAATACACCACAAACCAAAAAACCATGAACACGAACCATACAAAAAAAAAAAAAAAAAATATAACAAAACAAATTTAAAATAGAAACAACAAAATGAATCAAATACACCACAAACGAAATCAGGAAAAATAAATACAACAAAAACAAAGCACAAAGGAGCTATAGACAAAACAAACAAAAAACGATAACACTAAAAATAAACCAAAGCTTAACAAATTACCAAAAATATTAGAAATTGCTTAGCAAAATAGCCAAAGCTTCCAACATTGCCATAAAGAGACTAACTATAAGCCTTAGGATTATGACATCCTTATCCTTTTATTCATATCTTGCTTCATTCTAGTTGGGACTATAGGCTGGTTACTTGGTACCACGACACTACTATTGGAATTTGTATGGTCTTTTGGTGGATCCGTTTTGTTTGTAGTTTGAATCTGCCCTTTTGTGTTCTGCACTTGGGTTGGTTTTCTACATTGTACTTTTTTTCCTTTACTGTTATTTCTCAGCATCAAGGCAAGCTCTTTAATGATTTCTCATCATGCAATCCTTCCTGTTCCCTCTCTTCATCAAACTATGTCTCCATAATATCTGTTTTCATTTGACTATCCTCATCATCTGCTTGCTCATCCATGGAGAGAATTTCAAAGGTGTTTTTTTTTTGGTAATTATTTTAGTAGATTAACAGTGGGTTTTTATAGAGGATCCCAAAACCTTATGTACAAAATCAGCCTTACCTCTAATGATGCATCATGCCTCCTGGCTGGATATATAAGCCTGATTGCAAGATAGCAAAAACTAGACTAATTGCCCGGAGGCTACAGAAAAGGCATTTAAGCCTGATTAACCAGATAACAAACCGAAAATTAATCGGGATAACAACCTGCAGAATGCTCCAGAGATAGAGGTTGGAACAAATCACCAAAATAAATAAGAAGGGAGGGGGAGGATAGACCTGACCGTGAGCCGCCACCCACGATCGACCCGGAGCCAGCGCCGCAAGCCTAGGGCCAAATAGGGAAGGTGGCACGCAGATCACGAGCTCGCCCATCCTCTGTCTGAAGGTGCCACGTTGTCTCTCCATACCCTTTGCCATAAAGCCTTCGTCATCCTTCCATGCACGGGAGAACGTCCGGTAGAGGCACCGAACAAAGGAAGGACTGGAAAGAGCATGCCAAATCCGAGGCAAGGATTTGGCGTGATCCAAGCCCAAACATTCCCGCACTTCGCCATTGTCCCAGCCACGCGTGGACACCATTGGGAAGGGGTACTTTGAACTTCCATCATCGAACAAAAGGGGAAACTACCAAGTACGGGAAAAAATAGCAAGACCGCCTTGGTGGAGAAGGGTGCGCTGATAGCCACCAGGGCACCAAGTCTGGTGCGCCTTGGAAACTTGAAAGCAACAAGCTTTGGAGAAAGGACTGCACTTCGCGTGACTCGTGCGGCCACTATCGCACAGGGGATTGGATAGAGCTGCCACCCCAACCCGATACTCATCGGGAAGGACCTTCCAAAATCTGCGCGAAGAACACATCATGAAGGGATATCCGCTCTGGCTAACCTTTCCACCTCGGATGGGAAGCGAGATCGCCACACGACCGGACACGTGGTCGCGAGCCCTTTGTTGGCCATGTGGTCTGCCACGCGATTGCCTTCTCTGAGGATATGACCCGCTTTCCACCTGCCACGTTGGGAAAGGAGCGTTCTTGCCTCAAGAACGATGTTAAAGACCCTCCAGGATGGGTCTTTGGTGCCTAGAAGGTAGTTCACGATGTTGAGCGAATCTCCTTCAATAATTAGAGGCCGAGGATCCTCGGAGAGGATCTGGATTCCTTTCAGAACGCCTCGGGCTTCGGCATAGTGATTCGTCTGGGAGCCCAACTCTTCACAGTAGGCCACCACAAGGTTCCCATCATGATCTCTAACAACTCCACCTGATCCAGCGGGCCCAGGATTACCCTTTGCCGCTCCGTCAAAATTCAATTTAATCCACCCCACGGGGGCTTGGTCCAAATGACACTTCTTCGACAGGGACCTGTAACAGCTTTCGGAGACGGGCAGAGATCCATCCTTTTGAAAATCGCTTCTTCGCTCGAAAGGTGGGGACGGGGACTGGGAATAGCTTTAGAGTTCTCGATGGCGTAGGATAAGGCCCTTTGAGCGACACAAGGAGGCACTTTTGGGGCTCTGCCAAAGACTCTGGCATTCCTCTCTAACCAAATTTTCCAAATGGAGTGGTGGAAGGAGGCCTCAAGGAGGAAGCAGAGTTTAGGATTCTTGAAAGGATTGGGCCATTGATGGAAAGCATCTCTGAGGGAGCGGGGAGAGCACCAGAGGATTTGGAAGGAGGATAGGACAATGCTGAGGACCGAGTGGGAAAAGGGGCAGTGCAGGAATAAATGATCCATCGTCTCGCACTCAGCTAAGCACATGTAGCACCTATTGGGGAAGGCAAAGCCCCTCTTGTGAAGGTTGTCAATGGTTAAGGCTTTGTTGTGAAAAGCAATCCACGCAAAGAAATTCACTTTAGGGATGACCCCTTTCCTCCAGACAACTTTCCATCGATAATCCAGGGTAGTCTCGCTGGTAAGAAAATCATAGGCAGATTTGACAGAGAAAAGACCATCCTCCGTGCCTCGCCAAATGATTCTGTCAGTCCTCCTAATAGATGGGATTAAAACCGATTGGAGGATGTTTGACAGAAAGGTCACCTCATTATTAAACCCGTCCACGACTGGTAGCTTCCATCGAGGGGAAAGGGTGCTCCGGTCTATGAAATCCACCACCTTGAGTTGGGAATTTGGGTCGGTCTGAGCTCTCAGGCCAGCAAGGTCCGCCCTCAAACCAAGGGCCTCTTCAGAAGCCCACCTATCCTTCCAAAAGAGGATGAAATTGCCATCACCCAAAATCCAACGGGCTCCCAAGCTGATCAAATGACGGGCTTGGAGCACAGATTTCCAAAAAGTCGACGCTTCGGGGGGAGTCCCAGCATCGAAGAAAGAATTGGAGCCTAGATATTTCCTTTTGACCAGCTTAACCCACTCCACCGGGTCATTTGTTAGGATCCTCCATGCATGCTTAGCGATCAAAGCTGTGTTCATAAGCCTTGATCTCCTCATCCCCATGCCGCCTTGGTCTTTTCGCGAGCAAACCTTATCCCAGGCAACGAGAGGGATTCTGAATTTTTCTTCATTGCCAGACCACAGAAAGGTCCTCTGGATCTTCTCAATTTTGGAGTGGACAGAAACTGGAAGCATGAACACAGACATAAAGTAGGTTGGGATCCCCTGAAGACAAGCTTTGGTAAGGGTGGCTTTCTCGGCTTGCGACAGGAGTTTGCCTTTCCAAGTGCCTAGTTTCTTGTGAAGGCGTTCCAGGATCATGTTCCACATACTTTCGCTGACACGGCCATTGCAAGACAGGGGCAACCCCAGATAAGAAGTAGGCAGGGAGTCAATGGTGCACTCTAAAATTTTGGCAATCCGGAGTTGCCTTCGCAGGGGAGTGTTAATAAAGTAGATTTTGCTCTTAATATAATTGACCTTTTGCCCGACAACCTGCTCATAACGGGAGAGGATCCGCTTGAGGGATTTGGCTTGGGCAATAGACGCCCCAGTGGAGATGAGGGTGTCATCCACGAATTGCTGATGAGTGATGGGTTCAACTCTAGAAGTGGGCAGGATGCCGAAAATCTTGTTCTGACGAAGAGCCTCTTTCAAAGACCAGCTCAGAACCTCCGCCAGGAGGATGAAGAGGATGGGTGACAAAGGGTCGCCTTGTCTGAGGCCTCTGGCGCTTTGGAAATACCCAGCAGGGGACCCGTTGATCAGGACGGAAAAGAAGGGAGTGGATATGCAGCTACAGACAAGGTCAATCCAGTGAGGATGGAAGCCGAACTTGAGGAGGACTGCACACAAGAACCTTCTATCAACTCTGTCAAAGGCTTTGTTCATGTCTAGCTTTAGAAAGAGTGCAACATTCTTGGAGCGGTAAGCAGAGTGAAGAGTTTCATGGACAGTGATGACACCATCAAGAATGTTTCTGCCTTTAACAGTGCTTCCCTGACAAGGATCAACCAGGAGAGGGAGAACGGGCCTCAGTCTGTTGGCTATAGACTTGGTGAGGATCTTGTAAAAAACATTGCACAGGCTGATGGGCCGGTAGTCAGAGAAGCTTTTGCAGGTGGGAGACTTAGGAATGAGAGCAAGAAAGGTGGAATTGAGTTTCGGGTGAATGGATCTGGAAGCTTGAATATCCCGAATAGCTTCGCACACATCCGAACCCACAACATCCCACATGACTTGGAAAAAATGGGGGGAAAACCATCAGGGCCAGGGGCCTTGTCTGGTTGCATGGAGAACAAAGCTTCTTTAATCTCGAACGAGGAAAAAGGTTCCAGAAGCTTGATGCTTACCTCGTGGGGGACTTTAGTCGAAAAGTTGGCAAGCAAAGATTTCTGGACCTGGAGGTCACTGTCGGGAGGAACGCCAAGCAAGTCCTGGAAAAAGTCAACCGCTTTGTTTCTGATTTTCTCTATCTCCCTAGTTATGCGCCCATCCTTGCAAGACACTTCCCTGATCTTGTTGGCCCCTCTGTGCCTCATGGTTGACGCGTGGAAGAACCTCGTGTTGGAGTCTCCATTCTTCAACCAAAGGTCTCTAGATTTCTGGCGCCAGAAGGTTTCCTCCCTTGCAAGAATAGAATGGTAGTCCACCAAGAGGCTCCGTTCTTCCTCCCTGAGGCCCTCGGTGTAACCTTCGAGCTCCATTCTCTCCTCCAAAATTTTTAGGTTCTCCGAGATGGACCTTTTGGACTCGAAAATGTTGCCGAAAACCTCTTTGTTCCATATTTTCAACTTCTCTTTGACCATCTTGAGTTTTATAGCCACTCTCTTTGAAGCGGATCCTCCCACCTCCTGTTGCCACCACGTTGAAACCAATCCTTTGAAGTCTTTATGAGAAGTCCACATGGATTCAAATCTGAAGGGGGTCTTAAAGGCAGGCCCGTCGTTCATCTCCAAAAAAATAGGGTTGTGATCAGACCCAATCCTTGGTAGGGTCGAGAGAGTTGCACCACCAAGGATGGGAATAGCTTCTTGGGATATGAAAAATCTGTCGAGCTTGACTTGAATAAGGCTGCTCCCAATCCTCCTGTTGCTCCATGTGAAGGATGCCCCTTTGAGTTCGATGTCAAGCAAGCTGTTAGTAGAGACAAAATCTCTGAAGTCCTCCAAGCTGCGGCTGGAATGGTCGGAGCCTCCTTTCTTTTCAGATGGGTGAAGAGGACAGTTGAAATCTCCCCCTAAGACCCAAGGAAAATTACTAAAATTTTCCCTCATCTGGGAAATAGCTTTCCACATTTCTGCTCTCTCCGTGGCAGAATTCGAAGCATAAACATTGGACAGAATCCAGGAAAAATTGATGGTTTTGGAATGGAACAACACATTGATAATCCTATTGGAGGTTGATAGCAAGCTGCCCTCGACACTCTCTAGATCCCAAAGAACCATGAGACCGCCCGCTGTTCCCACTGCAGGACTGGAAATAAATTTTGCCTTGGCCCAAATGGCCTTAGCAGCTTTATCAGAGGAGATAGCATCGGTCTTGGTCTCTTGCAAAATTAGGATGGAGGGGTTAGTCCTCTTTCGGAGATCAGCCACTAACCTCCGTTTGGCTGCTCCATTCAGTCCTCTCACATTCCATGAGAGAACTTTCATCTGGACAGTTTGAGGTTCTTCTTGCCTCCCTTTCCTTGTTGGGGGGAGGTTTTGGTACATGCGTTTCGTCCGTCTGAGTATCAGAGTCATCCAGAAACAGCAGACGTTGGGTTCCATTCGCGACGTCTGTCGTCGTCTCTTTGTCTCTTCTGTCTTTGTTGGGAGGTCGGCCCTGCTTCCTCTCACTACCAAAATCCACGCTTTGCTTTCGGCTCCTCGTATTTCGAGGGCTAATATGACCGGACTGTTCACCCCTCCTTCCTAGGAGGTAATCTTCTAGCAAAGTTTGGGAATGGTTGAAATCGGGGTGGCCCTGGTCCTGGATCTTGGGTGAATCTGACTGAGTGGTGTTTTGGGGGGGACCGATCCTTCTCCTCCTGTGAATGGCTCTCCTGGCGGGAGTTTGCTCCTTGCTGGGTGTTTGCTCCAAACTGCTCTGAGTCCGGATGGTGGGTGGTATCCTCCTCTGGCTGGGAGATTTCGTCATGGTCCCTGGAGGGGCCTGGAGAACCATGGCCCTCCGCATTTGGAAGATTTGGTTGCTTCGCCTGGCCTTCACCATGTTCCAGGGGGTTACAGGTCTCCCGCTTCTTCTTACCCGATTTTTGAAGAGGACAATTGGACTGAAGGTGCCCTTGAGAACGACACTGGGGGCAGAAAGCTGGTCTATTCTCATAGACAATAGCTTGTTTGTGGAGGATGGTGCCTCCAGACCGGAGGGTGATGGAGGATGGGAGGTCCGCCTCCAGATCCGTCAATACGCAGAAACGGGCTTGGACGAACCTTGTTCGAGCTCGGGTGGGAGGGTCAATGGTGACCAACTCCCCTATGGAGCGGGCAATGCCTCTTATTACATTTTCATGCCATCCGAAGAGGGGAAGACTCGGGAGCCTAACCCATATTGGAGCAATGTTGATGTTCTGGGTGTCAGGATTGAAGTCCATGCCCCACTTCCTAAGAAACAGGCTTCTACGGCCCAGAAACCATGGGCCTCCAGCCAAGATTTTGCAGTAGTCCTCCTTGTTGTTCAGTCTAATAGCGAAAAAGCCCCGGGTTAGGGCCGCCAACTCCATGTGCCCAGAGGTCCTCCATTTGCTTGTCGCCCACTTGCGAATGGTCTCCATGTCGGGACGACCACCAATGAACTTACCAATGAGAGTATACTTCTCGTACTCCACGAAGCTTGAGAGGACTTCCATCGGGATGTCCAACTCATCCCCAGCCGAAAATAGCTCCTTGGTGAAGTGACCGCTTAGGGTTTCTGAAGCCGCTGCCTGGGCATACGACTTCTGAGGCCCACCTCCCCATTTGTCTGGCGGATCCTTACCTTGACTGTCATCGTCATCAATCCGATCTCCTTCATTTGGCAAGGATGCCTCAGTACCCCCGGACCCCGGTTGCCCTCCGTCTGCTCCGCTGTGCCCTTGGTTCGAACCGTTGCCGCTCCCGTGCTCTCCCGCAGAGGACTTCCCGCCCACCGTCATCTTGCCATCCCGTGTTCTCCCCAAATTTAGTGCTAGTTTTTATCATTCAATCAAATTTCAAAGGTGTTAGGTGAAATTATTGTTTTCTCTTTTGTTGCTATATTTTTCTTAGTGTTTTTTTTTAGGGATTTGAAACCCTGCCAAGTCCCCATCCTCTTATCTTTTTTAGGGACCTTATGTGGATAATACTTGGCTAGATGGCCATATTTATGAAAATTTTTGTATCTAAATGGAATATTTTCATAATCTACTACTTGCTCCCATATTTCTTCTTCATATTGTAAAGTAATCTTCTCTGGAAGTGGTTTGTCAAAATCAATTAAAACATAAATCCTTGCATAAATCATATGCTCTAAGTGTTGGGTGCTATCAGAAGTCATCATGTAAACTCCTAAATAATTTCCAATTGTTGCGAATATATTTAGATGCTAGTATTCTATCGAAAGACCAAATAAACGAACCAAAACAGGGGCAGTTGATGGTATTTCTTCCTCAAATTTGAACTTGTTAGGAGGGAAAAAATGAAGGGGGTAAATTTATTGATAAAAATGTTACAATATATAGGCATAAGCCTATATTCAACACATGACACTTGTCAAGAGAAACTGACAAGTGTCAAGGAAGGCATAGTGCACTTTACTTTAACTCTAACATTCCCCCTTAAAGTGCACTATCCTAACTAAAGAAGAAATAAAGCAAGTCAACATTAGGTAACATTCCCCCTTAATGTTGACTTCTCTAAAAAATAACCTATCATCCTCTTTTTTTTTTTTTTGGTCTAGGCTTGTGCCTTTGCGCTTGGCTCTCCAACTATGAATAATGGTAGATCCACTGTGTATACATCTCGGTCTGTTGCCTCAGGGTCAGCCACTTCAACGGGTCTGTTGCCACTGGGTCAGCCGTCTAAGTGCCTCGGGGTCATCATGGGTGCCTCGGGGTCGACCACATCTAGGTCTCGTTGCCTCTACAGGTCATCCTCAGAGGATGTTGCCACTCGTAGGTCACTAATTAGATTCACCATGAGTATGAAATCCCTCCTCATGGTGAACTCAATCTAGAAGGTGTCGGTCTCTGCCAAAAATGCACCTAATGAAAGGAAAAACGAGCCATATAAGAGTGTCGGTCTCTTCCGAAAATGCACTCAATACAACAAAAATGAGCCATAGATCAAAATAGGAGAGAAGAAGAAAAGAATAGAATCTTCTGAAGTGTCTTCGTCTGTAGTCTTCAGAAGTAGATCCGAAAAAAAAAAAACCTCGGATAGAGTCTAGGGTGTCTTTGTCTGTAGTCCCTAGTATAAGTGTCCTTATGGTGACCATGTCATCCCACCGAAATGCATGGGTAACCAGCCGCTGCATTCACCAAGTGTATAGAAATAGTCACTAGGTACAAGGATCACAAATAAAATTACCTTGGGAGTGTTGGGTACAACCGAGAGTGCACTCCAAGGTAGAAAAAAACTTTGAGGCTAAAAAAACTGAAGTGAAACAACCTCAAAATTACAATTTGACACCACCATTGTGTCCGTCGTGGAAAAATGTTTCCAACGACTATAAATACCCCTATATTCCATTATCAAAGGGGCCTTCATCATAATGAAAAACAACATGCCTCTCCAAAGCAGCAACTAAAACCTCGCACTGTGGCGGCATCGCTCTCTGGCGGAATAAAAAACATCATCAATTTTTCCCTCGGAGGGAAATACATGGGCCTTCTAGGCCATCATCAGTTTTAAATTAAGGAGTACAATAAGGAGCCATGTGGGCCTCCCACTTTCCACTCTCACGTGGAAAAACATTAAAAGACTTTGAGTAGACTTTTAATTAAATATAGGCTAAAAAGTAGGTTTTCAAGAATATAAGGGCTCTCAAAAAACTAAAAGATAGCCTAACCACATCTTTAAATAATTATTGCCCACATGATTTTTAGCACCCCTTCACTAAATAAATTGCATTTCCAGCGGACAACTTTCTTAGCTCAAGTTTCAGATCGATGTGATATTAAAACATCGAGTGGAACACAAACACACGTTTGAAATGATAGAAATTACGGCGTCTCAATCTTCGATATTCGCATCAATCTGGATTTTAACAGCAGCATGATGATATTCTTAGTAAATAATGCAATCAATTACGTAGACACGGGGGCAGCAGCACAACAAGATGAAGTCCAAGGTCTAAGTCTGAGTCTGCTCGACTGCGGTTGCGTTCTGTTCCCGTCAGATATCAAACAGTCATCAGTAGCAAGCTGCACAAACTGTCGCTCTCCAAGCGTCGAGGGTTCGAATCTGTCAGCGGCAAAGATTTGCCGTCTCCACCCCCTGCAGTTCGCTCATCGGCATCTCCCTTCAGTCGCACCGCCAATTCCTCCTGCAATACATGTGGCAAAAATAGCAGACCTGGAGACGCAGTCCAACCTCCTCCACGATATTTCGCCATGGCTGTGGCGTCGCCATTCCCCCCTCCTCCGTCGCTTTCTGTGTTAGAGCATTCCATAGTAGGGAGTCGCTGGAGGTCTACCACCGAAGGGCCCCGCTGGAAACATCTGCTATGAAAAAAAACGTAAAAAGTCGTCTGACTCCTTTAAAAAAATGCCTACTTCCATCTATGCATTTTTAACCCTAATCCCGCCTGGATTTCCCCCTGATCACCGTCGATGATGGCTCCGGCCATAGTATCCAATAAATGGAACCCGCGGCCATAGTATCTCTCGCCGCCACTGTTACAAGATAAATCTTCGACGTCGTCCTCTGAATCGCAGTAGCAAAATTTAACGGGAACGTGACAGAGGAGAAGGAAAGTGCGATGATAGCAAACTACCTTCGTCAATTGACAGGAAAATTTGGGGCAGTTCCCAGCTCATGCTTGTGGCAGATCTGGATGACCTCGATGACCCACAACAAAGATATTTTATCAGATACCTGCTCTGTCAGTTATGCACGACCTGCGTCGCTTGTTGACACCGTATCCTGCTCTCCAATTAATGCTGCCAGAACATCGAAGTTCATAACCCCTTGGCCAGTGCAGTACTACCACCAGAATTAACTGGCCAGAATCAAGTCCAAGACGTACACAGGTCAGCCGTTCCATCCCAGTAACGGTCGTAAGCCCGGCCGTCAGATCCGAACCCAGCACATCCATAAATTTTTTGAAAAAATTGGCCGATCCAGCACATCCAGCACATGTCTCCATTCAGGATGATCCTCACTAAGGTTCAGAACAAATGTATCATTCATTGGCTGCATATTAAGAGCGCCTCGAAACATGTATTTCAGTTCCGCAGCCATTCTAGGAAGTAGATCCAGAAAACCAGGTTCTCACACTACAACCACCAGGGTAGATTCAAAAACACACAACCAAGATCTGCTATGAAAACAAATTGCTTGGCCATCTCAATACGATCATGCCACGGATTCGTCCAACCAGGCAACCTTTGCGGGATTCGAACCGATGACCTGCCTCGCCTTCCTTTGCACGCCACTAGAAGAAAAAAAAATTGGAACTGAAGAAAAAAACTTATGGGAACTAGGAGTAAAGCTTATGGGATTTTTTTTTTTTTCAACTTCTGGTTTCTGATCCATCCAGCAAGGGATGGAGAGCATACTCCCTCAGTATCCAAAAAAAAAAAAAAATGAATGAAAAATGAGGGGGAGGGAGGATTTCCATGGGGGAAATCCCCCCTCAAGGGTTTCACAGGGCAGGGAAAGCCTGCTCTGATACCAAATGTTAGGAGGGAAAAAATGAAGGGGGTAAATTTATTGATAAAAATGTTACAATATATAGGCATAAGCCTATATTCAACACATGACACTTGTCAAGAGAAACTGACAAGTTTCAAGGAAGGCATAGTGCACTTTACTTTAACTCTAACAGAACTTGGTATGCCAGGGCTTCATGAAGAGCCCTACCCTACCAAAAAAACCATGGCACCCCTTGAAAAAAGTTCGCCCTATATTATTCATTAGCAAAAAAAATAAGAAAGTAGCCATTAGGGTAAGTAAAGTTTGGAACTTATCTTTAGTGCTCCAGTTTTTGGCAGCCCATTGCTTGAAGGTAGCAAGAGTCGATCAGAATCCCATGAATTGAAAAATTACGCTTTTCTTCTCATTCACATCTATTCCTTCCTAGAAATCTGTTATTTCCAACTTCACTATTAGGGATCCATTAGTTGCTTTCATGCAACCCATATTTGTTTTCCTTGAATTGATCTTTGGCATCCTCAATGGTTTTCTTGGCAATCATTGATTGTGTTCCCCTCTTGTTTGAGGTGGTCCTCCATGGATTTCTCTTTTAAAATTTATTTTTGACTTAATGCATGTATCTATGTTGAAACCCTCCATATCGGAATCCAAAAGATAAAGTTGCGAGAAACCCTAGATTTCCATCGTAAACCCTAATGGAACTATGAATCTCTAATGCAACCACTTTCACCCTCAAACCATTTTGCTATAAGAAGAATTATAAATCAATAATCTACGTCTTCGATTCCTTGACCTTCAGCAAAATCCATTGTCCACCATTTCGTTGCCACCGAGTAGTATTCCCGATCGCACCATTTATATGTAGTTGTTCGCTACAGTGAACATCACTCGCGAGCCCTATCTAAAATATGACTATTTGATAATAACAAAATATCTATTTATTGTTATATTTCCTTCTTTATAGATATGGTGGCATTTCCAAGATACAAACTCCATGAATAGTTGATTGTTGTCATGTTTCCTTCTCTATAGATATGGTGACATTTCCAAGATACAAGCTCCACAAATAGTTGACCGAAATTAAAAAAAATATTGTTTTTGATCCAATCCTCACATCATAAAAAAAATTAATTAATTTTCCTTAATTGAAACATATCTTAATCCTTTTTCAACAACAATCTTGATCCCTATAAAAAAGTGTCTTATCCTCCTCATAGTAGTTAGTTGAACCTATAGATGAAAATAGATTTGTTTTGTTAACTCCATGATGGTCCGAAATGACTTATATTAATAATAATATCCTATAACCAAGATGCTAGCACCTATTTATCCATATTTAGATTTTCCATGATGAGCACTATGCCTTTAAATATTATGAAAGAGATAATAATATAATTCTAGACATGGATGTGATTCTATGATTTATATTTCAAAAGTCTAGTATTCCTTTCAAGCCATAAATTCTAGCAAAGAATGTCAAGACCAATCTTCCATAGAATGTATAATGCTTTAGCATTGAAACAATTAATTAGGAATTTTATCAACTCTTCTATTATTGATGGATCTACTCAATATATTCTCATTTTTTTTAAAAGGTAGCCCTACATTGTGTAATCAAAGGGACAATAAAAAAGTAGATGACCTGTTATTTCTAAATCCTTCTTATAAAACATCTAAAAGATCTGTGATATTCTCTTCTTTACAAATGATGACCTATACAAAAATTCTTTGGACTACTAACCAAAGGAATGTCGATGTATTAGGGAGGGCTTAAAGTGATGATATTTTATTCTAAAAGAAATGCTTGGGAGTAGGAAGTTTTAATTGCTCTAAATCTTATTTCCTAACTTGACTAAGTACCCACCATTTCTTGATAGATTCTAAACCAAATTATCATTTTGCATAAAAGTAGGTAAATAACAATCTTGACACAACTTTTAAATCTCATGAGCTATGTTTAAGGCTCTTTTCCTCATCTAGGTTGCCAATAGAGATCAAGATCTAAAATTGTTGTTCATATTAACATTTTTTACCTTTGAACCTCTATAAGCTAAGCATTCTTGAGGCAATAAATTTTATTTTATATCAAAAAATAAGAGAACAAAGGTTCAACCAAGCATTGTGCACCAAAAACTTGTAGAATCCAACCTCATTAACTGATATAGGGCTACGCACAACACACAGCAAGAATGCAGAAATTAACAATGCACAGGCAAAATTCCAGCAAGCTTCATAAAAAAAAATAGAGGTCTCTTCTGCAATACACAGCAATTCCCCCAAAAATCAATGGCCAAGAGTCCCCCCCCCTCAATACAATGCATGCGCGCCTTTTATCCTCGGCCGCCACCTCCTTCTCCATCATTACGCAAAGTGCGGGCCTCCCTCTAACCATCCACACGTATGCCCTGTGACCGCATGCCATATTCTGCCAGATGCCCCGTATTATCATGGTGCTGGGGTGGCAGAGTGCTCTGTGGCCGCCTGTCAAGCCTTGAGAACATCATACCAAGGAATGCGCCTGGTCACTTGTCATTTGGTGCCACGTGTCCCCGTAATCGCTCCATACTCGCGAGCCATCTGTCACTTCATGCCACGTGTCCCCTTGCATTGGTCTCTGCAGTCGCCGGTTGGTCAACGTCGTGAGCGTTCTTGTCGCGATATCGCGACGTATTTGCTCCAAGGCTTTTTCTCTCCCCCTTGGTCGCGATATCGCGACGTTTTGACGTTGGGCTTCTCTCTCCTCCTTGGGGCCGCGATTCCGCTACACGTCGCGAAATCGCGACGTCTAGGCCCTTCTTACTCGCTCTCCTCCCTTGGGCCGCGAAACCGCGACATGTCACGATTTCGCGACATCTCTGCGTTCCGTACTTGCTGCTTCGTTTCGGGCCGCGAAACCGTGACATGTCACGATTTCGTGACATCTTTGTATTCCGTACATCTTGGCTCGGAAGTGTCGCGATTTCGTGACATCTTTGCATTGTTGAACCTTGCCTCTGGATATGTCGCGATTTCGTGACATCTTTGCGTTCCGTACACCTTGGCTCGGAAGTGTCGCGATTTCGTGACATCTTTGCATTGTTGAACCTTGCCTCTGGATATGTCGCGATTTCGCGACATCTTTGCATTCCGTACATCTTGGCTCGAAAGTGTCGCGATTTCGCGACAGTTTGGCGTTCCGACTGCGCTGCTTGAGAAATGTCACGATTTCGCGACATTTTGGCCCATTGGAGCCCTTCTTCAAAAAGCGTCGCGATGTCGCGACATTTTGGCCCGTTGGTGCCCTTCTTCAAAAAGCGTCGCGATATCGCGACATTTTGGCCCGCTGGTGCCCTTCCTCAAAAAGCGTCGCGATATCGCGACAGTTTCAGTACTTAGAAGAAAATACATTTTTGGGTGATGCAAGATTGCCCTTTGCCTCCGGATGCTCCTGCATCAGACACCGGGGTGAGTTTGAGAAGTGACCTCACTTCTGACCGTTCCGAGGTAGACCCAAGCGATCAACCTCTGCCTTGGACAACCAAGTTGCATCTTCTATGGGCCTGCCCTTCCATTTGACCAAATACTCAGAATAACTCCTGTTTCGAGTATTGCGACCCTCACGGGTATCAAGAACTTCTTCTATCTCGTCTGCCTCTTTGGGATGATCTTTGGAATGCTCCACAAATCCGAACTTGGCATCTCACTGCTTTCTCCTTCATGATATTCGACCAGATCGGAGATGTTGAACACGGGGGAGATGTTGAGCTCGCTAGGTAACTCCACCTCGTAGGCATTGCCCGAGTCCCGTTTGCCAATGATCTTGCACGGCCCAAACTTCTTCATTTTTAGTTTGTTATAGGTCTTGGCAGGAAACCGCTCCTTCCTCAGATAGACCATGACAGAATCTCCTACTTGGAACTCTTTAACTCTGCGTTTTTGATCCGCCCTTGCCTTGTACCGAGCATTCATCTTGGCAATGTGTCTTGTCACTTCTTCATGCACTCCTTTCAAGTGTTCAGCAAAGTCTTCTGCCTCAGCACTGCATTTCTCCCTTGTATCTAGCCTTCTTAATTACGAAGCGTTTCTCGGGCTACTTCCATAGATAATCTGGAAGGGTGACCTATTGGTACTCCGATTGACCGAGCTGTTATACGCAAACTCAGCTTGCGGTAGAACTAGATCCCATCCTTTGGGCTTGTCCCCTACCAAGCATCGCAGTAGGTTGCCCAAACTCCTATTGACCACCTCTGTTTGGCCATCTGTTTGGGGATGATACGCAGAACTGAACTTTAGCTCCGTCTTCAGTTTCTTCCACAGGGTCTTCCGGAAATAACCTACAAACTTGGTGTCTCTGTCCGACACAATGCTTCTTGGCAGCCCATGAAGGCGTACCACTTCCTTAAAGAACAAACCGGCTACATGGACCGCGTCGCTAGTCTTATGGCACGGGATAAAATGTGCCATTTTCAAAAATCTGTCCACTACCACAAAGATGGAATCATTCCCCCTCTGCGTCCGAGGCAAACCAAGCACAAAATCCATACTAATATCTTCCCACGGCCGCTCGGGTATAGGTAGCGGTTGATACAAACCAGTAGGCTGCCTCACACCCTTTGCCATCTGGAAAATCCTGCAACTCTGCACAAACTTTGCCACATCCTGCTGCAATTGTGGCCAGTAATAGTTTTCACTAACCAATGAGATGGTCTTGTCACGACCAAAGTGTCCAGCTAAACCCCCACTATGCTTTTCTTTAATGAGGTTCTCTCTCATTGAGCTCCTTGGAATGCACAATTGGTTCCCTACGAACAACATCCCCTCTTGAACCGGGTAATCCAACCACCTACTCCTATCCAACGTAACGGGTGTAGTGCGGGGCCTTCCAAGCTTCTACAAAATCGGGGTCTGCGAGGGTATAAGTTCTTGAGCTCAGCGAACCCTACAACCTCCACTCTCAGTTCTGTCATCGGACATTGCCTCCTACTCAATGCATCTGCCACCCTATTGGATCTTCCACTCCGATGCTTCGAGCACAAAGGTATAGCTCTGCTGAGAATTCTACCCATTTGAGGTGCCTCGATTCAATTTACCACAGGTTGTTAATATCTTGCGAGCGCTTGATGGTCGGTATAGAGAACAAACTCTTTCGGCAACGGTAGTGCCTCCACTTCTTGAGCGCTTGCACTATGGCGTAGAACTCTTGGTCATATACCGAATACTTTCGCTCTGGCATCATTGAGCTTCTCGCTGAAATATGCAACGAGGCCTACCCTCTTGGCTCAATATTGCTCCTATCGCATTGCCACTCGCATCGCGATCCACCGGAACACCTTATTGAAATCCGGAAGTGCTAAGACGGGTTGCTCGGTGACCTTCTTCTTCGAGCATAGCAAAGCTTTTATCTGCTCCAACCGTCCATTGGAATTCCTTCTTGTTTCCCTTCATTGTCTCGATAAGAGATGCACAAATCTGCTTGAAGTTTCTAATAAATTTTCTGTAGAAGCGGCGGACCAGTGAAATGATCTAACCTCGGTCACACTCCTTGGGACGAGCCATTCTAGGATAGCCTTCACCTTTTTGGGGTCCATTTTGAGACCGTTAGCTGATATAACAAAGCCCGGGTATACCGAGCTCCTTCTTCACGAAGTTGCACTTCTTGATTGATCGATAGCTTGCTCTTCCCGTAGTTTCTCAAACACCTTTCCGATGTGCACCGGGTGTTCCTCTAAGGTCTTGCTGAAAATCAGTATATCATCCAAGTAAACAATCACAAATCTGCCCAAAAATTCTTTCAAGACTTCATTCATCAACCTCATAAAGGTACTAGGTGCATTGGTTAGCCCAAATGGCATGACCAACCACTCATACAGCCCCTCTCTGGTTTTAAAGGTTGTCTTCCACTCATCCCCTTCTCTAATGCGGATCTGATGGTATCCACTTTTCAAATCAATTTTTGTGAAGTACTCAGCTCCACTCAAGCAGTCCATGATATCATCCATCCTTGGTAGTGGGAATCTGTATTTAATGGTGATCTTGTTGATTGCTCTTGAATCTGTGCACATCCTCCATTCTCCATCCTTCTTGGGTGCTAGTACTGCTAGTACAGCACATGGACTGAGACTTTCTCTAATCAGCCCTTTCTTCAACAAGTCTTGAACTTGTCGATTCAACTCCTCAGTTTCCACAGGTGTCATTCGATGTGCAGCCTTGTTTGGCAAACTCGACCCAGGCACCAAATCTATGTGGTGACTGATCTTCCTAACCGATGGTAAGCCTTCAGGGACATTGTCAGAAATGATATCAGGGAATTCTTCTAACAGTCCCATGACTTCCACTGGAATCTCCTTGCATCCTTCTTTTTTAACCTTGGGGATTATAGCATAGCACATATGATCCGGCTTCAGGCCTTCCAAAATTTTTTGCCATCAACTAGACAGATTCGTGCCTTTGTTGCATACCTTCTCATCGGCCTCCTTCGGGGGTTTCAACTTATGGCGAACTCCATTCTTTGACGAGAGAATAGGTATTAGCTCGACCATCATGGACAACACTTCGGTCAAGCTGCCATGGCCTCCCAAGCGGTGAGGTGACATGCATCCATGGGCAAGATGTCACATAACACTTCATCTTGGTAAGTTCCAATGTTGAACTTCACCGGACATTGTTCACTCACCGGCCACCCGATGGTCCTTTTGCGGCCATGCAATCCGATAAGGGTGCGGGTGTTTTCTCCTTTCCATCCGCAGCTTGGAAACCATTTCCTCTGAAACCAAATTGTCACTGCTTCCATTATCAATGATGATATTACATACCTTGCTTGCACACTTGCATCTTGTCCAAAACAGGCTATTCCTTTGGTCTCCCTTCTTTTCTTCATTTAACAGGACCCTTCTGATGATCATGGCTTCCCCTCTTTCTGCCTCCTCTGAGTGCTCAGACTCTGCACCTTCGTGCGCTACGGCGGCTCGGGCACGACCCTCGGGTCTTCGGTTTGGCCTCTCTTGATGCTGCGGGCGAGTTGTATGCCCTGTGTCCTTCCTCTCCCGCGGTTGAAGCGGGGTTCCTCACGAAGACACCTCTTCCAAACCCTCGCCCCGACCTACCTCTTCCTCTTGGGTAGTTGTTGCTCTGACCGCGTGGGCGTTGGGCATCCTCCTCCTTCACTTCTTTTTGCCTTTGGTTGCTTTGCTAGCTTCTCTAGCTTTCCCAAAATCTTTGTATCTTCCACCGGACTCTTCCACCCCTATCCTTCCCTCTCTTGCTTACCATCAAATCTTCTATTTAGTTTCTCCTCCACTTTTAATGCAAAGCGATATGCATCTTCTACTGTGCTCATTCTAACCAGCCCGACTCTTCTTGAATGTTTGGTCCGCAATCCATTGATATAACGTGCGACCTTCTCCTTATTCGCCTCCGAATGGCCGGTTCGATGGCGATTTGAAAGAACTCTTCGAGTATATTCCTTGACGGTCTTATTAGCTTTGTCGAAGACTCTGCATTTTCTTTAACAAATCCGGCTCATAGTCTGCGAGGGATGAGCGCCTCTTGAGTTTCTCTACCATCCTGTCCCATCTAGTGATCCTTTCCTTTCCCCTCCTGTTCCTTTCTAACTGCACTCCCTTCCACCAGATGCTAGCATGTCCCTTCAGCTTGGATTTCGCAAACCTGATCCGATTTGGATCTGATATCTCTTCATATTCAAAATACTCCTCCATGTCATTAATCTGGTCTATCAACTCCTCGGGGTTGAGGTTTCCCGAGTAAGTCGAGACGTCAAATTTTGGCTTCTTCCCAATGCGGGAGATGGCTCTATATAGCCTAGCCTCTGCTTGGATCCAAGGCCTCTTCCTCATCGGAAGCAACTTCTTCTTCCCACACTTCATCTTCGTCTGGGTTCTTCCCTTCTCGGCTCGACTCCTCTTCTTATTTCCTCTTGCAGGGCCTCAACTTGCCTCTGCGGGGCTCTTAGATCGACCTCCTCCCTTCTTGCTTGCCTATTCCTCGCAATACCACGTCCTCTACGCGGAGGCATCCTGCTTTTCCTTCGCAACCCACAACCACGTCCTGGCACAAACTGCCTCACTGTCGGCGATCGGTTTGCACTCTCAGAACCAACCCGCTCTGATACCACTTGATATAGGGCTACGCACAACACACGGCAAGAATGCAGAAATTAACAATGCACAGGCAAAATTCCAGCAAGCTTCATAAAAAAAAATAGAGGTCTCTTCTGCAATACACAACAATTCCCCCAAAAATCAATGGCCAAGAGTCCCCCCCCCCTCAATACAATGCATGCGCGCCTTTTATCCTCGGCCGCCACCTCCTTCTCCATCATTACGCAAAGTGCGGGCCTCCCTCTAACCATCCACACGTATGCCCCTGCTGCATATTCTGCGGATGCCTGTATTATCTTTTCATGGTGCGGGGTGGCGAGTGCTCTGTGGCCGCTGTCAAGCCTTCGAACATCATACCAAGGAATGCGCTTGGTCACTTGTCATTTGGTGCCACGTGTCCCTGTAATCGCTCCATACTCGTGAGCCACCTGTCACTTCATGCCACGTGTCCCCTTGCATTGGTCTCTGCAGTCGTCGGCTGGTCAACGTCGTGAGCGTTCTTGTCGCGATATCGCGACGTATTTGCTCCAAGGCTTTTTCTCTCCCCCTTGGTCGCGATATCGCGACGTTTTGACGTTGGGCTTCTCTCTCCTCCTTGGGGCCGCGATTCCGCTACACGTCACGAAATCGCGACGTCTAGGCCCTTCTTACTCGCTCTCCTCCCTTGGGCCGCGAAACCGCGACATGTCACGATTTCGTGACATCTCTGCGTTCCGTACTTGCTGCTTCGTTTCGGGCCGCGAAACCGC
This sequence comes from Wollemia nobilis, assembly GCA_028583015.1. NCBI lineage: Eukaryota > Viridiplantae > Streptophyta > Pinopsida > Araucariales > Araucariaceae > Wollemia > Wollemia nobilis. Next base: position 4,052,374 of record JAQPPZ010011310.1, on the reverse strand, counting down.
GACATGTCACGATTTCGTGACATCTTTGTATTCCGTACATCTTGGCTCGGAAGTGTCGCGATTTCGTGACATCTTTGCATTGTTGAACCTTGCCTCTGGATATGTCGCGATTTCGCGACATCTTTGCGTTCCGTACACCTTGGCTCGGAAGTGTCGCGATTTCGTGACATCTTTGCATTGTTGAACCTTGCCTCTGGATATGTCGCGATTTCGTGACATCTTTGCATTCCGTACATCTTGGCTCGAAAGTGTCGCGATTTCGTGACAGTTTGGCGTTCCGACTGCGCTGCTTGAGAAATGTCGCGATTTCGCGACATTTTGGCCTACTGGAGCCCTTCTTCAAAAAGCGTCGCGATGTCGCGACATTTTGGCCCGCTGGTGCCCTTCTTCAAAAAGCGTCACGATATCGCGACATTTTGGCCCACTGGTGCCCTTCCTCAAAAAGCGTCGCGATATCGCGACAGTTTCAGTACTTAGAAGAAAATACATTTTTGGGTGATGCAAGATTGCCCTTTGCCTCCGGATGCTCCTGCATCATTAACTAATAACCTAATGTGTTTCTTAATCAATTTTAAACTCTCTAATATGAAATTCTATGTTATCAAACTTCTAGGTAGGGTTTGTTTCCTTAACAATTTTGTTACATATATAGAACCTATATATTTTTAAAGTAATATTTTTTTCCAAATATTTCCTTAATATTTGATAACCTTCAACCAAGTTCTACCCCTAATGTCAAATGCCTAGGTATGCATTTTTATAAGCCTACCCCTTTAATACTCTTTCCTTTTCAAACTATCCTACTTACAAACAGGAAAAATAAAATTTTGCTTACACCACTTCTAAATATATCTCTTTAAATTTTGTCAAGTTTAGATAATATCTCTATTGAAAATCTTGTAACATCATATAGAGCTAGATCACAATAGATTCTTTATGAATTATCCTACCAACATTAAGAACTTACCTTTCCAACTTATCAAGGTATTCTATACAAAAATTAAGTTTCAAATATCCTTCTTTAGTTTATCAAACAAAGGAATACCTAGATATTTTGATGGTAGTTTTATAAATTTAAACCCTTAAATCTCCATAATAATCTATTGTAAATTTAGGAAAATTTAATAAAAAGATCTTGGATTTTATAGTGTTAATCAAATATTCATCAACCTTCACATAAGATGATAGTATTGATTTAAATTATATGGCCATACTAAGTAAAATATGACCCAACGGAAAAGTGTCATCAAAAAGTTAAAGATGATATTTGAAGGCATAATTGAAAATTTAATATATTTGATTTTACCTTTCACTTTTACCTTTAAGAAAGCTCTTCCTAATGCCTAGGTAAGAATAATGAAGTGACAAGGAGATAATGGGTCATCCCAACAGAGTCCAAAAGATGATTCAAAGTATTCAACAACGGGTCCATCAATCAAAATATAATATTTTGGAGTGTTATAACAATATATAATTCATTCACATCAAATGACAAGAGCTTGAGTGGTTAAAAATATGTGATCATAATGTGAAGACCTAGGACCAAATTATGCAAATAAATGTATTTATAATTATCAATTTTGATACCACTGTGGTTTGTTAAGATATTGCAGTAACATGGTCATGATGTAATATGTGTGGTACCCATTTCGAATCCATACCACCAAATTATAAAAAAAATCTAATCCATCACACCAACCTTAATTGAAGCCAAAGTTTTTGACAATATAATATTAAAAACTCTAACAAACCCTATGTTCATATCTAATTTCATAAACATACTTGGTTTTTTATTGAATGAAGGGAATGCATGGCCTCTTGTGCAATGATTATATTATTAAGGATTTTCTTACCATCAATAAAACCACTTATTCCTCTAAATTAATATAATCTAGAATGCTTCTCAATATTTTTACCACAATTTTCAAATTATGTTGTAAAGGCTTACTGGATAAAAAATATCAAAATATTTTATCTCCTATTTATTAGAAAATAATGCCATAATGGTGGCATTCATTTTCCTTGTTATAGCCATATTTTTCCTAACCTCTTGAATTGTAGCCAACATATCTTTCTTCAAAGATTTCGAATTTTTGTAACAAAATAGAAAAAAATCATAGGCGCTAGATCCCTTATAAAATTTTTGAAATTAAAATGAAAGAGAATATGTCCTCCTATAGCTCCTTCATATATCTATTCCTTATAAATATTTAATTTTGTATTTGTCTAATAATTGATGGAATATTTTGAAAAAGTACCCAAGCCTCCTTATTTTCCCAAATTTTGATAAAATATCTTTCAAATAATCAATTCCTTCCTTTGTAGTCTCTTTTTCTTCCTCAATATTTCTTTTGTTTTGAGTTGAAATATTTTTTATTCAATGAAAAGATAAATTTATCTTGGTAGTAGTGTGAAAAATTAGTGTTTTTATTCCCTTTCTTAATTCATCTCTCTAGAGTTTTGGGCCCAATATGACTCTTCCTTTTGTAATGTGTTATGATTTAAAGTTATTTTTTTCTTGCATATAAGGATCTTGGTCCATTCCATAAATTTCTAGTCTCTTTTATATATTGTTGATCCTATATTTAATTTCCTCTATTATTTTAAATATGTTTTTCAAAATATTTGATATGTCAAATCTTAATTTTCACTTTAGATATTTCATATTTTGAATAAACTCATGCATACATAATCATATAAATATTGTTTTATCCTATCATAACATAGATATTTGGAAGAAGTTAAGACCTTGAATCAACATAGACTAAGACCTAGGTGTTGTAGGTGAGTTGGAGAGGATAGGGCAATCCTCCAAGGGAGGTATCAGGTTCAAATCTCCACCCTACCAAAAAATTGAATTGGGTACCCAAAATCCAATTGATAATGTTGGTGCGGGCAGGGTTGGGCACAAATCCCGGGTGAATTTGATGGTATAGAACCCCCTGGTCGTGGTCTCTCAGACCAAGGTGGCCCTACAAGGGGTTTTTCACTTAAAAAAAAAGAATCAACATAGACTAAAAATTAAATGGCTTTGGATGACCATTATTGACTAAATCAAATCTGAATAGAATGGGTTTATGATCTAATCCTATTTGTAATAACATGTCTAAAGAGATTGTATATTCTATTTGCAACCATGTATTAGATAACAAAAAATATTCAATCTTTCTACTACACGAATTTTTCAATACATCTATTTTTCCATGTATATTGAAATCTTAAAGGAATAGCATTGCAAAGTCCATTTGAATTGCCAAAAAGCGAAAAATATTCTATTGATTTAGACCATCCAAGAACATCAACCTTATTTCTTATTAAGATAAAACTACATTAAATCCCCAAAAGAATCCATTGATCACACTAGTGAATCATCATTGAATTTGATGTAAATAAACAAAGGTCCTAAAATTTATCATGAAGAATAATTATAGTCAGAATAGACACATTTATGAGTCCAAATTTGATATTTTCTTATTTATTGCAAACAAATATAGAAAACCAATTACTTCTTACTTTTAGCAATTGTCCATCTCATTTGCGATTGTAATACCTCATGAAGCTCCCAAGTAGAAATCTAATCTAGGCATGTGACCATGATCTTGTTTAGACATGAAGGCATGTAAACATGACCTTGTTTAGACATGTATTTATACTAAAAATATGTTTTCGAGCATAAATTTTCCCTCAATTATTTTCCAAAAATATTCCCATTATATTCCCTAGAATGTTTCCAAGATATTCCAAAACTTATATATTTGCAAAATGTTCCTACAAATATTCCCAATTTATTCTCAAAAATATTTATATAATATTCTTCAAAATATTCTTGAAAATATTCCCAAAAGTGTTTCCACAATATTCCTAGGAATATTCCCATAACATTAAATATCCAACCCATAATATATGGTATAAAAAAATAAATACCCTTCATTGTAAATATTATGAGTAATGGATGTAATGTTATAGTTTCATGTCTCTTCGTAGATATTATTTGCATTATACTCTATTTTGTGAGTAATACATGCGATGTTATAGCCTAACATATATTTTCAAAGATTTTTTGTATTGTAGTATTTTTTAGAAATAAAATCATTCTATTATTATTTATATATATGTTTATTTATTTTGGTTTGTGAAATTGTGTTATTTCTTAATTATACTCTTTCTAGATCTTTCTTAACTCAAAAATTTGAGTTTCAAATTAGTGGTATCAAGTAGTCTATCTCTTGAGTGCATGTCCATAAACATAATATTAGGATATCAAAATTTTAGATATTAGACATGAGATTCCTCTCATTACCTTATTTATTATTCCAAATGATCTATGATGGAAAGTATAATGAATGACACTTAGAAAATCAACCCTTTTAAGAATATTTTGAATGAAGCCCTCGTGATATAGTAGATTGAGATGATGGATCAACTTGCTCAAATTCTTAGATGAATTTTGGCTACAAATTCTATAGCTTCTTTTGCATGGCCACTCACTATCGTAGCACAATTTAGTGCTCATAGATATTTTAAGATGTAGGTGAATTTTGATATTCCTACTTTTGAAGGAAAAAATAATGTTGAGGCATTATAAAATTTGTGAGATCAATTATGTTCATACTTCTTATTAATAAATTAATTGTTAATGAGAAGACTAGTTTTTACATTCTTGAAAGCTTCATTACCTATTTAAAATTGGTGGGATCCATATTATAACAGGGTCAAGGAGAATGGAGATGAAGTAGCGTTTACATGGGATCATTTATTGGAGGTCATAAAGAAAGAACATTATGATGTGGGATCCTATAAAGACCAGTACATGAAATAATAAAAATTACATCAAGGTAAAGGTCAATCTCTTGAACATTACATGAATGCTTTCCATTTTATGATAGTAAAACTAGGTATTCGAGATACCAAATTGCATAAAATTCTCAAACACCATAGTAGGCTACAATGATACATTCTATAGGACACGGACCTCTTCAAACTTAATACATTGAGGGGGCATACAAATTTGATGTCAAGATGGAGTAGAAGCACAAGAGGAAAAATATATAAAAAAGTAGGAGGAACAAATAACAAAATTAGAACACTAAGTACCATCCAGATAAAGGTAAGAGTGACACTCCAAAGAATAAAAAAATGAGGGAAACCCAAAAATTAGAATTGAAAGAAAAATAAATACTCCCAAGAAAAGAATCCCATAAAGATAGAAATGGTACAATTATCATAAAAGCAAAAGGTATTCAAGGGAGGAGTGTCAATCAATTCAATTATTGTTTAATAAGTTGCAACTCTCTTTATCCACTCCTCCACATTCATAGGCTAAGGATAGAGGGAAGCAAATTGTGGAAGTTGAACCAAATATGACCATATCCATCACATATTCTACATCAAAGGAGTAATAAAAGAAGGAATTCCTAATTCATTCACAAATATCATTCAAGGGTAAGCCATTACATTTTATTATTGATAGTGGAAGTCAAAAGAATCTAATTTCTACTTATATTATAAAATATTTTAATTTATCTATTACACCACACACACAACAATATAATGTTGAATGGATACAATGTGAGAGACATTCATGTCCCATAATAATTTATCCTCTCTTATACCATCAAACCATTATAAGATGAGGTTTTTTGTGATGGCGTTCCCTTGGATGTTTGTGATGTGATTTTGGGCCAACCATTTATGTGGAAGAGCATGGTGTGTATGATTCTAAGCCTCGAAGTATCGTTGCCACTATCAAAGTTCAATGCTTTAGGATATAATGATTATTTTATTTTAGGCAATAGCCAATGGGTTTTACAACCCTCTAATTCAAAGCATTAGTTACTTTATTTTCCCTGTCTTAAAATTAAAACATTACTTATATCAACTACAACTAACTACAAGCATTTCAATAAATAAAATTGTTCACTTAAAATATAAGGTATTTGGACCAATAGAAATTAGAAATCTACATATGCATGTTCATTCATCAACTAATTACTTTAAAGATAGGTAATAGGACCAATAATAATTAGTAATACACATATTATAGTTAAATTATCAAAAACTTGAATCACATAAAGCATATGAATAAACCAATTTTAAACTAACAAACATAAAACCCATTTTCTAACAATTTAATTTTAATTTTGTGTAAATGGAAAACATTCACATACATTAAATAAAGAAAAATCCTCACAAGAAATGCTAAAACCAATATTGACTAAGCTTGAATCAGATTTAAAGCTATAAACATGTAAGAAAACTTAAAGTATCCAAAATTTTACTTTTAAAACTTCAATTAAAAGTAAAATAAGTTTTAACTGAACCCATAATCAACTCTTTCTTCCTAAAATAGAGAGTATAAAAAGTACTAGACAACTACCAAACCGGTTAGGTTAACTTCCTTTATCTAATGGGAGGAATTTTAAATGATTTCATGATAGTAAATGGAAATTACTGGAAATAAAAACCGATAGTTGTGAATTTCTTATCAAGTGATAAGTTGATATAGATAAATTTGCTTAGATAGCCACACATTTTTTCATTACTAAACTTCAGGTCTATAAACCACTTCTAGAAATATTTCAAAGAAAATTTCTCCATAGACTTGATCACTTTGACCATTCTATCTAAAGTGCTTCAAAAATTCTCTTTATATTATTCTTATTTAAGTAGGATTCTATGACTATCATATGGTTTCTCAATCTCAATTTCCACCGCCAGACCATTCAATTTTTCAATAGCCTTGTCAATGATGGACTTGACCTCCAACATCACTTCATAGGCATGGTTAATCCTTTGTTGCATGAATGCGATCTAGGTATAAAATCTAACCTTCTTGATAGTAGGTAAAGGGGAGTTGGTTCAAGGATCTGTGCTTTGTTTCCTAATCTATAGGAGATCATTTTGAGTATGCATGATTGTTTCCTATAGTGCATCAACCTTTTCTCATTTTTGGCCAAAATTTCTCTTGGTGTCTCTACAAAGAATAATTTTATAAAAAATGATATTCAATTTGGCTTTTGTATTTATAATTTTAGTGGATGTACTTATTATGAGGTCCTTATGGTACCTGATGGTGTGTGCAACAAAGACTATCTTTTAAGGTATTAAATTGAGAAGTAAGGGATTGCACTTTGGATAGGTATTATGTTTCTTTATACACTATAATTTTATTTGGTTGAGAAACTCTCTCTTCAGTTATTCTAGCAAGTGTTCTTTAAAATTTTAAGGCCTAAATGTACTAGAATTGATCAGTGATCATTTTCTCAAAATATCTACATTTATCTTGCTCTAGTTTAGCCACATAAATGTGCATCTGACTTATGTCCTCTCCTCAGATTTAATCTACTGAGGTGATGGTCATTTATTATACTATTTCAACCACAACATCATCCTTAGACATATTTATCTTCCTAGAATACTTTTCGTTCAAATATTTGAACCTTTTATCATTAAAATTATTAATATAAATATCTTCAATTTTGGGGTCCAAGATATTTTCTCCATGAATAAACCAGCGAACCTAATAACTTTTGTATCTTATTACTCCCTACTTATTCAAACATGTTTAGTCACACTTAATGATTATAAACCCATCACATCATTGACTACTTCTTTTGTAGATTATCTCTTTGCTATGTCACCTTTTGCTACAACTCCTACACTTCTAATGATTCTAGTTTTTGCTCCTCCAATGTTTGCTTATCAAAATTTTGCCTAGGCTTCTTTAGTCCAAGATTCCTCTATTGAAAGGCTTACCCCTATCGAAAGATCTTATTCTGATAGAAGTTTTTATCCTAAGGATGGTACCTTTTACTTAGGATCCTTTTGTCCCATTAAATTAAGTTCTTCCAGTAGAAAAAAATCTATTTGATAGAAGACCTAATATTTGGTAGATAATTCTCCCTATAAGTTTCACACTATTTACACTTTGAAAATTTTCAAAAACATCATACTCTCTTTTTAGATCCCTTTTCCTTGTTTGTATAGGAGTATCTTCCACTACAACTGTCCCCATAGGGACATTAATCCTTAACCTTGATATAATACTTCTCTCAGAAGGAGTGGAAGTACCTATTTGGGATGAAGCCTGACTTAAGATACCTAGGTCATACCTCAAAGAATCATCCTTCCTCATTTCTATCATTTTTTTCTAAGAATAAACATCACTCACAAGTTCTTATTTGAACTTCCTTGGTGTACATTCAAAATATCAAGTCTTTTGGATAGACCTTAAATGTTGCTTTAAATTCCCTTCATGGTCATAAAATATGATATATACATCTTCTAACTAAATTTTATCAAATACTTAGGCCAACTATGTGCAATGCCCCAATTTCCCTATGGTAAAATCTCCAATGGAAAAAGGAATGGGTGGAAAACACATAGATGTGGGTCAATGAATTTCTTTGATGTAGCCATTAAGGCCACCCATCATCTGATAAGCTACCTCTTTGAGTAGCATTTTATTGGGAACACACTTTGGTAACAAATGAGGCTTCCCTTTGAATCCTAAGAATTTGATGTATGTATAATGGGCTTGAATGAATAGGTTGGCACATGGTTACAAAGCCTTCCTATATTACTTAATGAAGTAGGCGCAAGAAGAATTGTTTAATAAAAAATAAATACACGAGAAGACAATAAAATGAATGTAACAAATTTTTGTCTTTTTTTAACATTTTCTTTCTAGAGATTTCTAAAATAAATGTATAGGTGGCCTCTCTAGATAATTAAAAAAATAAACTTCATTAATATTGAGTGGTGAAATTATGCACAAAATATTAATAAAAAAGCTGGCATATGGAACCTAGGCCTATTCGAGGCTCAAATATTTTTGAACTCTTTAATTTTCCTAACTAAATTATTTAAAATAAAATAATCCCAATCAAATTTAACTCCTTCAAGGATGACATAAATTACTATTCACACATAATGTAGATAAAATGGGATGTGTTTGGCTCATCCAAAAGCTTATAAATCTAGGCCATAACATATCTTACTTAAGTGTAAAATTCAAGATGACATACTTTTCATTTTTAGACAAAGGGTCTTTTCTTGTTCACTTTCCAACCCTTTAGAAATTCATTGATGCTCTTATATATTTTTTTGTAAATAATTGGTCATATTGGTTGTCATAGATGATAGAGTTCTTATGAGAGAGTCTGTAAATGGTCTCTAAGGCTTCATTGTCAAAGTGAGCAACCAATTTATTATTTGGGTACTTTATATCTCTTTTTGCCAAATACACTGTATGAAGTATTTTAGTGGCTTGGGTTAAGCACATATATTTGGTAGGCTTAACTCCATAATATTTTCCATAGTGTCTAGGTCATCTAGGTCATCCCTGTAACTACTATTTTGGGTGACATTATTGCACTTCTAATAAATATCTAAGAAATCCTTCATATTGTCACCCAAGTCTATTAGTGTTGTATCATTGATAATTGGTGTGCTACTAACAATTTGATTTCTTCCCATTTTAGTGGATGTGAATATAGTAAATGAAAGTATTTAAAGCATATGGAACCAGACAACTACTTGAGCACTCAATAAATTCAAAATAAAACATCAAGCTAAAATTTTAAGCCTTTAGGGCATGCAAATTAAATTCATGGTCATGTCAATCTTGAATTCATATGGTTTGAAGTAACTTTAGTTTATTAAAAGGTAAGTTAGACATGGTAATAAATCATGCATAATATCCACAGTAAATCTTGTCATGTCATGGTCATTAAATGCAAAGTTGAGTGGTTACTAAAAGCAATTAAGATAGATAAATAACACATTATTAGTGTCCAAATGGATGGATTATATTTGTAACAAATTCTAATGTATTCATGAGGTAAGGGTGAGGAATAAATTAGGGTCTAGTCACTTAAAAAATATTACTCCTTCCATCTCCCCATGAGTGGGATATGAAGAAATTAAGATAACTTTTATGGGCCTCGTATGAGTAGAAGTTAGATGACTCAAGGCTTAAGATGGGCATGCATGGTAGTTCTTAACTTTTTCCTCCTCCATGCATAAAAAACTAGCCTTTGTAACATTTCAAAATTATCGTTGGGTTTTTATTGAAACATAAACAATAATCATAAAATAGTACATAATAGAAAAAACTAAGGGTAAGATGTAGCCCATTATAAAAAACTTATGATGGATTTAACGTGGTAATAGATACAAGGGGTATTTTCACCTACCTTTGTTTTCTTAATTAGTGCCAAGCAATTAGGAAGATGATATCCAAAATAAGGTAATCCATTCTATTGATGCTCAAGCCAAGAAGTAGGAGGATTGTTCCTACATCAATCATAATATTTGCATAACATAAGTAGATGGACTAGATTATAGTTGAATATGATAATTTTTTCATGTCGCAAAATGGGGCTCAAATTCATTAGAAAGTAAATAATTCTATTGATTTAGTTCATGGTTCTCCTTTTCCTAGTGCACCTATTTGTCATAGTTTAGTCCTTCAAAATGATGAAATTAGGAGATAGACCCAAGAATTGATTCATAAGGGGTACATAAAACCAAGTGCTTCACCATGTGGTAGAATAATTTTCTTGGCTTCAAAAAAATATGGAATGTGAACACTCTATATCGACTACATATCTTTAAATAAAATCAGTATGAAGAACTACTATGAACTCTCTTAGATAGATGATTTGATGGCTAGCTCCATGGTGTAAATTTTTTCATCAAAATTGATCTCAAATATGGATATCATCAAATACCAATTGATCCTATTGATATATGGAAGACTACATTTGAATCCAATGAGGGTTTATTTGAGCGATTGATTATACCTTTTGTCTTAACCAAGGGACCTACGATATTCATGAGGATAATGGATGAAATCATACATCCCTATGCCAACTAATTTATTCTAGTCTTATTATATGACATTATTATCTATTGTAATACATGGAAGGAATATCTACAACACGTTTCATAGATATTTTACACTCTTTGAAAACACAAGGTATATTCTAATTTTGTTAAGTGCACATTTGGAATGATAAAGATTCAAACCTTTGGTACATTTCTGACAAAGGAGTCCATGTTCATCCTATGAATATATGTATTGGCATTCTCTGTTGGCAATTTTGGGTACCTTGGGTACATTGCATATGCTCAAGTGAATAAGTTGTCATTGATGTCAAGAAGCTGTTTGAAGGAATTTGATTTGATGTAGAATAATTTGTTTTGATGTAGTTTCGGCTTGATAGGTTCGAAAGAAAGTAAGTTGGAAAAATGTCGCGATATCGCGACATGTCGCATTTTCGCGACTTAGGCAAGAGAGAGAAAGTTTTTTAGAAAAGTGTCACGATATCGCGACATGTCGCAGTTTCGCGACTCAAAGAGGAGAGAGAATGTTCGAGTCAAAAATGTCACGATTTCGTGACATATTGCAAGGAAAGTTGAACGGACGAAAAAGTGTCACGATTTCATGACATAATGCAGGAGAGAGAGTCCGGGAGAAAAAGTGTCACGATATCGCGACATGTCAAGTTTTCGTGACCCGAAGAAAAGAAAAGCGCTAAGGAGAAAAAGTGTCACGATTTCATGACAAGTCAGAAGACAAAGTGAAAGCAAGGTAAAGTGTCATGATTTCACGACGTGCTACAGAAGAGCTAGAGTCCAGTATGAACTGTCACGATTTCACGACGAGTTCGAGGAAAGAGAAAGCAAAATGAAAAGTGTCACGATTTCGCGACATGCTGCAGAGTTCGGGATGGGAACTATCGCGATTTCATGACATGCAGCAAAGGAAAGTGTTCCAAGTGAGAACTATCACGATTTCATGACATGCAGCAGAGAAAAGAGTTCGAAGTGAGAATTGTCACGATTTCGTGACAAGTTGAAGAGAAATATTGCGGATGCAAAAAGTGTCACGATTTCATGACAGTTTGAGATGGCAGCGTACGGATGGAGAAAGTGTCATGATTTCGTGACAAAAATTGGAAGCAGAGAGGAAGGCTATGAAGACAAAAGCGTCACGATTTCGTGACATGTTCCAGTTTCATGGGCGTAAGGTAGAAAAGAGCTTAAGGCAGCGTAAGTGTCACGATTTCGTGACATGTTCCGTTTTCATGGGTGCAAGCCGAGAAGAGGTTGAGAAAGCGAGAAATGTCACGATTTCATGATAGAAGTGAAGATGACGTCAGCAGAGGTAGAAGTGTCACGATTTCATGACAAAAGCAAAGTTGTCGCTGACAGAGTCAGGGGTGTCACGATTTCATGACAAGAGCTTAGTCAAAGTCGTCAAAGGCTAAAGTGTCACGATATCATGACAAAAGCCATAAGATAGTGTACGATTGCAAAGATGTCACGATATCATGACATGTTGTAGTTTCACGAGAAAAGCTACAGAACCACAGAGGCGGTTGAAGCCGACAGAGTTAAATTTGAGCCGACGTAGTTTAGGGTTTTGCAACCGACGAAGTTAAGGGTAACAACCGACTAAGACTAAAGTTTTCTTCATGAAAATTTTGCTATAAAAGGAGGGCTATTTGGAGAGTTGAGGTATCGATTTCGATGTGCGTTCGAAGTGCGACATTCACAGATAGAGTGCGGGGAGAAGTTCGATCATCGAGAAGTAGAGTGCAAAATTTGATAGCAGTGTACAGAGTGCATTTCATCGAATCTTCTAAGTGAGAGAGATTGCAAGGAAGCAGAGTGCGCGAAGACTATGCGGCTATGATTGCGCAGAGGTGCAATGGTCGAAGTTTGATCAAGTGCAGCTGTGATTGCGCAAAAAGAGCGAAGGACTGTGTTTTTGTGTAGACCAGAGAAAGAGGACAAGGATATTTGTGCCAGACCGAAGGACTATGTTTGGTGCAGATCAAAGAAAGAGATCGAGGACATTTGTGCTAGACCGAAGGACTGTGTTTAGTGCAATTTCGAGGACCAGCTTTGGAGGTGATAGAGTTGAGGACAGAGGTCTCCAACCAGAGCAGGGAAGACAGGTGTCTTCTGTGGATAGAGTTCCATTTGCTAAGGGCCGAGGAGGCAGAGGTCTTCTAGAGGATCACCAGCGAGAACAGAGCTAGGGGATTGGTGTCTCCTTTGGGTTGGTGCCCATAAACATTGTAATCGGGAAAGATATTCCCAGATTTTGAATTGATAATTTTTAGTGAAAGCTTTTGTGGATGTAGCCCAACCATTTTGGGTGAACCACGTTAAAAATGGGTCTTCAATATGTGATGCTTTCTGTCTTGATTAATGCTGTATTGATGCCACTGCTATCTAGAATTAAAATTATTAATTGGTTAAGTCTTATACTGTTCACCCCCCCTCTCAGTATAAGCTTGTGTTCTTCAATTGGTATCAGAGCGGGTTTCTCCAGAAAGAGCCTAACAGCTTGGAGAAGGATCTATCAGAGGAACATACAGATTCAGAAAGAGATAAAGAGGTTGAGTTCGATCTCAAAGGTGAATTCTTCTTGGCTTTAAGAAAGCTTGAGAAATTCAGGGAAGAGAATTCTGTTCTCAAGCATCAATGTCAGGAAGAAGAGATAGCAAGATCAGAATTGTCTCAAAAGGTTATAGATTTCAAAATTCTAGCTGAAGAAGGAAAGAAGATTGAACAGGTTCTGACAGAGGCTTTAAAAGGAAAGGAAGCTGATTGCGAGAAACTAGAAGAAGAGGTTATGACTCTTAGAGTGAAATTGGAACAGTTGGCTCTCAGACAGAATACTCCGTGTGAAAAGAAAGAGAAGGATGGTTTCACCATTCATGAAATAGGGTCTTCGAGCAAGATCAATCTTCATCCTGAAGAGCGGTGGATTCCAATCGGTCACAAGAAGAACAATCATCCAAGGCATCAAAACAGGTTACATAATACTTTCCATGGCTATTGTTTATCCTGCAAGAATTTTGGTCACAAAGCTATGCATTGCAATAAATCCTTGAATAGCCATAGTAAGGAAAATGTTAACTCTTTTGCTCCTCTTATGAATAAAAATGTCATGTGTTACAAATGCAAGAATTTTGGGCATATAGCAAGGATGTGCAGTTTAAATAGATCTAGCCTTGAGTTCACTAAAAAGAGAAATGAAATCAAATCTAAGTCAATGATAGTACAAACTACTTTTCATGCTCAAGACAAAGTAGAAAAATGGTATCTTGATAGTGGTTCATTCAAAACATATGACTGGTGAAAAGGAAAAGTTCTTGGTCTTTAAAGAAACAAATAGAGGAACAGTAAGTTTTGGAGATAACAGGTCAACTAAAATCTGTGGTAAAGGAACTCTTAGTTTGGATGGGAAATCCAAAACAAAAAATGTGCTTTATGTAGAAGGCTTAAGACATAATCTTCTAAGCGTGAGTCAACTTTGCGATCAAGGGCACATAGTATCCTTTTTTTCAGATAGATGTGAGATAAGTAAAGAAAAAAATGGAAAACTCATTGCGAGTGCTACAAGGACTCCAAACAATCTTTACATGCTAAGTGAGATAAAAAGGGAAAAATGTTTTCTAACTCAAGAAGATGAGAGTTGGCTATGGCATAAAATACTGGGGCATTTGAGCTTTGATAATCTTGTCAATATTAGTAACAAGGAAGCAGTAAGAGACTTGCCCAAAATAAAAAGGCCCCATAACATCGTTTGCGGTCCCTGTCAGCATGGAAAATAGACCAAAACCAGTTTCAAATCAAAAGGGTATACTTCTTCAAAACCATTGGATCTTATTCATACTGATTTATGTGGCCCCACCAGAACTCGGAGCATTCGGGGAGAAAGCTACTTCATGTTGTTTATAGATGATTATTCTAGAATGACTTGGGTTACTTTTCTCAAAGAAAAATCTGAAGCGTTTGAAAAATTTAAAGCTTTCAAAGAAATGATTGAAAATGAGACTGACAAGAGAATCAAATGCTTAAGATCAGATAGAGGAGGAGAGTTCACTTCAAATGAATTTGTGGAATACTATGAGCAACACGAAATCAAAAGAGAATATTCAGCAGCAAGAACTCCTCAACAAAATGGAGTAGTTGAAAGGAAAAACAGAACTATTGAAAATATGGCCAGAGCTATGTTAAATGAGTCAAAACTTTTAGATGGTTTTTGGAAAGAGGCAATCAATACAGCAGTCTACATTATCACCGGGGCCCAACTTAGAGTCAATCATCATAAAACTCCTTATGAGTTGTGGAAAGGAAGACCAGCTACAGTAAAACACTTCAAAGTGTTTGGGAGTAAGTGCTTCATCAGAAGGGAAGATCAGAATTTGGGTAAGTTTGATCCTAGGTGTGATGAAGGAATATTTCTTGGATATTCCAGCAGGAGCAAGGCCTACAGATGCTTCAACAAAAGAACGCATACAGTCATAGAGAGCATAAATGTAACAGTTGATGAAAAGACAGGGATAAGAGAACCAGTCAAGGAACTCAGTGATGAAATTTGTCAAGAAGAATTCAGAGAGGTTTCAGATGAAGAAGAGGAAAGACAACAACTGCTTCCCAAAACTCCTTCACGCTATGTTCAGAAACATCATCCCAAATATTTGATCATTGGTGATCCAAACAGCAGGCAAACAAGAAGAAGAGTCATTCCTTCACACGATTCTACAAATGTGTCATTATTATCCCAGATCGAGCCAAAAGATTTTAGTGAAGCATGTACAGATAAATTTTGGGTAAAAGCAATGGATGAAGAGCTAAATCAAATAGAGAAAAGTGAAACTTGGGATTTGGTTCCAAGACCTAAGGACAAGAATGTCATTGGCACAAAATGGATATTCAAAAATAAACTCAATGAGGATGGAAAGATTGTCGAAACAAAGCTAGGTTAGTCTGCAAAGGTTATGCTCAAGTAGAAGGTGTTGATTTCGAAGAGACGTTCGCTCCTGTTGCTCGTCTTGAAGCTATCAGAATGTTTTTGGCCCTTTCAAGCTTCAAATCATTCAAGGTATATCAAATGGATGTAAAGTCAGCTTTTCTAAATGGGGTGTTGGTAGAAGAAGTCTACATAGAACAGCCAGAAGGAGTGTCTCTCATAGAACAGTCAGACTATGTGTGTAAACTAAAAAAGGCTTTATATGGGTTAAAGCAAGCACCAAGGGCGTGGTACTCAAGACTTGACGAGTTATCTTCATGAGCAAGGCTTCAGGAAAGGCGTGGCAGATAGCAATCTGTATATTAAGAATGAAGGTGATGATATGTTGATTATGGTTGTCTATGTTGATGATATTATCTTCGGGGGGAATAATACTCAGATGTGCAAAGTTTTTGCTAACACCATGCAGAAGGAATTTGAGATGTCTATGATTGGAGAGCTGTCATTCTTTTTAGGTCTTCAGATTGCTCAATCAAAATACGATGTATTTCTCTCTCAAGGAAAGTATATCAAAGAAATGTTGAAGAAATTTGGGATGATGGACAGCAAACCAGTATGTACTCCAATGATTACAGGGTGCAAGATGAGTAAAGATGATGAATCTCCAGTGATAGATCAGAGGTTGTACGAGATCAATGATTGGCAGTCTATTATATGTTACGGCTACCGACCAGATATCATGCAGGCGGTTGGGTTAGTAGCAAGATTTCAGGCAGCTCCAAAAGATTCTCATGTTACAGCGAGTTAAGAGGATATTCGAGATATCCGAAGGGCACTATGGATTTTGGGCTTTGGTATCCCAAAGGTGATGATTTCACCCTCACGGCCTATTCGGATGCAGATTGGGCGAGGCAATACTGATGACAGGAAGAGCACTAGTGGTGGAGCGTTCTTTCTGGGAAAGAGTTTGGTTTCTTGGCTAAGTAAGAAACAACCTTCAGTTTCCTTATCTACAGTAGAGGCTGAATACATAGCAGCAGTGGCTGGGTGTACACAGGTTTTATGGATGAAAACCACCTTGGAGGATTTCAAAGTCAAGCATGAACAACCCATCTCCATATTTTGCGATAATACGAGTGCCATAAGTATTTCCAAAAATTCGGTAATGCACTCAAGGACAAAGCATATTTCCATCAAGTATCACTTTCTAAGGGAGAAAGTGCAAGACAAGCAGGTCAAGCTAGAGTATGTGCCTACTAAAGAGCAGATTGCAGATATCTTCACCAAACCTCTTCCAAGAGATACGTTTGAGTATCTAAGGGAGAAATTGGGAGTTGTACTCCCACCCCAAAATTAATCACCTCATCGGGAGGTGGGGGAGGGACCAAGCTAAGAGGCTCATTCTTAGTCCCGAGCCCCAAAGGTGACCCTTTGCCATTGATGACAAAGGGGGAGAGATATGAGTAAGGGGGAGAGCTTCAAGTGAAGAGGAAAGCTTCAAGTCAGGGGGAGCAAAACTTCATAGACAGTTTCTCAGTTGTTAGCACAGTTGGTTTCAGTTTTGGCTCTTAAGACGTGTTTTTAGTAAAGGTTTGCCATCAATGACAAAGGGGGAGATTGTTGGCAATTTTGGGTACCTTGGGTACATTGCATATGCTCAAGTGAATAAGTTGTCATTGATGTCAAGAAGTTGTTTGAAGGAATTTGATTTGATGTAGAATAATTTGTTTTGATGTAGTTTCGGCTTGATAGGTTCGAAAGAAAGTAAGTTGGAAAAATGTCACGATATCGCGACATGTCGCATTTTCGCGACTTAGGCAGGAGAGAGAAAGTTTTTTAGAAAAGTGTCATGATATCGCGACATGTCGCAGTTTCGTGACTCAAAGAGGAGAGAGAATGTTCGAGTCAGAAATGTCACGATTTCGTGACATATTGCAAGGAAAGTTGAACGGACGAAAAAGTGTCACGATTTCGTGACATAATGCAGGAGAGAGAGTCCGGGAGAAAAAGTGTCACGATATCGCGACATGTCGAGTTTTCGTGACCCGAAGAAAAGAAAAGCGCTAAGGAGAAAAAGTGTCACGATTTCATGACAAGTCAGAAGACAAAGTGAAAGCAAGGTAAAGTGTCACGATTTCGCGACGTGCTGCAGAAGAGCTAGAGTCCAGTATGAACTGTCACGATTTCGCGACGAGTTCGAGGAAAGAGAAAGCAAAATGAAAAGTGTCACGATTTCATGACATGCTGCAGAGTTCGGGATGGGAACTGTCATGATTTCGTGACATGCAGCAAAGGAAAGTGTTCCAAGTGAGAACTGTCACGATTTTGTGACATGCAGCAGAGAAAAGAGTTCGAAGTGAGAATTGTCACGATTTCACGACAGGTTGAAGAGAAAGATTACGGATGCAGAAAGTGTCACGATTTCATGACAGTTTGAGATGGCAGCGTATGGATGGAGAAAGTGTCATGATTTCATGATAGAAACTAGGAAGAGAGAGGAAGGCTATGAAGACAAAAGCGTCACGATTTCGTGACATGTTCCAGTTTCACGGGCGTAAGGCAGAAAAGAGCTTAAGGCAGCGTAAGTGTCACGATTTCGTGACATGTTCCATTTTCACGGGTGCAAGCCGAGAAGAGGTTGAGAAAGCGAGAAATGTCACGATTTCATGATAGAAGTGAAGATGACGTCAGCAGAGGCAGAAGTGTCACGATTTCATGACAAAAGCAAAGTTGTTGCTGACAGAGTCAGGGGTGTCACGATTTCGCGACAAGAGCTTAGTCAAAGTCGTCAAAGGCTAAAGTGTCATGATATCATGACAAAAGCCATAAGATAGTGTACGGTTGCAAAGGTGTCATGATATCATGACATGTTGTAGTTTCACGAGAAAAGCTATAGAACCACAGAGGCGGTTGAAGCCGACAGAGTTAAATTTGAGCCGACGCAGTTTAGGGTTTTTGCAGCCGACGAAGTTAAGGGTAACAGCCGACTAAGACTAAAGTTTTCTTCATGAAAATTTTGCTATAAAAGGAGGGCTGTTTGGAGAGTTGAGGTATCGATTTTGGTGTGCGTTCGAAGTGCGACATTCATAGATAGAGTGCGGGGAGAAGTTCGATCGTCGAGAAGCAGAGTGTGAAATTCGATAGCAGTGTACAGAGTGCATTTCATCGAATCTTCTAAGTGAGAGAGATTGCAAGGAAGCAGAGTGTGTGAAGACTATGCGGCTATGATTGCGTAGAGGTGCAATGGTCGAAGTTTGATCAAGTGCAGCTGTGATTGCACAAAAAGAGTGAAGGACTATGTTTTTGTGTAGACTAGAGAAAGAGGACAAGGATATTTGTGCCAGATCGAAGGACTATGTTTGGTGCAGATCAGAGAAAGAGATCGAGGACATTTGTGCTAGACCGAAGGACTATGTTTAGTGCAATTTCGAGGACCAGCTTTGGAGGTGATAGAGTTGAGGACAGAGGTCTCCAGCCAGAGCAGGGAAGACAGGTGTCTTCTGTGGATAGAGTTCCATTTGCTAAGGGCGAGAGGAGGCGAGAGGTCTTCTAGAGGATCACCGACCAGAACGGAGCTAGGGGATTGGTGTCTCCTTTGGGTTGGTGCCCATAAACATTGTAATCGGGAAAGATATTCCCAGATTTTGAATTGATAATTTTTAGTGAAAGCTTTTGTGGATGTAGCCCAACCATTTTGGGTGAACCACGTTAAAAATGGGTCTTCAATATGTGATGCTTTCTGTCTTGATTAATGTTGTATTGATGCCACTGCTATCTAGAATTAAAATTATTAATTGGTTAAGTCTTATACTGTTCACCCCCCCTCTCAGTATAAGCTTGTGTTCTTCATTCTCATATATTTCTTAGCCACTATATCATGTGACCAAAGGAGGTCCCAATCCAAGTTTCATTTGGAAGATACACAATAGAGAACATTTGAGAAATTAAAGGGCTAATAGTGTTTATCTCCTAAAATTTCCCTATCTAATTTGTAGTATCATTTTTAGGTAATTATGGATACATCACTATATGCATTGGGAGTTATCATCACATTACATGGGCATCTAGTTGTCTATAATAGTAAAAAACTAAAAAAGCAGTTCAAAACTATCCCATGTATGATAAAAAGATCTGTCATTTTCCAAGCATGTAAATAGTGAAAGCACTACACATTAGGCAAGAAAATTATTATCCACATATATAATAGACATTTGGAGTTATTTAATACATAGATCAAGGTAAGGAATAAAATACTTTAGAAGTGAGATACATATCTATAAATATTTCATTTGATCATCAAACACAAGAAGTGAGAGATAATTTAATAGAAGATTGATTGAGTTGACCTCTAATCACAACACTCCACCATTATTGATTTCTTTGGGAATGAGACTTTCAATCGATCCATTTTGTATTGAGCATATTCTAATTTTGTAGATGCATACCAATTTTTTGTTAGCTTTTGATGCTTAATACTTAAAGCAAAATAACCACAAGATCTAAAATAAAGTTGCTATATAAAATATATGATAATAGAAATATTCTAATCATATAAAACTCATAAATAACTTCTACAACAACTCATAAAATTGCCATTACCAAATGCTCACAAAAATAGTATTTTGATATAGAATAAAGATCTCAAATACACCATACTTCCACACACTCTCACTCTACATTGTGTCTCACACACACATAGACACATATATAATGGAATGTGACTCTTCATATGGAGTACTCTTGGCCTTCACTCTTCTTGAGACTCTTCACTTTCCTACTCTAAGGACACATGTGCACTCTTACATAAAGGACACTTGTGCACATCTACACTCATCATACTTGCATACTTAACTACAAGACACTTGTGCATTTCCTGCACATTATTACATTACATAAAGTAAATACTCACTCTCTAATATAAGACACACTCCTAATCTAAATATGTACCCAAGGTGGTACATTAGCATGTACCAAATAATGTAATATACTCCAACACCCCCTGTATTACATTATTTGGTTATTGAAGACTTTAGTCTTCAATATGGTCTTCATCTTCAGTCTTCAATATATCTCCAGTAAATTTATATTTGGAGTCTTCAAATAAGTATCTTATTTCGGTTCAGTCTTCATCTTCCCTCTCTTGATTTGATTTATTTTCTTGCTTTGAATTTTTCTTTCGTTTCTATATTTTCATTGATGGTATGTCTTTGACGCAATGAGTTAGTAAATCATCACAATAATATGACCTTTTTTCTATGATTCTTCTTTGAGATAATTATATGAATCATTTCTTTCAACTTGTATATTTTCTTGAAAAAGTTCAAAGATAATTAATGAAAGATACATCATTAGACATTCTTTTGAAGTGAGTACAATGGTATTTTGAGACTCCCAACAAGATCTAAAAAGCTTCTCATGAAGATATCCCATAAAAGTAGTAAATTTTCCTTCTTTAGCTTCTTTAAAAAATAAAATCAATTTGTCTTTTAGAACATCAAATATTCGATCTCCATCAATGTTGGGTATTAAGCCATGTGAATAAAACTTGAGTGCATGTAACATTTCTTCACTATCTTCATTAAATACTTTCTTCACTATTTCATCCATAGTCCTTTAGCTTTGTATCTTTTAAACCTTTGAAGTAGAATTCCTTATAGCTCCCTAGGATTTTGAATGTAAGATAGCTTTGATAAAATACTTAGCTTTCTAAGTTTTCCTTTGAGTTGAATTCCTTTTGTCTCCCTAATTATGAGTGGAAAGACTAAAGATAATTTTGATGCAATTTCAATTTTGATAAAATTCTCTACTTTCAAAAACTTTAAGTTGGATTCCTTATGTCTCGTTAATTTTGAATGAGAGACTAATGTCAATGTAATTTTCCAACTTTCCAAAAACTCTATGTTATATTCCTTATATCTCCCAAATTTCAAAAATATGATTTCTAAATTCTAAATTTCACAATCCTATGTTGGTGTTGAATTCCTTATAACTCCCCAATTAGAAATTTAGAAATTTAGTAAAAATATATTTGCAAATTTTGTATTCCTAATTTGATGTTGAACTCCTTATTTCTCCAAAATTATCAATTTGTAAATATTTCAAATTGCTTAACAAAATCAAACTAATTAATTACAAAACATGTAATTATCTTCCCAAAACCTTAAATCAACTTCTCAAAACTTTCCAAAATGCAGTAATAAAATATCTAGGGTTTGATTTATCACTTATAAACCTTATACCTCCAATAGCATTAATTAATCAATGTGATAATATAATAATCAAACTCAATATTTCATAAACCAATTATAAATTCCTCCTTATTACTCCAACCTTTAAATAAATCAAATAATAATCTAAAATTTACCTCAATAATCTGGGTGCACGCTATCTTGGGAAAAATAATCAATCTTCACTATTGAAGAGTCAACAAATTTCTTGCTACAAGGCACTCTCCTATTTTTGCAACCCAAACTTCCTTCCAAATGAATCTCTCTTGTGCTATTTATGGCCCATGCATTAATAAATGCCTCAAACATTTTAATTCTCTCCTAGGTTATTGGTGTTCTATTTTTGATGTGCCAAATGGCAAGCAATGACTTTACCTCTTCAGCTCACGTACCATAGGTCTCCTTTTAGTACTTTAATTCTCTAATGCCCTTCCTCACTATGTAACACTTGGCAATGATCAACTTGAAGCATTTTCAAGGTGTTATGGTATCTTGAATATTTCAATCAACATGTGGCATCTCACCACTTGCAATCCCAACATCCACTTGTGTGGTGGTTGATCCCTTGGTGCTCAACTTGCCCTAACTCAACTTCTTCAATGTTTTGCCTTCCCAATACTTATCTTTTGATATCCATCAAATGTATTCTCTATTGCCTATTCGTATGCCATGCTTGCCCTCCTCGAATGGTGCTAATGGTGGCATTGAGGCTTTGCTCCTCCTCCTCAACTTGGTGGCTCAACCTTGGTGGTTCTTCTCAACTCTTTGGTTTTTTCACTTGGTGGTTCATCCTCAATGTGGATGTCTTCTCTTCCATGGTGGCTATACCTTAGAAATATGGTGGCTCCTTTTTCCACATGGTGATTGGCCAAGCTTCTTTGATAAAGACTTTGCTTTTTGGATAATATTTCTTCTCCAATATTTGCTATGAAAATATTGACTTATTCAATTTCCAAAAAGCTTCTTTCCTTATATCAAATCTAACTTCTTTTTGTTGTCTATAATATGTAGATTCTAATATGGTGTGGATGCAATCTTCTTCAGCTTTGAAGACTTAAACTTGACCTTTCTTTTATTGTTCTAGAAACTCTAATATGGTGCTTAGAATAAACCAATTTTAATACTTGGATAAAAATACTTTTAAAGCACCAATATTTCAAACCTCTTTGGCCTCCTTCATAGCTAGATTTCTTGGTGATTTAGCTTTCCTTTTTGTTGTCCAAGCTTGTAGAAATTTGCAGCTTCTCTCCTTTACAATATGCTTCCAAAAACTATCTTCTTCTTCCTCCAATAATGTTATTAAAAAATCTGCTCTTTCTCTTATCAAATGCTGCCCAAATTTTCTGAAACTCGCAGCTCCTTTGCTTCTCAAAATGATGTCCAAATTGAGCTCCTATCTCCTTCCAAATATGCTGTCCAAAAGTCTTTCAATTTGCAGCTATTTTCTTCTTCAAATGCTGTCTAAAATACAACTCTATCTCCTTCAACTTGCTGCCCAAATTCTCTGAAATTTGTAGCTCCAAATGTAGTCCAATATGCTACCTTTTTGCTGTCCAAAATCTACCTCTATCTCCTTCAATTCTCTACCTTAAATTATTGTCAATTCCTCCTTCAATAAGCTATCCAAAAAACACTTCCAAAACTTCTCCAATTTGTAGCTCTTCTATCTCCTTCTAATGCTGCCCAAATTTGCAGTCCAAAACTCTTCAAATGCTGCTCCAAAATTCTGATTTCTCCTCCTCTATCTTGTTGTCCTGAAACTCTTCAAATTCTGCCCCAACAATCTGCAATCTTCTCCTTCAAAAATCAGCCTTCAAAAACTTTAATGGTTGTCTCCAAAAATATCAATTTGTGGCCTCTTTCAATCTTCTTTCTCCTCCTTAGCTTCCACTGAATTCTGTCTTCAAATTTGGCCTCTTTGCTGGCCTCTTCTTCAAGAATCTGAATGTCTTGAAGTCTTCAAAAATACTTTCTCAAATTTGGCAAACTTCTTGCCAAAATCCTTCTCCTTGAATCAGTTTCACAAATCCTTTTGGGCTTGTTGTTGGATGACAACAATTGTCCCAATTTTGATGTGATTACCTCTTTTCAGGAGTTTCTTCTTCTTGCAATCTTCTACCTCAAAATTTCTTCAAATCTTCTCCAATGGCCACTTCTTCAATTTCTCAATAGGGCTTCTCTATTCTCCTTCTTTCTCCTTCAAAATTTCAATGGACCTTTTTCTTAGGCCTCCTCAATCTTCTCTCTCAAATCTCCTATCTCCTTTCTCAAATCTGCAATGGGGACCTCTTCTCTTGAGTCTCCTCTTTCTCAATCTTCAATAGGGCTTCTCTGGCCTCTTTCTCTCTTCTTCCTTCAATCTGCTATGGGGACCTCTTTCTTGGGTCTCCTCAATCTTCAATCTCCAATCTTCTATGGGGACCTCTTTCTTGGATCTCCTTCTTCAATATTCTATGGGGCCTCTTTCTTGGACCTCCTCAATATCCAATCTTCAATCTCCAATGGGACCTCTTTCTTGGACCTCCTTAATCTTCAATGTCTACTCTTTTGTTGCAACTCCAAAACTAATTCCTATGCGAGGAAAGCACATAGACTTTCAGGCAATCGAAGGTGAAATTCTTCTCTATTTGTTGTAGGAAGCTTCTCAACTTCTGAGAACTAATTTTCTGCAACAAAATCTTAGACAATAGCAATCAAATACATCCAAATCTCCAAAATTCTGAAATCAATAAACTTCACTAGTTGTTCTTCAATCTAGTGGAAAGAAATCTATGTTGAGTCCTAGTCTTCACGAGTTTTTCTGCAACCCTATGGAAAGACTCTAGCCAAATAACAACTTTCAAATTCTGTAAAAGAAATCTCCCTATCTCCTATCAATCTCCCTTGTGGCTCTGATACCATTGTTAGCTTTTGATGCTTAATACTTAAAGCAAAATAACCACAAGATCTAAAATAAAGTTGCTATATAAAATATATGATAATGACAATATTCTAATCATATAAAACTCATAAATAACTTTTGCAACAACTCATAAAATGGCCATTACCAAATGCTCACAAAAATAGTATTTTGATATAGAATAAAGATCTCAAATACACCATACTTCCACACACTCTCACTCTACATTGTGTCTCACACACACACATAGACACATATATAATGGAATGTGACTCTTCATATGGAGTACTCTTGGCCTTCACTCTTCTTGAGACTCTTCACTTTCCTACTCTAAGGACACATGTGCACTCTTACATAAAGGACACTTGTGCACATCTACACTCATCATACTTGCATACTTAACTACAAGACACTTGTGCATTTCCTGCACATTATTACATTACATAAAGTAAATACTCACTCTCTAATCTAAGACACACTCCTAATCTAAATATGTACCCAAGGTGGTACATTAGCATGTACCAAATAATGTAATATACTTTAATATTTTTCATGTGGGTAAGCATATTCCTAATTTTTATTAAAATAAGAAGCATGTGGATGGTGATTATGTTTTTGTAGTAGTTGATCTTTTTAAAAATGGCTATCATGATTTCTTGTAAGATTTTTATTTTAGTTGATATTGCTAAGGTCTATTTTAGTCATGTGTGGATCAACTTTTGCTTGCTAAAGTTCATTGTATTTGATAGGGATAAAAAATTTCTAAGTATTTTTTGATCAACCTTGTGGAGAATGAATGAAACCAAGCTAACCATGTCTACATCCTTTTATCCTTAGACTGATGGCCAGATAAAAGTTAAAAATTTATTGATTGTACATCTTCTTCAATATACAATTTAAAGCATCCTCTAGAGAGCCTCCTCTAGATTTAACATGGGTATAATCAATCTATACATAACTCTATCAAACACAAAATATTTCATGTATGTTTTAGGTTCCAACCTTTGGTACCTAATGATGTATCTCTCTCTATGAAATCCATGGAGTACTCATCTTATGGATAGAAAGAAGTAGAAACACTATCACTATTTGAGAAATAGATCTATTGTATCTAACAATAGGTTATTGATATCTTAGAGAAGACAAATAAAAAACAAACAATGCCATGACCAGCATTGGGTACCACATCAATTCAATGTTAAATAAAATATATGATTACATATGTAGAAAAAAATACTTGCAACACTTCTAAAAACTCTTTTTATGGACCATACATCATCACCAAGAAGGTTCTTTTAAATTGAATCTTCTATTTATCTTGGTTTCAATCCATTATTCAATGTTGAACTTATCAGGTCCTATCATCCACCTCTAATGGATACTTATTTACTATCAAAATAGTTGGGCATTGAAGAAATTAACCCAAATAGTGTAGAGGAGGATCAAATATTTGAATTTGTTATCTAATTCATGGCCAAGGCCAACATTGTATGATGTATTGGATAAGCCTAAGGGCATTCCATTGTATAATGTATTAATTTGTTGTAATATTTTACTAAGCCCTATGGGCTATGATTAACCTTGTTATGGTTAAACCTATTTTATAACTTGTCATTAGCCTAAATACCTCTTGTTATGTCAATTTAAGTTAAAATTTATTATGTAATTGGGACTTTGGTATTGGTATAAATACCCCATCCTACTCCTTATTTAATCATTGGAGTGTTGTGTAGTTTTATCTATGGATATAATGATTGTTTATGGTGCCTATGGGTGCCCACCTTATCTCTCTCTCTCTCTCTCTCTCTCTCTTTTTCCCTTATTTACACTTTCTGTATAAGATTTGAGTGGATGGATATTTTATTTTAATTTTTGAAAAATATTTTGAATTCCAACACAAAATATTGATACATGGACTAATACCACTAGAGGTAATCCATTAAAATGTACAATGTGGTCAAGGTAGGACAACTTGGACACCATGGGGAATGACACAAAAAATAAGGTAAAAAATAATATTTACATATGATGCCAAAAATTGATGCAATGAGGACCATTGTTGTTCAAGGGATGAGAATGATCCAAAAAAGTACCCATGATCTTGTTTGGACATGGACTCATATGATTGTAAGCTTCCTTGGACAAGATTCTATACTAAAAATATGTTTTGGGTGTAAATATTCCCAAGATATTCCTCAAAATATTACTTAATTATTCTTGAGAATATTCACTAAATTATTCTTAAAAAAGTTCCCACAATATTCTAGGAAATAACTCCATAATTTTACTAGAAATATTCCTACAATATTCAATATGATGGATTTTCAACTCATCAAATATGGTATAAAAAGTGATACCCTTTATTGTAAAGAATGAGTGTTGGATGCAATGTTATAGCCTCATGTATCTTGTCAAATATTGCTAATATTATACTCCATTTCATGAGCAATAGATGCAATGTTATAGCCTTACATCCCTTCTTAGAGATTGATTGAATTATACTTTGTATTTTTGAGCAATAAAATCATTTTGTTATTTTGTTTATATTTGAGTGTTCTAATTTGTTAAGTTGTGTTATTTTTGAATCATCACTCTTTCCTAATATTTCTTAACTTAAAATTCTAAGTTTCAAATAAAAATCACTAGATAATCCCCCATCTTTGATTAGTTTTTCAGTGCATTCTTACATTTTTCACTACTTACCTTTGTTTCTTATACTAAAATAAATTTAGGACTTATTTTCTAGAGGTATTATTCATAGGTTGAATACTCCAAGGTACTATCTTCCTTATCATTTTAATTCTTTTTGGAAGTCTTAGCCCCATTTATTGTTAAAATTTTAATATATTTATTTTTATTTTTCCAAATCAATATCCCTCTAGGTTTCTTTTTACATTTGTTCCTACTTTGAAGGTCTTCCTCTTATTTTTTACATTCCCACCAATTCTTTTATCCTCATAAATCTCTTTCATTTTTCCAAATTACGATTGGAAACACAAATGTGGAAGACTCACTTTCCATAGTACTCGTTTCTTATGCTTCCCTAAAAACCCTAAAAATGCTAAATTGAAATAGATAATCTATACTAATTTCATTATTATGTTTCTCTTAAAAATTTAAAGTTCAAGGTATAAAATCTATACTACTTTTAGTTTTTATTACAAGGAGATGATTTTCTACCACTTGAATAAAATGGAGATGATTTACCTGAATTAAACTTAACCTTTTTCATCTTCTTCATTTTAAAATTTGCCTCCACATATTCCTTTGCACCTTTAATTCTTTCTCAATATAAAATTTTATATTGTGAATCCTTATCCCTTGCGTCTTTTTTGGTTTCTTATAATGATTGCTCCAAATAAATATTTCTTAGAAAATTTCCATCTTCAACAAACATTGTTTTCTCTATATGAACTTTGAAGAGACACGGTATGAACTTGTTACTCACTACTAATGATAAACCTAAAATAACCTAATAAAACATGTTTACAAAAAATATATCAAAGATTAAAATGATCATGATTTAAGGGGTAAGCATATCATTTATATAATGTTAAAACTTAGATTTAAGTATCTACCAGACTACCATATCTTTGATTTAAGACACCTGAACTGATCCATTATCTTGATCCCTATAAAGAAATCATAATCAAGAGATTTCGACATCATGATAACATAAGTACCAACCCATTTTTGAGCCTATCTATAATAGAATCAATGAATTTATCCTAAAATATTTTCAAAATAAAATATATCTATTAACCATCTATATAGAACAACAATCCATCCAATGAATATGAAAATCCATTGAATCGTGAACAATGATAGTCCTCCATAAAATTGAGATTGGAGAGAGATTACTTTATCTTCCATGAATGCAACATAAATAATATTTACTGCTCACACTTCCATACTAAATTATCTCCTCAGTAGCACATACTTTGGCCAACAAATATGAGAGATAATCCAAGATACTAGAACCCTCCCTTATACCTATTGGCTTTTTAGACAAATTATTATAGGTCCCAATGTTCAATATCATAATATATTATTCAATATTTGATCATTCAATGTACGTGACAAACATTCATATAAAATAGCAATAATATGATGTAAAATTGCCAATAACATTTATGCAATAACATGAAGAAAACTTATAATAGATTTGTGCTTATTTATTTGATGCTTGAAATGCATATATCTTTAATGATTGATTCCATGGAGCTTTGTCTCCATAATATAGCCTTACAAAGATGACTCTTCAATACTTGACTATTGCTCTCCTCACATATCCGAGAGATGCATATTTTTCTATTCCATGCATAAGATAAATCCTCTCATGTCTTTTGGCTTCTCATCTTGCCACTTGTATACATGACTCTTGAATTTCTATTTACTCTTGCACACTTTATTCTATGACACATTGCACACTCCTACACACTCTATTACATGACACTTGTGCACATTCTCACTCTTCACACTTGCACACATAATTACATGACACTTATACACATCCTACACATGGACACATACATAAAGGAAAATATAAATCACACTCCTAAACTATAGACTCACACCCTTATCTATTACATATTTACATTTGTACCATAAGGTACCATAAGGTATATTAGCATGTATCAAATAATGTAATATTCTCCAACAATACCAATGTTAGACCAACTCAAGGCTGGACAAATTTTATTAAACTAATAAACTAATTTTTATAATTTAGTTGACCTAACACATAATATAAATATATTCTACAATAAAAAAACCTAAATATATAATAATATAAATATACCCAAAACCAATCTACCTATAATTGAGATATGATAATATCAACCTAATTTTTTTTAATTTTATTTACATGAGTGGTTTCAACTACCACTTAATTAGGTTTATTTAATATTAATGATGTAATAAGTCCTAAAAATGATGATATTGAGGGTTTTTATTTTATACTTTTTAGGATTAATAAATCCTAAATTTAAGCAAACTTCTATTATAATACATGATATCCTTACTTCATCTTGAAAATTGTCTCATGACCAAAATTTCCATATACTTGTTGATTATTTTCACCTTGAATATATTACCATGTGTTCAATATCAAAATAGTTGTAGCATCAAAGTGCAATATTTTTATAATCCACTTGATCTTGATTTTTTTATTCATATTTAATATTAATTAATTTTGTGTATGTTTTGAAATATCCATGGCAATTGTTAAATTATGGAGAGTTCTAATTTATGTGCCCATAATTTTGTTTCAACAAATTGAAAGAAAAGGGAGTGTACCCATATCAACCTATGGGTTTAGGCCTACTTCCCACTATCCTTTCTAAATATAAGTAATTTAATATAAATACATAAAAGCAAATACAAAAATTTAAAGTGCAAAAATTAAAATATGGAACCTAAGTGCATGAAAGTAAATTTTTAAGTTTAGGGTGCAAGAGATTGAAAGTAAATCTGACCATAAACATATGAAAAATTGAATAACAACAATGTATCCCATGCATAAGAAATGAAATTAACAAGGAATTAAAATGGGACAAAAGGGTAGTGCTACAATCATCATGCATTCCATAATCTAGAAGGTATCAATACTTATGGAAATAAAAAGTTTTATTAGTTTCTCATTAATCTAAGAGGAAAGAGAAAATACAGTATATGGCTCATAAAGTGTAGCTATAATTATCTCAAGGCTAATAGATTTTTATGATAGATACCATGGATCTTATTTATAGGAAGAATTCACCCTTGAGTTACCTTAGGTGAGTAATTATTACTCCCTAGTAAAAGTAAAGATATGGGGGTATATTTAAAAATGATGAAACTACAGATGCTAGATGCCTTTAAATACATCCATAAAATACTTAAAAGACTTCTAAAATTATTAATGGAACCACCACATGCCAAAATTTTGCTTTCTAAACCTTGGGATCTATACACTTTGTGCTTTTATCTATCAATGAGTGATTCACTCTAGAACAAGAGTAAAACACTAGAATATAGGAGCATTTCATTGCATTCTACTAGCACTTTGTTGTTGGGGGACCGATTGCATAATGTTATCTAGATATTTTCTCCTCAAGAGCTAATTACATCATCTTGAGTAGATCACACCTTTGGTCAAAACTTTACAAAATTGGATTTCTAGAGGTCTCAATTGGTCGATCCAAAATATTTTATATATATTCAAAAGGAAGAAATACTAGGTTGTAAATTGTTACTATATTTTAAATGATGAGTTCTTAGGGTTCCAAGCTTGATTTGTGAGAGGTCCTAGATCCTATATTTACCTTTGGACATAGAGTCTACAAAATTAGCATTAGTTTAGCACAAAACTACAAAATTGGTGGTCCTCCATGTCCTTCTAAAGGTAGTCACTTCTATAGCTTCTACCACTCCTCAACTCTTGGTAGCCTCATATATATGAGATATTAATTATAAATTGGTAGGTCCTCACACAATTTCTATGATAACCCTTTCTATTTTTTTACTATTTTTATAGCTTGTCTAGTAGATCCCTCAAATGTTTAATTTATTCTATTACCGCTTTAGCCTTAGCCTTGGCCTTCTTCTCTTCAATAATCATGTTGAAAATGTCATCATTGAGGAATCACTTATGATCATCAAGCATGTTTGATAACTTAGTTTTCAATAATACCTATATTTACTTTGTTAGCTCTTGAACTGAGTTTTCCAAGGAGACTATTATGTTATTATTTTGGGTGTCAGGGATTTTCTTTAGTTTTATCACTTTCCTTCCTATTTTATTTCCATATATTGTGCTTGTGATGTCAATAAGGTGTCCAATTTTTGAAGTACTTCTTCGTACCTCTCATTTATATCCAATTCTTCCTATATTTGTTGGATTATCCTCAACACTTGGTTGAAAATTATCTCTATATTGGCAAAATGTGAAGTACCATTTGACACTTATATCTTCATTATTAATATCATATGAAAATAAATTCACTTATTTCACTTTTTAGGCTCTCCCTAGATCTATCAGTACCCCATTTAGTCTTGCAACTTCATCTTAGAGCTTCATTATTTTTTAATATCTCTTGTTGGGTCATCTACATAAGCTCTATTTGTCTCACTAGCAATGATTTCTCTTGTTTGAACTGTTTTTTCAAATACTTTTTCCCTTGAGAAAGTTATTCAAAGAGAACCTCTAGTTCCTTTTTATATTCATAATTATCAATAAGTTGGGATTTTAGTACCTCAAATTTTCACCACAACTAGGCTCCTTCAATGATGCAGGAGCATTTGGCGACAGCAAGGCAATCTTGCATCAATCAAATTTCTCTAAGTATTTTGTTATATTTTTTTTCTTTAGCAAAGGCAGAAGGTAGGAGTTTGTCACAATATCACAACATCAAAGAAGGAACCAGGGTAAAGACCAGAGTTTGTCGTGATATCACGACATCAAAGAAGAAGTCAGGGCAAGGCAGAAGGTGGTCACAATATCATGATGTCACGATATCACGACGTCAAAGAAGAAGTCAAGGCAAGGCAGAAGGTGGTCACGATATCGCGACGTCGCAATATCGCGACATCAAAGAAGAAGTTAGGGCAAGGTAGAAGGTGGTCACGATATCGTGACGTCACGATATCGTGACAAACAAAAGAAGAAGTCAGGGCAAGGCAGAAGGTGGTCGCGATATCGTGACAAACAAAAGAAGAAGTCAGGGCAAGGTAGAAGGTGGTCGCGATATCATGACATCGTGATATCGCGACAAACAAAAGAAACCAAGGCGAGGAAGAAGTTTTGTCGTGATATCATGACGTCGTGATATCGTGACATCAAAGGGAAAACCAAGGCGAAGGCAGAAGTCGTCACGATATCGCAACATGTCGCGATATCGCGGCCGAAAGAAAGCAAAGAAGAAATGGCCACGTGGACTGCCACGTGCACAAAAAAAGAGGCAACAGTCCCTGATGAACATTCTGACAAAGCGGCGGTTGTAGGTCAAGGGTCTCTTTAATGCGTGCTTTCATGGTGGATTGGGGCAGTTGCCCATTTATGGAAAGAAAATTGAAAGCTTGGCAGAGGAAGCCAATTTTGCAGGTTTTGTTTAATATATTCATGCAGGTGGGTCATTAATGGCCTAGAGGGTCGAGACCTCGATAAAAACTCAGAGATTGTAATAGATTTAGGGGGAATGGTGGATTGGAGGACGCACACAGAGTATGTGTTAGAGAAAACCAAGTCGAGCGCTGGTTATTGTAAGCCTGCGGGTTGTTATTGTAAAGATTTTCAGATTAATGCATGAAAATTTGGAAATTGATTCGAGTGCGTTTTCTTGTCCCCCCATCAGTGGTATCAGAGCCAAAAGTTCCTGAGTGTGTAAAAAATCATCGAACGTGAGGCAGTTACACCAGGATCTATGGAAGGGCTTGTGAGGAAGTGAGTAGAATGCCTCCAAGAAGAAACCCTGTTGGTGGGAGAGGCATGGCGGCAACGGAAGATGTCCGAGTTTTGTAGAGGCAAATACAAGCCCTGCAAGAAGAGATGCGTAGAGGATCGAAGCCAAGAAGAGATGAAGGTAGTGAAGACGAAGTGGATGAAGAAGAAAACCAGTTTGAAGAAGAAGAAGAGGTTGTAGATCCGACACAAGCTAGGTTGTACAAAGCCATCTCTCAGATTGGAAAGAAGCCGAAGATGGAGGTTTCCACATATTTCAAGAACCTGGATCCGAAGGAATTGATCGACTGGATCAACGATCTGGAAGAATACTTCGAGTATGAAGAAGTTGAAGATCCTGAGAGGGTCAAATTTGCCAAGACCAAGCTGAAGGGACATGCCAGCATATGGTGGAAGGGAGTACAGCTGGAGCGAAATAGAAGATGAAAAGAACGGATAACAAAATGGGCACGAATGGTGGAGAAGCTAAAAAGATAGTTTATTCCTGCAGATTACGAACTGGATCTGCTAAGGAAAATGCAGAGTTTGAGGTAGATGAACAAAAATGTCTAAGAATACACAGAGGAGTTTTATAAGATCTCCATCAGAACTGGCCATTTAGAGGCAAGCAAGGAGAAGGTGGCCCGTTATATCAATGGGTTGAGACCCAGTATCCAAGAAGAGTTGAGCCTAGTTTGGGTGAGCACCATTGAAGATGCTTACCAGTTTGCTCTGAAGGTTGAAGAAAAGCTAAATAGAAGGTTTGAGAGTAAGCAGAATAGAAGAGGTCATGGAGGAAAGACTGGTGGAAGAAAAGATGAAGGAAAAGAGGAGAAGAAAGAAGAAGTTAGCAACAGCCGAAAACAGAAGGAAGATGAGGAACCCAGATCCAGTGGCCAGAATAACTACCCAAGAGGAAGAGGTAGATCTGGATGAGGAAACAGAGGAGGAGTGTTTCATGGAACCTATTTCCACTATGGAGAAGAGGGACATCGGGCATATGAGTGTCCCCAGCACCGCGAGAGGATGAACAAGAGACCTGAGGGTCCTGCCAGAGCTGCTATAGCAGATAAATATGTGGAATCAGAACATTTTGAGGAGGCTGAGAGAGGAGAAGTCATGGTCACAAGGAGAGCCATGTTGATTAAGGAAGACAAACCAGAGCAGAGGAGAAGCCTGTTTCGCACGAGGTGCAAAAGCGTAGGTAAAGTCTATAATGTTATTATAGACAATGGAAGTACTGATAACTTAGTCTTTGAGGAAATGGTCACTAAGTTGCAGCTGGAGAGGAGGAGACACCCACATCCATATCGGATTGCATGGTTGCGAAGGGACCATAGAGCATGGGTCCATGAATAGTGCTTAGTCATGTTCAATATTGGGAACTACCAGGACGAGGTCCTATGTGATGTTTTCCCCATGGATGCTTGCCATTTGCTGTTAGGAAGGCCATGGTAGTTTGATCGAAGTGCAGTGCATGATGGTCGTGCAAATACGTACTCATTGACAAAATATGGAGTGTGCCACAAGTTAAAGCCATTACAGGCAGTGGACGAGAAGGTGTGCAGCAGTGCCAAAATTTGTCTGGTAGAAGGCAAAAAATGTTTTTGCTAGGAGACGGGGTTGAAGCGGGCTGCAAAGGTAGGTGCATGTTTGGAGATATTACAAAAGACCTGGATCGAACAACATAGAAGTGAAGGTCACTTCTCCATTTACCCTAGGTGTCTGATGCAGGAGCATCCGACGACAGCAGAGCAATCTTACATCAATCAAATTTCTCTAAGTATTTTGTTATATTTCTTTTCTTTAGCAAAGGCAGAAGGTAGGAGTTTGTCACAATATCATGACATCAAAGAAGGAACTAGGGTAAAGACTAGAGTTTGTCACGATATCGCGACGTCGCGATATCGCGACATCAAATAAGAAGTCAGGGCAAGGCAAAAGGTGGTCACGATATTGTGACGTTGTGATATCGCGACATCGTGATATCACAACGTCACGATATCGCGACGTCAAAGAAGAAGTCAGGGCAAGGTAGAAGGTGGTCGTGATATCATGACGTCAAAGAAGAAGTCAGGGCAAGGCAGGAGGTGGTCGCGATATCGTGACATCATGATATTTTGACAAACAAAAGAAGAAGTCAGGGCAAGGCAAGAGGTGGTTGCGATATTGTGACATCGCGATATCGCGACAAACAAAAGAAGAAGTCAAGGCAAGGCAGAAGGTGGTCGCGATATTGCGACGTTGCGATATCGTGACAAACAAAAGAAACCAAGGCAAGGCGGAAGTTTTATCGTGATATCATGATGTCGCGATATCGCGACATCAAAGGGAAAACCAAGGCGAAGGCAGAAGTCATCGTGATATCGCGACATGTCGCGATATCGCGGTCAAAAGAAAGCAAAGAAGAAATGGCCATGCGAACAGCCACACGCACATAAAAAGAGGCAACAGTCCCCGATGAACATTTTGACAAAGCGGTGGTTGCAGGTCAAGGGTCTCTTTAATGCGTGCTTTCATGGCGGATCGGGGCAGTTGCCCATTTATGGAAAGAAAATTGAAAGCTCGATGGAGGAAGCCGATTTTGCAGGTTTTGTTTAATATATTCGTGCAGGTGGGTCATTAATGGCCTAGAGGGTCGAGACCTCGATAAAAACTCGAGAGATTGTAATAGATCTGGGGGGGTGGTGGATTGGAGGACGCACGCAGAGTGTGTGTTAGAGAAAACCAAGCCGAGCGCTGGTTATTGTAAGCCTGCGGGCTGTTATTGTAAAGATTTTTAGATTAATGCATGAAAATTTGGAAATTGATTCGAGTGCATTTTCTTGTCGCCCCATCATTCAATGATGTCCTTACTTAGGGCTTCTACTTATTATTGTAGATAAAGTTTTTCAATTACAAGTTGTGTCGCTACTAAATCATGCTCACTTGCTCTTTTCTTGATTACCGCATTATTTACTACTAATTGGTTGCATTGCATGTATTTCCTAATAGATATTTGGTTAGCAAGATTGATCATCTAGTAAATTTCCCAATAGAGATTTGGTTGACAAGATTGATCATCTAGTAAGTATCTATTATTATAGATCCAACTTAGAAACCCTAGAAATAAAGTCAATAGGGAAGGTGGATGATCTAGAAGGATAATTAGGATTTGATTCTATGATGAGGATCCTATATATATTAGATGCTAATTATTATTGCATGATTATTGGCACCCTTGAGGTTTGTTCCTTGTTTTGTACTCTTTTTTTACTTTTATCTATTTGTCTTGGAGGAAATAAAAAATTTTCTAGACATTTGTTTCTTCAGGTATGCCAATAACTTGTTAGACATAGCCTTGACTAGATCACATGGTTAATCATGGATGTAGTGTGGTTATTATAGGACCAACCACATAAGTCAAAGTTTTTAACAACATTATCTCTAGAAGAAGTGACTTAGTGGGTGTACTTGGATGACATCAAGGGTGGACAAACATAGTGGGTGGAAAAAATTGATTGGAGATGGAGGTGAAAGGTGAGGTAGTGGTTTATTCTTGAATCACCATACACACCAAAATTTTTGTTAGTGGTGAAACTATCCATGAAGGTGATATACTCTAGACATATGAAAGAAGTGATCAAGTGGTGATTACTTATATGATGGATGTAATGCCAAGATTATGACTCTCTATGAGATGTGGTGGACCTACAAGAGAACCCATAGTTTAACTTATTTATGGATAAGAATGTGTAGAAGAAGGGAGGAAAATTAGAGAAAAAAAATAGAAAAAATAGGTGGGAAAGAAGTGAGAACAAAATAAAGTGAAAGAGAAGTGGTGAAAGAGGAAGGGGGAATGATGGATGCACTAGCAACAACCTTCAACATGGTTTACATTCCATAGTAGGGTTTGTGGAGGATATAAAGTTGCTAGGTCCTAGGCCATTTTATTTTCCCTTGATTCATAAAGCACCCTCAATTGCTCATTGATAATGCTCATGGAAAAGGTATTTAGTGCTTTAAATTGTGTCCTTAGTACCACTAACCTAGGAAAAAGTCCTTGAGGAAAGTCCCCTTCCTGAAGTGGGTATAGCTATTTTATTGGTTCCTCTATAGGAAGTACAACTTATACCTTATGGATTGGGCCTTCTCCTCATACACCTTTGACCTACATTCATTTTTTAAAGAATGATCCATGATGGTCCTTTGTTGTTCCCCTACCTCTCCTTGACCATGTATCAAAAAGTAGTACTTACAACAACCAAGGTTTTTGGTGCTACAATTATAAATATTTTTTATTGTAATGAGATACCTTTCTAGTGGAATTCCATAAAGGGATACTTATGTGATCATTTACCTCTTGTTCAAACTCTTATGTTTCTTTTCCCAAATGGTTATGAATTTATCATTAATAAGACTACTTTTCACTGGCCTCCTGGCCATTCCAATTTCATACCTCATTATTTGTTGTGCTAATATCTTTCTTTGTTAGTACCCCAAGTTATAATTGTATTATGATTCATATTATAATATAGGTCAAATTCATATTTGAATTTGGCCTCAACATAGAAAGAAAAACATATTGGTAAGTGGACATACCATTGCTAAATTTTATTTTCATACTCCTACTTCTCTCCTAGAATAATTTGGACCACCTATTTAGAAGGGTTTTTCTCCTCTATTTTGTATATCTTGTCATAAGTTCAAAAGACATACAAAGCCTTGAATTCAACTTACCTTTAGAATTATCCCTTAGGATCATATGAGAAAATATCCTTCAACTACTTGAGTCTTATACTTATTTTATTTTTCTCAATGACTAGATGGAACTCTTATAGATTTGGGATAGTTTTCATGATTTTTTGGTTAAAGGGGTAGAGAATTTTATTTTTCTATCCTCTAAAGTAATTCTAGTTGAAATAGTTTAGTTGCCTCATGTATTCTAGGTTGAAAAAGTAATTTGATACATATGCATCCAACTCAAAGGGCATAGCTAAGAAGTCAAATAGGAGCATAAATGGTCTATGCCTTCCATAGTAGAAATTTCATTCATCTATTATTTAAACTTCAACATGTTTTGGACCTCCTCTAAGAGTCTTAGGACTCTTCCCTTTAGTTTGACCATTATAAAATGATATGATATCTTCTTCAGTTCTTGATAGGGTACATCTATCCATTATAAAGATAGTTTATTGACTAGATTTAGTTGAAGGGATGGAAATCATTCCTTATTTTGATACAAGATTAACCAAACTAGGTATTATGTATAGGTAAATTTATTGTTATCCTTAAAATCTCTTAGTTGTTTATTCATTTGGTCAACTATGTATCTTCCACAATCAATAATTTAGGAGTGGATTTTATAGTTTTCTACTATGTGAAGTGCAACATTTTCTTCATAAATTCATGCAATGGTCTTCTTCCCAACCACTATTGTAATATTTGATAGTACTAGTTGGATACCATACTTAAAGAGCTCCAATTATAATAGCATTATGAAGTTGAAAGTATTTTTTAGATCCTTTGAATGTAGAACTAAGAAGTACTTCCAATAATGCTAGATAAAATGGTAATAGTAGTCCTTTTATACCTTGGTATTACAAGTGACCCACATTATTGGATCATTTGCTATGCTAACCATATTTCTAATGTAATCCTCTCAAATGGATCACTCCTCTTCCTAGTATGATGTCTTAATGCTCTTCCCTTCAAAATCATATCTTACAAATAAGACTCTACTAGTTCAGGGTAGTTCCAAAACTAGGGCACCAAGTTTACTACCATGCCTAAGATTCATATCTAGCTTATGCTTCAAGAGTGGGTCATAGGCCCCAAATTGAACCTCCTTAACATTTCTTTTTTGACCTCTTCTAGAGAGTGTTTGAACTTTCCGTCATTTACCCTTCTATAGGTCTCATCAGACATTTCCTCTAGTATTCTAGGCGGAGGAGCACTCTTAGATTCTATTAGATTATAAAAAATCACTTCTAAAGTAGCACTTATGATAGCGAAGTATTATTATGATTTGAACATGGTTTTCTATATTGGAAAGGGCATAGGGGTAACTAGTGTATCTTAGATAGGTAGACTTACTAGGTTTCAACATAGTCCATTTGACATGCTCAACATAGCAATTGCCAAGGACTTGGTAAGTCTTTATGGATAATGATTGTCCACAATGATGTAGAAGTGAGGGACGCAATATTCTTCTCAATAGTTTTGATGTACGTCTTCTTCATAGTTTTGATGTATACAAATATATAAGTAGAAATTTTAATTATGTTAAGGGTTTTTAAACCCTTTACCCCTTATGACAACCCTACTACTAACATAAATGCACTAGGCAAGCAATCATCTCAAAATTGAGTTCATTTGTCTTTTCATAATTTTACCTCCATAAGCTTCAAGGAGTGATTCACTTGAGGGGTTGAGAAATTCATTTCACTACTAGAGTGATTCACTCCTTAATCTTTGACTTAAGAAAAAATTTCCAATTTTTTGCTAGTTAAAATTTTAGATAACAGGAAGAAAGGAAAAGAAGAAAAGGGGAGGCCTAAGTGCATTCTTAAGGTTTTCACTTAGAATTATTTTTAATTAATTAATTATATATATTTTTATTTTTTTCCAATTATTTGTCTCTATTGGTGATATTACATTATTTGGTCATGTAAAAGTTTAAGTGTGATTATTACTTTAGGGATTATTTAATATTTTAGTGTGAGTTTATTATTTAGGTTGAGTATGTGTCAAGGTGTGAAGTGCATGAGGTGTCAAGTAGGAAAGTGTGAGTTATGAAGTGTAAGGTGTCATGTGAGTAGGTGAAGAGTTGTGTGAAGTGTCATGTGTGAGAGTTATGTAATTATGAGATACTTTGTTATTATGATGAAGAACACAAGATTATACTGAGAGGGGGGTGAATAGTATAAGACCACTTTTTACTTTTTCTCTTAATTCAACTTTCAATTCAATATTATGCAGTGAATAGATAGCAGTATCAATAGCAGTAATCAAGACAATGCACAAAACACCATCCACAAAGTGACACAACAATTTACGTGGTTCACCCAATGTGGGCTACTCCACGGATAAAATATTTCACTAATTTTATCAACTCAAATTCTGGGAAAACCTTTCCCGCTTACAATGTTTATGGGCACCAACCCAAAGGAGATACCTTCCCCTAGCTCTGCTCTGCCTGGTGATCCTCTAGAAGACCTCTGCCTCCGCTGCCCTTAGCAAATGGAACTCTATCCACGTAAGACACCTGTCTTCCCTACTCTGGATGGAGACCTCTGTCCTCAACTCTATCACCTCAAAGCTGGTCCTCGAATTTGCACTAAACACAGTCCTTCGGTCTAGCACAAATGTCCTCTTCCTCTGTTCTGGTCTGCACCAAACACAGTCCTTCGATCTGGCACAAGTCTGTATTCAAATCTACACCAATATCTGTCCTCAACTGGTCCTCAAAGCTGGTTCATAAAAAATGGTTCACAAGCTTTCAATACAGCTTGCTTGATCTTCACCCAAGTCTTCACCAAGACTTGTCTCAGATCTACTTTGCAAGTTCTTAGAAGAACCTGCCCAAACTGCTCTACAAGCTTTAACAAAAGCTTGCTCAATGTTGTCCAACAATTTCTCACTGTTCTGTCATAGCTGCACTTGGTCAAAACCAACTTTGACACAGTCTTCGCAAACATAGCAACACTCAACACTCTGCGATTGAACTTCTTACTCTACGCATCAACTCGCCACTTTTGCGCTATCTACGTTGTTATGGCTACATCTCGCACACTTCGCTCGAATCGACTCGACTCGGTCTCTGTGCACCATGGACTTCACTTGCGCAAGTTTGATACACATTCAATTCATTCAATCTCGAAATAGCCCTCCTTTTATAGTATGAATTTCAAGATTAAAACCTTGATCTTAGTCGGCTGTAACCCTAAAATCCGTCGACTGCACAACCTTGAACTTCGTCGACTCAAAGTTAACTCTGTCGACTTCAACCACCTCTGTGGTTCTATAGCTTTTCTCGCGAAACTACAACATGTCGTGATATCGTGACACCTTTGCAACCGTACACTTTCTTTTGGCTGTT
The DNA here is from genome assembly GCA_028583015.1 of Wollemia nobilis. Classification (NCBI taxonomy): domain Eukaryota; kingdom Viridiplantae; phylum Streptophyta; class Pinopsida; order Araucariales; family Araucariaceae; genus Wollemia; species Wollemia nobilis. The sequence continues at coordinate 4,010,971 of JAQPPZ010011310.1, read as the reverse complement.
GTCACGATATCGTGACACTTTAGCCTTTGACGACTTTGACCAAGCTCTTGTCATAAAATCATGACACCCCTGACTCTATCAGCAACAACTTTGCTTCTGTCATGAAATCGTGACACTTCTGCCTCTGTTGACATCATATTTACTTCTGTCATGAAATCATGACCCTTATATCTTCATGGCCTTCTTCTTTGCTTTTGTCATGAAATCGCAACACTTTTGCCTCTTGACGTCATCTTCAATTCTGTCACAAAATCGTGACCCTTCTGTCTTCATGGCCTTCCTCTCTGCTTTTGTCACGAAATCGTGACACTTTTGCTACCTTGAGCTTCTTTCTGCCTTACACCCACGAAACTAGAACATGTCATGAAATCATGACGCTTTTGTCTTCATAGCCTTCCTCTTTGCTTCTGTCACGAAATCGTGACACTTTTCCTATAGAAGACTTGCTTCCAGTTTCTGTCATGAAATCGTGACACTTTCTCCATCCATACGCTTTTATTTTATCCTGTCACAAAATCATGACATCTTCATCTGCTAGCTTCTTCACTTCTGCCTGTCATGAAATCGTGACACTTTCTGCATCTATATGCTTTTCTTTCATCCTGTCATGAAATCGTGACGCTTTCAGCTTCCAAAAGCTTTCTTTGCAACCTGTCTTGAAATCGTGATGCTTCTCATTTCAGACTCTTCCCTTTGCTGCATGTCGCGAAATTGTGATAGTTCTCACTTCAAGCTTTTCAGCATGTCATGAAATCGTGACAGTCCTCACTTCATCTTTTGCAGCATGTCACGAAATCGTGACTGTTCTCACTTCGAACTCTGCAGCATGTCACGAAATCATGACACTTTCCACCTTGCTCTCCTTCTCTACCAACATGTCACGAAATCATGACAGTTTTGCCAGCTTCTTCTCTCTCTTCCAACGTGTCGCGAAATCATGACAGTTTTGCCAGCTTCTTCTCTTTCTTCTCGCATGTCACGAAATCATGATAGTTTTTCCAGCTTCTTCTCTCTCTTCTCGCATGTCGCGAAATCATGACAGTTTTGTCGACACTTTCTCTCTCCTCTAAAATGTCATGAAATCATGACAATTTTTCTAGCACTTTCTCTCTCCTCTAATATTTCGCGAAATCGCGACAGTTTTTCCAGCCTGTTGCATACTTTTTCTAACTTGTCTTTTTCTTTGATCTTTTGCAAATGGGCTACTATGATCTTCTTGGAGACCCACTGTCCATGCTTTGAATAATCTGACATTGAATCAAATTCCTTCAAGAGCTTCTTGACATCAATGACAACTTCTACATTTGAGCAAAGGCAATGTACCCAAGGTACCCAAAATTGCCAATAATCTCCCCCTTTGTCATTGATGGCAACTCTTCACTAAAAAATCATCTCAAGAGCCAAAACTGAAACCAACTATGCAAACAACTGAGAGCTGCCTTTGAAGTTTTGCTCCCCCTGACTTGAAGCTCTTCTCTTCACTTGAAACTCTCCCCCTTTCTCATATCTCTCCCCCTTTGTCATCAATGGCAAAGGGTCACCTTTGGGGCTCGGGACTAAGAATGAGCCTCTTAGCTTAGTCCCTCCCCCACCTCCTGATGAGGTGATTAAAATAGGGGTGGGAGTAAAACTCCCATTAGGCACTGATCATCATCAGCGTCTATAACTTCCTTCTTGGGCCTTCTCTTGAACTCTTTGTCCATATTCTTGTTCTTATCACTGTTCTTGCTCTTGTTCTCATCCCTGTTCTTGTCCACGCCTTGATCCTTGGACCTGTTTATACCTCTGTTCCTGTTCCTATTTTTGTACTTTGGAAGATCAGCTCTACACTGTCTAGCTGTGTGACCATCATTGTTGCACTTATAACAAGTAATAATGTTATTTCTTTTAGGCATACCTATTCTTTGAATCTGCCTGTTATGACTAACCGTGTTCCTGTTATTAGCCTTGTAGAAAATTGCCTTATGCCCAAACTGATTACAAGAGTAGCAATACCCTTGAAAGAAATTGCTACCTCTGAAACCATCATTTACCTTCCTTACTTGAGTCATGCAATGTGAAGCCATGTGGCCAAACCTCGTGACACGCAAAACATCTCGCCATTGAAATTTTCTTTTAAATGACCTTCTGGGTCCCGAGAAACTTCTTCTTCGCATTCTGAATTCTGTTTTCTATTTCTATGCATCTATCACTCATCGAACTCTTGATCTCTGAAATACTCTCTTCATCGAACTCTCTTCCTTTTGAAATCTCTTGCTAGATTCCCCAACCTGTTCCTTGTGCGGCTTAACAAAACCGAGACCTATTTTATCTGTTGGTTTTCTTTGACCTTTGATGAGAGACTTAACCCTTTTGGAGCTATCTTGAAACCTGTACAACTTATCCTTGTACTCTTTAGTTTCCACTTCCAAAGAAGCCATTTTCTGTTCCAACTCATTATACTGAAGAATCTTAGACTCTAACTCATCCTTGAGTTCTTGTGTCTTAGCCATAGAGAAGTCAAGACTTTCTATAAGATCATCTCTCTCCATACAACATTCATCTAACTTATCCTTGAGTCTGGCATTCTTCTTTATTTCCTTTTTCAAAGCACTAAGAGCATTAGTAAGTTCACTTTCAAGATCCTCTATTTGTTTGCTTTCAGAATTATCAAAGCCTTTTTCAGATTTCTTATCACTAGAGATGCCACCCTTTTCAAAAACCATACATGCATTTTCCTTATAGTTTTCTGAAGCATCCTCATACATACTCAAAACCAAATCATTATTTGTACAATCATCCTCAAGGTGACCAAAATTTCCACACCTAAAACATTTCATGATAATGAATCTATGTTTTGGTTCTTCCTCTTTTTCTGATATGAACAACATCTCATTTTCAGTATCACTTGAAGAACTTTCACTATCACTACTAGAACACTTACTTGCTTTGTCTAGGTATAAAATCTTCTTGTGCTTGTGAGAATACCTCTTTCCTTGATTGCTGCGCTCATCTTTGTTTTTCCTATGATGCTTGTGCTTTTCAGAATCCTTGCTCTTAGAATCCTATATATCTTCATCACTTTCATTCTTGGAAATAGTACAGTCAGTAGCATAATGACCAAATTTCCCATAGTTGAAACATCTTATATTTTTCATGCTTTTGTGCTTTCTAGAGAACTTGCCTTTCTTGCTGTAATATGCCTCTTCATCACTAGAAGACTCATCACTCTCTTGAAGCTATTTACCCTTGGATTTCTTGGTAGCCTTGAAAGCTACCTCTTTCTTGACATCAACCTTCACTTGAGTTCTCAACTCAAATGCTGCAAGTATACTATGGAGCTCATCCTTTTTCAATTTATCCAAATATTTAGCTTCCTCAATAGCAAAAATATTTTCACTAAATCTATTAGGAAGAGATCTTAAAATCTTATCACAAACATCATTTTCAGCAAGCTCAAGACCTAAGTCTTTCATGGAGTTAACAACCTCATCCATATGAAGCATGTAGTCACTAATATTTTCATCATCATTCATCTTGAGTTGTTCAAACATACCTTTGAAGTGTCTCAACTTGGCCTTTTGGACATTTACATCACTTGTGTGAACCACCTATAGCTGTTTCCACATTTCACTAGTTGTCTTGCAGTGAATCACCTTGGTAAGATCTACCTTCTGTAAACCCTTCAAGATTGCATTCATTGCTTTTGAATTGCTATGATGTAGGAGCCTGTCTTCTTTAGTATAAGGACCATTTTTAGGAATAGTGTACCCGTATTCAATCACTTCCCAAACCTCATTCCCAAGAGCCATTAGATGAACCTTCATCCTTGCACTCCAAAGACCAAAATCTGATCCATCAAGAATAGGTGCTGCATTGCCACTTGAATAATCCATTGTGTTCTTTGCTAGCTTTTCCTTCAAGCTGTTAAACTTTTTGAAGGCACCCACTCTGATACCAAATGAAGAACACAAGCTTATACTGAGAGGGGGGGTGAACAGTATAAGACCACTTTTTACTTTTTCTCTTAATTCAACTTTCAATTCAATATTATGCAGTGAATAGATAGCAGTATCAATAGCAGTAATCAAGACAATGCACAAAACACCATCCACAAAGTGACACAACAATTTACGTGGTTCACCCAATGTGGGCTACTCCACGGATAAAATATTTCACTAATTTTATCAACTCAAATTTTGGGAAAACCTTTCCCGCTTACAATGTTTATGGGCACCAACCCAAAGGAGATACCTTCCCCTAGCTCTGCTCTGCCTGGTGATCCTCTAGAAGACCTCTGCCTCCGCTACCCTTAGCAAATGGAACTCTATCCACAGAAGACACTTGTCTTCCCTGCTCTGGCTGGAGACCTATGTCCTCAACTCTATCACCTCAAATCTGGTCCTCGAATTTGCACTAAACACAGTCCTTCGGTCTAGCACAAATGTCCTCTTCCTCTGTTCTGGTCTGCACCAAACACAGTCCTTCGGTCTGGCACAAGTCTGTCTTCAAATCTGCACCAATCTCTGTCCTCAACTGGTCCTCAAATTTGGTTCATAAAAATGGTTCACAAGCTTTCAATACAGCTTGCTTGATCTTCACCCAAGTCTTCACCAAGACTTGTCTCAGATCTGCTTTGCAAGTTCTTAGAAGAACCTGCCCAAACTGCTCTACAAGCTTTAACAAAAGCTTGCTCAATGCTGTCCAACAATTTCTCACTGTTCTGTCACAGCTGCACTTGGTCGAAACCAACTTTGACACAGTCTTCGCAAACACAACAGCACTCAACACTCTATGATCGAACTTCTCACTCTACGCATCAACTCGCCACTTCTGCGCTATCTATGTTGTTATGGTTGCATCTCGCACACTTCGCTCGAATCGACTCGACTCGATCTCTGCGCACCACGGAATTCACTTGCACAAGTTTGATACACATTCAATTCATTCAATCTCAAAACAACCCTCCTTTTATAGTATGAATTTCAAGATTAAAACCTTGATCTTAGTCGGTTGTAACCCTAAAATCCGTCGGTTGCACAACCTTGAACTTCGTCGGCTCAAAGTTAACTCTGTCGGCTTCAACCGCCTCTGTGGTTCTATAGCTTTTCTCGTGAAACTACAACATGTCGTGATATCGTGACACCTTTGCAGCCATACACTTTCTTTTGCCTGTTGTCATGATATCGTGACACTTTAGCCTTTGACGACTTTGACCAAGCTCTTGTCGTGAAATCGTGACACCCCTGACTCTATCAACAAAAAATTTGCTTCTGTCATGAAATCATGACACTTCTACCTCTACTGATGTCATCTTTACTTCTGTTGTGAAATTGTGACCCTTCTGTCTTCATGGCATTCTTTTCTGATTTTGTCGTGAAATCATGACACTTTTGCCTCTGCTGATGTCATCTTCAATTCTATCATGAAATCATGACCCTTTTGTCTTCATGGCCTTCCTCTCTGCTTTTGTCATGAAATCGTGACACTTCCACTACCTTGAGCTTCTTTCTGCCTTACACCCGTGAAACTGGAACATGTCATGAAATCGTGACACTTTTGTCTTCATAGCCTTCCTCTCTGCTTCTGTTGTGAAATTGTGACACTTTTCCTATAGAAGACCTGCTTCCAATTTCTGTCATGAAATCATGACACTTTCTCCATCTGTATGCTTTTATTTTATCCTATCACAAAATCGTGACATCTTCATCCACTGACTTCTTCACTTTTGCCTGTCATGAAATCGCAACACTTTCTGCATCCGTATGCTTTTCTTTCATCCTATCACGAAATCGTGACACTTCTCAGCTTCTGAAAGCTTTATTTGCAACCTGTCGCAAAATCGTGACGCTTCTCATTTCAGACTCTTCCCTTTGCTGCATGTCATGAAATCATGACAGTTCTCACTTCGAGCTTTTTAGCATGTCGTGAAATCGTGACAGTCCTCACTTCGTCTTTTGTAGCATGTCACGAAATCGTGACTGTTCTCACTTCGAACTTTACAGCATGTCGTGAAATTGTGACACTTTCCACCTTGCTCTCCTTTGCCAACATGTTGTGAAATCACGACAGTTTTGCCAGCTTCTTCTCTCTCTTCCAACATGTCACGAAATCATGACAGTTTTGCTAGCTTCTTCTTTCTTCTCGCATGTTGCAAAATTGTGACAGTTTTGCCAGCTTCTTCTCTCTCTTCTCGCATGTCACGAAATCGTGACAGTTTTTTCGACACTTTCTCTCTCCTCTAAAATGTTGCAAAATCGTGACAGTTTTTCTAGCACTTTCTCTCTCCTCTAATATGTCATGAAATCATGATAGTTTTTCCAGCCTACTACATACTTTTTCTAACTTGTCTTTTTCTTTGATATTTTGCAAATGGGCTACTATGATCTTCTTGGAGACCCACTGTCCATGCTCTGAATAATCTGACATTGAATCAAATTCCTTCAAGAGCTTCTTGACATCAATGACAACTTCTACATTTGAGCAAAGGCAATGTACCCAAGGTACCCAAAATTGCCAACATATGAGAGAAGAGGAAAGGTCAAGAGATATGCATATGAAGAGTCTCATGAAATTATATATTGATGACAAAGCTCTGTATTATGCATCGAAATAATAATGCATTTATACACGCTATTCTAGATTTTTATCAATATTATTTTTCAGTATTTTATGTGTGCATTATTCTGTGAGAACTATTGTGATCCTATGTAAATTATCCTATGAATATTATTGGGTCCATTTTCTAACATGGTATCAGAGCCACATTGAGTGGACTTCATGATAGCCACTTCGAGTGAAAGAATTATATTGATAAAGAGATTGCAGTGATTGAATGTCTTGTGATATTATCCTTCATATTTGTTAATAGTGGTATCAGTGCCACTGTGTTGTGGACAAATAAGAAGAGACTTGTTGGTTACAAGATATTTTTCTTAAATCTAAGCAAAGAATAGACTTGGTGGATACCACACATTTTTATTACATCTAGAATTGAAGGAAAATACTCTATTGGGAGCAGAAGATTGAATATTGAATATTGGAGATTGAAGAAGAAAATAAAGTAGAAGAAATAAGAAAGAAGTTGGGCTGAGGTCACTCAAATATTGAAGAGAAGGGCTAAGATCACCCAAATTTTAGAAGATGAGAAAAATTTCTAGGTAAGGTAGATTTGATTTAAAGAAAGTAAATTTTTAATTATTTGGAAGAATTAATATTGGTGTTAGAGATATAAGAAGAATATTTTTGAAGAAAAAAAATTACAGGAGTGATAATAAGAATTGGAAAGTTTTTTGAAGAAAGAAGAAAATAAATCTGCAAGGAATAAATTAAAGTGAATTGATATTTGGAGGAAGAAAAATTATTTGCTAGAAGTTACATTTATTGGAAGAAGCCATAACTGTTTAAGGAACCATAATCGATAGCAACAACTTAATACCAATGGGCTTGCAAAAAAATCAAGTGAGTTTCAATAATATTAATTTATCAAAGCTTGAAAGAAAGAGAAATAATATGTTTAAAAAAAGGAAGAAAAGTATCCATAAATCTAGAACATGCAGGTAAATGGAAAAGTGTTACATGTAGGTTAAATTTGAAGGAATAAAGCATTTTAAAAATAACATACATACTAACACACAGTTTCATAGTGGAACTCTTTCTATACTTGAATACATTGACGAGGAAGAATTATTTTATATTTTAAGTTGGGATTGCAAGGTGAATGACTCACTGTTACTAGTGGTAGGTGGTAATAATGATATAATTTGAGTTATTGATGCTACAAATATACTTATAAAGAACTTAGATAAAGGAATAATTGGAAGGAATGGGCATCATTTTGAATAAAGAATTTGGCATGGAAGTAAAATGGAGAGAGATCGTAGCAAAGAAGTAGCTAGGATTTCTAGTATTGATAAGAATTGTTTAAAAGAGATAAGCATGAAGAGCCACATATTAAGTCTAAAGATTGGGTAGCTGATGAAATGCATTCTCAAATTGAAGAAAAGCTTCAGTGAACTCTAGATTCACCAACTCAATGACTTGATTTGTTGCAAGAATTATTCAAAAACATAGCACAAGCTGAGGCTATCATGTTTGATCAGAGTGAAGATATGATAAAACCTAAAGAAGATGGAATGAAAATATATCCTTTATTTTATGAAGTACTTGCTGAATACTATGTGAAAATACCAAAAAATAGAAAGCTTATTCTCCATTTGATTGTCTAACTTTGGAGTTAGTCATTTGCATCACAAATATTTGTTCTTCTATTTTACAAATGGCTATTTGATTTATCACCTAAGAAGTCAAAAGGGTTTCTATGATATGCATATATTTTTATTTGGGGTGTTGTGTTTAAGTATGAGAAAAGTATTTTGACTGAGTCTAAAGAAGAAATAAATTTTTTATCTAGAAATGTTAAGGAAATTAGAAAATTTATCATAGTAGTCAATTTTTTTTGCTCTGGAACAACAATATCATGTGGTAGAGATATTGAAGTCAGAAAATAGATATTTTACAATTAATTCTATCATTAGAGTATTTCAAATATTTTGGGGTATCATTGCATGTTGATTTTTCAATTTTTTTTGAGAAAAGTGGATATAAGAATGAATCACCATCATTATCGCCTACACAAATGGCACCATAGAAGGTCATACCAAAATTAGTCTAAGCTAAGATGGTTATTTATATAGGAGACTTAAATTACTATTTGAATGATACTTCTTATTAGAACGTCATTGATAGTATTAAACAAAAAGATCTTAAGTCTCTCATAATGAAGAAGATGTGCCTAATAATCTACCACATCATGATTCTCAAAAGAAAAATTAAGGTGCCATATGTGCTGAAGTTTTTCAATTATGAGCTAATATATTCTCTTATGGAGATAAAAGGTATACTTTTTGATTTAAACCAAACAACAAGACATGATGAGCTTGGCCATGAAACATTGCAGAACTTATTGCTATAAAATTACTTAGATATATCTATGTTGGAAATTTTGAGTATATTGTGTTGTCATTGATGTCATAGGTTGATGACATTGGTTGTCATTGATGTCAAAGAAAAATAGGTGAGAATAATTTTCAAAGGGTACATGAGGCAATATGGAAGCAAGAAAAAGACAAGGTTCTTCATGGTTGTGTGAGCAAGAAAAAGACAAGGCATCCTCCATGGTGGTATTTGCAAAGGAAAAATAAAAGGTTTAATTGATTTACCATGGTGGTACTTGCAAAGGAAAAATAAAATGTTTCATGGTGGTAAAGGTTTAATTGATTTACCATGGTGGTACTTGCAAAGAAAAAAAGAAAATGTTTCATGGTGGTAAAGACTTTATCTTAAGAAAAAGGCCCAAAGAAGAAAAATAAATTATAATATTTAAATCTATCTAGATTTAAAATATTATAATAATTAAAAATTAAATGGTGAGCACCAAAGGTTAAGGTTGAAAATCAAACATTTCTCATGCACCGATGTCAAGGTCAAAAGTAAACATTTGCATATTTAAGGTAGGTAAATTGCAATGCTAAGGAGGAAAAAATAATTCGAAGAGTGTGCACCTTTGTGATTCGTTCGTTCATGACAGAATAGGAGAAGAAGACAAGGCACATATTCATGTTTTGAGGTAGAGTGCATGGACAAGTAGAAGGGGCAGTGAACATTGGTTCCATCTGGGTAGCTAGCCTATATGGTAGAACCCTTGATACTAAGGAGTGGTAGAGGGGAGATCTCGATTTTAAGACACGACAAAGGCAGAGTGATAAAGTTTTATTCGTAAAAGCTTTTCACATAAGAAATCATGCATAAGACGAAGTGCATGTAATTTAGGTTCTATGTGGGTGGCTAGCCCATGCGGTGGCCTAGACAAAGCTAGGGCATGGGCCATCAAGCGGTGTAGGTTCGAATCACAATGGTGACAACACGTGGAGACAAGTTTTTTCATGAAATAAATATTTGCCAAAGTCTAAGGTATGCGGTTGCTTAGGGAGTCATAAGGTCATTATTTTATTTTTAATTTTTGGATTAAAAGGGACAGCGTGGAGTTTTAATTTTTGAATTAAAATGGGGATAGCATGGAGTTTATAATTCAGATTGCTAGTGCTATGTGTGTGAAGCGAGTTGCATTAAAAAAAACACATACAATCCACTGAAAACCAGAAATGCTAAAAGGAGCCAAAGCTTTCCATTACTTTCATGCTAATAATGAGGATCCCAAAAGAAGAGCCCTTTTACAATTTTGAAAATTCCTACTTATGCCCTATTTTCCCCTTTTTTCCCACCTAAAACTTGAAATTTCAAATTTGAAATTTGGGGCAACTTGCGGAGGTCATAACTTCACGCTCGTTGACCCGATTGACTATTACAACATATTTTTGAAATGGGCATGAAACGAGCTAAGCGGGGCGATCATTGGCTCTTCGTGCCAAGGCTCGCGTCTAGCCGAAAATCCTCAAATTCGACCTCTAAGACCTTTAAAAATCTCCTGCAAGAAAAACTAGTTTTACTAGTTTTTACAAAATTAAACAATTACAATATTTTTTGGGTGATGCAAGATCACTTTTACACCATTGGATGCTCTTGCATCAGACACCCAGGGTAAATTGAGAAGTGACCTTCACTTCTTTGTTGTTGGAAGAAAACCAAGGCGTTCAACCTCAGCCTTCGACAACCAAGATGAATCTTCAACAGGCCTGCCCTTCCACTTAACCAGATATTCTGCATACTACCTATTTCTTGTGCTTTTGCCTACATGGGTATCTAGGACCTCTTCTATCTCTTCTATATCTGGAGTAGATGTGGGAATACTCCACAATTCTGTGATTGGTCCGCCATTATTGTCACCTTCATGATATTCTGCCAAATCTGAAATGTTGAACACAGGTGATATATTCAGCCCACTTGGCAATTCTACCTCATAGGCATTCCTTGAATCCCGTTTCCCTATGACTCTGCATGGTCCAAAATTCTTCATTTTTAACTTGTTGTAGGTTTTAGCAAGAAATATTTCCTTTCTCAAGTGAACCATAACTTGATCTCCCACTTGGAACTCCTTAAGTCATCGCTTCTGGTCTGCTCTTGTCTTGTCTTGAGTGTTCATCTTGTTGATATTTTGCTTCACTTCATCATGCAGGCTATTCAAGTGCTCTACAAAGTCCTCAGCCTCAACATTGCTCTTTTCCCCTCTGTCCATATTTCTCAACTCGAAAGCATTCCTTGGGCTGCTCCCATACACAATATGGAATGGGGATTTATTAGTACTCCTATTGACAAAATTATTGTATGCAAATTTTGCCTGTGGCAAAACCAAATCCCATCCCTTGGGCTTATCTCCTACCAAGCACCTCAGTAGATTGCCCAAACTTCTGTTCACCACCTCTGTTTGTCCATCAGTCTGTGGGTGGTATGCAGAACTAAATTTTAGGTCTGTCTTCAATTTCTTCCATAGGGTCCTCCAGAAATACCCAACAAACTTGGTATCCCTATCAAAAATGATACTCTTTGGTAGACCATGTAGGCGTACCACCTCTTTGAAAAACAACCCTGCAACATGAACTGCATCATTAGTTTTTTGGCAGGGAATAAAATGTGCCATCTTCGAAAACCTATCAACCACCACAAATATGGAGTCATTCCTCCTCTGTGTCCTTGGTAAGCCAAGAACAAAATCCATGTTGATGTCCTCCCATGGCCTATCTGGTACAGGTAACGGCTGATATAATCCAGTGTTCTGTCTCACACCCTTGGCCATCTGGCATACTCTGCAACTCTGTACAAACTTCTTCACATCTTGCTGCAACTGTGGCCAATAGTAGTTCTCACTAACGAGGGCAATGGTCTTATCTCGACCAAAGTGTCCAGCCAACCCTCCATTGTGCTTCTCCTTGACCAGATTCTCCCTCATTGAACTCCTTGGAATGCATAATTGATTTCCTCTGAACAACATCCCATCTTGGATTAGAAAATCCAACCACTTAGTCTTGTCTAAAGTAACAGGTGCTAAGCAAGCCCTCCAAGCCTCTGCAAAATCAGGATCTTCAGGGTACAAACCCTTAAGTTCGTCAAACCCTACAACTTCCACCTTCATTTTTGTCAACAAACACTGCCTTCTACTTAAGGCATCTGCAACTCTGTTTGACTTCCCACTCCTATGCTTCAACACAAAGGTATAACTCTGTAGAAACTCAACCCACTTTAAGTGCCTCTAATTTAGCTTCCCTTGGCTATTAATATACTGTAAGGCCTGATGATCAGTATATAGAACAAACTCTTTTGGCAACAAATAATGCCTCCACTTCTTTAGAGCCTGAACTATAGCATAAAACTCTTGATCATATACAAAATACTTCTTCCTAGCATCATTGAGTTTCTCACTAAAATAAGCAACAGGTTTACTTTCTTGACTCAACACAGCTCCTATGGCACTACCACTAGCATCACAGTCTACCTGAAATACCTTATTGAAATCTGGAAGTGCTAAAATAGGTTGTTCTGTGACCTTATTTTTCAACATATCAAAGCTCTTATCTGCTCCTAAGGTCCACTTAAATTCTTTCTTATCCCCTCTCATTGTTTATGTTAGGGGTGCACAAATACTGCTGAAATTTCTAATAATTTTTTTGTAAAAACTTGCTAGACCATGAAATGATCTTACCTCAGTTATGCTCCTTGGAGTAGGCCATTCAATGATAGCCCTCACCTTTTTTGGGTCCATTTTTAGACCTTCAGCTGAGATAACAAATCCCAGATACACTAACTCCTTCACAAAACTGCACTTCTTCAAATTAATCAGCAATTGCTCCTCCTTCAACTTCTCAAAAACTCTTCTGATATGCATCAGATGCTCTTCTAGGGTCTTGCTAAATATTAAAATGTCATCCAAATAGACAATGATGAATTTTCCTAAAAACTCCTTCAATACCTCATTCATCGGCCGCATGAATGTGCTTGGTGCATTGGTTAGCCCAAATGGCATGACCAACCACTCATACAAACCCTCTCTGGTCTTGAAGGTTGTCTTCCACTCATCCCCTTCTCTGACATGAATTTGATGGTACCCACTCTTCTAGGTCAATCTTTGTGAAGTACTTGGCTCCACTCAAACAGTCCATAATGTCATCCATCCTTGGCAATGGGAACCTATATTTTATGGTGATCTTGTTAATAGCTCGGGAGTCTGTACACATTCTCCACTCTCCATATTTCTTTGGTGCTAGTACTGCAGGTACTGCACATGGACTCAGGCTCTCCTGAATCAGTCCCTTTTTTAGCAACTCTTGGACTTGTCTGTTTAGCTCCTCACTTTCTACAGGAGTCATTCTATGGGCTGCCTTATTGGGTAAACTAGATCTTGGTACCAAATCTATATGGTGACTGATCTTCCTCATTGGTGGCAAACCCTCTGGTACATTATCTGATATAATATCTAGAAATTCTTCTAACAGACCTGAGACTTCTATTGGGGTATCTTTGCATTCTTCTTCCCTAACTCTAGGAATTAATGCATAGCACATATGCTCATGTTTCAAACCATCCAAAAACCTTCTACCTTCAACTAAATAGATTTTGGCACTACTACATACCTTTTCGTCCACCTCCTTTAGGGGCTTCAGCTTATGGCGCACTCCATTCTTTGTTAGGGAGTAAGTGTTGGCACGCCCATCGTGCATTGCACATCGATCAAACTGCCATGACCTTCCCAATAGCAAATGGTAAGCATCCATAGGCAGGATGTCACACAGGACCTCATCACGGTAATTCCCAATATTAAATTTTACCAAGCACTGCTCACTGACCAAAGCCCTATGGTCCTTCTGCAACCACGCAATCCGATATGGATGCGGGTGTCTCTTCCTCTCTAACTATAGTTTGGTAACCATTCCTTCTGCAACTAGGTTATCCGTGCTACCATTATCTATGATAACATTACAGACCTTACCTGCACATTTACACCTTGTGCAAAATAAGCTCTTCCTCTGATCTGGATCTTTCTCCTCATTCAGCAAGGCTCTCCTTGTTATCAGTACTTCTCCTCTTTTTGCTTCTTTAGAGTGCTCAGATTCAACACCTTCATCAACAATAGCAGCTCGGGCATTACCTTCAGGCCTCCTATTTGTTCCTCCTTGGTGTTGTGGACACTCGTATGCTCGATGTCCTTCTTCTCCATAGTGGAAATAGGTTCCACGAAATCCTCCTCTTCCAAACCCTCGTCCAGACCTTCCTCTTCCTCTCTGGTAACCATTATTTTGGTAGTTATTATTCTGCTCACGGGGGCGGTAAGCATTTTCTCCCTTATGGTCTTGACTGTTGCTTGTATCCCTAGTTTTCTTTTGGTCCTCATTCCATCCTCCATTTGTTCTCCCACCAGTTCTTCCACCATGACCTCTTCCTCTCTGTTTGCTTTCAAACCTCTTGTTCAACTTCTCTTCTACCTTCAAGGCAAACTGGTAAGCATCTTCAATGGTGGTCATCCTGACCAGACTCAACTCTTCTTGAATACTTGCTCTTAACCCATTAATATAATGGGCTACCTTCTCCTTGTTGGCCTCAGAATGGCCTATTCTAATCAGGATCTTATAGAACTCCTCTATATATTCTTTGATAGACTTACTCGATTGTCTCAAACCCTGCATTTTCTTGAGCAGATCCAACTCGTAATCAGCTGGAATAAATTGTCTCTTCAACTTCTCCACCATCCGCTCCCACCTTGTTATCCTTTCTTTTCCTCTTTTGTTTTTGTCTAGCTGCACTCCCTTCCACCATATGCTAGCATGACCCTTCAGCTTGGTCTTAGCAAACTTGACCCTCTCGGGATCTTCTACCTCCTCATACTCGAAGTATTCCTCCATGTCATTGATCCAGTCGATCAACTCTTATGGGTTGAGATTTCCAGAATATGTGGAGACATCAAACTTTGGTCTCTTTCCAATCTGTGATATGGCCTTATACAATCTGGCTTGTGCAGGATCTACTACCTCTTCTTCTTCTTCTTCGAACTGGGCCTCTTCTTCTTCAGCTTCATCTTCACTCCCTTCTTCTCTCCTTGGCTCAAACCCTCTATGCAGCTCCTCTTGCAGAGCTTGAACTTGCCTCTGCAAAGATCTAAAATCTTCTTCTGGCACCATATTTCTCCCACCACCATGGTTTCTTCGTGGAGGCATTCTTCTCACTTCTCCCACAAACCCTAACCACAGATCCTGGTGTAAACTGCCTCACGTTCGATGCTCTATTTACACACTCAGGAACTCTCGCTCTGATACCACTTGAAGCAGAGTTGCATTAAAAAAAACACATACAATCCACTGAAAACCAGAAATGCTAAAAGGAGCCAAAGCTTTCCATTACTTTCATGCTAATAATGAGGATCCCAAAAGAAGAGCCCTTTTACAATTTTGAAAATTCCTACTTATGCCCTATTTTCCCCTTTTTTCCCACCTAAAACTTGAAATTTCAAATTTGAAATTTGGGGCAACTTGCGGAGGTCATAACTTCGCGCTCGTTGACCCGATTGACTATTACAACATATTTTTGGAAATGGCATGAAACGAGCTAAGCGAGGCAATCCTTGGTTCTTTGCACCAAGGCTCACGTCTAGCCAAAAATCCTCAAATTCGACCTCTAAGACCTTTAAAAATCTCCTGCAAGAAAAACTAGTTTTACTAGTTTTTACTAGTTTTTACAAAATTAAACAATTACAATATTTTTTGGGTGATGCAAGATCACTTTTACACCATTGGATGCTCCTGCATCAGTGTAGTGCATAAAATAAAGTGATGTTATAATGGTCATGTTGGAAATTTGAAGTGCATTGAAATATTTTATTTCAAGTAGGAGGTATAAGGTATATATGAAAAATTCATGTGTGTAATTTGTGGCTTTGTTGTGTTGAATATTAGTTTGCAGGGTTAGGAGTAATAAGGTGTGATAAGTTTCTTGACATATTATTGTAATTCTTGCATGGTAAAAGGAAGATATGAAAGGTTTTGTTGAGTATTAATGCTTTATTTTTTGAGAACAAAAGAAGGGACTTAGAGCATCATTTTTATATTTCATTGTGCACATTCTTTTGAGAAGAAAGTTCATGTGGAAGTTTTGAGAAAGTACCTTGCTATCTAACCCTTGAAGTGGCACAAGAAATATTGGTTGTTTGTGAGACAGGTTCTTGAGAACATTTCTTCATCAAAGCAAATTAAGAGGTATGAGGATATTACTCACTATTTGAGGTATTTAGTTGGGCATATCTTTTGATGTTATAAGGAGGAGATATAAGGATTAAGTTCATGTGCATGGTTGGAAATATTTGAGATAGGATTTGTGCTTCATTATTTGAACTCAATTGTTGAATGAGATTGGATACACTTGAGCTAGGATTTGTGAAACAAATTATGCATCCTAGTTGAAAGAAATTAGAAGCACTTGTGTTAGGATTTGTGAAAAAATTGTGCTTCATTGTTTGAGTGGATTTGTGAAGCTCTTAGGCATTGGTTTGAGTGATATTGAAAGTGAATGTGCAAGTGTTAGAAATAATATTAGTGAAGTAAAGTTATACACCATTTTGATTTGATTTGAAAGGGATTTTGCAAGAGGTAGAGATTGGATTAAATGAAAGCAATATTTGTGAATGTGAAGAACATATTGAGTATTTGATAGTACATTTCTGATGCAGGAGCATCCGGCAGCACCAGCAGTAGAAGCATCAAGTTGCGGGAGAGCCACTCCTGAAGAGTCAGCTCGAAAAGAAGAGGAAGAAAGAAAGAAAAATTTTGCTAAGGCAAAATCCGAAAAGTGTAGCGAAATCGCGACGCGATTTCGCAGTGGAAGAGGAGGCGTAGTTGGAAAAATGTCACGAAATTGTGACATGTCACAAAATCGTGACATGTCGCAGAATCATGACAGCAGAGCAATGGCGAGGCGAAGGCAGTGGAAAGTCACGATTTTGTGACATGTCACAAAATCATGACTGTCGCGAAATCGCGACAACGGAGCAGCGAAGAGGCTAAAGTGCAGAATGGTAGCGAAATCACGACGGCGCGATTTTGCGATGTCGCAAAATCGTGACGTCGGAGTAAAGACTCAGCGGGAGTTGGCAAGGAAGTGAAGGCAAAGGCGGAGGCGGAAGTTGAACCAGAGAGAGAATGCAGTAGTGAAATCACGACGTCGCGATTTTGCGACGTCGTAAAATCATGACGTCTTTTGAAGGATGAGGCAAGGTGGTAGAACGGTCACGATATCGCGACGTCACGATATCGCGACAAGTTTCTCAGCAGAGGAGCGAGCGTCAAAACGGTCACGATATCACAACAAAAATTTGAAAAGCAAGCATGGAGGCAAAAAGGTCGTGATATCGTGACATGTCGCGATATCGCGACCAAAATGGGCAGAGAGCGCAGGGTGGCCAGAACGTCGCAATATCGCGACATGTCACGATATCGCAACGGAGAGAGAAAAAGGCACGAGAGGAGAAAGAGTTGGCGGGAACGACATTTTTGGGGACCGTTCAAAGACGACATGTGGCAGAAGCTGAAGTTAAAGCGGGGGGATTACCCAGGAGCGCGGGAGACAAAGAGGATGGGTCGCGCAGAGAATCTGACAGGGATCATCAGTGACAGGGCCGTGCAAAGTGCGGGTCTTTATTCGGGTTGGTGTCCCAGTTTTTGTGAATGTAATTAATCGGGATGGTGAATCCTTTTAGGTGAGAGTTGATGCTTCAAAGGGTCAGGGGCCTCTATAAAAAACCCAGTTTGTTGTATTTGTCGGGACGGTGGATCGAGGAATGCACTTGGAGCGTAGAAGTGTAGAAGCAGAAAGCTAAGCCGGGAGCTAGCTTTTGTAAAGCCTGCGGGCTGTTTGATGTATGATTTTCAGATTTAATACGTGGAAGAGTGCAGTGGAGAAAATCGATCCGAGGGTCGATGATTGTAAGCCTGCGGGCTGTATGCATGTATTTTTAGATTTATTAATGAAAAAGTAGGGTTTGCTTAAGTGTGTTCTTCGGGTCCGCCATCAGTGGTATTAGAGCGACTGATTCTGAGTGCATAACAGATCACCGAACGTGAGGCAGTTACACTAGGATCTGTGGTAGGGTTCTGAGAGAGAAATTTAAGATCCCCGAGCATGTTAGCAGATCATCGATTGTGAGGCAGCTACATCGGATCAGTAAAGCTTTGTAAGAAAAGAAAAGAAAGAAAAATGCATTCTCGAAGAAGACGGGATAGCAAGGAAGATATGGTATCGGAGGAAGAATTCCTAGCTTTGCAGCGACAATTTAAGGCCTTGCAAAAGGAATGGCTCAGAATAAAGTTGCGGGAGCAAGAAGAGCTGCAAAGAAGGTGGGAAGAAAGAAAGAAAAAGAAAGAAGATGGAGTGCTTTCGAAGTTGAAGCTGGAGAAGACTGCATGTGAGGAAGAATGCAGCAGTGCCGGGACCTGCCCGAAAGAAGGCACAGATTTTTCTGTGCAAGAGGAGGAGTTGAGGCAGGCTGCAAAAGAAGTTTGCAGCAATGAGAAAATCTGTCCGATGGAAGACAGAAGTTGTGTGGACCAGGGGACGGGATTGGAACAGTCTGCTAAGGCAGAGAAAAGTCTGGAAGTGTTGCAGGAGGCAGCAACCGGACCAAGCAAAAGTGAAGATCACTTCTCCACTTACCCCGGGTGTCTGATGTAGGAGCATCCGGCAGCACCAGCAGCAGAAGCATCAAGTTGCGGGAGAGCCACTCCTGAAGAGTCGGCTCGGGAAGAAGAGGAAGAAAGCAAGAAAAATTTTGCTAAGGCAAAATCCAAAAAGTGTAGCAAAATCACGACGCAATTTCGTGACATCGCGAAATCGTGACGTCGCAACAGAAGAGGAGGCGCAGTTGGAAAAATGTCACAAAATCATGACATGTCACGAAATCACGACATGTCATGAAATCGTGACATGTCGCAGAATCGCGACAGCAGAGCAATGGCGAGGTGAAGGCAGTGGAAAGGTCACGATTTCATGACATGTCACGAAATCGCGACAGCGGAGCAGTGAAGAGGCTAAAGTGCAGAATGGTAGCGAAATCGTGACAGCGTGATTTCACGATGTTGCAAAATCGTGATGTCGGAGTAAAGACTCGGCGGGAGTTGGCAAGGAAGTGAAGGCAAAGGCGGAGGCAGAAGTTGAACCAGAGAGAGAATGCAGTAGCAAAATTGTGACGTCGTGATTTCACGACGTCGCAAAATCATGACGTCTTTTGAAGGATGAGGCGAGGCGACAGAACGATCATGATATCGCGACGTCACGATATTGCGACGTCGCGATATCACGACAAGTTTCTCAGCAGAGGAGCGAGCGGCAAAATGATCGCGATATCGCGGCGTCGCGATATCACGACGAAAATTTGAAAAGCAAGCATGGAGGCAAAAAGGTCATGATATCGCGACATGTCATGATATCGTGACCAAAATGGGCAGAGAGCGCAAGGTGGCCAGAACATCGTGATATCGTGACGAAGAGAGAAAAAGGCGCGGGAGGAGAAAGAGTTGGCGGGAACGACATTTTTGGGGACCGTTCAAAGACGACATGTGGCAGAAGCTAAAGTTAAAGCGGGGGGATTACCCAGAAGTGCAGGAGACAAAGAGGATGGGTCGCACAGAGAATTTGACAGGGATAATTAGTGATAGGGCCGTGTAAAGTGCGAGTCTTTATTCAGGTTGGTGTCCTAGTTTTTGTGAATGTAATTAATCGGGATAGTGAATCCTTTTAGGCAGGAGTTGATGCTTCAGAGGGTCGGGGGCCTCTATAAAAAACCTAGTTTGTTGTATTTGTCAGGACAGTGGATCGGGGAATGCACTTGGAGCATAGAAGTGTAGAAGTAGAAAGCTAAGCCGGGAGCTAGCTTTTGTAAAGCCTGCGGGCTGTTTGATGTATGATTTTTAGATTTAATATGTAGAAGAGTGCAATGGAGACAATCAAGCCGAGGGCCGGTGATTGTAAGCCTGCAGGCTGTATGCATGTATTTTTAGATTTATTAAGGAAAAAGTAGGGTTTTCTTAAGTGTGTTCTTCGGGTCCACCATCAGTGGTATCAGATTGAGTGATTCTGAGTGCGTAACAAATCGCCGGACGTGAGGCAGTTATGCCAGGATCTGTGGTAGGGTTCTGAGAGAGAAATTTAAGATCCCCGAGCATGTTAACAGATCATCGGCTGTGAGGCAGCTACACCGGATCGATAAAGCTTTGTAAGAAAAACAAAGAAAGAAAAATGCATTCCCGAAGAAGATGGGACAGCAAGGAAGATATGGTATCAGAGGAAGAATTCCTAGCTTTGCAGCGGTAATTTAAGGCCTTGCAAAAGGAATGGCTTGAAATAAATTTGCGGGAGCAAGAAGAGTGGCAAAGAAGGTGAGAAGAAAGAAAAAGAAAGAAGATGGAGTGCTTCCGAAGTTGAAGCTGGAGAAGACTGCATGTGAGGAAGAATGCAGCAGTGCCGGGACCTGCCCGAAAGAAGGCACAAATTTTTTTGTGCAAGAGGAGTTGAGGCAGGCTGTAAAAGAAGTTTGCAGCAATGAGAAAATCTGTCCGGTGGAAGACAAAAGTTGTGTGGACCAGGGGACGGGATTGGAACAGTCTGCTGAGGCAGAGAAAAGTCTAGAAGTGTTGCAGGAGGCAGCAACCGGACCAAGCAGAAGTGAAGATCACTTCTCCACTTACCCCGGGTGTCTGATGCAGGAGCATCCAACAGCACCAACAGTAGAAGCATCAAGTTGTGGGAGAGCCACTCCTGAAGAGTCAGCTCGGGAAGAAGAGGAAGAAAGCAAGAAAAATTTTGCTAAGGCAAAATCCGAAAAGTGTAGCGAAATCGCGACGCGATTTCGCGACGTCGCAGCGGAAGAGGAGGCGCAGTTGGAAAAATGTCACGATTTCGTGACATGTCATAGAATCACGACAACAAAGCAATGGTGAGGCGAAGGCAGTGGAAAGGTCATGATTTCATGACATGTCGTGAAATTGTGACTGTCATGAAATTGCGACAGTGGAGCAGCGAAGAGGCTAAAGTGCAGAATGGTAGCGAAATCACGACAGCACGATTTTGCGACGTCACAAAATCACGACGTCAGAGTAAAGACTCAGTGGGAGTTGGCAAGGAAGTGAAGGCAAAGGCGGAGGCGAAAGTTGAACCAGAGAGAGAATGCAGTAGCGAAATCATGACGTCGCAAAATCATGATGTCTTTTGAAGGATGAGGCGAGGCGGCAGAACGGTCGCGATATCGTGACAAGTTTCTTAGCAGAGGAGCGAGCGGCAAAACGATCGCGATATCGTGATGAAAATTTGAAAAGCAAGCGTGGAGGCAAAAAGGTCGTGATATCATGACATGTCGTGATATTGTGACCAAAATGGGCAGAGAGCGCAGGGTGGCCAAAACGTTGCGATATCGTGACATGTCGCGATATCGCGACGAAGAGAGAAAAAGGCGCAGGAGGAGAAAGAGTTGGCAGGAATGGCATTTTCGGGGACCATTCAAAGACGACACATGGCAAAAGCTAAATTTAAAGCGGGGGGATTACCTAGGAGCGCGGGAGACAAAGAGGATGGGTCGTGCAGAGAATCTGACAGGGATCATCAGTGACAGGGCCGTGCAAAGTGTGGGTCTTTATTCAGGTTGGTGTCCCAATTTTTGTGAATGTAATTAATCGGGATGGTGAATCCTTTTAGACGGGAGTTGATGCTTCAGAGGGTCGGGGGCCTCTATAAAAAACCCAGTTTGTTGTATTTGTCGGGACGGTGGATCGAGGAATGCACTTGGAGCGTAGAAGTGTAGAAGCAGAAAGCTAAGCCGGGAGCTAGCTTTTGTAAAGCCTGCGGGCTGTTTGATGTATGATTTTTAGATTTAATACGTAGAAGAGTGCAGTGGAGAAAACTGAGCCGAGGGCCGGTGATTGTAAGCCTACGGGCTGTATGCATGTATTTTCAGATTTATTAAGGAAAAAGTAGGGTTTGCTTAAGTGTGTTCTTCGGGTCTGCCGTCAATTTCATTCTCTATATGTTCCAGAGGTTAAAAAAATTCTAAGTAGAATATGTCTATTTGAAGAAAGAATTTCTAAAAGAGATATAAGTTTTTTTTGTATGCAATATTTGGAAATATTTGAGCAGGTTCTATGAGCAGTATTGAGGCAGAGTTGAGAAAGTCTTGTGAGAAGACTTGAAGTAGTATTGAAGCATATTTGAGAAAGTCTTTTGAAAAGGCTTGAAGGTATATTTGAGCAAGTATTTTAAGAAGGCTTGAAGGTAGATTTGAGCAAGTCTTTTGAGAAGGCTTGAAGGTAGATTTGAGCAAGTCTTTTGAGAAGGCTTGAAGGTAGATTTGAGCAAGTCTTGTAAAAATAATTGAAGTAGCATTGAGATAGATTTAAGTAATTCTTGTGAGAAGACTTGGGACAGAGTTGAAAAATTTTGAGAAATAATTTAAGAAAATTTGTGTATGTAATGTGTGCAGATTTGGATAGATTTGTGAGCAAATTTAGAGCATATTTGTGCTAGATTTGTAACGAGGTTGGGTGTATATTTGAGGCAGAGATTTATGAGTAGAGTTGGAGCATATTTTTTCTAGCCTTGTAGTGAGGTTTGGTGCAGATTTGAGGTAGATATTTGTGAGTAGAGTTAGAGCAAATTTATGCTAGCCTTGTGGGGCTTTGGTGCAAATTTGAGATAGATTTAAGAGCAGGATTTGGAGAAAACTAGAGCATAGGGGATAGATTTATCCTATGGAGAGAGATCCATAAAATAGAGTAAAGGATATAGAGTTCTCCTATGGAGAGATATCCATAAACCAATGTAGAGAAGATAGAGTTCTCCTATGGAGAGAGATCCAAAAACCTAAGCAAAGGAGATAAAGTTCTCCTGTGGAGAGAGATCCACAAACTAGAGTAGAGAGGATAGAGTTATCTTGTAGAGAGAGATCCATAAACCAGATAAAAGGAGATAGAGTATTCCTGTGGAGAGAGATCCACAAACTAGAGTAGAGGGGATAAAGTTCTCCTGTGGAGAGAGATACACAAACCAGAGTAAAGGAGATAGAGTTCTCCTATGGAGAGAGATCCACAAACCAGAGTAAGGGTATTGAATTCTCTTTTGGGTAGAGGTCCATAAAAATTGTAATAGGGAATTGATTCCTAAGATATTTGTTGAGAAAATTTAGAAGAAATATTTTCTCCATGGACGTAACCCACATTGGGTGAACCACGTTAAAATTGTGTCTCTCATGTGTGTGATGATTTGTGCATTGATTTGATTATTGCTATTGATATTGCAATTGATAACATTGGATAATATTTTTTAGGAAACAAAAGTAAAATTTGATCTTATACTATTCACCCCCCCTCTTAGTCTAAGATTGTGTTCTTCAATCTATTGATTTTTTCTATGGGTATGTTGGACCAAAATATTCCATACATATGGATAGGCATTGCACTTTGTACTTTAGACAAAGTATATAATTGGATGAAATAATATTTCTCTCTATTTCAACCTACAAAGAAGGTCAACTCCTTAAAATGAATAAAATTTTGAGAGGAAAAGGGTTAGAAAAGAGTAAGGGTTAGAAAGACGTATTAAAAAGTGGGCAGGATATAGTGTAATAGCATTGGATCTCACCAAGCCATATGATAACCAATATAATTACATGATACTTAACATACCAACCATTTATAGATTCAATCACATATTTATTCAACTTAAAACAAATGCTTTAATCATTCCAAGGACTTGAAAAATTAGTAATCCAATAATGATCCAAAAAGTAGATTCCCCTTTAACAAAATAGACTATGTTAAGTGTAACAAAAATAAATTAAAACAAAGAATACATGCATAAAAACCTATAATTAGATAGTAATGGAGGTCAAAAAACTATCACTTCATTGATCAATAGCAAGATTACATAGTAATACCAAGCAAGGACTATAGAGCCGACCCTTGTATTGAGGTCTCCTAGCCTATTTATAGGTTATAACTTGAATTTTTATAGGAAGAAATTTACAGCTGTAAGAATGTTTTTTTTTGAAAAAATTGAAAAAACTTGTATTAAAACAAAGATCAAATACAATATGGGAAGAGACTCTTCCCAGCCGAAATCAGAGAGAACACATTCTTACAATAGTAGAAGAAGATTTGCAATGGAGCCAAATCTCCTGAACCATTAACTAGCTAGTAGGAGGGTCGACATGGACAGTTGATGCAGCTTGTCACGAAATCATGACACAAATATTCTCCTTAGGCCGCAAACAAGCAACATGTCATGATATTGCAACACCTTTCCCATTTGGCCATGAAAAAGCAACATGTCGCGATATCGCGACATTTTCCTCCTTTGGCCACGAAAATTCAAGTCGCGATATCGCGACACTTTTCTCCTTTGGGCACGAAAGTGCAACATGTCGCGATATCGCAACACTTTTTCTCTCTCGGCCGCAATGAAGCAACATGTCGTGAAATCGTGACACCTTTTCTCCTTTGCCACGAAAATGCAACATGTCACGATATCGCGACACCATTTCTCCTTTGGTCGCAAAAAAGCAACATGTCATGATATCGTGACACCTTTTCTCCTTTGGCAGCGAAAATGCAACATGTCACGATATTGTGACACCTTTTCTCTCTTGGCCACGAAAAAGCAAGATGTCGTGATATCGCGACACCTTTTCTCCTTTGGTCATGAAAATGCGACATGTGATATCGCGACACCTTTTCTCCCTTGGCTGTAAAAATGCAACATGTCGCGATATCGCGACACCATTTCTCCCTTAGCCATGAAAATGCAACATGTCGCGATATCGTGACAACTTTCCACCCCTGGCCATGACAAAGCAACATGTCACGATATCGTGACAACTTTCCACCCCTGGCCGTGACGAAGCAGCATGTCGTGATATCGCGACAACTTTCCACCCTTGGCCACGACGAAGCGACATGTCACGATATCGCGACAAATTTCCTCCCTTGGCCGTGATGAAGCGACATGTCACGATATCGCGACAAATTTCCTCCCTTGGCCGTGACAAAGCGACATGTCACGATATCGTGACAACTTTCCTCAAGTGACCGTGACGGTGCAACATGTCATGATACCGCGACAACTTTCCTCCAATGATCGCGACGGCGCAACATGTCACGATATCGTGACAAATTTCCTTTAGTGACCGCGACGGTGCAACATGTCGCGATATCGCGACAACTTACCTCTAGTGACCGCGATGGTGCAACATGTTGCAATATCATGATAACTTTCCTCTAGTGACCGCGACGACACAACATGTCGCGATATCGCAACAACTTTCCTCCAGTGACCACGACGGAACAACATGTCGCGATATCGCGACAACTTTCCACCCTTTGCTTTTTCTTTGATCATTGGCTCAAGGACCTTTCTAGACCCTGTCTAATCACCTCATCCTCAATATCCATGTCACTGTGCAACTAAAATCCAACCTCCTTTTCTGCACCCATCTTAGCCAGAAAGTCAGCCGCTTTGTTCAAATGTCTACTCGCATAAACTGGGATCACATCCTCCAATTCATTCCATAATTATTTAATTTGGGTAACAAGAGCCCTCAACATCCAAGCTTTCAGATCAAAATTCCTCATGCAGTCCAGAGCTCCAACCATTATTTGTGAGTCTGATTCAAGAATAATTCTGCGGTGGCCATGTTTCACTACCCAAACAGAAGCAGACTTGATGGCAATGGCTTCAGCTTCATTGTTAGTGGTTATTCCTAGGCATTGCAATTCCCAATAGAGCACAGTCCCAGCATGGTTCCGGCACACCACTCCAATTCTGGCTCTACCTGGATTGCCTTTTGCAGCTCCACCAGTATCGATTTTAATCCAACCTTTAGGGGGAGGTTTCCAACAATTTTTGTCCTGTCCCTCTTGCAGTTCATCGCGTTCTTCCATAGCTCCAATGTCAATTTGAGCTTCCTCCTCTGCATGAACAGCCACAGTTTTGGTAACCTTGCTCCAAATGGTCTGTCAAACCCCGTCTAGAGCAGTAAAAGTTTCTCTAAAAGTTTTGGCATTTCTTTCCAGCCATACTTGCCACCAGATAAAGCTTAAATCGAGCTCCCAGCAAAAACGAAGAGCTTTAGATTTGAATCTACCTTTCTACCATTTTGCCTAGATATTCATTTGGTTCAGGTCACCACTTACTTAAATTTTAAAGTATGCAAACCAATGCAGCCAAATCTGTTGGGTGAAAGGGCAACCAAACAACAAATGGTCAACATTTTCCTCGCTCTTGTAGCATAGAACACATTGAGAAGGGCCAATGATACCTTTTGATCTGAGATTATCAAAAGTGAGGATTCCATTGTGCATGCACTACCAGGCAAAAAAGTTAACTTTCGGCGAGCCTTTAGAGTGCAGATTTTCCTCCAGTCCTCAACCTGAAAAGTATGAGGGGGGGGCTCTAGGAGAATGCTGTCATATCTGTCCTTTACTGTATAGACACAAAGACTCCAAAAGCCCCAGGCTAATTCATCGTCCACGTCCCCCCCTGTAAGAAATATTTTTGTCAAAATTTTAGTCATGATGGGAGTCAAATCTAGAGGGATTGAAATGGGCCACTCATCCAATTTCTTGAACTGCTTAAACTTACACTCCCACAGCTGAGTAGTTGTGAAATAAATTTCAATATGAATCCATCCCTTGGCTTCAATGGCAGCTTTTATTTGCTGTAATTCTAGAAATTTAGCAATGATGGGTGGGAACTGATCCTAAGAATCTGTCCAAAAATGAGCCTTCTCCCATCTTCCCACTTTCCAAAATAAGCGGTCTTTAACAACCTGAGACCCTAACTTGAGAGCCTGCAAAACTAGGGACCCAGTACCATCCAAGGGGATGCGAGCTACATCGATTGGGTTGGCCTGTCCTAGGTATTTTCTAGTTAGGATTCTACTAAAAAGGGAGGTGGGTTGGGAGATCCATCTCCAGTTTAACTTTCCAGCCAAAGCTTTATTATTCAACTTAGATTTTCTCAAACCCAAACCTCCTTTAACCTTGGGCTGGGTAACTTTGTCCCAGCCCACTAAGGCCCACTTTCTCTCTCCCTTTGCTCCTTCCCATAAAAATTTCTAGCCATCCTGTCCAACTCTTTCCAAATTATAATCAGGGCAGCTAGGATAGAGAATTTGTAAATTGGCATGGCTTGAATGACTGACTGTAAGAACGTTAATCTACCACCATAACTTAACCACTTGTGAGACCAGTGATTAATTTTGTCCTTGATACACTCCAGTAGATTCCTCCATGTGTCTAATTTTAGCTTCTTAAAGTGCAAGGGGACCCCCAAGTAAACCACTCGGGAGAGAAGTCCTTGTGAATCCCGGGATTTCTAGAATTATGTTCCGAAGCCTTTGCTCCGGATTAAAAAAAACCACTTTGGATTTCTTGTCATTAATGACCTATTGAGTATCCCTGAGATAGACATTAAGAGTATCCCTAATCATTCTTACTTCCCTGAAGCTGGCCACTCCCACCAAACCAGTGTCATCCATAAACTGTAGGTGCGTTAAAACTTCGTCACCCACCTTGATACCCAATAATCTACCTTGCTGTCTTCTCCTCAAGAAAATTCTGCCAAGACCTTTAGCCAGAATGAGAAAAAGCTAAGGAGAACATGGATCCCCCTGGCATAGTCCTCGAGAAGCTCCAAATGGTTGCGAAGGAAGGCCCTTGATTAGCATAGAGTAAGTCGGGGAAGAGACACAGCTCATGACCCACTCTATCCAGCCCTGAGAGAAACCAAAGGCTGCCATCATTTTAGCTAGGAAACTCCATTCAACCCTGTCATAAGACTTTGACATGTCCAGTTTTATGAACATCCCTTTATTACTAGAAGTGTGCATTGAATGGATTGCTTCCTGGGCCACAACCACCCCATCCAAAATATGTCATCCCTCAACAAAACCCCCTTGCTCAGAGGAGACAATGTTGTGAAGAAGAGGTTTTAGGTGCTTAGCCATTACCTTTGTGATTATTTTGTACAACACATTACATAAGGCAATAGGCCTATAATCTAAAATATGAACCCCCTCCTCCCCTTTTGGAATTAAGGTAATGAAAGTGTGGTTTATAGCTTTAAGCATTCTCTTATTTTCTCTGGACTCTTCTACAACAACCCTTACATCTTCCTCTAAGTAGTCCCAAAAATCTTGAAAAAAATCAATTGGGAAGCCGTCTGGACCTAGAGTTTTACCAGTGCTCATTCCAAAGACCACAGTTTTCAATTCATCTCTATCAATGGGTTTGAGGAGGGCCTAATTTTCATCCTCCGAAATAACAACAGGTATGACAAAAATAACTTCATTTTGGGCCTCTACATCTTGTACGACACTTTCCTTAAAAGGCTTAAAAAAATAATCCATAGCATGGGAATGTATACCTGGAAGTGTATCAAAGGAATGATCGTTCTCATCTTGAAGGGCCTCCATATTATTCATCTGTCTTCGAGCACAAGTAGTCCGATGAAAGAATTTTGTATTTCTATCCCCTTCTAATAACTAGGTGGTTCTTGCTCTCTGCTTCCAATAGGTCTCCTCCTGGTTGTCAATGTCCTCAACTGCTGTAGGCAAGGCATCATCCTCAGCTTTGAGCTGGTCTATAATTACTCCTTCTCTAAACTATTTTTGGACCTCATCCCATCTGGCCACCAAAGGAGCTCTTTGGGCCTAGAAGTCTGTTTTATTAGCACACCTCCAATACTTCAACTGAGTTTTAACATATTGTAGTTGTTTGTGGATTATGAACATTGCTCTCCCACAAGCTGGGCAGCCTTCTTCCCACAACTTTGGAATTTTCTCCCGAAGTTCTTCTTTCTGAAGCCAAAAATTCTCAAATCTGAAAGGTTTGTGATGCTGCCCCATCCTAGTCCCGCCTTCCAATAGAATGGGACAGTGATCTGAAACCGGGCCTTCTAAAATCTAAAAATTTATATTCCATTTTACAAAAACCTCCTCTGAAACCAAAAAATGATCAAGCTTAACCTTCCTGCTATGTGGCTCTCGCATTTTATTAGTCCAAGTGTAGTTAATGCCAGGACATTTAATGTCCACTAAGTGCAAAGCCTGGACTTGGGCAATCATGAAACGATCCCCTAGGTCCAAAAATGGTGTTCCCCCTTCCTGGCCTCTAGAATATAATTTAGCGTTAAAGTCCCCCGCTATAATCTAGTCTAGATATTCCCTTGAGGTTCACATGTTATGCACAGCCTTCCACTACCGCCTCTGACCATCTAGGTTTTGAGACCCATAAAATTTTGTGATTAGAACGTGTTTTGTAGTGACATTATTCCTAAAAAGAGAAGTGAGAACACCCCTCCAGGCAAGATGTTCTATTGCAGACCATTCAAGAGAGTTCCATAGAGTAACAATCCCCCCTGAGGCACCTTGGGCAGCCACATCCATATGACCAGCACCCCTCCAAATTTTGTTGACTATTTTGGACATAATATCCAATGACATCTTAGTCTCCTATAAAAGCAAAAAATCAGTATTACGATTCTCTAAAAGTCTTCGAACAACAGATTGATGGGTTCCGCTGTTTAAACCCCTCACATTCCATGATTGTATAATCATTGGTTACCCTGGGAGCAATAAGAGTCTATTGTCCTCACCGATCCTCCCGTGATCAATTTGTCTCCTTGGGTTGCTAGCAACTCCTTATTGGATCTTCTACCTACTACCTGAGAATTATTGTTTTTTGATATTTTTTCTACCTAGGTTATACCCAAAGATGGCCTTTCCCTGTTCTTCTCTGCTCTTCCCATGCTGACATCCTGAGATACTGTCTACTCCTAGTTATGCACTACTAAGGCCCTTGAACACACTGGCTGTGATACCTCACAGAGTTCAACTACCTGCTGTATGACGGGAGGAGATGAGAGGGGGAGTTGCCCGAGAATATTAGAAGTTTCCTTAATACCCTCCATGCCCTCCATAAATTGTTCCTCTTCGTCAACCAGTGACTTAAATATCTCATACCTATTAGCAGGTCTGAGATGGGATTGCTCCTTTCCCTTTTTTTTCTTTGTCCGTATTTTTCTTTTGGGCTATTCAAAACCCTCTCTCTAAGCTTCCTGGCCCTGAACGGTGCTATTAGAATCTTTATTAAGTGTTGCATTATCCTTTTTAGGCAGGTTTGGCATTCCTAAAGGGGCCTCCATTTTAGCATTCATATTATTAGGGTAGAAACGGGCCAAATGTCCATGTTTGTGACAAACCCTACATCTAAATGGTAGGGCCTCATAGTCCAGTTGTTGAATCCGGGGAGAGTCCCGCCAATTCAATTTCCATCTCTACCGACAAAGGCTAGTCGAGATCCATCTCCACACATATTCTTGCATACACCGCCATGCTCCCTTCAATTGTGTCTCTGGAAACACCCAGATGTCTTCCAATAGAATTGCCAATCCTTGCCAACACCTACTCACCCCAGAATTCCATTGGAAGAGCATATAGTCAGATCCATACTGGGACAGCAGTAGGTTCAACTTGGGGATCGAATCCCACTCTCCATGGTTGAACAAATAGCCCTGCCGGGCCATGATTTTTCTTCTCTGACTCGAAAGCCTTATTTCTATCGACCAAAGCTGAAAAGCTAACAATAAAATATCCATTTCTAATAAACCACAATGAATACTCACCTTGAGGCTCCCAGTTTTTGCGGATCCAAGAGTGCAAAAAATTTAGGGAAGGACGTATACCCATGAACTTGCAGATTAAATTGTGATTAGCTCTGTAAATGACTGATTCTTCAACCATACTTGGCTTGATGAAATTTTTGGCCTGGTTTTGGCCTGCGGTAAACATCCATTCACACGATGTGCTGTCAACCTATTCCCAGCAGTCGTGAAGAGCTTTTTATATGCCATTTTTTGAGCTTCATCATTCTTTGGAGGAGAATTTTCTTTAAAAAAATCTACGTATGAGCTACTACTTCCTGGAAAAGGAGCCAGAGAAGTCCCCATTGGACCCTCCTGGGGCACCGATCTAGCCTTCAGATCCACCGTACCCCAAAGGCACTTCTGCAAACTAGCTGATGCCCTAGATTTTTTGAAGTTCCAAAAACCCTAGTTCAAAGGAAAAAATCGCCAGAGCTCATTTTCCCGCCAAGAGAGAGTTCGCTCCAAAGGGGTCAATCACAGTTGTAAGAATATTAAGAAAATAGTCTAGCAAGAAACCAAAGTATTGAGGTGGTTTCTCTAGAATTCATTTTGCATCTAAATTTAAATTTGTGTTGATCTTGGTCCGTTGATATGCAATTGCCTTCTGCAAGTAGCTGTATAATTGTAACTAATCTATTAAAGCTATCATTTTCATGCTTTGGTGTTATTAACTAGAACAAGTTGGTGGGCACCATGGTAGTTATGGGTTTGAGAGTGATGTTTCTTGGGCTCTTAAACAAAACCAAACTCTTCATTTTGTTTGTAGAGCTTTTTGGAATGAAATCACAATTTTGTTTTGATGACATCATTCTTAGATGCATTTTGGATTTGTTCATTTTGATTTATATATTGCTTTATTTTTTTGCATGATCCTAGGCTCTAGCTTAGAGGTACTGATGTCATCGACTTAAGAATCCTGACTTTGTGCACCTTTGTTTTGTTTGGTCATATTTCAATTTTACGTATCTTAGTTCTCCTTGCATGATTTTAAATTTTGTTTTGAACATACTTACATCATCACCAATGGTAGAATAGTTTTTCATGTAGTGGCTTTGTGCACTTGGTATTTGTAGTATGACTTGCATGGTTTCAAGATCTTTTTGTATTTGGTTGATATAATTAGCTTGAGTGACTTTATTTTATGCATTGCAACTTCATTCACTCCTCTCTTATATATGATCCTAGGATTTGACTTGGTCTTGTTGATGTCATGGCTGAGGTAAGCTCAATTTTGAGCATTACGATCTCAAACACTTAAATTTACGCATTCCCAAGAAGAAGGGGCTTTGCACTGATGTTGATGTAATCATAGTTTTGAGCATCCTGATTTTGTGTAAGTCCTTAGTCTTCAACATAGTCATTTTTTATCCAAAAATACATCTCTTTCTACTATGTTAATAAGTTCATGAATTTAACCTACATTCTTGGTGCTTCTTGGGAAATTTTTATTTATGAGAATTGAGAACTCAGAAAGCCTATTTTCATTGGGTGTGGAGTCAATATGATGATGATATGGAGTGTGAGTGGAATTAATTATAATGGAAAATGACTTTTGAAAAAGTGAGATGTGATGAGTGAGTAATTTACGTAAAAAGTGAAAAATGTGAATGATTTGTGATATTTATAATGGAGTGGTAGATGAAATAAAAATGAATGTTGTAATGGAAATAAGGTATGTTTTACCCTTTCAGATCTTTCAGGTGACTTATTTTACTTTTAGCACCTTGTATTTTGTATTTTATTCCTATGGTCCTGGAGGTGTCATGTCATTAGTTGTTGCTTGCTTTGGTGCCTCTTTCTATGTGATATGCATCTCTTGACCACCTTATGATCCAATCAAGCTTGTATCTTCTGAAGGAATTTACACCTTAAGGGTATCTTCTTATTCTTCATTCTCTTGGTCCTTGTCATGACCAAATATCTCTAATTTCTCAAGAACTAATAAGAATCCCATTCATATATTTTGTGGAGGATTTTTGAGTTCACAAACTCTTTCATGTATCCTCTTTAGCTGATATACTTCTTATAATATGGATACTAATATAATTTGCTGATCTCTTGGATCTTAGCTTGCATTAGAGCCATATTATTTAAATATTCAAGCACTTGGGATTATTTGATGGGCTCCTATAATTGATCTATCTATGTTTCATCATTAGTAGCTGATTCTATCTGACCTTGAATATCTTCTTCGGTTCGAAGCTGGGTCTCTTCATCCTAGAGTCCTAGAAATCCCAATTCCTTAGCTTCCTTCATAGGCTTCATTATTTTGTCTACCCTATTTTATAGTATAAATATCATCTTCCATCCTTGTTGAATTTTTTTGTGTCTCTTGATTATGACATAGGAGATATTTCTTGTTGCATTCCATTGGTTGATAGGGATGACTCTCATAGCAGGTTCAAACCTTCTTTTTGATATTATTATTAAGGCTTTGGCTTGCCTAATTATAGTTTCTACTTTATCTTGTGCTTGCCCAAATTCTAATGTTGCTTCTTCTATGGATTTTATACTAAAGTTTATTTAGACTACAATGGGGTAAGCTTCAAGAGCATATTCGAGGACATTACCCAAACTATATTTTCTCAACTGCTTGAGGATCTCTTTGCAGAAGCAAGAAGATCTAGGTATTTATTTTTTGCTTGTAGTTGTTGTTGCAAGTCTTGGATTTATTCTGTTAGAGCCTTATTCATCTCTTGAGCCTCTTGCACTTGCTTATGAACTTGTGCAAGTTCCATTTTTTTTTTACATTTATGGTTTTCATTTTTCAAGCCCTTCTTTATGTTTTTTTCTTCCTTGGCCATTGCCTCCATCTCTTTAAATTTTCCTTCCAATTATCGATATTTGTACCTCAACCTATCACCTTGCAAGTAGATGGTGTTGATGTGTTCCTGTGCATTGAGAAGAGAGTATTCCAATGGTAGTTGAGATATGTCCACCATATGTGTGCTCACATGGTGATCATCAGGTGTCATATTAACCTATAGCTTATTTATATTTGGTACAACTATGACTCTCATTTGTTGATAAGTGTTGGGTTACACTGTAGTCATTTTCCTAGGAAGAGCAAACTCCTGTGCTTGCTTGGGTGTCTTGTTCTTCCACTTATCTTGGCATTATAGCTCATCTCCTTGAGCTTATTGATAGTAGCTAAGGTTAGATGATCGAGTGGTGGTAGTATGATAAATAATGATTACAATACAAGAAAGGAATATGTAGGGATTTTTTGAATAGTGGTTGTGGTAGTGGTTGTATGGGTTTGAATAGATGGAATGGCTTGGGTGGTTGAGAGAGCTTTTGATATAGGTATATTTTGAATAGATAATATTTATGGTGAATTATATGGTGGTAAAGAAAGGAGGGAAGTATGGATAGTTATAGAAGAAGTAAGAGGAGCAGTATTAGGGTTTAAATAATTAAAGAAATCATACTTGATCCTATTGATAATGGTCACTTTACTACTGGCTCGATTGTTGTCCTAGTTGCTATAGGTAGCTCTTGGATGATGTGATTCTTTCTAGCCCTCTCTTGTGACTCACTAGAAGGATTGAATTTTATTTTTCCACACTTTTAGAGGAGTTATATGATTGGAAGAAGTCATCTCGGGTAGTTATCAAATATATGACTATAAGTTCATATCAAACCCCTCATTTTTATTGGTGGGTTGATCTAGTGTTTGCATGATTTTGGATGGTGTTCTTTTCTCTTGAAGTTTTTGATGTTCTATGGGCTCTACAATAAACTTAGGTGCTGATCTGAGAGGAGTCTCTAAAGCATACCTCTAGCTTCTTCTTTTCTTTGTTTGGAGCAAGGGAGCTAGGGAAGGGTGCTCCTAGGGCCAAATTTGAGGGTATTTTTGTACTTGTATAATCTCTTAAGGGCCAAAAACTATCTTTCCCAAACCTCCTCCAACGTATCCCATATTTTTGATGATATGGGATCCTTTAGGATAGATTTATTGCTACAATTCTATTGGGAAAAAGGTCATTTATTGTTGCCTTGGTTGAGGAGTTTTTGTCATAGCTACTTGCTTCTTTGGGAGAATTACAATGTTATTGGTAGGTGGCACTTCTTTTGATTTTTGAATGTTTTCTTTAGTGGGGGAATCCCCATGGATTTCTTACTTCTTTTTAGCTTCTTCCCTAGTTTGTAGTTATTCATCCTATACTTCTCTACCTTGTTCATAAATGATCATGGCTTTGGTTTGTCCATCCTAAGGCTTCCATGTTTTCACATTCTGATCATATCTCTATGAGAATTCCTTGTCCATTACCAATAGAAATACAGACTTATGAGTTTTTAGCTCACATTTGAACATCCACCATTCTACAATTTTTGGCTTCACTCCATTTGGTCTTATATGCCATTGTATTTATCTTATCTTGGGTCAGATTGTGTTTAGGGTTCCCTTTAGGATTATAGTCTATATAAAAGTCCCTCTACAGGGGAAAATATGACATTTTGTTGACCTGAAATTAAGTTTTTCGCTTTTAAAATAAATTCATAGTTTTTGTATCTTTGGTCTACTACTTTTCTTGAAAGTAGATGGCTTACCTGTGTTTAGGGCATGTAGCCTTTGGCTAAATTTATCATTAGGATCATACCTCCATTGATGAGGTATAGCCTATAGTCCTTGATTTTTGAGCCTATGATAGAGTTCTTCTTCTTATCCCCTTGTGGTTATTGTAATTGGCTTGTAAGGAAAGGGGTATTTGTAGGTAGCCTTCTTACTAATTCCAGTGTTGAATGATACATTGATGGTATTTGTTTACCTGTAATATTCCATGGCAAATAATCTTTCTATGACATAGTATGACAATAAACAAATTCTCCATAAAACCATATAACCTTATCATAGTTCCTTCTAAGGAAATACCACTCTCCTTCATCCATATAAGGGCTTCATAGTGTAGTTCTTGCATTTTCATACAATCAAGGGACTTCCTTAGTGTAGGACACAAAAATTATCTAAAATTTTTAGTATGTCTCAGAATTCCTGAGTAAGGTAGTCCAATCTATTACTACCAAATCTTACCCCTTGTCATTCACCTTATTTATACCTATCATGGATATATCATCGACAATGTTGAAAAAGAAAATCCATGCTAGATATAAATAGTATCAAAATATGTTATATGGAGATATTTGAAGCTACATGAGCTGCTCATGCATCATCTCACATAAGTAATGAGCCTAGTAAAAGAAAAGAGCGTATATGGGCTAGTATGAATGAGAAGGTTCATAGTAGTATGTATTTGAAATAGCATATTTCATATAAATATGATAATCATATACTTCTTTGTTAGTGGGAAGGCTATAGAGGATGGAAAGAATGGAGAACATTTTTGGGTACTTGAACTCTATGATTTTAATTAAGGTATTAGGAGTTATTTACTTGCTGGAGGGTTATGCAACTACGAATTGAGTCAAGCTTTGAAAAAATTGCCCTGTTCTACATGCTTCTTTGAGTCATTATACTTGCTATAAGACTCAAGATTAAAGGGCTTGGGGGGAACTCTAGGCTTGGTCCCTATGGCAAAAACATCTATGAAAAGGTCCAAGGTAAGCTAAAAAAACATTTTTCCTCTATAATTCTAGACCATTCATATTTGGGGATTATAGAACTTAGTGATTGCCATCACTAGTTTTGGACAAGGGTGTGTAGGCATATAGATGTATGAAGACAAGAAATAAGACCATCCAAATGTACCTAGGTTACTAAAGGAGACTCCTTAGGCTCATTGATTAAAACCTTATAATTGTTTCTACTTGGCCTTTAAAGTTATTTTTGTATCGCTAATTTAACATGTTTGGTCTTGGAGCACAATTTTATTCTATATTTTCTAGGAACTGTTGGATGATATTGCTATGTTGGCCATCACTAGTGAATTTAGGCTTGTATATGATTATGTATTACAATTCAATAAATATTTGGAGCACTGGCTTCTCAACTTTTAGCTTAGAATAATATGTTTGCATAAATGTTTTCTTTCTGTAACTTTGTAAAGCAAAAAATTCATCTAAGTGTTGCTCTCATGTATTGTTGTACTAACCGTTGTGCAATTATTGTGATTGTTGAACTTCGAGTTGATTTTCTTAAAGCTCATGTTTCTCATCATCCTAGATTGTGCGAAAGATATTTGCATGTCAGTTAGTCTTCTTAGATATCATAGATTTCAGCCAATGATTATGTGACACAAAAAAATTGGAGTTGGTTAGCTCTAGTATTGACCAATTGACTTATTGATTTTGAAAATTGCCATGGACTATTTTATTTTTGTATTTTTTTTATATATGATACAAAGGGGTTGGTGACATTTTACATGAAGCGTTTCAAGTAATGGTCATTTACCAAAATTGAAAAATTTGATCATTATCATTTGACAACTAATACACATTATGCTCGCATTTGGCAACAACTTGATATGGCCCCAACTTAAACAAATCAAATTTCTAATGGTTTTTGGGTTTTGATTTATTCTCTTTCTATTTGAGAATGAGATCACTAGTTTTATAGTCTTGAGATGTATTTTTGTTGAACCATTGCTTGGTTGTAATTGAGTGGATTTGGAAATTGTAGTAAGCCTTTTCCATCTACTCTTCCAACAACAACAACTATGATATTCGTGCCTCGACCACTTCCATATTAGGGAGTTTTACCTAGGATATTAGCTTCATAGCTAGAAATTCAATATGCAATGGGAGGACAATTCTTTTCCATACACCAATGAATAAGGTGAATCTTTTAATGACTTCATTATAATTTAGTTTTCACATAATGCTTGATCTAGAAATAAGTGTCGATTCTCTTATTTTCTCCAATAGTTATTTTAATGATATTCAAAAGGTTCTTATTGGTCAATTTGGCTAATCCATTCCCCTGTAGGTAATAATTGGACGTATTTAAGTAGATGCCATATTTGCTAACAAAATTGATGAATCTTATTCCTATCAAGATTGATTCATTGTCACTTACCAATGCATCTAGGATGTCGAATCTAGTCATTAAATTCTCGATGAATTCAATCATTGTGTCTTGATTGGCTATTTTTGTGGCCATTACTTTAAGCCATCAGGTGGTAATTTATCATTGTTAAAATATATTTATGGCTAGTTGATGAGTTTAGGTTTATGACTACAATAAAGTCTAATCCCCATTGTTGAATAGGCTCTTAATTTACAATTGGTTGTAATGGGACTGATGCTTTCCTATTTCTTCCAATGAACTATTGACCATTTTTGGAATATTGGGATACTTTGAATGAGTCCATGAAAATGGTAGGCCAATAATAACCTACCCTAAGGATTTTGGTGGTTGTTGTCTAACCTGAATAGTGTCCTCTAGACATACCTAAATTAAACTTGGCCAATACCTTTTCATTTTTTTTGGTTTTATGCAACACAATAAGACTCCATCGAAGTTCTTTCTATACAAGCCCTCTTATAGCAAAGCATATTTTAAATCTTATAGCCTGTATCTTCACCTTTGCAAGGCATTCAACCCTTTGGGACATCTTCCTATTTGAAAATATCTTATTAAACTATCTACCCAATCAAGGTCTTCTAAATGTTGCTCACTTTCAAGATTTCTCTCAACACTATCCTCTATTCACACGTTATGGTCTTGCTCAGTTTGGCAACCAACTATTGTCATAATGCTCTACCACTTACTAGTTTGGTAGGATGTATCTCTACATCATATTATTGTATTTTGGTGATCCATATAACTCTTTTGTTGCCTAATTATCCTTGAAGAATGAGGTTTCTAACATATAAATGCACCACGTAAACTAGAGTCTTACTCTATGATAAGTAATGCCTAAACTTATTTAGAGATTTCATGATATAAAACACATATTTTTCTATAAAATTATAGTTCTTTTGATAGTCATGGAATGTATGACTTAAGAAAAACATCAGATTTTCATCTTCTATGTCATATTTTTTTATTTAGTACCGTAGCATATATATATTTAGATTCATATGCATACAAAATAAAGTCTCTACTAAAATGAGAATTGATAAAAATTTGGGGCTCTTGTAATGGCTTGTTTGATCTATTAAAATGCCTTCCTTTGTTTTGGAGTCCATTCAAACATGATGTATTTTTTTAAAAGCTCTATCATCGATTTGATAATTTGTGCAAAATTAGACAAGTTTTTGGATAAAATTAATTTTCCCAAGGTTTGATGTGTAGACCAATTGGTTCAACAAAACCCCGTAAGGGGGACGGAGGTCCAAGGTTCAAATCTCAGGCCTCACCAAATTGAACGCTTGTCCCTTTCCTAGTTATTTCAATGGTGTAAAAGGTTTAAACTGATTGTGCCATGGTGGTTATAGGGGTAGACTACACGAAGATATATGTGGTGGCTTTTGGGGTGGGCAACATAGAATACTATGGTGGCCATAAAAATTTGGACAACCTACCTAGATTCGTGGCGACTACCAATTCAACCATGTAAATTTAAAAAAAATGATTTACCCAAAAAATGACTATAGAGTTTTTTTAATTAGAGGGAGTGGGAGAGCTAATATGACTTGAATCCTTTCTAGATTAATGGCCATTCCTTGCTTTAAGACCATATGATCTAAAAGCTTCCATTCATGAACAACAAAAATAGATTTCTTTGGCTTTAATGATATCCCAAATTTATGTCACTTTTGAAAGACATTTTCTAAGTGCTCTAGATGCAACTAATTATCATGGGAGAAGACTATAATGTCATCCAATTAGATGAGAATGATCTCATTGACCAAGTCTCCAAAAGTAAAATCCATGGCATGTTGAAAGGTAGCCCCTGCATTAGAAAACCCAAAAGGTATTCTCTGATATGTGAAAGTCCCCCCCTTGGTAGTAAATATTATTTTATGTTGGTCTTCATATTTGACCCATATATGATTGTACCCTAAAAATACATCCAAGAGAGAACATTTATACCCCTACCATTGTTTGCAAGATCTAATCAATTTGAGGAAGGGGGTAATGATCCTTTAATGATGCCTTGTTTAGATTCCAAAAATAAACACAAAGGTGAATATCTCCATTCATTTTCCTGACTGGTACCAAGTTGGCAATCCATGTAGAATGCTTAATAGGGTATATGATATTAGTATTCATAATTTGAGAAGCTCTTGCTTCATTGTCACTTCTATCATGGGATTAAATGACCTCTACTTTTATCTAAATGGCTTGGCTTCAATAGTTAGCTCAATGGTATGCTAAATTGGTTCTTTATCATAGACTCAAAGATCATCATAACTCCAAGCTAATACCTTTATACTACATACATAGTGATTTGAATTGATCCACTTATTTTAAAATATAATGAATTTCAATATTTAGACTGTTACTTGGATCAATTTTAATTTCTCAATAGGCTTGTTCTTCTATTTTGATTCTTTGACCTATGCTTCTATCATTATTATCAAACAAGAGTTCTTGAGTAATAAATCCTTTAGGGATATGATTATTTTTCAATTGAATAATATCCTCCTATTCAATTTATTTGGATATATTGTCTTGCTGAGATGAGTAGATTGCATCTCTTGTCAAGAAGTCAATGATTTTCTAATCATATTCAAATACTTTCTAGAACATTTATTTGTCTGGGACTATTGGTATGAAAACCATTTTTACTCTGTTTTTCTTCCTAGGGCAATACTCTATAGTAGACGTATAATTTTCACCTTGAGCTATAAGTGCATTAGCAAACTCATTCTATTATCGAGGAATAGATTTTATATTTAGAGCTTCAAAGCTTTCCATGAAATACCATACTCTATTTTGGTATACCTTCAGCTAATGATGTCTACTATTACACTTCTCTATTACTTGATTGACTATGAGCTCAGAGCCACCATAGATTGTAAGAAGCATAATACCCATATTTTTTGCTTACATTAAACCAAGGCACAAGGTCTCATATTTGGTGATAATTTTAGTGCAACTCCATGTCAATTTGTAGGAGAAAATATTAATTCCTTCTGAGGGAGATACTAGTGTAATCCCAAATCCAAGTCTTTTTTTGCATCTAGCCCCATCAAAATAAAGTTTCCAAAGTTTTGAATTTTATAATTCTTTATTTATAACTACTGGGACATTTTTATATTATAAACCTAAGATGCAGTATATACCAATTCTTGTCTCAACTAGGGTATTGTATTTTTATAGAGAGAATTCATTCTCTATCTATAAATCTGATAGGATATATTCTAGAGGATATACTTCTTCAAAAATTATACTGATATATTCATCTTCCTTTATTTTCTCAATATGATAAGTTGTGGGCTTCTTAGGAATGATTTTGAACCTGCTACCTTTATGTGGTATTATCATATGAGAATAATCCAAGTACATATAGCCTCCTAACTTTACTATGAATTCTATAGAAAGGCAGAGATAAAAATATGGTTCTAGATCAATGACCACTATTTCTTGAATTACAGTTATTTTTGGTCCTCTATGGAGCATCATAGGAACATCTTTGATTACTCCTACTATTTTAATAGGAGTGCCATCTAGTTAGAGAATTTTGGAATATAATCGAGTATACTCCATACCTATAACTTCACATATTACTTTAGGCATCACAATCATTGTAGATCTAGAATCAATCATACAATTATGTACAACCCAAACCTCCATTCTCAAGGATATGTAAAAGGGAGGTGGTCTATTATTTAAGAATCCTAGAGTTGTCAAATACTAAGAAATATTATATTCCAAGCTTGATTTATCTCCTAGAGTGGTCTACTTAAATGAATCTTTAAGTAAATCTATTTGGCCAAGAATCATCAGGGCATCATACATACTTGCTTTAGGAGTCCTTTTAAGCTCTTCAACTATGTTGAAGATAGATGCTTCTATTGGTTTATTTTCATTTTTTTTTTATGGTTCATCAAACCTTATTATGTACTCTTGAGTAGCTTCTATTCTTTGTATTTTTATAATAAAATGGTATTTCAGCTGATCTCGAGCTTGTTCCCTTGATTCAAGCAAAATATCCTTAGCTTTATCTATCCTCCTATAGATAAAAGGGTATTTGAGCTATTCTCTGTATTTTTATAATAAAAGGGTATTTGAGCTGATCTCTGTTGAAGTTATATAATATGATTATTTTTCAATTGAAT
Source organism: Wollemia nobilis (assembly GCA_028583015.1). Lineage (NCBI taxonomy): Eukaryota > Viridiplantae > Streptophyta > Pinopsida > Araucariales > Araucariaceae > Wollemia > Wollemia nobilis. Next base: position 3,969,184 of record JAQPPZ010011310.1, on the reverse strand, counting down.
AATATCCTCCTATTCAATTGATTATTTTTCATTATTTTTTATGGTTCATCAAACCTTGTTATGTACTCTTGAGTAGCTTCTATTCTCTGTATTTTTATAATAAAAGGGTATTTGAGCTAATCTCGATCTTGTTCCCTTGATTCAAGCAAAATATCCTTAGCTTTATCTACTTGCTTTGAACTTGATTTTTATTTTTGTGACTAGCATAGAAGGAATTTTTTATGGTTTAGACTAAGCTGAAGCCTTCCTGATTTTACGTAGAGCTTGCTCTTTAGGTTTTTGAGATTGAGCTAGAACTCAGAATGGCTCTAGCTTCTGTAGATCTACCTAAATTGGATTTTTATTAGATTTGGTAAATACTAATAAACATTCCTCTTCCAAAGGATATTGAGTGATCATGGCCTATTCTAGTTCCCACAATATGTTAACTTGGCATTTTTGAGCTCTTTTAGCATTTTCAGTGGCCACTTGGGCCTAATGTTGATACATTACATAGGTATCAACATTGTGATGGTCACTGCATACCAAGCACAAAGGGTGGATTTTGGGCTTTGGCACCATTGGTTCTTGATCTTGGTAATTATTGTTGACCTTTTCTATAGTATTAATACTAGAAGCTTTATGATCTCTAACATACAAGAATATCCTAGGCTAAAATCTCTCAACCTCTCTTTTCTCAATAATTATCACCTTAATAATTATTTTCAATGTAGGCAACACTTCTATCATAATTGGTGATTCCTTAGGCTTAGGTGTTGGTAATGCTAGCAAAGTGATTATTGAAGGTAATGCCTTGGGCACATGAATGGGAGTAATTAAAGGAAAATGGGTAGTCATAATATGAGTTACTGAGGATCCACTCTACTAAGTGTGTTGGGATATATCTAGAAAATATGACATTATGACTCGATGGGGTGACCTCCCTATAAATATTAACATATTCTCAGTGGTAATAGTAGCTTGGTAAACTTGGATAAACATTATTAAATTAGACTATTGTGTTTATAGACCTAGGTCAGGACATAATTCTCTAATGTAATAGAAATATTCTAGGGGACCTAGGGGTCTGATATCTTACAAAATTATCTCCAAATTTCTACTAAACCATAGATTGAAGTCAATAATAAGTTATTGTGGATGTAATTGCATGACTATAAATTGAGTGAGCAGTAATAAAGGATTTTCTAGCTCATTGAATTCTTCAACAAAGGGTCCAACTAGGTCAGTCCATGAATGAATACTTCCATATTCCAAGGTTCAATACTAATGAAGTATCTTCCCCCTAAAATATATAGCAAGGAGCCTAACCATAATGTCTTCATCTCTTATATTGTGAATTATCACTAATGATACCAAATCTTGGTAGTGTTCATAGGTAATTTTTCCTTTACCATCATAAGTGGGAAGGGATTTAAGTGCTGCTTGTGGAATATCATTCATGTGCTCTAGACCTAAGGGTCCAAAAGTATTCCAATTGGAGAGATTTTAAAGAACTTTCTATTGATTATGAGCCATGATTTTAGGATTAAGTGTCTTTAGTGATTCAAGAAAACTATAAAATAAAAAATCTATACTTTTAGAGCAAGGCTTAGGGAGTGAAAGTCTAGTGGGTCTCGGTTTACAAGTAGGTAACTCTAAAAATGGTAGTGGATCTTCCAATTTATTTATTGCAGATCTTGTAATCATATAAGGATGAGGTAAAATATGCAAATTATGAAATAATAACATATAAAGCTAATGGTATTATTATAATACAATTATGGGTTTTATTTTCATAGGAGTTGCCAAATGAACATACATTCTCCACAAATGAGGTTAATATTGTTCACCAAATCTTGAGCTCTCCATGAAAGTGAGACAAAGCAATGGATGCATCCCACTAGGTGTGCTATAAACTACTATATTGTTGGACCAAAATCTACCATACCTATGGATAGGCGTTGTACCCCAAAATTTAGCCAAAGTATAGAATTGGATGAAATGAGATTTCTCTTTGTTTCAAACTTTGGAGAAAAAGGGTTAGAAAAGAGTAAGGGGAAAAGGGTTAGAAAGAGGTATTAAAAAGTGGATAGGATATAGTGTAATAGCATTGTAAGTCACTAAGTAATATGCTAACCAATCCAATTACCATTATTAGATTCAATCACAAATTTATTCAACTTAAAACAAATAATTTAATCATTCCAAGGACTTGAACAATTAGTAATCCAATAACGATCCAAAAAGCAAAATTCACTTTAACTAAATTGAATAAGTGTTAAGTGTAACATAAATTACTTAAAACAAAGAATGCATGCATAAAAACCTGTAATTTAGATAGTAATGGAGGTCAAACAACTATCACTTAATTGATCAGTAGCAAGATTACATAGTAATACCAAGCAAGGACTATAGATATAACCCTTGTATTGATGTCTCTCAGCCTAATTATAGGCTATAATTTGATTTTTTAGAACAAGAAATTTATAGCTGTAGAACTGTCAAGTAAAGAGTCTAACAAGAAACCAAAATATTTAGGTGGTTTCTCTAGAATTCATATTATGTCTAAATTTGAATTTGTGTTGATATTGGTTTTTTGATCTGCAATTGCCTTCTACAAGTAGCTGCATTATTGCAACTAATCTATTGAAGTTGTTTTCATGCTCTAGTGTTATTAGATAGAATAAATTGATGAGCACCATGGCAGTTACAAGTTTGAGAGCAATGTTTTGTGGGTTCTTTAACAAAAATAGGATCTTCAATTTATCTATAGAGCTATTTGGAATGAAACCACAAGTTTGTTTTGATGGTATCATTTTTAGATGTGTTTTGGCTTTGTTCACTTTATTTTATATATTGCTTTCTTTGTTTGCATGATACCGAGCTCTAGCTTGGAGGTATTGACATCATCAACTTGGGTAGCTTGACTTTGTGCACATTTGTTTTGTTTTCTCATATCTCAATTTTATGCATCTTAATTCTCCTTGCATAATTTTAGGATTTGTTTTGAATATGCTTATATCATCACCAATGGTAGCATGATTTTATGTGTAGTGGCTTTGTGCACTTGGTATTTGTAGTTTGACTTGCATTGTTTTGGACCCTTTTTCTCTTTGGCTGATGTCATTAGTTTGAGTGACCTAATTTTGTATATTGTAACTTTATTCATTCCTCTCTTCTACACGATCCCAGGTTCTAACTTGGGCTTGCTAACATCACAATTGAGGTAAGACCAATTTTGAGAATCATAAACTCAAATACTTGACTTTTTATATTTTTGAGAGGAAGGAGCTTTGCATTAACATTGTAGTTGATGTAATCCTAGTTTTGTGCAAGTCCTTAGTCTTCAACACACTTATTCAGTTTTTTGCCCAAAAAGAATTCTCTTTTTGCTATGCAAATGAGGTAATGAATTTGACCTACAAGGTAGAGAACTGGAATTAACAATGGACAATATACCATAAAGGTTGAAATTCACACAATGTTGGAACTACACTAAAAGTTAGATTTTATTATTTTTTGATTTACCAAATAGTGTAATACAAGGGGTGTTGGTAATATTATATTATTTTATTATATAATAGTTTAGAAAGTGTGATTATTATTTTATGGAGTATTTAATATTTGAGTATGAGTTTAATATTTAGGTTAAGAGTATGTGTGAAGGTGTGAAGTGTACAAGATGTCAACTAGGCAAGTGTGAGTTATGAAGTGTAAGGTGTCATGCGAGTAGGTGAAGAGTTGCGTGAAGCATCATGTGTGAGAGTTATGTAATTCTGAGAGGCTTTGTCATTATGAAATAATAGGTAAGGTCAATATACATACATATGAAGAGTCTCATAAAATTATATATTGATGACAAAGCTTTGTATTATGTATCAAACTAGCAATGCATTTATGCATGCTATTGTAGATTTTTATCAATAATATTTTTAGTATTTTATGTCTGTATTATTTTGTGAGAATTATTGCTACCCTATGAAAATTATCATATGAATATTATTGGGTCCATATTCTAATAATCTCTTTATTTTAGAAAATGTGAAATGGAAGCATGAATACTTATCAAGAAAGAAATGTATGAATGGAGATAATAATTGGGTAAAACACAAAGTTTTATGTACATAATTTATATTTTATTTTCTTTTGCTTTGAATACACTTTTAGATGGACCCTAGGTTCTTCCTATTAATTTAAATTTATGGTTGTATTACCCATAATCATAACCCTATAAGTGTTTGACCCTACAACTCAAAGGATCTAACATGGCTCACTCTAGAGAGAATCAAACATTTTGTGACTTTTTGACTTAGCCCTATATTTATCTCATTTGAAAACCAAATCACCTTCTTTATAATCTATTTTAATGGAACATTTTTCAAATTATATTTTTACTGCATTTGATGTTGCACCACCTTTTAAAATAATTTCGATTTTTCTTTTAAAGCAATATGACATTTAATTATGCTTGCATTGGCTTAATGTCTTCATGCTCTAAATGTTGGGGCATTTGGAGAGAATATATTTATAGGCTAATTGGAAATACTACTTACTTCTTAAAAACTAGATTATAGGGAGATGATTCTATAGAAGCTTTGCATGTGATATTGCTTACCCATAATGGCTTCTTTAGTTTAGTATGCCAATCAATTTATGATTTAACTATTATATCTTTTATAATTCTTATAATATTCTTGTTGATATATTTTGATAGACCATGGCCCTGGGGTAATAATTGGAAGATATTTTCAACATAAATGCATAGTCAAGTGCAAACCCTATGAAGGTCATGGTTATTTAGTGATTATTATGGATGAAGCCTCAAATCTAGTGATAATTATTTTCATAGGTTAGGTGATTGAATCTTAATTTTTTGAATGGCACTGCCTCTACCCACTTCATGAAGTAGTTGGTTGTAGTTAGAATAATCCACATCCTAAAATAGTTAAGGGATTAATATTTTCAATAAAGTCTAGGCTCCATTGTTGGAAGTTTTATATGACAATGACAAGTTTTAAGGGAATTATCACTTTTTTCCTATGAATGTTTAATAGGATTTGCATGCTTTGATACACTAGAAGAAATCTAAAATGATGGTAGATCAACAATATCCTTTAATAGGTCCTCTAGAATCTTCTCTTTGGTGCATCACACCAAGACCCTATATATTCTTCTAAAAATATATATTATTTAGCCATGTATAGCTCATTGCCTTCTATTTGAATTTAGCCCTTTATTTACACGTTAATACTTCAAGAATTTCTTCTAAAATCATATATCTCTAATATATAACATTCAACTTGGTTGGTCATCTAGCTCTATCTTCTCTACCAATGCAACCTAATGTTTATAAGATGACATAGAGAGATTTTCATATAAAACCATACTCTTGATTAGTTTAGTGGGTTTTATCTCTATGTCAAACTCTTAGATTTTATTTATTTATCATGCTCTCTTTTACCCTAATTCATGATGCAACACATCATATATAATGTTAGGATGTATAACAAAGATAGTGGTTTTGCTTGGGGATAGAATATATCTAAATTTTATTAGGGTATTCATCATCACAAACACTTATTTTTCAATGAATTTGTACCTTTCCTTGTAATTATGAAGTATATGAATGGTAAGGGAATTTAGATGTTCCTCTTTTTGATAAGTGTCGTTAATGCTCTCATTGTAATATTACCAATCTGGGATGGCATCCAATGGTTGTATGTGCTAGAGAGTAAATAAGCATATCTTGGTATAAAATATTTTAAGTTTTTATATTTGCTAAAATAGAAATCATGCTTACAGAAATTTAAAATCACACTTGTAGAAAATAAATGCAAGAATTGAAATTATACTTGTGGAAATTTAAATCACACTTGCAGAAATTGAAATTACACTTGCAAGAAAATAATACTTAGAGGAAATTAAATCACACTTGCAAAAATTGAAATCACACTTGCAAAAATTGAAATCCCACTTGCATAAATTGAAATATTTGCAAAAATTAAAATCTAACTTGCAAAAATTGAAATCTAATCTAGCAACTGTGTAAAACTAAATTGGAAAATAAAAAATCAAAATAATTTACAAATTAATTATAAATAAAAATAATATACAAATTAATTACAATATAATTAAAATACAAATAAATAAATAAATAAATGAAAATCCATTAATTATTTATTATTATATCTACAATAAATAATATTTTCCATTGTGTTGATGTAGTCGTTAGCCCAATGGAAAGTAATTGTTAATTCAAGATATAATTAAAATACATAAAAATGAGAAAAGGACAAAATCAAATAAGAAAAAATACCTCTTTACAAAATATTCAATCCAAATGCATCCTCCCTTTATTTTATTCCTTGTCCTCCTCTAGAAAATATACATAAGCTAGGCACACCTTTTTATACAAGTGGCACCTAACCATACCCCTACTTTATTGAAAATATCCCTACACATCTATAACCAATTTCTAATAATTGGTATAGATAATACGTACACACTCCTAAACTATTGGAAGCATCCTATACTTCCTCAACCACTTGCTAACAATAAGCATGAGCAAGACAAGTGGCACCTTACACTCCTCTTATCTTGGAAGCATCTCAACCACTTATTAACAATAAGCATGAACAAGGCAAGTGGCACCTTACACTCTTATATTGAGAGCATCTCAACCACTTGCTAACAATAAATATGAAGAAGGCAAGTGGCACCTTACACTCTTATCTTGGGAGCATCTCAACCACTTGCTAAAAATAAGTATGTTGGAGTATATTATATTATTTGGTACATGCTAATGTACCCTTATGGTACCTTCATGGTACATTTGTAAATAATAGATTAGGGTTGAGTCTATAGTTTAGAGTGTGATTTATATTTTCCTCTTTATATAAGTGTGAATGTGCAACAAGAAATGCATGTGTCATGTAAGATTATAATGTGTAGAAAATGCACAAGTGTCATGTGAGTTAGAGTGCAAGTGTAGGTTGAGTAAATGTGCACAAGTATCTTGTATGTAAGAGTGTAAATATTTAATATAAATATGTGCGCAAGTGTCTTAGATTAGAGAGTGAAAGTATAAGTGTAAGAGATATGTAAAGGTGTGCAAATATGATAGAGTCAAGTGTTCATCAAGTATGCAAGTGGTAAGTAGATAATGCTCCATAGGATTATACCACATTGTATACATTTTAGAGATTTGATCATCTCTTTGTAAGAGGAAGTGTAGTAATAAAGCTTGTATATATTTTGAGAAATTAATATTGTAAGTTGTTCTTCATGCATAGTACATGAATGATTTAGGCTATTTACATTCATATTTCAACATATAATTGAATGTTATTTGATTTATTATAAGCCTTGATATACATATTAATTTTCTCATATCATTATACTATTATTATTATCTTGACCTTTATATATTATGGCTATTTTATATTAGGACTTGTGTGATATAATTATATGGTAGTATAAGAATTAAAAATCTATTAGTGGTGTTAGAGCTACCACTAGACTCTATCCAAATTGAAAGAATCAATTTTAGCCACTATTATAAATTGAATTTATCCATATTTAACAAGGTTGATTAAGAGTCTGTCTACTTTAAAGGCAATGTGACTTAGACTTTAGATATCATATTGAGTAGAAGAGGCTAGGGTATTTCCACTAGGTCAAAGAAAAACTAGTGAATACTAGGAATCAACTAAATAGAAGGTAAACCAACCGAAGCATAGTTGGTTATTCAAGGATATAGCCAACCTTGATATTAATAGTATTGATATTGGAAACCAACTCAGAAGAGAGTTGAAGATTTAGGGACATTCAAAGTCACCTTGACAATATATTGGGTTCTCTAGTAAGGAGGAGAATCATATTGAGTTCTTAGGTGTGACCTAAGACATTATAGATTTTAGAGAAAGAGTTATAGTAAATATTAAGCTACAAAAGTGTGAGAAGCTTCCTACAGAAGATAGAGAAGAATTTTAGCTTCTAAGTGTAGAGAATAGAAGAATTAAAAGTTGCAACAGATTGAGAAGCCTTCAAAGCTTCCTAAGAGAAATTGAAAAAGAGAAAGAAGATTCAGATCATACTGACCTTGACATAGGCTCAAAAAGCCATTATAGAAAGTATTTAAAAGATAAGAAAGATATTTTTTTTTTTGGTAAGTAAGAGAATATTATAATTAACACCGGGTTTTAACTGGTTGACCCAAAACCATTTTACAAAATAGGGTCCACTGACCAACTAGACAAAGGCCAAGCCCTAAAAGTTTAAACTGACAACAAAAATGGCCAAGACCTACTCTTCCATTAGAATACGACCAAACTAAACTATGGAAGCCTAATATTATGGCCATCGAGAAAGAAAGACGAAAAAAGAACTAACAAAGACAAAAACTAATCATGCAAGCACCATGCAGAGTAGCTTGTGCCCATATAAAAATAATAGAATATGGTCAAAAAAAAAAAAAAAAAAAAAAAAAAAAAACATCCCATAGAATGGACAGCCAAGAGGCCAAGCAGTCTTCCTTGTAGTCCTCATCTAACTTCTTATCATCGTTCTTGCCATCATATTTAGATTTTGCCTTTGACTCCTTGTGCCCCTGGAACTGCTGGCTATAAAACAGAAGATTTAAGGAATCACACAAATCAACAATTGCACTGATGAGGCCGACAGGACTCTTCAAGCTGGTTGATACCTGTTGGAGGTCGATGAAATTGTCATCTTCTCCAAGACTATTATGGTGGGGTCCGGTGCCTCATTGTCAGGGATCTCCAACACTTTGTTATTTCTTGCTAGGGCCTTTTTGCGACATCGAATCCAAACACACCTTGGGAAATACTTGAGGCCAAAGCAGATTTTTCCCATGCATGAATTTGTAGATAAAAAACCTATATCAGTGCCCCACCAGCTGCAAAAAACACTAGTCACATGAACAAAAAAAACAAATATGACAAAATCCATTATAAGGTTCAAATTTTTTTTTTAAAAAATGCCCCCATTTTCTGTCATTGATCCACTTTGAGCCTTCCAATCTAAAGTTTTTCATTATCTATCACCATTGAGACTGCATGAGGAAGATTTTCAGTCCACGTGATCAAATTTGCTGCTACAATGCCTTCATTTGCCAGCCTATCAACTGCCATGTTTGCTTCCTGGAAGGTATGCAAAATTATGGCCTCAGGTCGGTCATGAATTAGAGCCCTTGCTTCATGGATGTAGTTATCAAATCTCCAAGGAGCTCTCTTAGTGTTCTTTAGAAGATTTATAATAATAAGAGAATCACCTTCCACCAACAGTTTCCCTGGATAATTCTCCGCCACCTTGAGGCTCCTCCAAACTGCCCTTGCTTCAGCCACATTGTTAGTTTGAGCTCCAAGATGTTCTGCAAAAGCTACAAGCACCTCACCCTTGTGGTCTCTAAGTAAGACACCAGCCCTGACTTCACCGGGTTGCCCCTAGATGCCCCATCAAAATTTAACTTAATCCACCCTAGGGGGGGTGGGGTCCATGTGATCATGGTTCTAGGACAGACTTGAGGATGATTGAGGCCATGAGTGAGAGGTAAGTTTAATGATTGGCCTAATGAAGCTTCAAAAGGATTTGGAGGTCTAGATGCTGCAGGCACTAAACAAGTATTCTCATTAGCATATGCTAAAATTTTTGACAGGATAGAGGATGACTGAGAAACCTTATCCAAGAAGGCCCGACGATTCCTTTCCAACCATATCTGCCACAAGTAGTGATGAAGGCAGATCTTCCACATATACCTAAGACGCCTATTCAAAAAAGGGGAAGGCCACTTGGAAAAATAAGTCAAAAATGGACTGAGGACAGACCCAATAAATATGAAACACTTGTAATAGAATTGACAAGATTGAGGCAGAAAAATTACAATATAGAAACAAATGATCAACAAACTCCCACTCGGACATACAAAGATAACACCTATTAACAACAATCACACCTCTTTTTATTAAGTTATCCATGGTGAGGATCCTATTTTGGATGGCCGACCATGCAAAAAACCCAACCTTCGGAACAATGCTTTTGGGCCAAACTTCCAAGTTAGGGAAAGTAGGTTCATCATTATCAATAAGCATCAGATAAGCAGTCTTGACAGAAAATTCCCCATTGTCTGAAGCTTCCCAGATAAGCTGGTCCTCAAGAATGCCAGAAGGGAGTAAAGACTGTTTTAATTCATTCTCCAGTATTATTGATGCCCCTGGTAGATCATTATTCATTATTGGCTTCCATACCCTTCTATTGTTTGACAAAGTAATAAAATCTGCAACTTTGGTACCAAAAAATTCAATTGTCCAAGCTCTAAGGGTTGAAATGATGGGGTCTGCAGAGAGGGGGTAGTCCTTTAACCATTTGTGGTCCCAAAAATCAATGTTTCTTCCATTTCCCAGTTTCTAACGTAGCCCTTTGCTTAGCAAGTTTTTAGTTTGAAGGATTGATTTCCAAAAAATTGATCCCCTGGGAGGAAAGGAATAACTTAAGAATTCAATTTCTTGCAAATACTTTCTTCCGATTATAGTAATCCATTCCGCATTTGCATTTGTCAAAAGACGCCATGCTTGTTTGGCCAGGAGGGCCATGTTTAAATGTTGTATTCTCCTTAGCCCAATACCTCCAAACTCCCTTGGTTTGCAAACCCTATCCCAGGACACCAAGTGAAAGTGTTGCTTAGATTCAGAACCAGTCCATAGGAACCTCTTCTGGATCTGTTCAATTTTAGTGTAGACACTTGTAGGAGCTTTAAAAATAGAGAGAAAGTAGACAGGGATGCTTTGAATGGAAAACTTGGTGAGAACTGCCTTGCCAACTTGAGATAACAAATTCCCTTTCCATCCAGCCAACTTCCTCTGAATTCTTTCAATTACATTAGTCCACATGGAATCGGTAGCTCGCTCTGTAAATAAAGGAAGGCCTAGGTATGTGGATGGAAGAGTAGACACCGAGCATCCAAGAATCCTAGCAATCTTAATCGCCTCCGAATGGGAGTGTTAAAGAAATAAATTTTACTCATTGAAAAATTTACCTTTTGCCCCGTGAAGATCCTCATATAGCTCTAGAATATGTTTTATGACCTTAGCCTCAAAAGCGATGCAAGAGTTAATAGCAAAGTATCATCCACAAAATGTTGATGTGTGATTTCCTGTGTTTGCGATGATGCTTTTATTCCTAAAATAAGACCAATATTACAGACAACTTTGATTGACCTCACAAGGGCTTCACCACAATGATAAACAACATGGGAGAGATAGAGTCACCTTGCCTTAGGCCCCTTTTACTTTGAAAGTATCCAGCAGGAGCACCATTAACAAGGACCGAAAACCAAGGTTTCATAAAACATCCTTCCAAAAGCTTGATCCATTCATGATGAAAACCAAATTTCTGAAGAATGGCAGAGACAAAACTCCAGTTTATGCGGTCATAAGCCTTGTTCATATCCAGCTTGAGAGCAAAAGCAGGTTTTTTAGTCTGGACTACCGAATGGAGGGCTTCATGAACTGTTATGACCCCATCAAGGATGGACCTTCCAGGGACTGAACTGCCTTGACAAACATCAATAAACATAGGAAGGATCTTCCTCATTCTATTTGCAATTGCCTTGGTCAAAATTTTATAAACAACATTACAAAGGCTAATAGGTCTAAAATCCATCATAGATCTAGGAGTAGGAATCTTTGGGATTAAAGCAATAAAAGTGGAGTTAAAACTTCTTGGAATATGCTTTGTGGACTGAAATTCCTTGATAGTAGCACATACATCAAAACCTACAATATCCCAAAAAGCCTGAAAAAAATGAGGTGAAAACCCGTCTGGACTTGGAGCTTTATCAAGGTTCATTGAGAAGAGGGCCTCTTTGATTTCTTCATCCGTGAAAGGCTTAATTAACTTCCCATTCAAGTCATCAAAAATTAAATGAAGAATATGGTAAAGCATTGATTCTGAAGCTAAGGCGGAACTGAAATGTTCTTCTCCTAAAAGATTCCGAAAATAGGGAAAGCTGCTTCATTTCTGATTTCATTAGGACTAGAAAGGAGTGATCCATCATCTCTAACAAGTTCTTTAATTCTATTGTGGCTTCTGTTCCTTAAGGTAGATGCATGAAAAAATCTTGTATTGGCATCACCTTCTTTTAGCCCGGTAGCTCTAGACTTTTGCCGCCAAAAAGTCTCCTCGCGAGCTAGAAAATTATGGTACTCAAGCAAGGGATTTCTTTTCATCTGCCTTGTAGGGAAGGGTCTGGCAATCCCTCTTCAAGTTTTTTCTCAATGGTTGATAACCTTTCAGAGATGGCTTTCTTGTTTTCAAAAATATTTCCAAAAATTTCCTTATTCCAGATCCTTAGATTTTCTTTCACCACTTTAAGTTTCTGTGCTAATCTGAATGAAGGCCTGCCCTGACAAGAATGCTGCCACCATTGAGAAATTCTGTCTCTGAGATCAGGGTGGTGCATCCACATAGATTCAAACCTAAAAGGCCTTTTGAATTTTGGAGTCTCTTCAATTTCAAGTAAAATCGGGTTGTGGTCAGACCCAATGCGAGGCAAGGACAACGATTTGGATCCCAAAAAGATTGTATTGCTTCTTGTGACAAAAAAAACCTATCAAGATTTTCCATTATAAGTTGATTTCCAAACCTCCTATTGCTCCAAGTAAATTTAGCATTTTTTAATTTGACATCCAATAAATTGTTGTTGTTGATGAAATCTTGAAAGTCCTCCATACTTCTTGCTGGAATTCCTACTCCCCCTTTTTTATCAGAGGGGTAAAGAGGGGTATTAAAGTCCCCCGCCACTATCCATGGGATATCCTGAAAAGCTTCCTTGAAATGACTTAGTAAATTCCATATATCAGCTCTCCCAGATATAGAATTAGGGGCGTACACATTTGTTAGTATCCAAGAAAGGTCATTAACCTTATCCTTAAAAATAATGCTCATTACCCTTTCCCCCAATTGAATAACCTTGCCTTCCACCTTCCCTGGATTCCAGATACAAAGAAGACCACCTGAGGTTCCATTGGCTTTGCAAAAAATTGCTTCTCCATTTTTCCAGATATTGAGGGCAATTTTTCTAGACAAAACTTCATCGACTTTAGTTTCTTGCAAAATAAGAATAGTGGGATCAAAATCTCTTCTTAAATATTTGACTAACCGCTGTTTAGGAAGGCCATTGAGCCCCCTTACATTCCAGGATATGATCTTCATTTGGAACTTTTAAAGTTTTTTTCCTCTTCCCCTGCCTTGGACTTGAGGGGGCTTAAGAATTTTGTTTTCTTCAAAGGGAAGATTTCCTGTTGGTGGAAACAGAGTAGTCTGAATTCCATTAGCTATCTCATCTTGGACCTCTTCTTTCCATTGCTGGGCATTTGACTTTCTTCCCTTTTTTTTCTCACCTCCACAGTCAATCATGGGGGATTTCATTGAGCTTCTAGTCTGTTTCGGGCTAAATTTGGTTTGGGTGACCTGTTGGATAACAGTACTGGAAACCCCTTCTCTGGATTGGGACAAAGACAAAGGTGAAAAATGTCGCTTGGAAGGGCTGATTAACTCTGAAAGCACTTTTTCTCTTTCTCGGACAGAAAAGGACTCATCATTAGGGCATTCTTTATGGCCAACAGGAGGAGGATTGGAAGGTCCAGATTTGGTTGGGGAGTCAAGGTAAGCAGGGAGACCAAGAATTATATCCTCAACATTATTCTGATTTTCCAAGATAAGAAAGATATTCAAGTCATATAGACCTTGACATTGGTCCAAGAGGTCATTATAGAAAGAAATTAAAAGAGAAAAAGATATTCATATCATATAGACCTTGACATTGGTCCAAGAGGCCATTATAGGAAGAAATTAAAAGAGGAAAAGAGACTCAGGTCATATAGACCTTGACATTGGACAAAGAGATCAATATAGAGAAAGAAGTCATTATAGTAAAAGAGTTCTTATAAATATTCTATTCAAGAATCCAAGAAGAGCATGAAAAAAAAGCAAAAAAAGTTTAATAGAGATTATTGTAGAAAGAAAGAAATATATTCAGTATATTGAAGCACACAATGCTACATGCAAATGAGAAGAGCCACACGTTAAGTGATCTAAGAGATACATATATGTTTGAGTATTTTATCACTAACAGTCTTCTATCTTCATTCAAATTGTACACATGTGTGTTAACAACAATGTATAAGCAAAGCTCAATAGTAGGCTAAAGGATTTTAAAAGATATCTAATAAAGCATAACAATGATCTAGCAGTGGTAATCAACATGCTAGTTGAGCCTTACAATGGGCTCGCTGAGTAGAAAAACAATCTACCAGAATCTAACAAAGAGTTAGAGGAGCATAAAAAAGGTTTGACTATGTCTAACAGTGAACTAAGGAGCTAAATAAAGCAGAATCAAAGTGCTTAAGGAAAAGTGAAAGTAGAGCAGTGCCTATAGAGAAGTATACATTAGCTAAAGAGTTCAAAAGCATAGTAGTGCCTTAAGAGAAATGTAAGCTAGAGGTACAAGTAGTAATGGAGGATAACATCAACTAAGAAGGAGTATGCAACATTTGGGATACTCAAGAAGAAGCTCAATTTTCTCAAGAGACAAGGAATAAAAAAATATTATACTTGGAAGAAATGGATGAATCAAGAGAGTAACATAAGCACAAGGAGTAATGTACATGCTTGGAGAAATGAAATCACAAGCAGTAACGTACGTGTTTGGAGAATAGACTGAGCATCTAGAGGGAGTCAAAGTAAAATCCACCAGAGTAACACTTGGTGTTTAACATTTGGTAGTGAGCATCTTACTGGCAGACATTGGTGCCAACGAGTGTGAGGATTATGAAGCGAGAGCATTGATTAATATTCCAAAAGAGGAGTTTAAAAGCAAGTGTCGATTAATCCAATCAAGGAGGAGTTTAAGAACAAGCATTGATTAAAATGCATGGCACATATAAAGGAGTTTAAAATTGTATTGGTTTGAAGCACCTAATATGGAGATAAAGGTATGCAATTTTATTTCTTTTATTTATTGATTAGGAGTTATAAGGAGGCAGTAAGAATTAGTGAAGATATTTGATAAATTAGAAGCTTAGGAGTTATAAGGTTATTTTTAACGTTTTGAAAAATTATTAAAGTTTTTTTTTGAAAAGTGTGGAGTGATAAGGATTTCTACTTTAGTTATATTGTTTGGTTATTTTGAGTTTTTGAATTTAAAGTTATTTTTGATAGAAGTTTTTAGTTCTAAGTAATTTTTATTTTTTTGAGGAAAAATGAAATTGAAAATACTATTAAAAGTTTTTGAAATTTTGCAAATTTAATTTTGGGAGTTTAAAAGGTCTTCAACATCAAAGGCTAGAAAATAAATAATTGGAAATTTTATATTTTATTTTATGAACTAGGAAGTCATAAGGTTTGCTACTCCATATGAATCAAATTAGAAATATTCATACTTAAATTATTTGAACCTAGGAGATATAAGGTTTTTAACTTAAAGGTACAAAAATGGATAAATGGCTAAGAGGAACTTTTCAACATAGGAGACATTATCAAAATGTAAAACCATATTTTATGAAAGAAAAAGTTCAAAAACAAAATCTATATCAAAGATAACTTCTTGAATTCAATGGGAAAGGTCATAGAAGAGTTATACAAAAATCTTATAAAAAATACAAGATAATATCATATGAGTATAATCAAAGGGTTCAAACAAAAAAAATATTTGGTATATAGACTCAAGAGCTAGTCATCATATGACTGATAACTTACGTTGGTTTGAATCTTTAGAAGTCAAGGATAATTTATTTTCTAAATATTGTGGATGATAGGAGATATCAATTTTATGGAACTGGTAGACTAATACCTAGTATGCCTTTTTCAGATTTTTTACTAAAGGTTTTTTTATATGTTCCAATACTATCAACCAATATTATTTTAGTTACTCAATTGGTTGAAAATGGAAGATCAATTGAATTCAAATATATAAATGAACATAGCAAATGCATCATCAAGAATAAAAACATAACATAAGCTATAGGATCAATAAAAATGGAATATATGCTTTAAATTCAATTGGTTTTTCTCAAGAACTTGTTAACTATCTATATCAAGATGAAGATGATAAATTACCTAAGTGTTCAAAAATATAGGATATAGAGAATTTGACCCAACATAGTCCAAAGTTTTCCTACAAATGTAAGCATTGGGTGAACCCAAGGTTCATGATGATGAAGTAGATTCAAGAAAAGCAAAGGTTTGTAAACAATTCAAGTTCACTTGAAGATTGAAAATAAATATGCAAACCATGATTGAAGACTAAAGTATTCAATAACCAAATAATATAATACAAGGGGTGTTGGAGTATATTACATTATTTGGTTCATGATAATGTACCCTCATGGTACATTTGTAAATAAAAGATTAGGATTGAGTCTATAGTTCAAAGTGTGATTTATATTTTCCTCTTTATGTAAGTGTGAATGTGCAGGAAATGAACAAGTGTTGTGTAAATTTGTAATATGTAGGAAATACATGTGTCATGTGAGTTAGAGTGCAAGTGTAGGTTGAATAAATGCACACAAGTGTCTTGTATGCAAGAGTGCAAATATATAATGTAAATATGTGCACAAGTATCTTATATTAGAGAGTGCAAGTAGAAGTGTAAGAGTCATGTAAAGGTGTGCAAGTATTATAGAGTCAAGTGTTCATCAAGTATGCAAGTGGAAAGTAGATAAGCCAAGAGTCATGAGACTTGGCATATGGAGAGCAATAATCAAGTATCCAAAGAGTCACATTCTATAGCTATATTATGAAGGTAATGCTCCATAGGATTATACTGTGTTGAATACAATTTAGAGATCTGATCATCTCTTTGTAAGAGGAAATGGAGTAATAAATTTTGTATACATTTTGAGAAATTAATATTGTAAGTTGTTCTTCATGCATAGTACATGAATGATTCAAGGTATTTACATTCATATTTCAGCATATAATTGAATGTTATTTGATTTATTATAAGCCTTGATATACATATTAATTTGCTCATATCATTCTACTCTTATTATTATCTTGATCTTTATATATCATGGCTATTTTATATTGGGACATGTGTGATATAACCTGTGATATTTTGTGGTAGTATATAGCTTAAAAATCCATCAAAGCATGAACAAGTCAAGTGTCATATTACACTCCTTGTATTTGAGAGTAATCTTTCCCATGTCTTGGAACTAATATTCCCCATATATTGGAACTAAATTCTTAATTTTATGCAAGATTTAACAACACAATTTTGGCCCAAGACTTGAGGAGGAATTATTGACTAACAATATTATTTTATCCCTATTTTCAAGAAGAAATTAACAACATAATTTTAGCCTACTTTTTAGGGAGGTCAAATTATTGAAACTAAGAACATAATTTCATCCCTATATTTAAGGAGAAATTATCAACACAATTTTAGCCTACTTTTTAGGGAGGCCAAATTATTCAATCCACAAAAGTTTTCACTTTATTTTTTGTGTAAGCTTCATCTCACGCTGCATTTCGATTTTTTTTTGGCCCCTACATTTTTGTCTCATTTTGGTTTGTCTCATTTGACATATATTGCTCATTTGGACACATTTTGGCTTATTTCGTTGTAAGCCTATTTTGCTGCATTTTGATTTATTCCAGTGTAAACCTATTTCGATGCACTATGATAGTTTTGGCATATCAACATTTAGAGACCTACAAGATATCATATTTCTATCTGGTTCTATTAGTCTAATGATTATAAATCAAATAATCATGACTAAATATAAAACTAAACCCAAAATCACATAAAACCTATCTAAAATAACATAGTAATGCATTTTACCTATTCACTATGTCTAATCATAATATTAGTATAAATTACAGCCTAGTCCACAGTTAATTATTTTTTATCAACACATTAAGGGAGTCAATAATGGTTGCTTTAAGATACAAAAATGAGGTATTTCAATGCCTCATCACTCCCCCCAACTTAAATTGATGCATGTCCTCATGCATCTCTTTCTTCAATTTATGTATTACATTGATAATATGGTGCACAATCATTATGTTGATATGTTGTCTTTTCTCCCCCCAACTTGATGGCTAACATATTCTCCCCCAAATTGAAAGAAAACATGTCTACTTTTTTTTTTTTTAAATAATGGAGGCTAGAAAAGTGCCATTGTGACATTAGGCACTAGAATCGATGTTAGAATATTTTTAGTGTTTGTGGAATATAAAGAAATGTTGATGCATCAACTAATGGCATTTTTAAATATTGATTATGCAAGGTACTCCATAGTAAAATGTGTTGTATGTTTAATGTGGACTAGATGTAATTATACATAATATTAAAACTAGACAATAATGAAAAGAAAAATGCATACCTTGTTATCATAGATGGCTTGATGCTCCTCCAAGGTAGCTTTAAACATTGTCATCATGAAGTTGGCCATAAAAGCAAGACTCTTAGAATAATTATGGAGTTATCATTGGTAGTTGGCTTGCATAGACCTACAACTTTTTTTAATCATAAAAGAGATCATTGTTTTTGGTTTTCAACCATATTCTACTCTGATTGCATTCACAAGGTATTTTCACAATCGAGTATTTTTTAAGACAGGCATGCCAAAAATCGGTTTTCATGCAAACCTTTGTCTAGTAGCACCTCAAAGAGGTTTTCACCACTAAACTCTTTTATTTTTTTATGAGCTACAATGAGGGAGAATATCTCTCATTTTTATTTGGATAAGAACAATCCTTATTTCCATCTATCTTTTCCTTTTGCATGAAAACAACAAGAAGCATCAACCTTTTCTTTCATGTGAGCAATAAGAATCCCCTCCATATTTATTTGTCATTGAAAACAATAGCTGGAAAAAGTCATTTTCGTTCTTTTTTTACCATATGGAAATTACTATTAGAAAAATATAAAATAATTATAAACTCTTATCTTAGTTTACCATGTGGGATGTGCTAAAAAAATATACAATTCTATATTTTTCTTGCCATGTGGAAATTCTAACAAAACTATCTTTTTTAGTTCTATCTTTTTCCTGCCATGTTTTCATTCTTAAAAAATATGCAATTCTATCTTTTTAGTGTCGTGAAAATTCTAAAAATTCCTACAAAGTTATCTTTTTTTTGTAGGTTGGAAATTCTAGCAAAACTATGTTTTTTCCTACCACATGTCAACTAAAATTTCTTAGAAATTATTTTTGCCAACTAATTTTTTTAGAAAAATTGTCTTTTTTTGCTACCAAATGTGAGTTGGAAAAATACAGTTTTTATATTTTTTCTACCATGTGGAACAAGATGAAAAAATACAGTTTTTATCCTTTTTATTGGCCATTTGAAACAACCTAGAAAAATGCAAATTTTATCATTTTTTTGCCATGTGGAACAAGTTGAAAAAATGCATATTTTATCCTTTTATTTTTTTTTTGCCATATGAAACAAGCTAGAAAATGCAAATTTTATCATTTTTCTAAAATGTGGAACAAGGTTAAAAAAAAATGTAGTTTTGCATTTTTTAACTTCTATTTTTTTGGCACATTTTTTAGCGCTAGTTTCGAGGCATATTCTGACAACAAACTATTCTAACGTATTTTAGTAGTAGTCTTTTCTAGCACATTCTGGTAGCAGACTATTCTATCACATTCTTGTAACAAATTGTTCTAGTGCATTTTGACTATTTCAACGCATTCTGGCAACAAATTGATTATCACACATTCAGATTGTTCTGATGCATTATGGTAGTAGAATGTTCCAAAGAATTTTGGCACACTATCTCATTCCAATTCACTATCTCATTCTAGGGCATTGTCTATTCTAGTGCACCATCCATTTTGGTGCATTAACACTTTTCTCAAGGTTTTCCTCCTTATTTCTCAAAATGAGGTATTGATCTCACTTCTCCTACCCAAACTAAAATTGATGCATGTCCTCATGCATCCTTATTTTGTGGAACATGCCTTCCCCAATGTGAAAGAAAAACATGGCCTTATGCTACAATTTTTTCAAAAGAGACCACAAATTTTGATTTTCAGCCATCTTTTGTCTCAATTGTGTCCATAAAATATTTTCAAAACCAAGGTTTTTTAATGCAAATACAAATCTTTTTGGTGCATCAATACCTCATCCTTTTCTAGCACTCCTTCTGATGTGTCGATCATTTTTGGTGTTTTGTAAATTTTTTGTGCCAAGTCATTCCAATACATATTCTGATGCCAGGTCACTTTTGACATATTTTTCGATGCTAGCATATTTTGACATAGGTCAATATGGTGCATATTTTAGCACTAACATATTTTGATGCAATTTCAATGCTACGTTATTTCAATGTATATTATGGTGCCAACATGTTTCGATGTAATTTTGAATCCAAGTTATTTTGATGCCAAATTATTCTCACACATTAGTGCTCTGACTATTTCAAACATCAAGAATCATCTGCTTACTTCCTTATACCCCTAAGTCTGCATCACAGACACTAGAAAAGCTGAACGTGCATATATGTGCATAATATTAAACTAAAAAACAATGAAAAAGTAAAATATGTACTTTATTGCACCATAATGATTTGTACACATCCATAATTGAAAAATAAAACTCAATCATTAAAAGCTAAACTTGTTATGAATGTTCTAACCTGTAATTATTCATTTCTTTTCAACAATATTTTTCTATGCAAATTTTAGTTTCAACATAGTTTCATTTTTGTTGTTTTCTCTATGCATTTTTTTAAAGCAATATTTTTCTGCATTAGCATAGTTTCCTATGCACTTTTCTACAGTCTTTTTTAGCACAATTTTCTACCTATATTTCTACATAGTTTTCTATATCAATTCTTATGCAACCTTTTCCTGCACATAATTTTGTGTAGTTTCTTGTACACGTTCCTATGTAGATTCCTTCACAATATTTTCTTGTGCACATTCCTACATAGTTTTCCATGTAGAATCTTGCGCAGCCTTTTCCTGCATAGTTATTTTTAGCATAATTTTCTACGCAATATTTTTTAGCATAATCTTCTACATAGATTACTACACAGTTTTCTATGTCAATTCTTGTGCAATATTTTCTTGTGCACATTATTGTGTAATTTTTATGTAAATTCTTGCACAGTATTTTTTTGCACACATTCATACACAATTTTCCATTTAAATTTCTATGTAGTCTTTTTCTATATAATTTTCTATATATATTCTTGCAAACATTCCTACATAATTTCTTATGCAATTTTCTATGTAGCTTCCTGCATATTTTTTACATGAACACATGTACAGGAAGAGGAGACCTTTTTCATAATGTGTAGATCTGTTCATGTTTTTAAGTTTTGGAGATGTAGACAGGTTATGTCCGTCTACTATTATTTAGCCACAGGTTGTGTAAAGAATAGAGATTGCTTAGTTTGTAGCTAAGGATTTAAGAGTAGATGAGAATAATTTTAATCATGGGTGACAAAGTACCTTTTTATTTGAACAAGGATTGGTCAAGATATTTTGATGTAATTCCCCTAAAATTTAGCAATATAGATGGTGAAATGTTCTTCATAGGGGCTTCTACCTCAAGATCTAACCAAATTAAATATGTAAATATTCTAGCTATATTGCTATCTTGTTCAACAATGTTTGTGTTACTTTGTCCTCCCACCATAATATTTTTCCAATAAATATTATAGATTTTCTTGAAAACATGGGAAGATGGTGTCTTGTATGGACTTGGCAAAGAAAAACTACTCAATTTTTCTCCTATGTTTGTCTCAGCTATGGGCTTCACTATTTTGTTCAACCTCTTAACATTGATACTTATTTCCTATGGCTCATGGGGGTTTGTGATTAACAAAGGATCTCTTTCTATTTCTAAATCTATTTATGTATTTTAATTTAACATGAAGGAAAACTATTCATTCATTCTAATTTAATAAATGAAAGCAAAAATTATTAATCCTTAATAGATCTAATACCTTAACTCACTCCTTGAAAACACAACTATTCTTATGTAAAATATCATTTTAGCCTTCCCCTTATTTTCTTAAAAATAGTAGAATCATCTTGGTGTCACAAATCACTAATCTAACAAAAAGATAGTTTTTAGGAACACTTTTAGATTTTTTTTTTTGTTTTAGAGGTAAAAATAGATCAACTATAACTAATGTGGGCTATGAACATGGAGATGTGGTTTAGTGCTTTTTTGGACTCGATAATTAATAATGATAATATAATTATAGGATCATATTTTATTTGTGACAATAAATCAACTATTATTGATAAAGATAAGGAGATATGGTTTATCACATGTCTTTATGGTTTGACTAAAACAAGATTTGTTTTTAACAAAAAAATAATAGTGTTGAACGACCACTAAAACTCTTTAGCAACACCATGTCCCCGACAATGGTACAAAAAATGATGAGTGTCATCAATGCTCTCATTTTAATATTATCAATCTACGATGGCATCCAATGGCTATATGTGCTAGAGAGCATGGAAGTGTACCTTGGTATAAAATATTTTAAGGTTTTCTATTTTTTGAAATAGAAATCATGCTTGCAAAAATTTAAAATCACACTTGCAAAAAATAAATGTAGGAAATTTAATTACGCTTGTAGAAATTTAAATTACACTTGCAGAAATTTAAATTACACTTGCAAAAATTGAAATTACACTTGCAGAAAAATAAATCACACTTGTAGAGAATTAAATCACACTTGCAAAAATTGAAATCACACTTGCATAAATTGAAATCTAACGTGCAATTTTTTTGGTAAGTTAACGAAATTTGTATTAATGAGGGCATTTGAAAGGCACCCTAATGCATTAATACAACAGAAGGATTAAAGGATGCATCATCCACAAAAAACTCATGGCATCCACATAAAGCTTAATATATTTAGAAAAACTAAAACAAACCAAAAGGACAAGGACGAAACAGGAAACAAAATATCCTTGAAAGGAATGATAATCAGATCATTCCAAGCTACAAGGATCTCAAGTGTTAACATAACACCACATTCAACCAAAAAAAGAATCTGAAAGCAAATATATATCATAAGATTACAAATGGATATGCAAAACAATGAGCAACAATATCATATATTATACATGAATAATTAACTTCCTCTACTCAATGAGTACAATGAAGGTGCCTTGCTTATATAGGCAAGGATGATCAACCATAGTGGTAGGATCAAGCTAAGGATAAATATCCACCGTACAAAAGGAATAAGTGATATGGTCCATATATCTATAACCGATATGGGGAGAAAGAATATCAACCTTCCAAATATACCTAAAGATATCCCCATAAATCCTCGTAATAGTCAAACCTAAAAATATTCCCATAACTCCTAGGAATAGTCAAACCTAAAAATATCCCCATAATATCTAAGAAATAAATATGTAACATCTCATAATATCTAAATAAGATAAATGAAATATCCACACATAAGTGGGTGGGGAAAATACATGGAATAACTAAATAAAAGAAAAATAAATTACCTAGGTGAACATGAGCTAAGGTAAAAAACCTAATCTAACAATCCTGACATGACAAGGCCCAACAAAAATAGATGAATTATAGACATTTAAATATAAGCATAATTCTCGATGTCATACTTCTCAAAATCCTTAAGAATTTCCTTAAACACTTCCTTAGTGATTTCCACCACATCATCTTCCTCGGCACTAGTTCTGGCTCCAACAACATTATTTGTTGGGTTATCCTCGATGAAGTTATCATAGAAGAACAGTAGATTCAGAGCATTCCCATACTATTTAATTTGGGTAATGGCCGCCATGCTTGTGATCACAACACTTTCCATCTAAGCAATAGTAGTTGTGGTGGTCTTTATAATGTATTCCTGAAGTATCTTAATCGTAGGATCCTCGAACTCATTCTTAATAGAACCATGCATTTTTCCTTGATTCTGAACAAACTTGTTCTTTAAGTGTTGGGAGCTTCTTTTCGGGGTGGGTTGATCCTCCACCTTATCCTTCTTCCTTATAGATTGCTTAGAATCTAGGTAGCCTCCATCCATATTCCTCTTCTTGGAACCATAGACACTTGAGTAAGGGGTGAAAGACGTATTCTCCTTCATCGTCTACTTGGAATATTCCTTCTATTCCTACAAAACCATGTTTTATTTGGGAAATTTCTCCAAAAAATGAACATATATTACCTTAAATAGCCCCTAATGTGAGGGCCAAGCCTTGTATTTTTTCAACCAGGTTGCCTTGATGGAGTAATATGTAGATAGGTACATAAGCTCAGGAATATTGAGCAGTTTCACCTCCCTGAAATGATTCACAAAGGTAATATGAAAGCTCCTTAATGGAGACCGAGATCATTGATTGTGATGTATTACATTACTGGTTTTATGACCTCCTTTTAGGGGGTGGGTAAATCCTCGTGAACCATTCCCAGTTTAACGATCTTGCATAGGTTTGATTTTGGCTCAAACTCATTGAGCTCTGTATCCCAATTATGCTTCTCTTCGTACTCTTCTTCCCACTAGTGGTTGGACAGTAATCTTAGCCAAGATATGAACGTCGACCTAGAACTCCACTCCATGAATGATGACGATGCCCTTCTCCCAGGTGGATGCAAAGGTAGAATTGATATCCCAATCTATCCCTATTAATTTATTTAGGATAGGTAGGAAACTGTGTGTGCTCATGATTGCTTTAGCCACCGATTCTATATCAAGTGTTTTAGGCTCAACAAATCCCATGATGACCAAAAAATAGAATTGCTTGAAAATAAGGAAAATAGAGTGCCTACTAAGCCTTGAGACACAATCAATGCAGATGAAGAATCTAGCATGGAGGTGTGCTTTAGTAACACAAGATAGGTTTGAGTCCTTCTAGAAGCTTCTATACCATCACCTCGAGTTGATACATGTCCTTGAGAAAAGCAAATACACCCTATCCCAGATAACAAAGCAATAGGCCTTGGAGAACTAAAAAATTCCAACAGCTTTTGTTGGCAATTTTGGGTACCTTGAGTACATTGCATTTGCTCAAGTGAATAAGTTGTCATTGATGTCAAGAAGCTTTTGAAAGAATTTGATTTGATGTAAAAATAATGTGTTTTGTTGAAGGTTCGGCTTGACAGGTTCGAAAGAAAGTAAGTTGGAAAAGTGTCGCGATATCGCGACATGTCGCATTTTCGCGACTTAGGCAGGAGAGAGAAAGATTTTTGAAAAAGTGTCGCGATATCGCGACATGTCGCATTTTCGCGACTTAGGCAGGAGAGAGAAAGCTTTTTGAAAAAGTGTCACGATTTCGCGACATGTTGGAAGAGAGAGAAGAAGCTGGCAAAACTGTCGCGATTTCGTGACATGTTGGCAGAGAAAGAGAGCAAGGTGGAAAGTGTCGCGATTTCGCGACATGTCGCATTTTCGTGACTCGAAAAGTGCAGGAAGGCAAAGAAGGAAAAGTGTCACGATTTCGCGACATAATGCAAGGAAGGTTGTACGGACGAAAAAGTGTCACGATTTCGCGACATGATGCAGAAGGGAGAGTCCGTAGTGTGAACTGTCATGATTTCATGACAAGTTCGAAGAGAGATAAAGTATCTCGAAAAGTGTCACGATTTCGTGACATGCCAAAGACTAAGTGAGACACATTTTGACATAAAACTAATGAGGATCAATTTTTGACATGCTGAAAAGCTCGAAGTGAGAACTGTCACGATTTCATGACATGCAGCAAAGGGAAGAGTCTAAAATGAGAAGCGTCATGATTTCGCGACAGGCTACAAAGAAGTTGTACGGATGTAGAAAGTGTCACGATTTCATGACAGGTTGAAGAGAAAGCTTGCGAATGCAGAAAGTGTCACGATTTCGTGATAGGTTGAGATGGCAGCTTGCAGTTGGAGAAAGTGTCATGATTTCATGACAAAAATAGTTAGCAAGTCTTCAATAGAAGAAGCGTCATGATTTCATGATGAATTGAAGAAGGAAGAGCTCGAAGGCGAAAGCATCACGATTTCGTGACATGTTCCATTTTCACTAGTGCAAGCCTAGAAGAAGGCCATGAAGACTAAAGTGTCATGATTTCGTGATAGGAGTGAAGATGACGTCAGCAAAGATAGAAGTGTCATGATTTTGTGACAAGAACGTAGTCAAGGTAGACAAAAGAAAAAGTGTCACGATATCGCGACAATAGCCAAACGAAAGTGTACGGCTGCAAAAATGTCACGATATCATGACATGTTGTGGTTTCGCGGTAGAAGCTACTGAACCACAGAGGCGGTTGAAGCCGACAGAGTTAAAATTGGGCCGACGAAGATTAGGGCATGCAACCGACGGAGTTAGGGTTTGCATTTGCATAACAGTCGACTAAGACCAAGGTTTAGATCTTGATTATGTTAGTATAAAAGGAGGGTTGTTTGAAGAGATTTGGCATCGATCGAAGTGTGCGTTCGAAGTGCGACTTTCGTAGATAGAGTGCGGGGAGAAGTTCGATCATCGAGAAGCAGAGTGCAAATTCGATTGCAGTGTACAGAGTGCATTCCATCGAATCTTCTAAGTGAGAGAGATTGCAAGGAAGCAGAGTGCATGAAGATCATGCTACTGTGATTGCATAGAGGTGCATAAGTTGATGTTTGATCGAGTGCTATTGTGATTGCGTAGAGGTGCAATTTCGAGGACATTTGTGCCAGACCGAAGGACTGTGTTTGGTGCAGAACAGAGGAAGCGAACGAGGACATTTGTGCTGAACCGAAGGACTGTGTTTAGTGCAAATTTGAGGACCAGCTTTGGAGGTGAAAGAGTTGAGGACAGGAGGTCTCCAGCCGAGCAGGGAAGACAGGTGTCTTCTGTGGATAGAGTTCCACTTGCTAAGGGCAGAGGAGGCAGAGGTCTTCTAGAGGATCATCAACTAGAGCAGAGCTAGGGGATTGGTGTCTCCTTTGGGTTGGTGCCCATAAACTTTGTAATCGGGAAAGGTTTCCCAGAATTTGAGGTGATAAAATTTAGTGAAAGATTTTATCCGTGGAGTAGCCCGCATTGGGTGAACCACGTAAATTGTTGTGTCTCTATTGTGGATGGTATTTTGTGCATTGCTTTGATTACTATTTTTGATATTGCTATCTATTCACTGCATAATATTAATTTGAAAGTTGAAGGAAAAAGTTTAAAGTGGTCTTATACTGTTCACCCCCCCTCTCAGTATAAGCTTGTGTTCTTCAATTGGTATCAGAGCGGGTTCCTTCGAAAAGTTTAAACAGCTTGAAGGAAAAGCTTGATAAGAACACAATGGATTATTCAAGCGGAAATGCAGCACCTATTCTTGATGGATCAGATTTTGGTCTTTGGAGTGCAAGGATGAAGGTTCATCTAATGGCACTTGGGAATGAGGTGTGGGAAGTGATTGAAGATGGGTACACTATTCCTGTAAATGGTCCATATACTAAAGAAGATAGGCTTCTACATCACAGCAATTCAAAAGCAATGAATGCAATCTTGAAAGGCTTACAGAAAGCAGATCTCACCAAAGTAATTCACTGCAAGACAGCTAGTGAAATGTGGAAACAGTTGCAGGTGGTTCATACAGGTGATGCAAATGTCAGAAAGGCCAAGTTGAGACATTTCAAAGGTATGTTTGAACAACTCAAGATGAATGATGATGAAAATATTAGTGACTACATGCTTCGCATGGATGAGGTTGTTAACTCCATGAAAGACTTAGGTCTTGAACTTGCTGAAAATGATGTTTGTGATAAAATCTTAAGATCTCTTCCTAATAGATTCAGTGAAAATATTTTTGCTATTGAGGAAGCTAAAGATTTGGATAAGCTGAAAAAGGATGAGCTTCATAGCATTCTTGCAGCATTTGAGTTGAGAACTCGGGTGAAGGTTGACGTCAAGAAAGAGGCGACTTTCAAGGCTACCAAGAAATCTAAGGGTAAACGGCTTCAAGAGAGTGATGAGTCTTCTAGTGATGAAGAGGCATATTACAGCAAGAAAAGCAAGTTATCTAGAAAGCACAAAAGCATGAAAAATATAAGATGCTTCAATTGTGGAAAGTTCAGTCATTATGCTACTGATCGTATCTGTTTCCAAGAATGAAAGTGATGAAGAGAAACAGGATGTTAAGAGCAAGGATTCAGAAAAGCACAGGTATTACAGAAAGAACAAAGATGAGCACAACAATCAAGGAAAGAGGTATTCACACAAGAACAAGAAGAGTTTCTACCTAGACAAAGCAAGTAAGTGTTCTAGCAGTGATAGTGAAAGCTCTTCAAGTGATGAGGAAAATGAGATGTTGTTCATATCTAGAAAAGGAGGAAGAACCGAAACATAGATTCATTATTATGAAATGTCTTAGATGTGGAAATTTTGGTCACCTTGAGGATGACTGTACAAATAATGATTTGGTTTCCAGTATGTATAAGGATGCTTCAGAAAACTATCAAGAAGATGCTTGTATGGTTTTTGAAAAAGGTAGCACCTCTAGTGATAAGAAATCTGGAAAAGGCCTTGAGGATTCGGAAAGCAAACAAATAAAAGATCTTGAAAGTGAACTTAATAATGCTCTTAGTGTTTTGAAAAAGGAAAGAAAGAAGAATGATAGACTCAAGGATAAGTTAGATGAATGTTGTATGGAGAGAGACGATCTTATATAAAGTCTTGACTTCTCTATAGCTAAAACACGGGAACTCAAGGATGAGTTAGAGTCTAAGATTCTTGAGTATAATGAGTTGGAACAGAAAATGGCTTCTCTGGAAGTGGAAACTAAAGAGTACAAGGATAAGCTGTACGAGGTTTCAAGATAGCTCCAAAAGGGTTAAGTCTCTCATCAAAGGTCAAAGAAATCCAACGAGATAAAATAGGTCTTGGTTTTGTTAAGCCGCACAAAGAACAGGTTGGGGAATCTAGCAAGAGATTCCAAAAGGAAGAGAGTTCTGATGAAGAAAGTACTTCAGAACATGAGTCCATGAGTGATCGATGCGCAGAAATAGAAAACAAAATTCAGAATGCGAAGAAGAAGTTTTCAGGACCCAAGAGGTCGTATAAAGGAAAATTTCACGACAGATGTTTTGCGTGTTACAGGTTTGGTCACATGGCTGCACATTGCATGTCTCAAATGAAGAAGGTTAACAACAATTTCAGAAGTGGTAATTTCTTCCAAGGGTATTGCTACTCTTGTAATCAGTTTGGGCATAAGGCAATTGTCTGCAAGGCTAATATCAGGTTCACGGTTAGTCAGAACAGGTGGATTCAAAGAACAGGTATGCCTAAAAGAAATTACAGTGTTACTTGTTATAAATGCAACAATGCAGGTCACACAGCTAGACAGTGTAGAGCTGATCTTCCAAGGTACAGGAACAGGAACAGTGGCATGATCAGGTCCAAGGATCAAGGCATGAAAAAGGACAGGGATGAGAACAAGAACAAGAACAGTGACAAAAATAGGAATGCGGGCAAAAAGTTCAAGAAAAGGCCGGGCAAGGAAATTATAGACACTGATGATGATCAATGCCTAATGGGAGTTTTACTCCCACCCCAGTTTTAATCTCCTCATGAGGAGGTGGGGGAGGGACTAAGCTAAGAGGCTCATTCTTAGTCCCAAGCCCCAAAGGTGACCCTTTGCCATTGATGACAAAGGGGGAGAGATTTGAGTAAGGGGGAGAGATATGAGTAAGGGGGAGAGCTTCAATGTAAAGAGGAAAGCTTCAAGTCAGGGGGAGCAAAACTTCAATAGGAGATTTTTAGCTGTTAGCACAGTTGGTTTCAGTTTTTGCTCCTGAGACGTGTTTTTAGTAAAGGGTTGCCATCAATGACAAAGGGGGAGATTGTTGGCAATTTTGGGTACCTTGAGTACATTGCATTTGCTCAAGTGAATAAGTTGTCATTGATGTCAAGAAGCTTTTGAAAGAATTTGATTTGATGTAAAAATAATGTGTTTTGTTGAAGGTTCGGCTTGACAGGTTCGAAAGAAAGTAAGTTGGAAAAGTGTCGCGATATCGCGACATGTCGCATTTTCGCGACTTAGGCAGGAGAGAGAAAGCTTTTTGAAAAAGTGTCGCGATATCGCGACATGTCGCATTTTCGCGACTTAGGCAGGAGAGAGAAAGCTTTTTGAAAAAGTGTCACGATTTCGCGACATGTTGGAAGAGAGAGAAGAAGCTGGCAAAACTGTCACGATTTCGCGACATGTTGGCAGAGAAAGAGAGCAAGGTGGAAAGTGTCACGATTTCATGACATGTCGCATTTTCGCGACTCGAAAAGTGCAGGAAGGCAAAGAAGGAAAAGTGTCACGATTTCGTGACATAATGCAAGGAAGGTTGTACGGACGAAAAAGTGTCACGATTTCGTGACATGATGCAGAAGGGAGAGTCCGTAGTGTGAACTGTCATGATTTCGTGACAAGTTCGAAGAGAGATAAAGTATCTCGAAAAGTGTCATGATTTCGCGACATGCTGCAAAAGACTAAGTGAGGACTGTCACGATTTCGTGACATGCTGCAAAAGACTAAGTGAGGACTGTCACGATTTTGTGACATGCTAAAAAGCTCGAAGTGAGAACTGTCACGATTTCGTGACATGCAGCAAAGGGAAGAGTCTAAAATGAGAAGCGTCACGATTTCGCGATAGGCTACAAAGAAGTTGTACGGATGCAGAAAGTGTCACGATTTCGTGACAGGTTGAAGAGAAAGCTTGCGAATGCAGAAAGTGTCATGATTTCATGACAGGTTGAGATGGCAGCTTTTAGTTGGAGAAAGTGTCACGATTTCATGACAAAAATAGTTAGCAAGTCTTCAACAGAAGAAGCGTCATGATTTTGTGATGAATTGAAGAAGGAAGAGCTCGAAGGCGAAAGCGTCACGATTTCGTGACATGTTCCATTTTTGCTAGTGCAAGCAGAGAAGAAGGCCATGAAGACAAAAGTGTCACGATTTCACGACAGGAGTGAAGATGACGTCAGCAAAGACAGAAGTGTCATGATTTCATGACAAGAACGTAGTCAAGGCAGACAAAAGCAAAAGTGTCATGATATCGTGACAATAGCCAAACGAAAGTGTACGACTGCAAAAATGTCATGATATCGTGACATGTTGTGGTTTCACGGTAGAAGCTACTGAACCACAGAGGCGGTTGAAGTCGACAGAGTTAAAATTGGGCCGACGAAGATTAGGGCATGCAGTCGATGGAGTTAGGGTTTGCATTTGCATAACAGCCGACTAAGACCAAGGTTTAGATCTTGATTATGTTAGTATAAAAGGAGGGTTGTTTGAAGAGATTTGGTATCGATCGAAGTGTGCGTTCGAAGTGCGACTTTCGTAGATAGAGTGCGGGGAGAAGTTCGATCATCGAGAAGCAGAGTGCAAATTCGATTGCAGTGTACAGAGTGCATTCCATCGAATCTTCTAAGTGAGAGAGATTGCAAGGAAGTAGAGTGCGCGAAGATCATGCTGCTGTGATTGCACAGAGGTGCATAAGTTGATGTTTGATCGAGTGCTGTTGTGATTGCGCAGAGGTGCAATTTTGAGGACATTTGTGCCGGATCGAAGGACTGTGTTTGGTGCGAGAATAGAGGAAGCGAACGAGGACATTTGTGCTAAACCGAAGGACTGTGTTTAGTGCAAATTCGAGGACCAGCTTTGGAGGTGAAAGAGTTGAGGACAGAGGTCTCCAGCCAGAGCGGGGAAGATAGGTGTCTTCTGTGGATAGAGTTCCACTTGCTAAGGGCGAGAGGAGGCAGAGGTCTTCTAGAGGATCACCGACGAGAGCGAGCTAGGGGATTGGTGTCTCCTTTGGGTTGGTGCCCATAAACATTGTAATCGGGAAAGGTTTCCCAGAATTTGAGGTGATAAAATTTAGTGAAATATTTTATCCGTGGAGTAGCCCGCATTGGGTGAACCACGTAAATTGTTGTGTCTCTATTGTGGATGGTATTTTGTGCATTGCTTTGATTACTATTTTTGATACTGCTATCTATTCACTGCATAATATTAATTTGAAAGTTGAAAGAAAAAGTTTAAAGTGGTCTTATACTGTTCACCCCCCCTATCAGTATAAGATTGTGTTCTTCAGTTTTTATCCCATTCGAAAGTATAAAGGTGTGCCACTCTTAGGAACTTTTGATGAAACAGGCAAAAAAATTTAAAACAGTGAGATTCACGTAGTGAAAAATAGACACTTGAAGTCTTGGGAATCAATGAATAGTGGAAATGGGTAGAGGAATGAGAAGGAGGAAGCAAGTGATGAGTTCCAAGAGAAAGAAAGGTTATGGGAAGGGATGATGAAGCTGCACATAGATAGAGAACACACGAGAGGTATTCGAGGAGTAATCCAGAAGATTTGATGGAAGGAGGATAACAAGGAAAATATGACAGTTGGGAATGAAAAATATAGTAATATTAGGATCATTAATAAGAGACACATTGGCACTACTAGTAATAATGAACACAAGGTCTAGGGAAGATACAAGGGGGTGCACCGTAAGCTCATAAATGTGCTAAATATACCAATAATTTATTGCCTCAAGAAGCTAGAAATCATCATGAGAACAATAGGATTGCGGAGAAGGATCCTTACAGGACAAAACATATTTATGGAAAATAAACTTTTCAAACAAAAAAACATGCTAATAAAAATGAATAGTGGATTATTAGGCATTTTGAATTTTCTTTGACCTGGCAATTTATTCTACCTCACTTGGGAGGGTTTTAGTCCATGTCATCATCCCAGGGGCATTAACTCTGATGTTTGCCAACTTGTATTTCACACCATTTTATTCCCTATAGGCATGCTGGATGTATCGCCCAAATTTTTTGCACCCTTACCTTCAGGCTAAAGGATCCGTGCCCGAAAGGGGGATGCGAGAAGGATGGGACAATACCTCGGACGGAGAGGCCCTTTGAAGGTCGTGCCTCTCGGGGGAGGGGTATAAGGGTGAATTTTTGATGGATGGTGGGGTTCACCAGGAAACTTTGAGTGGCAGTTTCCACGCCTAGGTCGAGAATGGGTTTGATGTGTTCATTTTATGTTCAATCATTCAGATTCCTAGGTTGGCCAAAATGAATCTAAGCTATTCTATATGAAATTTTTGGTTTATATGAAGACAATAAACATAAATGAATCCTAAATACAGAGAATATCTAAAGTGGAGAAGAGTGCACCTGATTTCTGATGTCTGATGAAGATTCTGAAGCTTGTAGGAGTCCAGATCGTCCCGGATATGACAGGATCATCTGTAATTGTACAGAATCATCCAGATCACATGAGATCATCTGAGATCAGTCAAGATCATCAGCGACCTGACGAATTTGTCAGAGAATTCATCAAAAACCTGCAATCATGAAAACAGACACCAAAAACCAAAAATACAATTGCAAGAATGATACAAAATGATAGAAATAAGAGTATAAATGCTTAAATGATAAATCCAGATATCTAATCAAATGGGATGCAATGTTTTAATAATTAATTTTGAATTTTATCATGCAAATATGCTAAATGGGGTGAACTCCAAGATGCAGAACAAAAGTAAATTAATATAATGCACAATTTAAATAAGAAAAGGGATAGAAAATGCAAACTCAGGGCTCTGATTGCCCCCAATCTGAACTGCAGTCAAAATCATCTGCAATCGTACGAGATCATCGCCGATCTCGTCAGGATCATCCAAAATTGTGGTTGAATCGCCTGCGACGATCCGAGCTTCCTCCGACTGAAACACAATGAGATCCTGCAATAAAACTTGAAAACACAAATGCAAATGATGGGGAATAGGATGTTCTAACACAACAAAAACTAAGATTGCAGGGAAATGATCAGCCAGGGAGCCAGGCAGGGGGATAAACTGAGAAAATCTTAGTTTATATAGGATTAGGGGAAGGTTAGGAGGTTGGGGATCATCCCAATCTGGGAGATCTCCAACGTAGGAATCTCCAACCGCACAGACACGCTTCTGCCCGAGTTGGAGAGGTTGTTGAAACAGAAGCTAATTATGAAAATTCGGTTTTGGGACGAAATCGTCTGGACGTCGGCCAGATGATATCGTCCAACGGTCAAAACAAATTCTAAAAATGGCACGAAAAATGAGGTGAGCGGTTAACGGGCGGTTTCGGGGTTAAAATTCAAATTTTTATCTTTTACTGAGGGTTTAACTACGCCAATTTTAGGGTGCTACATTTTGCCCCCTCTTTAGCAAATTTTTCGAAGAAAATGCGTTAAAGACGAGTTCTTCATGCTTTACGAGAAAGCAAAAATTTATTCCATTTTTTAGACGACGATTCTAGGTCGAATCGTACAACTGTTTGCTATGGTGCCCCCTCCGAGTTTTTACCCAAATCGAACGTTTGAGGTAAAAGCACGAAAAAGCAAAAATTAAAAAAATGTTTGTTTTTAAATAAAAATAGGAAAAATAGGGTAAAACCCTAATTCATTTTTACTGTTCACTTTCGTTGTTTCAGAGCTCTACAGGCGAAATGGTGGAAACGACACACAGATCGACAGAGGTCCGATGCGGGTTGCGGGTAAGGATCTAAACCTAGTGTATTATGTTTTTAGCTTGATTTGTTTAATTTTTTAGTTGAATTTTAATTGTTTTTGGGCATCACGGCCATTTTTAGGCCGTCGACGACGTCGGGACGAAATCGTCCCAATTTTTCGAAATCGTCCCTATATCACCGATTTCGTCTGAGGACGAAATCAAAGAAATAGGGGCGATCCCGTCCAATAAGGGGTGATTCCCAAATTGAAGAATCGGAGACGATTTCATCCTATTAAGGACGATTTTGCTAAATTTGGTACGATATCATCCAATAATGGGCGATATCATTTTTTTTATGAGATGAAATTGATTTTAATTGATTTTAATGATTAGGTACTAATGAGTTTTGTTGTTTTATTGTTTATTTTGTAGAGGGGATTGCTAAAGAGTCGAGAGTGGAAATACGGGGGTCTAAGGGATGACTTAGCCATGCTCGATCAGGCCGAGCGAGACAGGCTAGCGGAGGTCGGACTGCAGCATGTGGCAAAAATGCCATAGATTCCTATGGACATGGGGCTACTGACGGCCCTAGCAGAGAGATGGTATCCGGGGTCATCCTGCTTCTGACTATCGATAGGGGAGATGACTCCCACTCTAGAGGATGTATGGAGGATCTTGAGGATCCCCATACATGGGCGGTTCATGACTCCTGCGGCCAATCAGGGCCATGCTATGATGAGACTATGCGCGGACCCGAGCTTCACCCTGGAGAAGGGCAGAGTGAACATCGAGTCTTTGAGGCAGATGCCTGGGGCATCTCGGTTGACCCAAGTTTTGGTAGGGGTGGTGGGTGGCCTTCTTCTATGCCACCAGAGCGGATGCAGGTTACCGTGGCTCCTCTCAGATGTGGTCTACGACATGAGAGACCACGGATATAGGTTTGCTTGGGGCAGCTTTGTACTATGCCACTTGTATAGGATCCTCTATGGGGTCGTATACAAGGGAGGTCGATGTCTGGTGCTGACATCACTGCTACAGGTTTGGTGCTAGGAGCACATTGCGATGCGGAGGCCGATAGGGCTTCCACTGATAGGAGTTGATCGGGAGAGACCCCGGGTTTTCTATTGGTGGCTCCAGAGAGGGTCACAATGGTGGATAGATCTATCGATGTCCTAGAGGTTGCTAGATGACCTCACCCTAGATCAGATCACCTGGAGACCATGGAGAGAGCATCCAGGGTGGGCAGAGGATGGACAGGAGTTGGCTCACATTAGGCGAGTCATCTGGTTGAGGACAGAGTGGGGAGAGGTAGAGCTCCACCGCTATGACCGAGTTTTGAGGTAGTTCGATCTACAATAGGGGATCCCTTCTCTCAGGGATTATGAGTACTCCCAGACTATTCGGGATAGTACCACATTGAGCGGGGCTCCAGACATGCAACGGTTCTAGAGTCAGGACGTTGATGATGCCCCCATTCAGCTAGTGGATGGGGATGACGTAGGGGTAGCAGACGGGTATGATGCCTGGTATGCAGGCATCCACCCTCCTTGGATGATGAGGGCATAGGGTCCGATGCACACTGTAGTGCAATGGATGGAGAGGCGATGCCAGGCTACCATCGATGCAGCGAGGGGTCATGGAGGGAGGGATCAGTGATGGCCTCCTCAGGAGAGATGTCGGAGAGTACCATAGGCTTCGAAGAGACAACAACAGTCAGAGAGGAGGGAGAGACTCCCTTCTCAGCAGAGGGATAGGCCACCATCGCCCGATAAGGGCAAGGGTGTCGAGGTGGGGGAGAGCAACGAGATGGCGGCTCTCCGGTGGAGAATGCCCACCTACGAGCTGAGGTGCAGACTCTCTAGGATGAGGCTTCATGGCTCAGGGCTCGAAGTAGAGGGGTGAGCATTCTGGAGCTGGCATGGGCTATTGCATAGACCACATTCTACCAGGGGTTGTACTACCATGTGGTTCTAGAGGGGCAGAGGATACCGCTGCCAGCCAGCATTGCAGAGCCGATCAGGATGGGGTCATCGAGGACATCATCACGATCGACGTCGAGGACCCGTGATACAGCATGGACCTCGATGGGACCACCTCCTCCACCTCAGGGTGGGAGAGGAGATGAGGCTGAGAGCTCGAGGGCTTCTCGAGACTAGCTGCTCATTGTACATAGACCATATATGTTTGAGAGGATTGAGTATGCCAGGGTATAGATTGTGGCATACCAATCCATTTTGATATGATGTATATACTTTTTGATATATATATATTCTTTTTGTGATATGACTTGTGCATATGTTTTATGCTGCTTTAATATTTGAATTGTTGATTGATTATTCATGTAATTATGTCATTGAAAATATTATAATTTTATGTCATGCTATAAAATTAAATGAAATAATCTGATGTAAACAAATTGGTTGTGGTGGTGTGATTTGATGAAAAATAAAGGGACTTCTAACAATAATTTCAAAGGACATTGTCGCTGTTACATGACCATTTCATGGAGTCGCCGCTCGCTAGGTCATTAAGCTAATCCCGTTATGAGAGAAATATTGCTAAAAGTAAAAGGGTGCTTAAGAGACTTTCTTAAGACTTTGTGTTGTGATGATGAAAATTGATGATGGTGATGATTTGTTTTCAGATTTCCATGAAAATATTATGCATGAAATATTAAAAATATGATTTTTGCTAGGCATAAAATTCCTAAGTGTGATAGAAATTTGAACAATTGCCTAGGAATTATACCATCGTCGCAAAACTGAATGTTGACATAATGAAATGAAAAATAAAAAAGTTTTCATTCTTTTTAAAGCACAATTGTGTAACATAATGATTTAAGCCATATGCTTTTATGGATTAAATAAATGGAAAATAAAATTAGAACGATGGCTTGCGCTAGGCATAGAATTTTAGGTATAGACTTATACCATCATCACGAAATCCAAAGAAGAAATTGATGTAATAGTTTTATTGCATAGTTGATTTTTGATTTTGAGATAAACAAAAAATATAAAAATGAGGACTTGCACTAGGCATAAAATTCCAATTTTAGGTTTAGGAACTATACCATCGTTGCAAAGTCGAAGATATATAAATGTGACTTTATTGCTAGATTTTTGAACATGTTTTGAAAGAAATTTTTTGGATTTTTGAAAAAATGTATTTAATTGTTTTTACGCTAAGCAGTTATTCTCAAGTAAGAAAATCAAATTATTCCAGAAGATTTGCATAAATATTTTAAATTATCTCAAAGACAAATTTGACATTTATAAGGAACCCCATGTGCATATGTGAGTTCGTTGCCGATCTTGATCTATCATAATGATACAAAATCTCTCAAACACAAATGTGTGTGCAATTGTATTGTTCATTTACCAATTTTGAGCAAGATAATTTGATACAAGTAATTTGAATTAACCAAATGAGTGTTCGTTGACCATGATTTATATGCATGTAACCGTACCAGACTACTATGTAAGTCGGGTCATCAAGAGCTAGCTGATCCATGAGCGGACATAGGTCTATACAAAAGAAGGTCGCTAATGTGATAGACATATCACCACGCTAGGAGTTACCCAAGGCCAAGCGGGTTGGGCACAAACCACCTGTTATGGGGCTTACCTCACAGTTTTTGAATAATTGAGAATTCCAGGGATTCAAGCTCATTCACCCTTCTTTTCTTTCAAAGGGTAGGGGAAAGGATTTATTGCTTTTTGCTTCTTTTTTTTTTCTTTTCTCTTTTTTTTTTGTATTTTTGCTTGACACTGAGATAATGCTGAAATATTGCTGAGATGGTACAAGATGATAATGCTTCTGAATAATTTTCTCTTTTTCTCATGATTTTTCTTGATTTTCTTTTTCTTTTTCTTGCTATACTAGGGATACTTGCTCGGATTGGCTGTAGAGCAAGGGATTTTTATTCTGGGCAGGGGTGAGCTTGTCCTTTTGTCAATTCTCAAAGATTCTAGACCATGTGCATGATAGGATAGCAAGGGAAACTTTTCACTCAAAAGACCACTTCTACTATGTAGCATCATTTTGAATTTGCAATGAAATCATTTTAATGTGAAAAGGTGTACTTGGTTCAAGTAAATAACAAGATCAGTTCTCTATGCTCAAAACTTTATTTAATTCAACTGTGGACTTCGATATAAGAGAGATTAATAATCATACCAAATAAGATCAAGATATTTATTCATGTGAGTGTGAAAGTGAGGGATTCCAAATAAATGCTAATTTATCCAAAATAACTGAAAATATAAATGCAATACTTCAAGAATTGATAGGTGCAAAAATAGAAGATGTTTTTGAGGATTTTGATGATTTTGATTTTGTTTAGATTTTGATTTGAATTTATGAATTGAGATAATACATAATATTACTATTTTTGAAATTTTTATATGAATTACTAAAAGAAGACAATATGTATAATATATACAGTGATGAAATTACCATATTTATGCATAATAGCGCTTAAGATGCATAATGTTCATTGGTTCTTTAAGATCTTTACCATCTAAGGTAGCTAATATGTATGCTCCCGATCCAAATTTAGCAGTGATAATATATGGCCCAAGCCAGTTAGGCTCAAATTTACCTTTAAGGTCTTTAGTTGCATTAGTATTTTTTTATTTTCTTTTAAGACGAGGTCATCGATCTCAAAGGATCGATGATGAACTTTCTTGAGATATGCTCGTTTGAGCTTGTTCTGGTAGGCACGAAGATGCTCCAAAGCATTAATGCACTTCTCATCTAGGAGTTCCAGTTGACTAAATCTGCCAACATGATATTCATCTCCTACTTCAGTATCTTGAAGTAGCAGA
This sequence comes from Wollemia nobilis, assembly GCA_028583015.1. Classification (NCBI taxonomy): domain Eukaryota; kingdom Viridiplantae; phylum Streptophyta; class Pinopsida; order Araucariales; family Araucariaceae; genus Wollemia; species Wollemia nobilis. The sequence continues at coordinate 3,929,911 of JAQPPZ010011310.1, read as the reverse complement.
GCCAAAGAAGGAACTTCTAATTCAAAGGGAAAAATAGCTTCAGCGCCATAAACCAAAACAAAAGGTGAAGTGCCCGTGGGAGTACGAATGCTAGTTCGATAAGCCCACAAAGCAGGATATAATTGAATGTGCCAATCACGGCCAGATTTATTGACCAGTATTTTGAGGATTTTAATTAATGTTTTATTAGATGCTTCTGCTTGGCCATTACCCTGAGGATAATAGGGAGTGGACCAACGATGTTGAATTTTATATTTGTGACATAGTTTCTTTACATATTTATTTTTGAAACAAGTTCCATTATCTGAGATGAGATTTGCAGGAATTCCGAACCTACAAATAATTTGATTAAAAATAAATTTGGAAACTTGAGTTCCAGTGCAAGAAGCTAAGGGCATAGCTTCAACCCACTTCGTAAAATACTCGATGGTGGTTATGATGAATTTGTGTCCATCAGATGACACAGGATTGATTTTTTTGATGATGTCTAAGCCCCATTTTGAAAAGGGCCAAGGAGATGAAATAGCCTGTAGTGCTTGTGCAGGCGCATGGACAAGGTCAGCATGTTTCTGGCACTTGTCGCAATGGCGCACGTAATCATGTGCATCATTCTCCATGGTAGGCCAAAAATATCCTATCCTAAGGAGCTTCTTAGCAATGGCGCTACCACTAAAGTGTCCCCCACAAGATCCATCGTGGGCTTCACTCAAAGCTGATCTAGACTCTTCTAGATTCAAACATCTCGATAGGATACCTTCAAAAGATCTCCTATATAAGGTATTGCCAATTATGATGAAGCGACTTGCTCGTCTACGTAATAACCGATGCTGGTTTCTATTAAAACCTTCAGGGAAGGTCCCATTTTGAAGAAAATTGAGGATATTAGTGTACCAAAGTTTGGGAGTAGTTTCATTGATTAGAAACATGTCCAAAGGTTCCAAGCATGATTTAATTGAAGCGGGTTCCTAGAGTCGACGAATAATGATGGTAGCATATTCGTCATCTAACTCCAAGGGTAAAAGAGATGCAGCTACGGCCATAGCGTCAGCCACACGATTGCTAGTTCTAGGAATAGCTTCCAAGGTAACTTGATCAAATAAAGATATTAATTGTAATACATATGCTTTATATGGGCACAATTTATCATCTCTGGTCTGATAAACATCATTAATTTGATTTATAACAAGTTGAGAATCATCGAAAACTAATAGATTTTTAATTTTTAGTGCCATGGCTGCTCGTAATCCAAGGATGAGAGCCTCATATTCAGCAGTGTTATTAGTACAGGCAAACATTAATTTAAAGGATAGAGGTATGAGATGTTTCTGTGGAGATATCAAAATAATACCTGCACTAGCCCCACTCATGCATCGGGCTCCATCAAAGTATAAGGACCATTGCTCTGAATGATCTACCTCTAATTTAAGGCATTCGTCAGGAAACTCAATGACGAGGGGATGGGTGGACTCTAAGGGTGCAACAACTAATTGATCTGCTATGATTTGACCCTTAACAGACTTCTGTCCTATAAACGTGAGTTCAAACTCGCTTAGCGCAAGAACCCACTTTGTTGTGCGACCAGATAAATAAGGTCGACTCATGAGATACCGCAAGGGATCGGATTTAGCAATAACGTATGTTTTCTGATTGAGCATATAATGGCATAGTTTCTGTGTAGAAAATATGACTGCTAGACATAACTTCTCTAATGTTGTGTAGCGGGTTTCATAACTAATTAATGTTCTGCTAATGTAATAATTAGCACGCTCTCTTTTCTCATCATCAAGTTGAGCTAACATAGCTCCTAAAGCAAAATCTGAAGCAAAAATATACAAGATAAATGGGCGATCAGGTTTAGGTGGTGAAAGTATAGGTGGGTTAAGAAGATATTGTTTGAGGAGTTCAAATGCTTCCTGGCATTCGTCGTCCCAATGGAAAGAGACATCCTTCTTAAGAAGCTTAAGAAAGGGTCCAGTTTTATCCGCTAGCTTATCGATGAAGCGACGGATAGCTTGAAGCTTACCTTGTAGACTCCATAATTCAGATATATTTGTAGGTGCGGGCATATCAGTGATAGCCGTAATCTTGAGAGGGTCAATTTTGATGCCACGTAAAGAAACTATAACCCCTAATAATTTACCTGACTTAACTCCGAATATACATTTGGTTGGATTCAATCGGATAAGATATTCCCTTAACCGATCAAATACTTTCCTCAAGTCATCTAAATGGTCATCTTCTTCAGTAGAACGGGCTATAATGTCATCTACATAATCATGTAGTATATCATGCATCATATCATGAAAGATATAAGTCATGGCTCGTTGATAGGTTGCACCTGCATTCTTCAACCCGAATGGCATCACTTTCCAACAGAAAGTCCCCCAAGGGGTAATAAAGGTTGTTTTAGCCTGATCTTCAGGAGCTATCCTGATCTGATTATAACCAAAAAATCCATCCATTAAGGATATCATTCCACTCCCAGCAGTAAAATCAATGATCTGATCCATATTGGGAAGGGGAAAATCATCTTTAGGGCATGCAACATTAATATCTCTAAAGTCTGTACAAACCCTAACCTTAGTAGCTTCTTTCTTAGTTACTGGAACTACATTCGAGATCCATTCAGCATAATCAATAGCTTGTATAAAAATAACATTCAGGAGTTTTTCTAACTCCCCTTTGACTAGTAAGGCCACTTTAGGATGCATTTTTCTAAGTTTTTGTTTAACAGGTTTAGCATCCGGGTGTACTACTAGGTGATGCATAACTACAGAAGGGTCTAATCCTGGCATATCTTCATATGTCCAAGCAAAGACATCTTCATATTCTTTAAGGAATGCAATGTATTTATCCTATTTTTCTTGACTCAATTCTGATCCAATGTTGATTATGTGGGGGTTATCCTCGGTTCCAATGTTAATTTTTATGACATTTTCTACTTCCATATGTAGATCTCTCTCAAAATTAGGTGGGGTGGGTGAAACGCCCAATTCTTGTAATTCTTCCAAGGTTAGCTTGGATAATTCATCTTGAGGAGTCATGGCCTCAAGCTGGGCTATACTAGGTATAGAGCCATCAAAATAAAATCCATTATGTAATAATTCCTCAATGGAGACATCATGAAAGATATCTCCCTCCAACTCATCGTCGAATTCAACGATCATCTCAGGATAAGCTATAGATAGCATATTACATGTGAATGTCTTATTCATTAAACGCAAGGCATCACGTTCATCTAAATAATCTTGGTAACATATAAGATGGTCATCATCCTCAAATGGGAATGGCTGACCCTTACTAGGAAATAGGCCCACACCACATCGGGCGGGCCATGCTTCTACCTCAAAAGGTTCTTTCATACCATTCTGGAAAGGTCCCAAACCTTTCCCTTTATATCCCAATTTCAGCATTATAGGTTTGGCTTTAATATACTCATTAGTAAAATAACATCGAGCATATCCATCATAATGAGTTCTGATGTTTCTGGGTATTCTACCCCAGTCATATCCCTTATAAATAAAGGCACAACTCCCGACTTGGTAAATACTTCCCATAGGCTGTGGGAGGCCCAAGGTACGAGGAGATGGTGGCAAATTATTTAAAATAAGGGAATCTTGCATAGAAGCATTCGTTTCTTCTGATATAAGGATTTTAGATAGATCAGGTAAGAGTTCATCAGTAAGAGCATAAGAGGTAGAAGGAACATTCCCTACGTCTTCTGATGTGGAAAATATGACTTTGGTGGACGTAGACGGTGTAGAGGTGTCGATAGATGGGTCTATTATAGGTATGGAAGTTATAGGAGTAGAACAAGAGACATTGGTTGTGGGATTAGGATCTTTCTTAGGTCCTAATGCGGTTTGTTCAGAAGATGGTTGAGCTATATGTAAAGGTGCAACTGATGGAGAAGAAGTAGATGACTTTGTGGGTGCAAGTTTCACACGTTTAGATGGGTAATGAGAATTAGGATGTGTGGATGACAAAGCAGGGCAAAATTGAACTCCAATAGGTTCTGCCAACGCACACATATCAAAGGGTCTTGGATCACCATGAATGGTAACCAACTGATTCTTAAATTCGAACTTAACACATTGATGTAAGGTTGAGGGAATAACTCGCATTGCGTTGATCCAAGGATGACCCAAGAGTATATTGTATGATGCAGGGCAATGTACAATAAACACAGTCGTATCCAAGGTTCTCGGACCAACCTGCAATGGAATGGTAATAACTCCACATGTTTCTTGTGTTTCGTCATTGAAAGCTTTTATGATCATATCAGTTCTTTTCATTTCCTCACTTCTAAACCCAAATATTTGGTAGAAGTCAAAAGTGCAGATATTTAAAGATGAACCATTATCAATCAAAACTCGTTTGACTGCTACATCTCCAATTAAAGCAGTAATATACAAGGGGTTATCTTTATGTAAACTATGTTGAGGTATGTCTCTATCCCGGAAGTCAATACAATCAACTTCACGAGTTATTATAGTATTGGCCATGGCTTCAGGTTGAATGTCTTGTGGTACCATCATCTGGCTTAATGTGAGCATTAATTCATCTCTATGTGTAGGAGAAGATCTTAAAAGGTCCAAGAGGGAAATTCTAGCTGTAATATTTGATAATTGTTCATTAATATTATAAGGAGGTTTAGGTTGAACATTAGGTGCATGGTTCCCTTTATTAGGAACCTTCAAAACAAATGGAGTTGATCCACCATTCTGAATTTGATCTTGTTGAGAATTTTGAGCCTGTTGTCTAGTAACAACTCCGATGGTACCCACAATATTATTCTACGGATGATGAATGGGTCTTGGTCTAGCATTTATAGCTAGCTCATTAGAAAGTAATCGGTGAGACGATGGTCTAGTAGTGACTCTTCTTGGAAATGGTTCTTCTGGAACCATATGACTTGTGATAGGGTGAATAGTATCTGATTCATCTTCAGAACTATTCGATTGATTTGATGTGATTTCCATATCACTCTCAGTCTCGTATTCTGTATCACTAAGATCAGGTATCTGAATATTATATAGAGGCCTGGTTGTAACCATGGATAAAGTTGTGTCAAAGGTTTCCAGATCATGAACAGGTAAATGCCCACTAATAGTTCCTACATATCGGGCAGGAGGAGGGACATTATGATGTTCAATTTGATTAGCCACCTCCTTACCATGTTTTGGTAAGGGATGTTGAAATATGTCTAATGACTGATTGGCATTCTGATTCTGGTTTTGTGCGGTGTTCTGTTGAGCATTATTAGGAGGATTTTTCTTAGGTTGAAAGGCTTGCACCTCCATCTCATTGTTATCAATCAAGTCCTGTATTTTATGTTTTAATATTTTGCAAGAGTTGGTAGTGTGTCCAGGTCCTCTATGGAAGTCACAATGTAAATCTGCTCTGTATCCGGGTATAGTTGGATCAGGTTCCTGGATATTTGGTAATTGAATCAAGCCTCGTTCTAATAATTGTGATAGAATAGTTGATAAAGGTTGATTTAACCTAGTAAATTCTCGAGGAGGTCTATCAGGAGGTTTCAGTACAAACTTCTCTGCTGTCTTTGCAGCATTAACATTAGCAATATTTTTGCTATCGGTGACTCCATCACCCACAACTTGTTTATTCTTATATTGATTTTTGGATGTTTTCTCATCGTCTTTCTTTTTAAGCTGGCCTCTCCTAATGAGAGCATCTTCCACTCTTCGGGCTAAGTCTATAGTCTGATCGAAGGTGGTCAAGGTAGCAGTTGATAATTCGTAAGATAGTTGCTCTTGCAAATTATTAATAAAGATGTCCAACATCTCCCTATAAGGTAACACAAAGTGCAATTTTCCTATCAACTGTCTCCACCTAGCTAGGAAATCAGCAAAGCATTCATCTTTGTCTTGTTTTAAGTTATACAAATCTTTAATGGTCACATGTCTTTCGATGTAGGCACTAAATTGATGGACAAAAGACTCGACAGTTTCTTCGAAATTCCTCAAAGAATTAGTGGGTAATTGATAATACCACTCTAATGCCATTCCTCCCAAGATTTTCGAGAACATTTTTAGTAATAACAAGTCATCATGTGATATATCATGACAAGCTATCCTAAACATACGAAGATGCTCTATGGGATCTTCGGTTCCTTTATATATGGGAAGAACAGGCATAGGAAAATGTTTAGGATACGGTTGTGCTACGACTATAGGATCTAAAGGCTGACTACACATCTCTCGATAGTTGTACGAGGGACGATAGGGATCTATCTGGTCCATGCGGGAAACTAGTTGTTTCACCATGGTTTCAAGATTACTAGTTTGTCCACCATATTGGTTCGGTGGGACATAGGTATGGGATCTATGAGTGTATGATGGTGTAACATAAGGATTAGATGCTATATTGCTATTATGCAAAGTGTTGGTAGGAAGAGTATTATGAAGAGGATTTGTAATAGTATTATGTTGTACCCCAGATTGTTGGTAATTGGTGTTTGGTTTTGTTTTGGGTTTTTGTTGATTTGAGGTATGTTGATCAAGAGCTTGGCGAAATAGAGCAGTAAATGAGGGTTTCTTTTGTGCGGGAATGACCCTAGGCTTGTTAACAAGCACTTTAGGTGGTTGGGTAACCTGTTGTTGTTGCATGTTCCGGATCGCAGCTACTATATCCAAATTGGATGGTCCAGCTTGATCACTCTCTTGTTCAATAAAGGACAAGGGATTAGTGCGTGTGTGAAATACGTCTTCTAGAGTTGCTTGAGTGTCACTAATTCGATCCTTGTCCATATGGACTGCTCTATTAAAAACACCAATATTTGTGTTAATGAACTTCCAAAATTGTTCCATGTTTTCAAAAGTGATAGCTCCTCCCGGAGACATTTTAGGGGATGAGGATCCTTCCTCTCTATTAGTTTCTTCTTGTTCATTTGCTACAACAAGCTCTTCTTCTTGTTGGTCTAGGATTTCTTCTTCCTGAACTTGGTCCTCAGGAGGGACATTTTGGTCAATTAATGGTCTTCCTAACCAATCTTCATCTTCTTCGGTTTGTTTTCCATTCCTAAGTCTAGGAATTGTGCTAAACTTTAGGTTTTAGCGAATATATATACTTATATATATATATATATCTTATATATATATATGCGGTAGGGTTGAGAGGTATATATTTTAACTATATACCTACTATAATACTTTTAAAAGGAAAATGTTTTGTTTTTATTTGTTTTTACTTTGTTTTTTGTTTGATTATTTTGTGTGATTATTTTATTATTGTGCGAGAATAAAAATAACAAACAACATGCTAGTTGCAAGAAATAACAATAGTAAAAAGAATGACTTAGTTTTCTATGAATAGTTTATGGATATCATTGATAGGGTCAAGTTCATCAGGAGTCATGAAATGCTCCTCTTCAAATTGGAAGTGGTTTTTCAAGAATTTGACAAAGTGTGCTATGGTAATATGATCTACTTCAGACTCTGACTTGTAAAAATAAAGTTCATGGCAATACTCTCGATACAACACAGCTCTAGGAACTCTATTCCATATTTTTCTATCCGTAAGAATGACTTCTTGATCCTCTATACGAGATAGAAACTTATGTACTACAACTACGTTCTCAAGGTATTCCTCAAAGGTGTATAATTCTGAAGACACAAGTGCTCTTTTATCTGCTAACCACCTATGGCAAGCTCTCTGAAGTTCATGATACAAGGTTACCTGATCAGGATCCAGGATTCTATCTAGGACAAACCTCTTAATTTGCCTAAGTTCTACAGATCTGGATTCGATAATACCTAATCTCCTATCAAGTTCATCCCACAAAGGTTGGGCTCTATTTGTTTGAGGTACTCTAAGTACAGAAGTAATCTCTATGGCCGTTAATTGATTTTCAACATTTATGGCGACAACTCGTCTTCTATTATAATCTACCATCTAAATATGATATGCAAATTTAACTGTTTGTCTAATGATTCTAGATGTTCTTAATAATGTGTTTTTTTTGTTTTTGTTTGTTTTCAAAAGGTGTTTTAGTTCACGTCGGGTTCACCAAAAATGTATCGCCCAAATTTTTTGCACCCTTACCTTCAGGCTAAAGGATCCGTGCCCGAAAGGGGGATGCGAGAAGGATGGGACAATACCTCGGATGGAGAGGCCCTTTGAAGGTCGCGCCTCTCGGGGGAGGGGTATAAGGGTGAATTTTTGATGGATGGTGGGGTTCACCAGGAAACTTTGAGTGGCAGTTTCCATGCCTAGGTCGAGAATGGGTTTGATGTGTTCATTTTATGTTCAATCATTCAGATTCCTAGGTTGGCCAAAATGAATCTAAGCTATTCTATATGAAATTTCTGGTTTATATGAAGACAATAAACATAAATGAATCCTAAATATAGAGAATATCTAAAGTGGAGAAGAGTGCACCTGATTTCTGATGTCTGATGAAGATTCTAAAGCTTGTAGGAGTCCAGATCATCCCGGATATGACAGGATCATCTGTAATTGTACAGAATCATCCAGATCACATGAGATCATCTGAGATCAGTCAAGATCATCAATGACCTAATGAATTCATCGACGAATTCGTCAGAAACCTGCAATCATGAAAATAGACACCAAAAACCAAAAATACAATTGCAAGAATGATACAAAATGATAGAAATAAGAGTATAAATGCTTAAATGATAAATCCAGATATCTAATCAAATGGGATGCAATGTTTTAATAATTAATTTTGAATTTTATCATGCAAATATGCTAAATGGGGTGAACTCCAAGATGCAGAATATAAGTAAATTAATATAATGCATAATTTAAATAAGAAAAGGGATAGAAAATGCAAACTCAGGGCTCTGATTGCCCCCAATCTGAACTGTAGTCAAAATCATCTGCAATCGTATGAGATCATCGCCGATCTCGTCAGGATCATCCAAAATTGTGGTTGAATCGCCTGCGACGATCCGAGCTTCCTCCGGCTGAAATACAGTGAGATCCTACAATAAAACTTGAAAACACAAATGCAAATGGTGGGGAATAGGATGTTCTAACACAACAAAAGCTAAGATTGCAGGGAAATGATCAGCCAGGGAGCCAGGCAGGGGGATAAACTGAGAAAATCCCAGTTTATATAGGATTAGGGGAAGGTTAGGAGGTTGGGGATCATCCCAATCTAGGAGATCTCCAACGTAGGAATCTCCAACCATGCAGACACGCTTCTGCCCGAGTTGGAGAGGTTGTTGAAACAGAAGCTAATTATGAAAATTTGGTTTTGGGACGAAATCGTCTGGACGTTCTGTTCCAGACGAATTCGTCCGATTTGGGACGATATCGTCAGATCGGCGACGATATCGTCCAACGGTCAAAACAAATTCTAAAAATGGCACAAAAAATGAGGTGAGCGGTTAACGGGCGGTTTCGGGGTTAAAATTCAAATTTTTATCTTTTACTGAGGGTTTAACTGCGCCAATTTTAGGGTGCTACACTGGATAATGACCTTGTGATGATAAAGGATTAGGCTTATAGCTTCCTCAATAAGGTTTTTGACCTTCCAATAATGGGTTTTGGAAATTTTTAAATAGTTAACCATATTTAATGATTCCCCTTCAATGATGAATTTGATTGGAAATTACTTAATCAAAAGCAAATCCCTCCATAGGGATATAGCTTTAGCTATGTGATTAGATTGATCTCCCAGAACCTCAGCAAAGGTAAAGATAGAATTTCCTTTAGAGTCCCTAAGAAACCCCCCTACACCAGCTCTACATGGATTTCCTTTAGTGGCCCCATCAAAATTAATTTTAACCCATCCTTGAGGTGGAGGAATCCATTTGATATTGCTTCTAGATATTTGGGAAGATTTGAAGTTGGGATTCTCTAGAGAAATGTGCAAATACTGAAGTAAGGATGCTTCAAACCTAGGGATTGGATGAGGATCATTTGGGATCAAGAGCACATTTTCCTTAGCAAATAATATGATTCTATTGGTAATGGATTCAATATCATTAGCCAAGTTGGAAAAAACTCATTTGTTCCTTTCTAGCAAAATTTTCCATAGAAAGTGGTGAAGGCAGAGTTTCTAGATCTCCTAGAGACAAGGATTATGAAAAGGATTAGGCTACTGAGAAAACAAATCAACAATAGGAGGCTTGGCCCAACTGATTTGGAACCTTTGAAAAATGTTGTTAAGAATAGAATAGGAAAAAGGGTAGGTTAGGAAGATGTGGATCGTTGACTCCCAATTAACAAGACATAAAAAACACCTATTAGGCAATGGGATTCCACGCTTAATGAGATTTTCAATAGTAAGGATTCTATTTTGAATTTCCAACCAAGAAAAAAAGAAACTTTTGGAGTTAGGTGTTTGATCCATACCAAATTGAAAGGAATATGAATTTCCTCAAAAACTAGGAGGAGTTGATAAGCAAATTTGACAGTGAATTCTCCAATGTCAGAGGGTTCCCAAATAGGGTGATCTTTAGCATTCCTTGAGGGTAAAACATAAGAAGAAAGTAAGACCTCCATATAATTGATTTTCGTTGATAAATTGGGGCACTGTATCCTTTTCTATATGCGTGAGTTATTGGATACAATCAGAAAGTCAACCACTCTTTGGTCAAACAATGGATCAGTAAAATCCTTTATAGCTCTAAATGTAAGAAATGCTATAAGTGGCTGATTTCCTATCTAGTTGTCTTCCTAGAATTTAATAATTAAATTTTAATCTAATTTAGCAGTTGCGTAAAAATAACCCAATAAATAAATAATCAAAATAATTTATAGATTAATTACAAATAAAAATAATATACAAATTAATTATAAATTAAAATAATATACAAATAAATAAATAAATAAATGAAAATTCATTAATTATTTTACAAACATATCTACAAAAAATAATACTTTCCATTATGTTTATGGAGTGGGCCCTTACTCCTCAACCCAATGGAAAGTAATTATTAATTCAAGATTTAATTAAAATACATATAAATGAGAAAATGATAAAATCAAATAAGGGAAAATTACCTCTTTACAAAATCTTCAATCCAAATGCATCCTCCCTTTATTTTATTCTTTGTCCTCCTCTAAAAAATATACATAAGCTAGGCACACCTTTTTATACAAGTGGCACCTAACCATACATCTACTTTATTGAAAATATCCCTAACATCTAAACCAATTTCTAATCATTGACATAGATAATAGTTACACACTCTTAAACTACTGGAAGCATCTTATACTTCTTCAACCACTTGCTAACAATAAGCATAAGCAAAATAAATGGAACCTTATACTCCTCTTATCTTGGGAGCATCTCAACCACTTGCTAACAATAAACATGAACAAGACAAGTGGCACCTTACACTCCTTTTATCTTGGGAGCATCTCAACCACTTGCTAAAAATAAATATGAACAAGGTAAGTGGCACCTTATACTCTTATCTTGGGAGCATATCAACCACTTGCTAACAATAAGCATGAACAAGTCAAGTGGCATATTACACTCCTTGTATTTGGGAGGAATCTTCTCCATATCTTGGAACTAATATTTTTCATATCTTGGAACTAACTTCACAATTTTATCCAAGATTTAACAACACAATTTTAGCCTAATATTTGAGGAGGAATTATTGAAACTAACAACATTATTTTAGCCCTATTTTTAAGGAGAAATTAACAACATAATTTTAGCCTACTTTTTAGGGAGGTCAAATTATTGAAACTAAGAACATAATTTCATCCCTATATTTAAGGAGAAATTATCAGCACAATTTTAGCCTACTTTTTAGGGAGGCCAAATTATTCAATCCATAAAAGTCTTCACTTTATTTTCTATGTGCAAGCTCCATCTCACATTGCATTTCCATCCTTTTTGGACCCTACTTTTTTGACTCATTTTGGTCTAGCTCATTCCGATGCATTTTGCTCATTTCAACGCATTCTGGATTATTTCAGTGCACTATGATAGTTTCAACATATCAATATTTAGAGACATTTAAAATATTATATTTATATATGGTTCTATTAGTTTGATGACTATAAATCAAATAATCATGACTTGATCACTTTTTAAGCCTTACTATCAATATAAAACTCTCAGGATAAATTCCATAGGACCAAATATTAGATAGCCACAAAATAGTAAGATCAGGATAATGATGTAAATATAATAATATGAGCAAATTAATATATGTAAATCATACCCTATAGATACCTATGCACTAAAGTAAAAAATTGAGAAGTTGGTTCAAGAGTTACTGAAAATAGGGGTAATTCGACCTGGTAATAGTCCTCTTTCCTCAAAAATCAAAGATCAAAGTCATAATTAATCTATTAACCATGATGTAGATGAATCTCTATGAATTGAAAAAGATGGCTACTGATTACTGTGGAAGTGGGTCCTCTGGTTTTCAAATTTTTGAAGGCGGGAAGGATTTCATTCAAAATTTTGGAGGGCGGGAAGACGGTTCTGGCCCACTTGGTAGTGCCTCTATAGAGAATATTGGCAAACCTTACACCTCTCAGTGGGAGGATGGTCTCATCAGTGCTCCTAAAGGTGGGAAGAACCTCATTCCATCTATGGAAAGGCAGGATGCCGACCCCAGATCCAACTCTGTTTCGCTTAGTTCTATCACTATGGAGGATTCTGGGGTTTCCTCTGGGTGGGAGGATTCTTTCAAAATTTTGGTTTCTACCAATTCCACTCCTTTCTCGAAGGTGGATCTGTCTAACTCTGACTCTGGAAGGGTCAAATCCTTTTGGGGGATGATATTCCCTCTAACCCTAAACCTTCCTTTGCCAAGGTTTTGGGTACTTCTTCTTCCTCTGTTGATGCTTCTCCCCCACCTTTTGAGGTCTCTGGAAATAGAGTCAAGATTCCAGTTAGTATTGCTGAAAAATTTCTTGTAGAGGAATCTTTTTCTCTTGTTGGAAAAGTGGTGGGTGGTAATCCTAGCCTTGATATTATCAGGCATTGGGCATTCTCAAGATGGAAGGTCCGAGGATCTCTTCAAATTGTTGGCCTTTCTAATGCCTTTTTTGGTATTCGTCTTAATGCCAAAGAAGATGTTGCTCAAATCTTGTCTGGTGGGCCTTGGTTCCTTGGGTCTAAAAGTGTTTTCTTGATGAAATGGACTCCTGATTTTGACCCAGATACTCAAAGTATTAATTTTACCCCCATCTGGGTTAGACTTCCAAATCTTCCTTGGCACCTATGGTGGGAATCTATTTTCAAATCCATTGCCTCAACTATTGGAGATCTGCTCCTCATCGACAGGGTTACTCTGTCCAGATCAAGAATGCATGATGCTCGTCTTTGTATTAATGCAAATCTTGACTCTGCTCTCCCCACCTTTGTTGAGCTGGAACATGGAACGTTCCTTCGCAAGCAAGCCATTGAATATGAAAACAAACCTCCTTTCTGTATCGAATGCCGAACTCAAGGCCATCTTCGTGCTCAGTGCCCTTCGCTCAAAAAAAAAATAGTCACTACTGAGCCAAATTCAGATACTACAAATACTGGCAAAGGAAAGGAATTCCAGACTCCTTTCAGAAAGGATAAAAGATGATTTCCTCCTTCAAGAGGAATAATTTTTAGACCCGTCAAGGACCAAAAAATGAAGGATGCTCATGGCAACGCTTCCTACACCAAGTCTCCAAGTGACAAAGGGAAAAAGGTTGTTCCCTCAGTGGCTGCTTCCAATGAGGTTAGTCTTTTTGCTCTTCCTAATCAATTTCAAATTCTCAGAGATTTAGATCCTGAGGTGGATGTCGATGATACCTTTAATCCTGATCCTCCTCCAAACCCATCCTCGGATCTAATGGAAGTCCAACAAGATTCTGAACCCTTGGCTGTTAATCCCCCATCTCCTGATGCCTTTAATGCAGACCAGCCCCTGGTTGATGATGTCTCCATCCCTTCTTCCTTTTTTGAGCCTTCCAGCCCAGTGGTTCAGAAAATTCCTACCAACAATTTCAGCCCCAAAATTACTAGAAGCCAAAAGAGATCTCCTATTGATTGTGGAATGGAAAAAAAAGAGGAAGGCCTTCTAGTTCTGATCAATGGAAGCAAGGAGTAAATGATGATATTGCTAATGGAGTACAAAAGACCCTGTTTTCCACTGGTATTAACATATCCAAGGAAGAATCAAAGTGCACCAAACCTCCCTAACCATCTGGAAGGGGAGGCAAAAGAACTTCAAAATATTCCAAATGAAGATCCTCTCATGGAATGTGAGAGGCCTCAATGGTTTAGCCAAACAAAGGTTAGCTAAATCATTAAGGAAAGAAATCAGACCTACAATTTTTGTGATTCAAGAAACCAAGGTTAGTGAACCCCTTGATAAAAATATATGTAATCATATTTGGAAGAATTGTGAATCCATTGCTTGTAATGCGAAAGGTGCTTCAGGAGGCCTTTTGTGTCTTTGGAACCCAAATATCATGGATGGAAATCTCATCCATTCCACTGATGAGATGATGAGCATTCTCTTTTTTGACAAAGATAACAATTCACCTTGGGTTCTTACTAATATATATGCTCCCAATTCCATTTCTGGGAGATCTCGTTTGTGGGGTAACTTGTCCTCTATCAGAAGCGCCTTTCCAAATCTTCCTTGGATCCTCGTAGGAGACTTTAATACCCCTCTATTTCCTTCTGATAAAAAATGAGGTGTTGGCTCCTTTTCCAAAAGTATGGAGGATTTTCAGGAATTTATAAGTGAACAAAATTTAATGGATGTAACTCTGAAAGGAAATCAATTTACTTGGTCAAATCGAAGGTGTGGACCTCAACTAATCCAAGTCAAGCTTGATAGGGTACTATTTTCTCAGGAAGCTATTGACATTTGGGGGGATGCTATTCTTCAATCCCTACTCAAAATTGGATCTGATCATAGTCCTATTCTTCTAGACACAAATAATCCAAAAATATTCAAAACTCCTTTTAGATTTGAAGCTATGTGGATGCTACATCCTGACTTCAGAGAAAGGATCATTCAATGGTGGCAATATGATATCCAAGGAACTCCTTCCTATGTTTTGGCTCAAAAACTCAAGAATATTAAGGAAAATATAAAAATATGGAACAGAGACATCTTTGGAAATCTCTTCCAGAACAAACAAGATATTATGAACAGGTTAGCCATAATAGAAAAAGAGAGCCAGGAAACAGGAGATTATTCTGCTGAGATGAGAAGTGAAGAAAGGAACTTACTAGCTCAATATCACAATATCCTTCAATGTGAAGAAATATTCTGGAGACAAAAATCTCGTGACATTTGGCTCAAAAAAGGAGACTCCAACACCAAATTCTTTCATGTTTCCACCATGAGACACCGAAGCAATAACAGGATCAAAGAAATTCATAGCCAGGATGGAAGGACCATTAATGATATCAAGGAGATCAGATTTGAAGGGATAGCTCACTTCATGCAATTACTCCAGGAGGAATGCAGACCTAATTCTCTGGCAGGCAAGAACTTCTTCCTTCAATTTATTCCTCATCTTATTTCTGATGATATTAACAACAAACTTATAGTTGTCCTTTCTGATGAGGAAATCAAAGATGCCTTATTTTCCATGAAACCTGACAAAGCACCTGGTCCAGATGGGTTTTCTCCAAGATTTTTTCAAGCCTTCTGGGATATTGTTGGTAAGGATGTTTGCAAAGCCATCAGAGAAATCCAAGGTTCTAAAGTCATCCCTAGAGGCTTCAATTCCACATTTATTGCACTCATACCAAAAATTCCAAATGCTTCTAATTTCAATGATTTTAGGCCAATCAGCCTCTGTAATGTCATTTACAAGATATTAACGAAAGCCATCACTATTCGCATGAGAGAGGTTATGCCTTTAATCATAAATCAGTGTCAAGGAAGTTCTGTCAGAGGAAGGTCTATCTTGGATGGTATCATTTCAGTCCATGAAGCAATCCACTCCATATCCATCAACAAAAAAGTTGCTTTCCTTCTCAAACTTGATATGAACAAAGCTTATGACAGACTTAGCTGGGATTTCCTTCTTGCCATCCTGCATAAGTTCGGCTTTCATTCTGAATGGATTTCCTTAATCAAAGGATGCATTTCTTCAGCTTGGTTTTCTGTCCTCATTAATGGATCACCTGCAGGTTATTTCCAGAGTAGCAGAGGATTAAGGCAAGGGGATCCTTTGTCCCCTCTCCTTTTCATTATTGTTGTAGAGGCTCTTGGCAGATCAATATTGGCAGCAAAATATGCAGGTTTAATTTTTGGACTTCAGGTTACCTCTCAGTGTAATCCCATTACTCATCAACAATTTGTTGATGATACCCTATTGTCCACCTTTGCCTCTATCAATGAAGCTAAAATCATCAAGCGTATCCTTCTCCTGTATGAGGAAGTTGCTGGCCAAAGGATAAAATTTCAGAAAAGCAAACTATATTTCCTTAATACTCCTTTAAGAAGATAGAATATGATTGCCAACATACTTGAATGCTCCATAGCTAATTTGCCTTCCTCCTACCTGGGCTTACCTCTCTTTATTGGGAATGCCAAAGAAAGCCTATGGGATAATGTTATCGAGAGACTTCAAAAAAAGTTGTCCACTTGGAGAGGTAATATTCTGTCCCAAGTGGGTAAAATCACTCTCACCATGGCCTACCTCCAAAGTATTCCTGTCTATTTCCTTTCTTTGTTCAAAGCTCCTGCAAGTGTTTACCAAAAAATGGAAAAAATTCAAAAGCACTTTCTTTGGACAGGATCTGAAAACAAACACAGATTCCATTTAGTTGCTTGGGACAAAGTTTGTAAACCCAAAGATCAGGGAGGTTTAGGACTCAGAAGGATCTCTCTTCTCAACATTTCCCTCCTTGCTAAGCAAGCCTGGAGGCTCATTTCCAATGAAAATGTTGAGTGGGTCAAGATCATGAGAAGGAAATATCTTCAGGCCTCTGAATTTCTCTATGGTGAGGTCCCCTCTACTGGGTCTATTTTTTGGAAATCCATCTGTGAAGCTCGCTCCCTTCTGCAAAAAGGACTCCGATGGCAACTTGGGAATGGCAAATCCATTTTCTTCTGGGAAGACAAGTGGATTGGAGATAGTCCTCTTATTCAAATTCCTATGTTTCAACGGATAATCAACATAACTAAACATTTGGTTGGTCCTTTAGTTGCTAATTTCATATCCTATATCAATGGTATCATGTGTTGGAAAAGACTTGATGTCCTGAACCATGAGGAAGAAATTTCTTGTTTGCAAGCTCAATTATCTTCCATCAAAATTCTAGCTGGTGATCTTAAGGACCAACCTATTTGGGAACCTACTGATTCTGGAGAATTTTCTGTCAAATCAGCTTATTTGCTTTCTCTCAACAATATTGAAACTCCTATTCCTTTTAAGCTGGTTTGGACCAAGTACCTGATTCCCAAAATTGCCTCCTTTTCTTGGCTGTGCATTCAAGATCGTATCCTTACTACAGAAAACCTAATCAAAAGGGGCATTCCTCTTCCTAACAGATGTTATCTCTGCCTTTCTGATTGGGAATCTACTTCTCACCTTTTCTTGTTTTGTCCTTTTTCAAGAATGGTGATAAGCAAGATTTTTCTTAATTTCCAGCTGGTTTGGGCTCAACCACCTTCCATCGTCGAGTTATTCCATCAGTGGCCCAATCCTTTCAAGAACCCAGTGCTTAAAGGACTTTGGAAATTCTGCCTACAACATTACCTATGGCAAATTTGGCTTGAACGCAATAGAAGAATTTTTGACAAAAAAGCCTTACATGCTGATATCATTGCCCATAAAGTCATCCTCTATGCCAAGGAGAATGTCCATGTTGCCCCTTTTGATCCTTTTCCTTGCTCTCATTTTGAGAAAGCCATTCTCAATTCATGCAATATCTTCCTCGATACTTCAAGACCTGTTAATCCTTCATCTTCGAGGACCAACATTAAATGGCATCCTCCTCCGATTGGTTGGGTCAAGCTTAACTTTGATGGAGCAGCTAAAGGAAATCCTGGCAATGCTGGAGCCGGAGGAATTCTACGTGATCATTCTGGTAATTCTATTTTTGCTTTTTCTGAACCTTTGGGCTTCCTTTCCAATCACTCCATTGAAGCCAAAGCTATTTGGAGAGGCCTCCAATTCATCAAAAATATTCCAGGGAACATTATTGTGGAAGGAGATTCTCTAAATATCATTAATTATTTAAAAACTTCAAAACCCAACAGTTGGAGGATTAGAACAATTGTGGAAGAAAGTAAACAAATCCTTGGTCAACAACATAACACCATTGTTCAACATGCCTTTAGAGAGGCTAACTCTGTTGCTGATAGATTGGCAAATATTGGAGCTAACGCCCAAGGACTGCTGACGTGGACTGATACTCTTCCTCCTGAGGTGGCAGAGCTTGTCAGAAGTGATCAAAATAATGGTAATCATGTTGAATCTTGAAAATCTCATTCAATTCATTGCCCAACATTCTGCCTTCCACGTGAAGCATTGGGTTCATGTCCTAATTCCTTTGTTATCCCTTCCATCAAGGACTATGCCTTACTTTGAAATTTGGACTCATGACCCATTGTGTTTCAATTTTAAATTACCCATTTATGCATGCACCTATTTCTTGATAACCGATTCCTCTTGGAATCCCAAGGTAAAGCCTAGCATGATTTTTAATCATACTTCTCCCGTGTGTTTTGATATTCGCAATCTTGTTTCATCGAGAACCATCTTCCACCGTCTGGCCAGTTCCATTGTCCCAAGACTTTATTGGGTGAACATCCCAATCCTTTCTGTGTCTTGTGCTAGACTCTCTTTTTGGTTTCATTTTCTGAACATCCTCGATGGTCAACCTTTTCTTTTGACATTGGTTTTCCAAACTATCTGTCACAACATTCGATGCCTAAAAATCCGCCTTGTTATCTGCCCTAGCCAATCTCGTTCCTTCAGGCGGTTTTTTCCCTTTTCAAAGCATCCTCTCTGGCCTTTCTGCAAAACTCAGAGTTGCAACAATGCTTTCCTTTTATATGACACTTTGCATGCTCTGCTTACCTATCAGTGCATTGATTCTTTGCCTATCTCATTTATCCCTAGCCATTTCTTTTGTTCTCCTTCTCACTATTTTCTATCCGCAACCATGAAAGAAGGAAAACCTATCTTCATTGAGCCTGAGGTGTTCGAGCTTGAATCCATTGTCAGAGACATGTGGAAGGACAAAGGAGCACTGATTGATTTTTTCAAGTTGTTTTCTGGTGTTGATGAGGAGGTGACAAAAGCCTTTGCTGAGTCCTAGAACAAGGGCCTGGTTACTATTCATGATGTGGAATTTCAAATTAATATCGAGCTATTGGTGGACCTGATGGGACAACCTATGGATGACAAGGTGATCAGAAGGAATAAACATAACTGGGAAGCGGAGCTGACGCATTTTGAGAAATCCTCGATGATTCACAAGATGGTCAAGAAAGGTTTGTACCATAACCATCTTTCCACTCCTTGGAAAGAAATTCTGAAACCTATCATGCAATACCTCACTTGTGATAATCCCGAAGCCCAACTCTGTTGTTTCCATTTGGCTTTCGTAAACCACTTTCATGAAGCCAAAATGATGAACATTTCCGCTACCCTCTTTTGGTCCATAGATTACACCATAACCTCCTCCCATAAAAAGGAGGAGGGTTTGCCCTATCATCAAGGGCTTTTTAAAGTCCTTTACAGATTTCTCCTTTTGAAATTCCCCAAAGGAAACATCCCCATCCCGGATTCTGATGAAGAAAATTCTTCCTCAACTCCTAGTCCTAAAATTTCTAGACCTAAGAGGAAGGAGAAAAATGACAAACCTCTTCCTGATTTCAACATCAAAAAAAAGGTCAAGGTTGAGAGTACACCTGTTAGATGTTCCCAGAGGCTCAAGCTTAAAGAAATTTTTGAAACCCCTCCTTCCACGTCTGTTAAACCTACAAAGGATCATTCCAATTTACCTGATATTGTGGAGAAATACCTTCATAAACTTGTAGTCCAGGCAACCTCTGCCATAATTGATCATCTAGAAACAACCCATATGGCCATAGGTAAAGCAATTTCAAGGCTAAAGGATCAACGCCAAGCTCTCAGTATCCTATTCTTCTGTGATACGTTTGAGGACATTCCTACCTTTTCCATTGTTGAGGGTCCCTCTGATGCCAAGGGTGATGACAAATATGAGGATGTGGTGGAGATTGCAAAGGAAGCTTGTATTGATGTTCTAAAGGATGTTCCTAAGGATGCACCGAAGGATGAAGCAAAGGATACCATGTTGGAAACCACTGCCGCTTCTCCTATGCTTACTGACGTTCCTCTCTAAGCGAGGATGTGGTTCCACCTACTGTTGTCTTTGTATCGTTCCTTCGGTCTAAAGGTTTTGGTCTAGTTTTGTCCTGCGGGCTGTAGGCCTATTTCTTTTTGTTCCTTTCTGTTCGAGGTTGGCTTCTTTTTGTTGTAGCAGGCTTTTTGCCTCTTTGTTGTGTTCCTTTCAGGTTTCCTCTTGGGTTCCTCTTCTTGTTTCACTGTTGTACAAGGCGTTGGGGCGCCTTTCAAATGCCCTCTTTTGATAATTAAAATTTTTAACTTACCAAAAAAAAATGTAAATAAAAGCCTATAATATATCAAATAATATTCACTAATAAGCAACAATATGAATGTAAATAGCCTATATCATACATGAACTAATCATGTAGCACAACTTATATATTAATTGCTCAAATGTATGTAAAATTTATTGCTCTTCTCTCTTACAAATATAGTACTTGAATCTTGATAATGATATTCATAACTTCTTCTCTATGCTCACTATGCTTGCTATACTCGCTATATCATCTATGGAGCAATAAATAGCCATTATAAAATGATTCTTTGGATACTTGACTATTCATTTCCTTATACCAAGTCTCATGAATCTTGGAATCTCTACTTGATACTTGCATACACGACTCTATCTAGTATGCACACCTAGACATGACTCTTCACTTAGCACACTATAATATAAAGACATGTGCACACTTACACAAAATACACTTGTGTACATATACTCATATTACAATTACACACTTACTCACATGACACTTGTGTATTTATTGCACATCATTATATTACATAAAATATTACTCACACTCTAATCTAAGACACAACCCTAGTATAATATTTACAAGGTGTACCATGAAGGTACCATGGGGGTACATTAGCATATACCAAATAATGTAATATACTCCAACATCCTCCTATATTACATTATTTGATTATTGAAGACTTTAATCTTCAATCATGGTCTTTATTCTTCAAGTGATATTGGAATGAATTTGATCTTTGTCTTGAACTTCATATGGTTCTTCTTCTTGCTTGACTTTATGTTCTTCAATATTTGTAGCTTCAAGATTATAAGTCTCTTGGAATTTTTCCTTTTCAATAGATTCTTGCATAAGAATATTTCCTTTGCCTTTGTCTTTAAAAATATATGATTCTTTATTTTCCTGTATAGAGACTTCTGAAAACTCACTTAAAGCATCATAATAAGATTCTAAGTTAGATGAAATTGGAATATCAATATTGCATGAAGAATGAAATATTGTTTCTAGAAATGATTTGTCTACTTTTGCTTTCTTCTTGAGAGATTTAATCAACTCCTTTTGTTTCACATTTTCTTCTTTATGAAACTTAAGTGTAAGCAATGCCATATACATTATGCTACCAATATTTAAAGGTAACATAATACTATATTTTTCATGATCAATTACTTCAATAATTCTTGCATGTAAATAGTACTCATATGTTTCAAAAATTTCATCTATGACTTCACTATAGATTAATTTTGAGATCAAATCTATTTTTCTTGCAAATTATGCAAGAAAATTTTTGATCCCAAATTTTATGACATCTACCTTTTCTTTTCATACCATGAAATCCATATTGTTATCCATTAAATTTGTATATTTTGATTCTTTTGAAGTAGACATCCTTATAACTCCCTAGTTTTAAATAAATTCAAAGTTTCTAAATTAGAAAACCAATGAAGTAGAAATCCTTACATATTCTAAATAATTAGAAAATAAGAAAATAAGAATATTACAAATTTAGTTTTATAAGTTTTAAGTAGAACTCCTTTTGAATCCAAAATTAATTAATTTACAAACATTCAATAATATTTTAATTTCAAAAAAAATATTAAATAAATTTTAAACTTATAACTCTAACTTTATAAGAAAAACTTTAATTTACTAAACAACTTATCACTCCTAATTCAATCTTAATAAAAAAAAATTAATAAATAACTTTCTACCTTATAAAAATTTATAATTACTTCTTATCTCTCCACCTAAATTAATTTAACTATCACCTTATAACTCCTAAGTTAATCAAACTTTATAAAACCCTAAAATAAAAAACTACCTTCTAAGTTTGCATAGTGTGCCTTATTACCTTTGAAATATTTCAATACTTTGAACTACCTTGAACTATGCTTTCAAACTCATGTAGACAAAATTTATTAAGTGCTACATGCTTCAAACTTGGACATTTCACTTTAGGTGTAATGTTAGATCTTCAACCTTAGCCTCAGACATGAGACGTTAGACTTTCTACCTTAGCATTAGACATGAGATGTTAGAATTTCTACCTTTGATTCGAACATTTCTTTTGCTAATTCGGATGTTGCTCATTAGGTTTTCTATCACTAATTGGGAAGTTTCTCTAATTGCCTTTATGGATATTGGTGTTCCCTACAAGCATTATACTTCTGCAAAAGTATGATGATTAGACTTCTCTTTCCCTCACTTAGAGACTTTTTCTTATCTCATTGGTATTATAGATGTTCACATGGCTATAGATTTCATTTCACTTTGTTTCCTCTTCATACTTGGAGACTGATTACAATGCTTCCAATTCCTTGCTCAACTTTAACTATTGTATTTCCTCTTATTGGCTTGGCTTGGCTTTGATTGATCCTCTTCTTATATTGGCTTGGCTCTAACTGCTCCTCCTAGGTTGACCCAATTTTGACTACTAGATTCACTTCTAATTGGCTCCTACATGGCTTAAAAACTCTAACATGTCTATACACTATATTTCTCTAGTTCAACTTTGTATATTGTTGCTTTGGCTCTCTTTAATATGATGCTTCTTTTGTAGGTCAAATGGTTCTTACTTTCAACAAGTGTTTGCTCTACATTCTTCTTTGCTGGATAACTAAATTTTTTTTTGCAAATAAATCACCCATATATATTGATAGTACTACTATAGTCTGAATGCTAACTTTCATTTAGGCACTTATTTAAACATTATTGTTAAATATTGCTACAACATATTCTTTGATATGATTGATACTTTGAGTCAAATAGCTTTGACTCCTTTGATCTACATCACCTTGAGTTGGATGGCTCCTTTATTTTCTACATGGCTTAAAGTTGAACGCTCACCTTTTTTCTTTGACTATCCTACCATTATATTATTAAAAAGGACTACTTATTTCACATGTATGACCTTGGTCCTTTATATTTTCCAAAATTTGAATGCTTAGATTCATAGCCTTATTTGTTAATAAAAAATCTTAAATACAAACTTTTCTTTACCTTGTTTGTATTTCTGCTTGGATTTACTCTGTTTAAAAATTTTGAATGCTATATGCTTATGCTTACTACTTGGTCTTCAACCTCTTCAGCTTCTATATTGACTGCACTAGTATCTGTGTTAAAGTATATTACATTATTGGGTACATATCAATGTACCACCTTTGGTACATTACTAGAGTAGGAGTTTACTTTAGAGTAAAGTTAAGTAGTTACTTCAGCATGTAATAAATGCACAAGTGTTAGAATGTACAATGATGTAAATGTGCATGTAGTCCACATGTACATGAGTCATAGGATAGAGTCAAAGGTAGAGTGAGGTCCAAGGAACTTATATTCCTATATATAGGCCTTATAGTGAGTGAAAAGTGAGGAGAGAATATAGAGAGTGCATAGTATATATTGGTAGAGGAGTACAATGTAGTTCCTTTAAAAAATAGTTTGTGGAGTGTTCATGTCCTCCATTATATAACATTGTACTATTTTTTTGAGCTTTCATTAATGGTATATTTTTGAGTTATTATAAAAATTTATCTCTTTATTTTCTTACATGTTATAGATCCATTATCATATAGATATTATAGATTGCTTATATTACATCTTGTGGTTGAATTTCCTATATCATATACTCATAAAAAGCTAACAATGGTATTAAAGCACATGGTAGATCAATAGAAAATAGGGAGAGCCACAAGTGAGATTGAGAGGAATCCAAAAATCTCATTTTCAAAATTTTTGAGATTGCATTTGGCTAGAGTATTTCCATAGGATTATAGAAAAACTCATGAATACTAGGACTCAATATTAATTCCACTAGATTAACAAATCAACTAGTGAAGATTGATTATCTCTAGATTTAGAGTTTCTTCCATTATAGTCCTAATACTTTGTTGCAGGAAAAAGGAGATTCAAAGAAATTTGGAAAGATTCCTATAAAAGAGCTAGGAAGAATATCTTCTTTGGAATTAATCCAAAACCAAAAGCAACAAGAGGAAGATCAAATATTTGGAGGCTTGAAGAAAATGTCCCATTGCTAGATATTACAGACCTACAAATTGTAAAAGCAAAGAAAATGCCATAGGAGTCTTATTGTAGATTTGAAGGAGAAGAGACTCTAGAGAAGAGTCTTGGTGAAGATAGGAGATTGGTGATCTCCATTGAATATTGAATAATTCACCCTAAAGAAGTTGAAGATACCTAAAAAAGGTCCATTGAAGAACTTCCATATTTGGAAGCTTTAAGATAGAGAAGGACTAGAAAAAATCCTATTTTTGAATGAGTAGATTTTATAGATCCAAGAGGGATATTTCATTGCCAAACTTCGATAATATAAGGTTGAAGAAAAGGTCTTGTTGAGAAATACTAGAGAAGTCATGAGAATAAATATCCTAGAGAAGAGGTCTCAAGGAGAAATAAGGAGAAGGCTTGGAGAGCCTCATTGAAGTAGATTCAAAGAAGACCATTAAAGGAGTTCTTAGGAGAACTCATTGGAGAAATTTACCCCCAAGAAGAAGTTCTTGATAAAGAAAGAATTTGGGAAAATTGTCACCATCTTACAACAAGCCCAAGGGAGAAGGATTTGGTAAGAAGCTTGCGAAATTTTAGAGGAGATTGGTGAAGACCTCAAGAATTTTAAATTCTTGAGAAGAAGGTCTTGATTGAAGTTAAAATTTGACAAGGAGGTTGAAGGATAAAGGAGCCAAATATTACTACCAAATATAAAAGGTTTGAATTTTACCTTTGAAGGCTAGAAGGCTCATTCAAAGAAAGGAGATCTACTGGTTTCTATAGTAGAAAACTAAAGGGTTCTTAGAGGAAAATATTAGCTACAATTTGGAGGAGTTCCCTACCAAATTTTTGAGATTCAAGGATGAAATTTTAGTGGAGATATTGATTGCTTTACAATATGAATTTTTTTATATTTGAGGATAGCAAGAAAGTAGAAACCTAGGTAGTCTCAATAGCTGCTAAGTTTCAAATTTTTGGGATACATCCTAAAGGAGAGTTGAAGCCACCAAACTATAATATTAGTGAACAAGATATAAGGAGGTACAAAGCTACAAATTGGTGTATTGAGAAGCTATTTTGGACAACAAAGAAGAGCTACAAGTTCATCCAGTAAAAGGTAAAAATAAGGTGAATCTAATCACCTTGCAATCCTTCATCTACAGAGTTCATTAAGGTAAGCAACTTTGGTGCAAAAGGTTCATTAGTTGAACTTTAGATTTTTTGGTTCATTATTAAGATTCGTTAAGCACCATATTAGAGTTAAAAGTTGCAAGGAGAAGGTTGCATATTAGAGTCTTCAAGGGAGTGCAAAAGATAGTTTCTTTTAAGGTTAATACCTGCACATTAAATAGGAGTTAGATATATTTTGAAGGAAAGAAAAATCACCTTCCTATTGTCTAAGTTGAAGTAAAGAAGACTACATTATAAAGCATAGATTATGGTGCATTAAGATTTCATTTATAGTATTAATAAGGAGAGATTGCTATTGTACTATATTGATATTTCTTAAATATTATTAAAGGTGAACTAAGTATTTCAGTTGAAGTGAAAATTAGTGCAAAGTTAAGTTGCATGATTAAGATTTTGGATTCATTGTTGCTAAGTTATCCAAGTAAAGGAGTTAGAGGTTAGTGTTGTCTAGTAAGGAAGGCAACAATACATTATTATTTTCTCTCAAGGATTAGAGCAAAAAGCTACCATATCTAAGAAGTAAGGAAAGCTTCATCAATAAGACTTGAGGAGACATATAACTTTGGTGTAAACTAAAGTAATTACTCCTATCTATTGCAATAGTATTTGCATTACATTGGCATTGGTCTTGTCCTTTTAAAATTATCAAAGAAAAAAACAAGAGTGTCTTAAAGACACTACAACTAGTAGCACAGGTATAATTTTGAAGTGGCTCATTATTGAAGTTTGAGGAGCAAACTTCAAGCAAGGAAAAAGAGCCAACAAAGGGCTCACATAGCTGGGTTTCAAGGTGTCTAAAGACACCATATTCATCACTACATCCAATACCTATGATAGCATCAACCTGCAACACAAGGCATCCACATAAAGGAGCTATCATCTATTACATAGCACAAGGTATCCATGTAGCACAAACTATCTACGTGAAGAGGCTATCGTCTATCTATGTAAGCTATCATCCATTGCACACTACAAAGATAGTACTAAGGATAGCATGTTAAAAACATAAGGTACAAGTGAAGGTGCAATACCCAAGGTACAACTTGGAAGAATAACCCATCGAGAAGAAGCACCTAAATATGCCATTGGAGCACCATAGAACCTCCATTGCAATGCTCTAGAATCATCACAACTAGAGCCAACCTTGAGATAGAACAACTTGCACTCGTTGGAAAGAAGGAGAAAGTGTTAAAGCATTAATAGAACAACTTGCAACCATTAGCAAGAAGTAATAAGGGTTAAAGAGATGTTGAAGGCTTATCTACATGCAAGAAGAAGGAGTGCCACTTGCCATAACTAGCCAAGGCATCTTGTGCCAATTGGTACAACAATAAAAGGTGCCTCATATTATTTCGAACACCTATGTAGGGAGAGAGAATGCTCAGAATAAAGTAATGCTCATATTGGAAGTTTTAAAAGGTATCTTTCAAAGGCTAAGGGTATAGTAATCATTTTGGTCTAAGGAAGAGCATTGAAGGATCACAAAATAATGCTCATAGAAACCTGTAGCACCCTAAAATTGGCACGGTTAAAACCTTAGTAAACAGATAAAATATTAAAATTTGAATTTCAACCCCAAACTGCCCGTTAAACCGCCTTTTACCCGCTTCCCCCATTTTTCATGCCATATTTAGGATTTGTTTTGACCGTTGGACGATATCGTCTCAGATTAGACGAAATCGTCCCCGATCTGACGAATTCATCCGGAACAGAACGTCCAGACGATTTCGTCCCAAAACCAAATTTTCATAATTAGCTTCTGATTTCAACGACCTCTCCAACTCGGGCGAAGCGTGTATGCGCAGTTGGAGATTTCCCTGTTGGAGATCTCCCAGATTGGGATGATCCCCAACCTCCCAAACCTCTTCCTAATCCTATATAAACTAGGATTTTTCTAGTTTATCCCCCTGATTCCCCCTGGCTGATTCTCCCTGAACCCCCAACCCCTTAGTTGACGGATTTCATTGCAGAGTTAGCTCCTTATTCCCTCGCACTATTTTGCTTGCATTTGGTATTTTTGTATTTTTATTGCAGGAACTCTACTATTTTTCAGTCGAAGCTAGCTTGGATCGTCGCGGACGATCTCGGACGATTGCGGACGATCTCGTACGATTGGAGGCGATCCTGACTGTAGTCCAGATTGAGGGCAGTCCGAGTTTAGAGTTTGCATTTTCTTAGCTTTTCTGCATTTTTCATATCATATCTCTGCATTGTTTTAAGTTATTATGTTTTATGCATCTTGGAGTTCACCTCATTTAGCATAATTGCATGATAAAGTTAAAATCAATCATTAAATTTATTGCATTTCCTTATCTGTTATTATAATCTATTATTTAGGCATGTTTGTTGTTATTTCTACCATTATCCCTTGCTTCTGCATTTGCATATTTGGTATTTTGTGTCTATTTTTGTAACTGATGAATTCGTCTAAGAATTCGTCAGATTTCAGATGATTCTATCTGATTTCAGATGACCTTCTATGATTTGGGATGATCTCAGAAATATCAGATGATTACGTACAAATTGAGATGATCTGAACTGCTACAAGACTCAGAATCTCCATCAGACATCCGAAATCAGGTATGACATCTTCTAGTTAGCATATTCTCTGTTATTTGCATCCATTTCTATTTTTTGTATTCATTTAAATCAGCATTGGCATATAGAATAGTTTAGATTCATATCGGCCAAACCTAGGAGTTGAATGATCAAGCATAAAAATGAACACATCAAACACACTATCAACCTAGGCATGGAAACTGCCATTCAAAAGTTTCCTGGTGAACCCACCATCCATCAAAAATTCACCCTTATACACCTCCCCGAGAGGCGGGACCTTCAAAAGGCCTCTCAGTCCGAGGTATTGTCCCATCCTTTTCACATCCCCCTTTCGGGCACGGATCCTATAGCCTGAAGGTAAGGGTGCAAAAAATTTGGAGCGATACATTTTGGTGAACCCGACGTGAAACAGAAACCTTTTGAAAACAAAAACCTTTTTAAAAATAAAAATAATAAAAACCAAAACATAAATGCATTTAGACTTAAGAAAATTTGCATGTCATATTTAGATGGTAGACTATAATAAAAGACGAGCTGTCACCATTAATGTTGAAAATCAACTAGCAGCTATAGAGATTACTTATGTGCTTAGAGTACCTCAAACAAATAGGGTTCAACCTTTGTGGGACGAACTTGATAGGAGATTGGATCTCATTTCATCTAGAGCAACCGAACTTAGGCAAATCAAGAGGTTTGTCCTAGATAGAATCCTGGATCCCGATCAAGTGATTTTGTATCATGAACTTTAGAGAGCTTGCCATAGGTGGTTAGCAGATAAAAGAGCCCTTGTGTCTTCTGAGTTGTATACCTTTGAGGAATACCTTGAGAATGCAGTTGTAGTACATAAATTTCTGTCTCGTATAGAGGACCAAGAGGTCGTTCTTACAGATAGAAAAATATGGAATAGAGTTCCCAGAGTTGTGTTATATCGAGAATATTGCCATGAGATTTATTTTTACAAAACAGAATCTGAAACAGATAATATCACCATAGCACACTTTGTTGACTTCTTGAAAAACAATTTCCAATTTGAAGAGGAGCACTTTATGACTCCTGATGAACTTGATCCTATCAATGATATCTATAAACTATTTATAGAAAACTAAGTTATTATTTTATTATTGTTATTTCTTGTATTTAGTGTGTTGTTTATTGTCTTTATAAGCATAAAAACAAAAACAAAAACAAAAACAAAATAAAATCATAACAAAAAAAAAAATCAAAACATTTTCTTTTAAGTATTATAGTAGGTATATAATTAAAATATATACCTCCCAAGATCTGTTGCAAATATATTAATATATATTTGCTAAAACCTAAATTTAGACACAATGACTAGACTCGAGAATGGAAAACAAATTGAAGTAGAAGAAGATTGGTTAGGAAAAACCACAAATAAACCAGATGCCCTTCTTGAAGACCCAATTCAGGAAGAAGTAACCTTAAACCAACAAGAAGAAGAATTTGTGGGCGCAAATGAACAAAAAGAAAATGATAGAGAGGAAGGATCCTCATCTCCTAAAATAACTCCAGAAGGAGTTGTTACTTTTGAGAACATGGACCATTTTTGGAAATTTCTCAATAATAATATTGGCACCCTTAATAGAGCAGTTCATATGGATAAAGATCAAATTAGTGATACTCAAGCAACCCTAGAAGACATATATCACACACGCACTAATCCTTTGTCCTTTGTTGATCAAGAGAGTGATCAAGTTGGACCGTCCAATTTGGACATGGCTGCTATAATCCAAAACATGCAACAACAACAGGCTACCCAACCACCTAGAGTGCCCATTACCAAGCCAAGGGTTATCCCCACACAAAAGAAACCTTCATTCACTACTTTATTTCACCAAGCTATTGATCAATATACCTCAAATCAACAAAAGCCTAAAACAAAACCAAATACCAATTTCCAACAATCGGGATACAACATAATGCTACAACAAATCTTCTTCATAATACTCTTCCTACCAACCATTTGCATAACAACAATATAGCATCCAATCCTTATGTCCCGCCTTCCTACGGTCACAAATCCCATACTCATGTACCACCAAACCAATATGGTGGACAAACTGGTAATTTGGAAGCCATGGTGAAATAGTTAGTCTCTCGCATGGACCGAGATAGATCCCTACCGTCCCTCGTACAATTATCGAGAGATGTGTAGTCAACCTCTAGATCCTATAGTTGTAGCACAACCATATCCCAAACACTTTCCTATGCCTGTCCTACCTATATATAAAGGAACTGAAGATCCCATAGAGCATCTTCGTATGTTTAGGATAGCATGTCATGACATATCACATGATGATTTGCTATTACTAAAAATGTTCCCGAAAAGCTTAGGGGGGATGGCATTGGAATGGTATTATCAACTACCTACTCATTCTTTGAGAAATTTTGAAGAGACCGCTGAGTCTTTTGTGCATCAATTTAGTGCCTATATCGAAAGGCATGTAACCATTAAAGATTTGTACAACCTAAAACAAGACAAAGATGAGTGTTTTGCTGACTTCTTAGCTCGATGGAGACAGTTGATAGGAAAATTACACTTTGTGTTACCTTATCGGGAGATGTTGGATATTTTTATCAATAATTTACAAGAACAACTATCCTATGAATTATCAACTGCTACCTTGACCACCTTCGATCAAGCTATAGACTTAGCTCGAAGGGTGGAAGATGCTCTCATTAGAAGAGGTCAGCTCAAAAAGAAAGATGATGAGAAAACATCCAGAAATCAATATAAAAATAAACAAGTTGTGGGTGACGGAGTCACTGATAGCAGAAACATTGCTAATGTTAATACTACAAAAACAACAGAGAAGTTTATATTGAAACCTCCTGATAAACCACCCCGAGAATTTACTAGGTTAAATCAACCTTTATCAACCATTCTCCCGCAATTACTAGCACGAGGCTTGATCCAATTACCAGCTATCCAGGAACCTGATCCAACTATACCCGGATACAGAGCTGATTTATATTGTGATTTTCATAGAGGACCTGGACACGCTACCAACTCTTGTAAAATATTAAAACATAAAATACAAGATTTGATTGATAATAATGAGATGGAGGTGCAAGCCTTCCAACCTAAACAAAATCCTTCTAATAACGCTCAAAAGAGCATTCCCCAAAATCAGAATCAGAATGCCAATCAATCATTGGACATATTTCAGCATCCTTTACCAAAACATGGTAAAGAGGTGGCCAATCAAATTGAGCATCACAATGTTCCTCCTCCTACCCGATATGTAGGGACTATTAGCGGACAATTACCTGTTCATGATCCTCAAATATTTGACACAACTTTATCCATAGTTACGACCAGACCTCTACATAATATTCGGATACTTGATCTTAGTGACACTGAATATGAGACTGAAAGTGACATGGAAATCACCTCAAATCAATCGAATAGTTCTGAAGATGAATCAGATCCTATTCAACCTATCACCAGTTCTATGGTTCCAGAAGAACCATTTCCTCGAAGAGTCACTACTAGACCATCTTCTCACCAAATAGTTTCTAATGAACAAGCCATAAATGCTAGACCAAGACCTATTCATCACTTGCAAAATAACATTGTAGGAACCATCGGAGCCATTACCAGACAACAGGCTCAAACCTCTCAACAGGATCAAACTCAGAATGATGGATCAGCCCCATTTGTTTTGAAAAATCCCAATAAAGGGAATTATGCGTCTAATGTTCAACCTAAACCTCCTTACAATATTAATGAACAATTATCCAATACTACAGCCAGAATTTCCCTTTTGGACCTGTTAAGATCTTCTCCTACCCATAGGGATGAATTAATGCTTACATTAAGCCAAATGATGGTACCACAAAATATTCAACTTTGAAGCCATGTCCAATACTATCATCACTCGAGAAGTCGATTGTATTGACTTTCGAGATAAAGATATCCCGCAACATAGTTTACATAAGGATAACCCCTTATATATTACTGCCTTAATTGGAGATGTAGCCGTTAAACGAGTCTTGATTGATAATGGTTCATCTTTAAACATCTGCACTTTTGACTTCTACCAACGATTTGGGTTTAGAAGTGACGAAATGAAAAGAACTGATATGATTATAAAAGCCTTCAATGACGAGACACAAGAAACATGTGGAGTCATTACTATACCCTTGCAAGTTGGTCCTAGAACCCTAGATACGACCGTGTTTATTGTACATTGCCCTGCATCGTACAATATACTTTTGGGTCGCCCTTGGATCAATGCGATGCGAGCGGTTCCCTCCACTTTACATCAGTGTGTTAAATTCGAATTTAAAAACCAGTTGGTTACCATTCATGGTGATCCTAGACCCTTTGATATGTGCGCTTTGGCAGAACCTGTTGGAGTTCAATTTTGCCCTGCCCTGTCATCCACACATCCTAATTCTTATCATCCATCCAAACGTGTGAAACACACACCCATAACATCATCTACTCTTTCAACTACACCTATACATATAGCTCAACCATCTTCTGAACAAACCACATTAGGACCTCGAAAAGATCCTAAACCTACAACCAATGCTTCTTGTTTTACTCCTATATCTTCCATACCTATAGACTCACCCATCAATATCCCTATGACATCTACATCCACTACAGGCATCCTTTCTACACCCGACGATGTAGGAAATGTTCCTTCTACCTCTTATGCTCTTACTGATGAGCTCTTACCCGATTTATCTACAATTCTTATATCTGAGGAAGCCAACACTGCCATGCAGACTTCCCTCCTTTTAAATAAACTTCCACCCTCTCCTCGTACCTTGGGCCTCCCACAGCCTATGGGAAGTATCTACCAAGTCGGGAGTTGTGCTTTTATTTATAAAGGATATGATTGGGGAAGAATACCCAGAAACATTAAGACACATTGTGATGGATATGCTAGATGCTATTTTGCTAATGATTATCTTAAAGCTAAGCCCATAATGCTTAAATTGGGATATAAAGGGAAAGGTTTGGGACCTTTCCAAAATGGTATGAAAGAACCTTTTGAGGTAGAACCGTGGCCTGCCCACTGTGGTGTGGGCCTATTTTCTAGTAAAGGTCAGCCCTTTCCATTTGAGGATGATGACCATCTCGTATGTTATCAAGATTATCTAGATAAACAAGATTCTTTGTGTCTAAAGAATAATTCTTTTACCTGCAATATGCTATCCATAGCCTACCCTGAAATGATTGCCGAATCCGATGACGAGTTGGAGGGAGATATCTTTCATGATGTTTCCATTGAGGAATTGTTATATAATGAATTTTATTTTGATGGCTCTATCCCTAGTATAGCCCGACTTGAGGCCTCGACTCCTCAAGATGAATTATCCAAGTTAACCTTGGAAGAATTACAAGAATTAGGTGTTTCATCCACCCCACCTAATTTTGAGAGAGATTTACATATGGAAGTTGAAAACGTTATAAAAATTAACATTGGAACCGAACATAACCCTCACATAATCAATATTGGATCAGAATTGAGTCAAGAAAAACAAGATAAATACATTTCATTTCTTAAAGACTATGAAGATGTCTTTGCTTGGACATATGAAGACATGCCAGGTTTGGACCCTTCTGTAGTTATGCATCATCTAGTAGTCCATCCGGATGCTAAACCCGTTAAACAGAAACTTCGAAAAATGCATCCTAAAGTGGCCTTACTAGTCAAAGGAGAACTAGAAAAACTGTTGAAAGTCATTTTTATACAAGCCATTGATTATGCTGAATGGATCTCTAATGTAGTTCCAGTAACTAAGAAAGAAGCCACTAAAGTTAGGGTTTGCACCGATTTCAGAGACATTAATGTTGCATGCCCTAAAGATGATTTTCCTCTTCCCAATATGGATCAGATCATTGACTTTACTGCTGGAAGTGGAATGATATCCTTAATGGATGGATTTTCTGGTTATAATCAGATCAGGATAGCTCCTGAAGATCAGGCCAAAACAACCTTTATTACCCCTTGGGGAACCTTTTGTTGGAAAGTGATGCCATTTGGCTTAAAGAATGCAGGTGCAACCTATCAACGAGCTATGACTTATATCTTTCATGATATGATGCATGATATCCTACATGATTATGTAGATGATATCATAGCTCGTTCCATCAAAGAAGATGATCATTTAAATGACTTAAGGAAAGTATTTGATCGGTTAAGGGAATATCTTATCCGACTAAATCCAGCTAAATGCATATTCGGAGTTAAGTCCGATAAATTATTAGGGGTTATAGTTTCTTTACGTGGCATTGAAATTGACCCTCTCAAGATCATGGCTATCACAGATATGCCCGCACCCACCAATATATCAGAATTACGAAGTTTACAAGGTAAGCTTCAAGCTATTCGCCGCTTTATCGACAAGTTGGCAGACAAAACTGGACCCTTTCTTAAGCTTCTTAAGAAA
This sequence comes from Wollemia nobilis, assembly GCA_028583015.1. NCBI lineage: Eukaryota > Viridiplantae > Streptophyta > Pinopsida > Araucariales > Araucariaceae > Wollemia > Wollemia nobilis. The sequence goes on along the minus strand of JAQPPZ010011310.1, from coordinate 3,895,178 downwards.
GATGTCTCTTTTCATTGGGATGAAGAATGCCAAGAAGCATTTGAACTCCTTAAGCAATATCTCCTCAAACCACCAGTGCTTTCCCCACCTAGATCTGATCGTCCTTTTATCTTGTACATTTTTGCTTCTGATTCTGCCTTAGGAGCTATGTTAGCTCAGCTTGACGATGAGAAGAAAGAACGTGCTAATTATTACATCAGTAGAACCTTAATCAGTTATGAAACTCGATATACCATATTAGAGAAATTATGTCTAGCAGTCATATTTTCTACATAGAAACTATGACATTATATGCTCAGTCAAAAAACGTATGTTATTGCCAAATTCGACCCTTTACGATATCTCATGAGTCGACCGTATTTATCTGGTCACACAGCCAAGTGGGTTCTTGCGCTAAGCGAGTTTGAACTCACGTTCATAGGACAAAAGTCTGTTAAAGGTCAAATCATAGCAGATCAATTAGTTGTTGCACCCTTAGAATCTACTCATCCCCTCATCATTGAGTTTCCTGATGAATGCCTTAAACTAGAGGCAGACCATTCAGAGCAATGGTCCCTATACTTTGACGGAGCCCGATGCATGAGTGGGGCTGGTGCGGGTATTATTTTAATATCTCCACAAAAACATCTTATACCTCTGTCCTTCAAATTAACATTTGCTTGCACCAATAACACTATTGAATATGAAGCTCTTATCCTTGGATTACGAGCTGCCTTGGCATTGAAAATTAAAAGTTTATTGGTTTTGGTGACTCCCAACTTGTCATAAATCAAATCAATGATGTTTATCAGACCAGAGATGATAAATTACGCCCATATAAAGCATATGTTTTGCAGTTATTATCCTTGTTTGATCAAGTTACTTTGGAAGCTATTCCTCGAACTAGCAATCGTGCGGCTGACGCTATGGTTGCAGTTGCATCTCTTTTACCCTTGGAGTTAGACGATGAATATGCTACCATCATTATTCATCGACTCCAGGAACCCGCTTCAAGAAAATCATGCTTAGAACCTTTGGATGTGTTTCTCATCAACGAAACAACTCTTGAACCATGGTATATTGATATATTTAATTTTTTGCAACAAGGAACCTTCCCTGATGGTTGTACTAGCAACCAACGTAGGTTATTACGTAGACAAGCAAGTCGCTTTGTGATTATTGGTAATACCTTGTATAAAAGATCTTTTGAAGGCATCTTATTGAGATGTTTGAATCTAGAAGAATCTAGATCAGCTTTGAATGAAGCCCACAATGGATCTTGTGGGGGACATTTTAGTGGTAGCGCCATTGCTAAGAAACTCCTTCGGATAGGATATTTTTGGCCTACCATGGAAAATGATGCACATACTTATGTGCGACATTGCGACAAGTGCTAGAAACACGCTGACCTTGTCCATGCGCCTGCACAAGAACTGCAGGCTATTTCATCTCCTTGGCCCTTTTCAAAATGGGGCCTAGACATTATTGGAAAAATCAACCCTGTGTCATCCGATGGACACAAATTCATCATAACCGCCATTGAGTATTTCACGAAGTGGGTTGAAGCTATGCCATTAGCTTCTTGCACTGGAACACAAGTTTCCAAGTTTATTTTTAATCAAATTATTTGTAGGTTTGGAATTCTTGCCAATCTCATTTTCGATAATGGAACTTGTTTCAAAAATAAAGATGTCAAGAAATTATGTCAAAAATATAAAATTCAACATCGTTGGTCCACTCCCTATTATCCTCAGGGTAATGGTCAAGCGAAGCATCTAATAAAACCTTAATCAAAATTCTCAAAAAATTGGTTAATAAATCCGGTCGAGATTGGCACATTCGGTTATATCCTGCTTTGTGGGCCTATCGAACTAGTGTTCGAACCCCCATTGGAACTTCACCTTTTGTCTTGGTTTATGGTGCTGAAGCCATTTTTCCCTTTGAATTAGAAGTTCCTTCTTTAGCTCTACTACTTCAAGATACTGAAGTAGGGGATGAATATCGTGCTGGCAGATTTAGTCAGCTAGAACTTCTCGATGAAAAGCGCATCAATGCTTTGGAGCATCTTCGCGCCTACCAAAACAAGCTTAAGAGAGCATATCTTAAGAAAGTTCATCCTCGATCCTTTGAGATCGGTGACCTTGTCTTAAAAGAAAATAAAAAAAATACTAATGCAACTAAAAACCTTAAAGGTAAATTTGAGCCCAAGGCTTGGACCATATGTCATCACTGCTAAATTTGGATCAGGAGCATACAAATTATCTACCTTGGATGGTAAAGAACTTAAAGAACCTATGAACATTATGCATCTTAAACGTTACTATGCATAAAAATTGGTCATTTCATCATTGTATATATTTGTTTTGCATATTATTTCCTTTTAGTCACTTATATAAAACATTTCAAAAAACAATTATCTTGTATTTCTTTCAATTCATAACTTAAAATTAAAAACATCCAAATCATCAAAATCTTCAAAAACATCTTTTATTTTGTACCTCTCAAATTGTGAAGTATTGCAGTTATATTTTCAATTATTTTGGATAAATTAGCATTTATTTGGAATCCCGCACTTTCACATTCACATGAATAAATATCTTGATTTTATTTGGTATGATTATTCATCTCTCTTATATCAAAGTCCACAGTTGAATTAAATAAAGTTTTGAGCATAGAGAACTGATCTTGTTATTTACTTGAACTAAGTATATCTTTTCACATTAAAATGATTTCATTGCAAATTCGATATGATGCTACATAGTAGAAATGGTTTCTGAGCGAAAAGTTTCCCCTGCTATCCTATCATGCACATGGTCTAGAATCTTTGAGAATTGACAAAAGGACAAGCTCACCCCTACCCAGAATAAAAATCCCTTGCTCTACAGCTAATCCGAGCAAGTATCCCTAGCATAGGAAGAAAAGAAAAGTTCAAGAAAAAGAGAAAAAGAAAAAGGTTATTTTGTATCATCACCACAATATTTCAGTATTTTCTCAAATATCAAGCAAAAATACAAAAGTACAAAAAAAAAAAAAAAAAAAGGAAACGCAAAAGCAAAAATGCAATAAAATCCTTTCCCTACCCCTTGAAAAGAAAAGAAGGGTGAATGAGCTTGAATCCCTGGAATTCTCAATTATTCGAAAACTGTGAGGTAAGCCCCATAACAGGTGGTTTGTGCCCAACCCGCTTGGCCTTGGGTAATCCCTAGCGTGGCGATATGTCTGTCACATTAGCGACCTTCTTTTGTATAGACCTCTGTCAGCTTATGGATTAGCTAGCTCTTGATAACCTAACTTACATAGTAGTCTGGTACGGTTACATGCATATAAATCATGGTCAACGAACATTCATTTGGTCAAGGCAAATTACTTGTATCAAATTATCTTGCTCAAAATTGGTGAATGAACAATACAATCGCACACACATTTGTATTTGAGAGATTTTGTATCATTATGATAAATCAAGATCGGTAATGAACTCACATTTGCACATGAGGATTCCTTATAAATCTACATTTCTCTTTGAGATAATTTAAAATATTTCTGTAACTCTTTTCGGAATAATTTTATCCTTTTATTTCAGAATTTTTGTTTTCTATAAAAGCAATTACATACATCTTCTCACAAAATCTCAAAAATAATTTCAAACAAAATTTTCATATTATTATTTTTCTATTTATCAAAAGTCAAAAATTCATCTTGCAATAAAACCAACAATCTATTTTCTTCTTTGGATTTCGCGATGATGGTATAAGTCTATACCTATAATTCTATGCCTAGCGCAAACCATTGTTCTAATTTTATTTTCCATTTATTTTAAAACAAATTCATCAAAACATATGACTTGCATCATTATGTTACACAATTATGCTTTACAAACAAACGAACACTTATTCTATTTCATGTCATTATGTTCAAATTCAATTTTGCAACCATGGTATAAATTCTAAGGAATTGTTCAAAATTTTATCACACTTAGGAATTTATGCCTAGCAAAATCATATTTCTTTTCGTATCTCATGCATACTATTTTTATGAAAATCTGAAAACAAATCATCAAACCATCATTATCTCCATCATTACAACACAAAGTCTTAAGGCAGTCTCTTAAGCACTCTTTTACTTTTAACAATATTTCTATACTGGGATTAGCTTGACGACCGAGTGAGCGGCGACTCCATGAAATGGTCTATAACAATGACAATGTCCTTTGAAATTATTGTTAGAAGTCTCTTTTATTTTTATCAAATCACACCACCACAACCAATTGTTTACATCAGATTATTTCATTTAAAATCTTACAGCATGACATCAAATTATACTATTTCAACACGACATAATTACATGAATCATCAATCCAATAAGCAAACAATTCAACCATTAAAGCATCATAAAAACATATGAACAAGTCATATCATCAGAAAAAGATCATATATATATACAAAAAATTATATACATCATATCAAAACTGGATTGGTATGCCACAATCTATACCCTGGCATACTCAATCCTCTCAAAAATCTCTACAAAATCTATAGTCCATAGACACCTAGCCTCGAGAAGCCCTCGAGCTCTCAGCCTCATCTCCTCCCCCACCTTGACATGGAGGAGGTGGTCCCATAGAGGTCCGAGATGTATCTCGGGTCCTCGTCGTCGATCGTGAGGATGTCCTCGTCGATCCCATCATGACTGGTTCTACAATGTTGGCTAGTAGATGTACCCTCTGGCCCTCTGGAACCATGTGATAGTATACACCCTGGTAAAATGTAGTCTGCATCATGGACCACACTAGATCATCCCTGCTCACTCCTCTACCCCGAGCTCTGAGCCATGTAGCCTCATCCTGCAATGTCTACACCTGAGTCCGAAGGCGAGCAACCTCAGCCGAAGAGCCATCGTCTCGTTGCTCTCCCTTGTGTCAACACCCTTGCCCTTATCAGGCGATGGTGGTCTCTCCCCCTACTATGAAGGGAGTCCCTCCTCCCTCCGCCCTATCTCCCATGGCCTCTATGGAGCCCATGCCATCCTCTGGCATCTCTCCTATGGGATCCATCTGCTCTCTCCCCCCATGACCTCGCACTGCCTCAATAGCAGCCTATCGTCGCCTCCCCATCTGGCGCACCATAGCATGCATTGGACCCTACGCCCTCGTCATCCGAGGAGGGTGGATGCCTACGTACCAGGCATCGTAGCCATCCACAACCCTAATGTCATCACCATCCACTGGCTGGATGGGGGCATCGTCCATGTCTTGACTCTAGAATCATTGCATATCTGGAGCCCCGCTCAGTGTAGTACTATCTCGAATAGTTTAGGAGTACTCGTAATCCCTGAGAGAAGGGATCCCCTACTGTAGACCGAACTATCATAGTACTCGATCATAGCGGTGGAGCTCTACCTCTCCTCGCTCCATCCTCAGCCAATAGACTCACCTGATGCGAGCCAGCTCCTACCCATCCTCTGCCCACCTGGGGTGCTCTCACCATGGCCTCTAGGTGATCTAGTCTAGGATGAGGTCATCTAGCAACCTCCGTGACATCGACAGATCTATCCATCGTTGTGACCCCCTTTGTAGCCACCAATAGAAAACCTGGGGCCTCTCTCGGTCAACCCCTATCAATGGGAGCCCTATCGGCCTCCGCATCGCAATGTGCTCCCAGCACCAAACCTATAGCAACGATGTCAAAACCAGACATCGACCTCCCTTGTATACGACCCCATACAGGATCCTATACAAGCGGCAAAGAACAAAGCTGCCCCATGCAAATCTGTACCCGTGGTCTCTCATGTCGTAGACTATGTCTGAGAGCACCCATGGTAGTCTGCATCCGCTCTGGTGGCACAGTAGTAAGCCATCGACAACTCCTACCAAAACTCGTGTCAGCCTAGATGCCCCAGGCATCTACCGTAGCGACTCGATGTTCACTCCGCCCTTCTCCAGGGTGAAGCTCGGGTCTCCAGTGAGCCTCATCATCGCCTGGCCCTGATTGGCCATAGGCATCATCGACCGTCCTTGTATGGGGATCCTCATGATCCTCCATACGTCCTCTAGAGTGGGAGCCATCTCCCCTATCGGTAACCAAAAGCAGGATGACCCCGGATACCACCTCTCTGCTAGGGCTGTCAGTAGCCCCATGTCAGTCGGTACTTGTGGCATCTCTGCCACATGTTGTAGACCGACCTGTCCAAGTCGGTCATGCTCTGCCTGGTCAAGCATGGCTATGTCATCTCTTAGCCCATCGTATTTCCATTCTCGGCTCTTTAGTAATCCCTTCTGCAAAACAAATAATAAAACAACAAAATCATTAATAACTCAATCATTCAAATTAAACAACTTAAAATCAAATTTAAAATGATATCGTCCACCATTGGATGATATCGTCCCCAATTGGGCAAAATCATCCTTTGTGAGGATGAAATCATCTCCGATTTTGCAACTTGGGAATCGCCCCTTGTTGGATGAAATCGCCCCTAATTCACCGATTTCGTCGTCAGACGAAATCGACGATCTAGGGACGATTTCGATGAAATCGAGACGATTTTGTCTCGACGACGTCGATGGCCTAAAAATGGTCGTGATGCCCCAAACAATCAAAATTTAAATCAAAAGAATTGCACAAAGTTAAATTAAACCTAATCTACTAGGATTAGATCCTTACCCGTAGCCCGCGTCGGACCTCTATCGCTCTGTGCGCTGTCTCCACCATGTTTCTTCTCTGCAGAGCTCTGGAACAGTAAAAGTGAATAGTACAAATGAATTAGGGTTTTCCCTATTTTCTTTAATTTATTTAAAAATCAGCATTTTAAATTTTTGCTTTTCCACGTTTTTACCTCAAACGTTCGATTTGGGTAAAAACACGGAGGGGGCACCATAGTCAGCATTCGTACGATTCGACCAAGAATCGTCGTCTAAAAAATTGAGTATATTTTTGCTTTCTCGTAAAACGGGAAAAACTCGTCTTTAACGCATTTTCTTCGAAAAATTCGCTAAAGAGGGGGCAAAATGTAGCACCCTAAAATTGGCACGGTTAAAACCTTAGTAAAAAGATAAAATATTAAAATTTGAATTTCAACCCCAAACTGCCCGTTAAACCGCCTTTTACCCGCTTTCCCCATTTTTCATGCCATTTTTAGGATTTGTTTTGACCGTTGGACGATATCGTCTCAGATTAGACGAAATCGTCCCCGATCTGACGAATTCATCTGGAACAGAACGTCCAGACGATTTCATCCCAAAACCAAATTTTCATAATTAGCTTCTGTTTCAATAACCTCTCCAACTCGGGCAGAAGCGTGTCTACGCAGTTGGAGATTTCCTTGTTGGAGATCTCCCAGATTGGGATGATCCCCAACCTCCCAAACCTCTTCCTAATCCTATATAAACTAGGATTTTTCTAGTTTATCCCCCTGATTCCCCCTGGCTGATTCTCCCTGAACCCCCAACCCCTTAGTTGACGGATTTCATTGCAGAGTTAGCTCCTTATTCCCTCGCACTATTTTGCTTGCATTCGGTATTTTTGTATTTTTATTGCAGGAACTCTACTATTTTTCAGTCGAAGCTAGCTTGGATCATCGTGGACGATCTCGAACGATTTCGGATGATCTCGTACGATTGGAGGCGATCCTGACTGTAGTCCAGATTGAGGGCAGTCCGAGTTTAGAGTTTGCATTTTCTTAGCTTTTCTGCATTTTTCATATCATATCTCTGCACTGTTTTAAGTTATTATGTTTTATGCATCTTGGAGTTCACCTCATTTAGCATAATTGCATGATAAAGTTAAAATCAATCATTAAATTTATTGCATTTCCTTATTTGTTATTATAATCTATTATTTAGGCATGTTTGTTGTTATTTCTACCATTATCCCTTGCTTCTGCATTTGCATATTTGGTATTTTGTGTCTATTTTTGTGATTGCAGGTTTCTGATGAATTCATCAGATTTCAGATGATTCTGTCTGATTTCAGATGACCTTCTATGATTTGGGATGATCTCAAGAAATATCAGATGATTACGTACAAATTGAGACGATCTGAACTGCTACAAGACTCAGAATCTCCATCAGACATCCGAAATCAGGTATGACACCTTCTAGTTAGCATATTCTCTGTTATTTGCATCCATTTCTATTTTTTGTATTCATTTAAATCAGCATTGGCATATAGAATAGTTTAGATTCATATCGGCCAAACCTAGGAGTTGAATGATCAAGCATAAAAATGAACACATCAAACACACTATCAACCTAGGCGTGGAAACTGCCATTCAAAAGTTTCTTGGTGAACCCACCATCCGTCGAAAATTCACCCTTATACACCTCCCCGAGAGGCGGGACCTTCAAAGGGCCTCTCAGTCCGAGGTATTGTCCCATCCTTTTCACATCCCCCTTCCGGGCACGGATCCTATAGCCTGAAGGTAAGGGTGCAAAAAATTTGGAGCGATACAAAACCATAACACCTATTCACCACCTACATGCCTGAGTAATAGTTACATCGAGTGGCAAAAACATCAAAAAGGTATGGTAATGCACCAAGCATAGCGCATCCCAAGAAGGGATGTAAGACTATTAATAGGTAGAGTTGAAAGGTGTGCCAAAGATAGAGGTGAATAAGGAAGTACACAAATTTAGAATCAAAGTGCTTATACACAAGGTCAAAGCCTATTAAAGGAGGATAAAAATTTGACAAAACATCCATTAAAATAGGAGCATTGAATGCTCACCATCATTCAACAAATACAACACCTGGAGGATCTATTGAAGGAGCAAAGATAGAGGTATATCACTTAAAACATTATAAAGGTAATATAAAATTAATTACTTGATTTCATTAAGGTTAAAAGGAGTTATAAGGTGAACCATATAAGGTTAAATTTACTACTGCATTAGAGCAATAAGAATTAACCAAGCATTAATGAAATATAAAGCAAGTTTATATATTCAAGTGAAATTTCAAGGTACATTAGTTGAAGTAAATATATACTATAATATTTGCAAATATTCATAGTGGGAGATATAAGGTTTTCAACATTGGGTAATTGAAATATTAGTTTTTAAATATTATTATCTTCTAAATTTCTACATTAGGGAGATATAAGGAATACTACACCAAATTTTAACTAATTGGAATTTAGAAAATTGAACTATTGAGAACTAAAGGTTGACAAGAAGCAAAAATATTGTTTGCTTGAAAGAGTTGGAATTTATTTCTTATACTTATCTCATAGACACATTAAAGGGACATAAGAAATACAACCATAGAAAACTCCATAAAATTGATAAGTGCATAGATCAATAGGAGAAATAAAGTTAAATAGGAGTTGATTATTATCATTTGCAAAAAACATTACCAAATCAACTCAAAAGGTGAACTATTACTTCCTAAAGCACTTTACCAAGATTAGAGTATATTCTAATCACTAGGGAGACATAAGGATCCTACAAAACCTAAGCCTTAGAAATATTTTATCAAAATAGTTCACATACTCTAAACTAGGGAGTCATAAGGTAGTCTACTACAAAGGATTTATCAAAAGTGTTCTTAAAATACTAAAGAGCTAAAAGAATTCTATCATATACTACAATGAAAAAATAACAAGAGGGACATTTCATCACAATGCACACTACAAGAAGACTCAAGATCATAATCCATAAAATATACCATATCAAAGATGCAAAATCACTTCAAACTCAAACAAATTTATAGGTCAAAATGAAAAGGATATTTGGTATATTGATTTTGGTGCAAGTCATCACATGATAGAAAATCTACAATGGTTTGATTGTCTTGAACTCGCTAATAATTATAGGTTGAAAATTGCAAATGGAAAATTCTATCACATACATGGATATGAGTGTGTAACACCTAGTAAATAATTTCCAAATTTTATACTACATAATGTAATGTCATCTAATATTATTTCAATAGCAAATATAGTAGAAAGAAAAAGGATAATTGATTTTAGATACATAAATAAAGTTAATATGTGTCACATTATAAATAAAAATGAGATTGAAGCTATTGTATCAATCCATATAAATAAATTCTCTGGATTCTATCGAAACTTCACAAGATATTGTTGTGTTTCAAAACAATACTAATGCATTTCCTAAGGAATAGATTGGTGATAATGAAGAACCTATATATCATAAAAGTATAAGAAGAAATAGAAGGTTCAAAATTAAAATAATGAGAGGACAACAAAACTATGCACTACTTGGCCATCTACAAACTAAAGAAGAAGAATAGCCAAAAAAAAATACTCATCCAGATTCAGAAAAAGAAGATAATAAAGAAAGCAATAGATAAGATCTCAGATTCTAGAACCAAGCCAAAGATCATATCCAAATAATGTAATACAGGGGGGTGATAGAGTATATTACATTATTGGGTTCATATCAATGTACCACCTTTTTTACATTACTAGAGTAGGAGTTTACTTTAGAGTAAAATTAAGTAGTTACTTCAGCATGTAATAAATGCACAAGTGTTAGAATGTGCAATGATGTAAATGTGCATGTAGTCCACATGTACATGAGTCATGGAATAGAGTCAAAGGTAGAGTGAGGGGCAAGGAACGTATCTTCCTATTTATAGGTCTTATAGTGAGTGAAAAGGTGAGGAGATAATATAGAGAGTGCATAGTATAGATTGGTAGAGGAGTACAATATAGTTCCTTAAAAAAATAGTTTATGGAGTGTTCATGTCCTCCATTATACTGTATTGTACTATTTTTGTGAGCTTTCATTAATGGCATATTTTTGAGCTATGGAAAAAGTTTCTCTTTATTTTCTTGCATATTATAGTGCCATTATCATATAGATATCATAGATTGCTTATCTTACATCCTGTGGTTTCATTTCCTATATTATATACTCATCAAAAGCTAATGTTCTTCAACCTTTATTATTTCTTTCTTCACTAAATCTCTATATGGCTATCAATGTCAAGCCTATTGTCAATATCAATATCTTAAGTCTTAAATACTTCCGAAACTTTATTTTATCAAGGCCTCTCTTCAAGATCTATATCCTCTATATCCGTGTTAAGGTTTGTCTTCAAGACCTAAATTTTCTATATCAAGGCCTTCCTTCAAGACCTGAAACCTTTAATATTCTACAACTTTCAGTTAAACTCTACTTGATGGGACTATAAAATAGATGCACCAATCCTTGATATAACCTTATTTTTTTTATTTTCTTCTTACACTTGAAGATATAATTATTCTCTATTTATTTTAGGAAGATTCTCACTCTTTTGATGATCAATATTTATTTTAGATGTCTTAGGTCACACCTAAGACCCCAAGTAATGTCAAGGTGACTTAGATTTACTTGATGCCTCAATCAAAATTAGGATGACTTGATTGTACCAAAATCCTCCAACTTCCTTCTGAGTTAAAAGAAATCAATATCAAGGATTATCTATCCCTGAAATCCTTCTAATATTAAGGATTGGCTATTTCCTTGTAATGATCAAATATTGTAAATTTTATTCACCCCAATAGTTGAGTCCTTATATTCACTAGTTATAACCATGGAAATACCCTATAAATGAGTCCTAGTCTTCACTAATTATTTTGCAAATGTGGAAAGACTCTATAGCTAAGTCCTAGTCTTCACCAGCTATTCCTAAAATTATAGAAATACTCTAGCCTTTCTACTTAATTTTAACCTTAAAATAGAGTCCAAGTATATCTCCTTTTAAAATAGATGGACTCTACATCAATTTTATCAAAATGAACTAAATCAATTTTATATGTAGCTGAATAAATTCAACCTGTACATTGAACTACTTGTTGTATCATTGATACCACTGATTACTTTTTAAGCCTTAATATCAATATAAAATTCATAGGATAAATTCCATAGGACCAAATATTAGATAGCCACAAAATAGTAATATCAATATAATGATGTAAATAGAATAATATGAGCAAATTAATATGTAAATCAAGGCTTATAATATATCAAATAACATTCACTAATAAGAAGCAATATGAATGTAAATATACTGAATCATACATGAACTAAGCATGTAGCACAACTTACATATTAATTTCTCAAATGTATGCAAACTTTATTACTCCTCTTTCTCTTACAAATATAGTACTTGAATCTTGATAATGATATTGATAACTTCTTCTCTATGCTCACTATGCTTGCTATACTCGCTATGTCCTCTATAGGGTTATATATAACCATTTTAGAATGACTCTTTGGATACTTGACCATTCCTTTCCTTATGCCAAGTCTCATGACTCTTGGTATCTTTACTTGACATTTGCATACACATGAATCTATCTTGTATGCACACCTAGACATGACTCTTCACTTAGCACACTCTAATATAAATACACTTGTGCACATATACTCACATTACACTTGCACACTTACTCACATGACACTTGTGCATTTCTTGCATATTATTACATTACATAAAATATTACTCACACTCTAATATAAGATACAACCCTAGTCTAATATTTACAAGGTGTACCATGAAGGTACCATGGGGTTACATTAGCATGTATCAAATAATGTAATATACTCCAACATGACTAAATGTAAAACTAAACCTAAAATCACATAAAACCTATCTAAAATAACATAGTAATGCATTTTACCTATTCACTATGTCTAATCACAATATTAGTATAAATTACATCCTAGTCCACAATTAATTATTCTTTATCAACACATTAAGGGAGTCAAGAATGGTTGCTTTAAGATACAAAAATGAGGTATTTCAATGCCTCATCACTTTTCTTACTATAGTAATGCTTTCATTTTTCCTAAATATATAAAGCCTAAAATATTTGGAGAAATTTGGGTTAATGAGAATTGGGACTATGATAAATGAATCCTTTATATCTTGGAAATTCTTCTTATCTTCTTTGATCCATACTAGAGTTGCATCTTTTTTCAACATCTTAGTGATTTGTCTAACTAGTTGTTTGAAATTGATTATGAACTTAGATACAATCTAGATTTAACCTAGGAAGGGCCTGATTCCTTTTATAGAAGTGGGAAAAGGTATCTCATAGATTACTTTTATCTTATCAAGGTCTATTATTAGAACATATTTAGACACTACATGCCATAAAAGTTTCCCACCTAGACCATGAAAATATATTTTTTGGGTTTTAGTGAAATACCATACTCCATACATCTTTGAAATATGGACTCTAAGTGTTCAATGTGTTTACTTTTTATTTTGAGAAAACAGTTAAAATATCAAGGTATATGAGTATGATTTCACCTACCAAGCCTACAAAGATAATGTTCATATCTTTTTGAAAGGTGGCCCCAACATTTGATAACTTTAATGGCATTCATTGATACATTAAGGTTCCCCATTTGGTGGTAAAGAATATTTTGTGTTGATCATTATCCTTAACATAGATTTAATTATATCCTAAGAAGCCATTCAAGAGTGATAACAATTGATATCTATCCACTTTTTATAGAATATGATCTATGATAGGTAATGGGTAGTAATCATTTAATTATGCCCTATTCAAATTTTTGAAATTGACACATAGTCTAATATCATCATTTTTTTGGACTAGTACCAAAATGGCTAGCCAAGTAGAAGGCTTAATTAGAAAAGAATTTGGGCCTCTAGAATATTTGAAAGCTAGTTTTTCATTAGTAGCCTAATTTTAGGGTTTACAATCCTCTATTTTTTTTTGGAAGGGATTTACACTAGGTTCCAAATATATAGTGTGTCTTGTGATGCTTCTATCATACACTTTTAGATCTTCATAAGACTAGGAAATTATATCTCTATATTTCCAACAAAGATCCTTGAAAAGGAATACCTCATCCTCGATATATTATTTTCCTAGAAATAAATTCTTCCCTTCAACAATAATGATAGGATGAGAGGAGATGATTTTACTTTTATGTTTGACTTCTTGGCATGTAATCTAGATTGAACAATTTTTCCATTGTTATTACCTCCTTCAACAACTAATTACTATTCAACTAAATTAACTCCTCTTTTATAGAATTCTCATATTCATTTTTATTCTTAGTATGTTAAAATTCCCTCATGAGATTTTCAAAAAAATTTCTATCATTATTAAAAATTCCAATGATCAAAACTATTAGGAACTATTATTAGAAATAGATTATATTACATCATTTGGGTCATGTAAATGTACCTTCCTTGGTACATACTTAGGACATTAGATTACTTTAGGGGGAAGTTATCTAGTTACTTCATGCAATGTAATAAATGCACAAGTGTCAATGTGCAAGTTGTATATGTGCAAGGTGTCCCTTGCACAACTAGGTAGAGTGTTGGCCAAGGAACCTATCTTCCTATATAAAGGGCCATAGATAGTAGTGTGTAAGAAGAGTGTAGAAGAGTGTAGTAGTGTAGTGTAGTGTAGAGAGTGTGTGAGCTATAAGCTCAGAGCTCATTCATGAGCAGTAGCTTAGATCATGGAGTGTTCATTTCCTCCATAGCTACTTTGTATTCATTTCCATCATTTCTATTTATAGCATATTTCAGTCATCTCGTAGATTTACTTTCTTTCTTATTATTTTGCATCTTGTGATTGCTATCTCCCATTACATGTTGTATCAAAATCTAATAGTGGTATCAGAGCTACGGTAGATCAAGCTACAGTAGATCAATAGGAAAACCACCATTATCATTGACCCTAAGTTTTTTGTCAACTTGATGCACCGTTGGACCAATCACTGTCAAAAACTCTCAAAAGAGTCTAGGTGGTAGAATTAGGGAGAGCCACAAGTGAGGACTAAAAGAAATCTTAGTTTTAGAAATACTGAGATTGCATATGGCTAGAGTCTTTCCATAGAGTTGCAGGAAAACTCGTGAAGACTAGGACTCAACATTTGATCCACTAGTTTGATGAATCAACTAGTGAAGCTCATCTAAGAGATCTGGAAATATTTACCTGAAGTTTATTTTATTGTAGGGAATTAATTCTCAGATGATTGGGACACCTCCTACAATAGAAATCTAGGATATTTCAACTTCATTTCCCAAAGGTCGGAGTGCCTTCATAGTGTAGAGATTAGTTGTTGCAAGAGAAGAATACTACAGAAGAGACTTCTGGAAAAGAATCATGGTGAAGTTAGGAGACAGGAGATCTCCATTGCTAGATTGAGAACTTCACAAAAAGAAAAATACCATAGAAGCCTTGATCTAGAATAAAAGGCCATAGAAGCCTTGATCTAGAAGAAAAGGCCATAGAAGCCTTGATCTAGAAGAAAAGGCCACAGAAGCCTTGATATTGAAGAAAAGGCCACAAAAGCCTTGATATTGAAGAAAAGGCCACAAAAGCCTTGATATTGAAGAAAAGGCCATAGAAGCCTTGATACTAAAAAAGGCCACAAAAGCCTTGATCCTGAAGAAGACTCCAGAAGAGAGTATCTAATTTAGAAGTAGATTTTAGTACTAATACTTTGTTGCAGGAAAAGGAGATTCAGTGAGTTGGGAAAGCTTCCTACAAGAAAGTTAGGAAGAGTATCTTCTTCAGAATCAATCCAGCACCTGAAGCAAAAGAGATCATGAGGAGATCTCATTGAAGAAATTCTAGACTTGGAAGAAGAAGAAGGACTAGGAGAGTCCTACTCGAATCCAAAAGTAGTAGAATCAGAGATCCAAGAGAAGGTCTCACCACCAACACTTCCAGAAGTAGAAGGTTGAAGATAAGGTCTCAAGAAAGACCAGAAGAAGCTGCAAGATCAAAGGCCTTGGAGAGGTCTCGATGAGCATCCAGTAAAAGGCTAGGAGAGCCTTACTGAAGAAATCATCAAAGGAGAACTCATTGGAGAAATCCACTACCAAGGAGAAGCCCTGATAGTGAAGGACTTGGGACAATTGTCACCATCCAACAACAAGCCCAAGAGAAGGAGAATTTGGAAAGGAGTGCCAAATTCAAGTAGAAGAAGAATCTAGTGAAGACCTCAAGACATTCAAAATCTTGAGAAGAAGATCCTGCTTGAAGTCAGAATTCGACAAGAAGACTTGAAGATAGAAGAAGCTCACCAAATCCAGGAGATTTGAAGATTACCTCTCACAGCAAGAGGGCACCACTTCAGAGACACATACTTCTCCAAATCTACAATATAAGGAGGAGACCACAAGAGGAGAACAAGCCACCAAATCTTAGGCTCATGAAAGAAAGTTCGAGACCATTTTTTGGTGAAGAAGGAGTTGTTCAGAACAACCTACAAAGAGTTGCAAGATCTTACTCAAGGCAGCAACTTGGTGATCTTAGACACCAAGATCTACATCCTCTATAGAAGTGGCAAAAGAGCTACAAAATATTTCAGAAAAAGGTAAGCAACTATTGGTGCAAGTAGATTCATTAATTGGATTACTTATCAGATTTGTTAAAGCACCTTAATTTGGATTAAAGTTGCAAAAAGGAGATTTGAATTACAGTCTTCAAAAGTGCAAAAAGAAAGGTTCTTTTTAAGGTTCATTTGCACATTAGGAGTTGATTAGATTTTAGAATTACAACTATCTATCAACTACCTATCATCTACTTTGGAAAGTAAAAGAAGACTATCTCCTACTATCTTGCTTATAAGGAAATTGTAGAATAATTCTTGAAGATTCATTTCAGATTATTCTTGATTAAGTTGCAGTAAATTGATTAAGTGCATTATTTTGAGAGTTGATTGGAGTGATAAGGTGAAATTGTTAGTGCATTAAAAGTGAAATATTATTAGATTCATTTGCACTAATCTATTGCTCTAAAAAATATTGTGGTTTGTGTTCGTGAGAAGGGCACAAAATCAGAATTTGTCAAAGTGTCTAAAGACACTGTTAGTGCACAGAAATCTGCAACATTAAGTGGCCAAGAGAAGCCACCAAATCAGCTCAATCCTCCAAGCATTGGAGAAGAAAGTAGCCACCAAAGATCAGCAAAGGAAGCCTCAAATCGAGACTTGGTGAGTCTCAAATTCAAAGCACAATAAGGTTTCTGTTACAAAGAAATAGTGCAGAAAAAGGAGCTTCTATCAAGTGGTTACAAGCTTGGATTCATTTGTAAAATATCCAAGCAAAAAGGGGAAGGTGTCTAACCAAAGAGACAACCTCAAAACCCCTACATTGCATTCAAAATTCTGCCACAAAACCAGAAATTCAGACCTCAAAGAAGGAGTGCAAAAGAAGGTGCAATAAAGGATTTTTTATATATAAATACATTACATTGCATTGCACTATCATAATCTGGTTTATACAGGGAAAGAAGGCAGATTTGAAGGTGCCTCAAAGGCACAATATTCATTGGAAAAACTAGTCGAAGGTGGCCGAATGCTAGCATCTATCCAAGCATAGCAAAAAGAGCCACTCTCAGGGCTCATTCTTCTCACATCTTGGATGACCGAACCTGCAAAAGACAAGGAGCAAAGCAAAGGGAGAAACAATGTTATTTGAGAGCAACATTATCTACAAAAAGGATGTATAACAGGTGAGAAAAGAAGAATATTAAAGCACCATTGGAGTGATTCAAACTCCACATCCGCATTGCTCAAAATCGATGCTCAAGCCTCCAAATCATTGCTCCACATCCTAGCTGAAAAACACTACAATTGAATGAAAGAGGAGTTGGGGATTTATAGGGTTAAAAGACCTCCAAAGGGTCCATTGAAGTAGTGAAAGAGAAGACGTCCATGCACAAGGAGGAAGTGACATTTGTCACTTGAGGTAAAACCCTAACGCTCCTCTCATGAGCGCTCATCTTCATCAAGAAAGGAGTTACAAGCTATAGGCTGGTGCATTGAGTGTATGAGATACACTTGTCCATGAAGAAACCAAGCGCTCTGCTAAAGAACGTAACATCCATACGTTACTCAAAGGCTCAAGAAAGGAGTTACTCAATGAGCATTTTTTTCTAGCACCTTCTACTCCTCAAGCACTCAAGAAGAAAATGGATGTGCCACTTGGCACTTCATTCAAATATTCTCCTCCATTTTAAGGGCATCAATGACCAACATTCAGGGACAACATTTACATCTTTGCATTCAACTTTGGGGTCTACGTGCACAGGGCCGAATTGCAGCATGTAAAGAAGGTGGTAGAGCCTTCAATACTCTGGTCAAGCAAGGTCAAAGGTAGAGATAAAAAGGGCACCATATTTGGAACATTAAATACAAGCTAGGTTCCAAGCAACTCCATTGGAGGGTACAATCAAAGCAACGACGTCAATATTGCAGCCTTTCACATCTGAAATCAGCACCGATTATTGCTTGATATAAGGTAAGGTTTATTCCCATTTTTATGTGCTTTCATTTCTTGGGAGTTATAAGGTTTAAAACTTAGAGGAATTTAATCATATTGAAAGCCATACCTCAAAGGGAATAATTTATCAAGCTAATATAATATTTGCAATATTAAACTTAGGAGTAATAAGGGTTTCTACTGGAGATTAATCTTAAATATTTGCAAATATTATTGTGGTCTAATTTTTCCAAAATTAGGGAGTTATAAGGGTTACTACATCAAATTAATTTATTGGAAATTAGATACACTTAAATTAAATCCTAAAGGGATATTAAAGAGAGGTTTATCAAAGCATTTCAAAGGTTGGAAATTTATAATATTATTGTCTCAAAACTTCTCAAAAGAGACAAAAGAAATCCAACATTAAAACCTCTTTAAATTTGGGAAAAGTGCTTAGTTCAATAGGAGCAATAAGGGATAATAAAAGTTGATTTTGATATTTACAAAAACTTTACAAAATCAACCAAAATTGAACTACAATTTACAAAAGCACTATATATCTTATCCAAAACATACTAGGGAGTCATAAGGCATTCTACAAAACTTGGTAATATCAGCATTTATCAAAAATTATCAAGTTGCAAATCCATTAGCAAAATATAAGCTTTCTACAAAACCTAAAAATCCTTAAGAGTATATACTCTCATTACTAGGGAGACATAAGGAAGCCTACAAAAACTAAGGATTAATAAAGGTTTTTATCAAATCAAGCTTATATATTGGGATTCTATAGACATTGAGTAGGGAGCTATAAGGTAGACTACTCTATCTCAAAGAATTTAGGTAATACAAATGACTACTAGCATGCTAAGCAACACTCTTAGTGGAATAAGGAAGATACCAATATGGATTAAAAACCTGATGGATTACAATGATGAAAAGGGCAAAGAAAAGGAAGAACCTATACAATGCAAAATAAGCTCTGAAATTAATAGCTATGTAAAGGGAGATTCATCCAGTGAATCTAATACCAAAGGAGACCTAAAACAGGAAAAAATTGATCAACAAGATTTTATACAAAAAGGAAAATATGGAATAGCTTCAATTGTGCATATATGGTTAGAAGGTCTTATTAAGGAGATAGAAAAATATGATATTCCTAAATTAGACTTCAAAGTCGTCATATCATCTCTATTATGCACCTATTGCAATCAATATGGTCATGAAAAGACCAATTGTTGGAGTTTCCATCCTTGCAAATATTGTGATGGGATAAATCACTCATCTTTTTCCTATCATTTCAAACACAGGTACTATAAGGGCCATGAAAGAATATTACTACAAAGAATAAATTGTTATCTTCAAGAACTTATTTCAGAAGGATCTACTAACATTGAGCTCAAGGTTGATACTTATGAAGGGCAAAGAAACATGTCTTACATAGGTACAAAAGAAAGGAGAAGAACCTATTCAGATCCACTCATGACATGCAAAATCATGAGAACAATTGTTCATCAAAAATACCTGACATCAAGAGACAACGAACTGGAAAATATTAGGAGCCATGACATGAAGACTAAAGTAGCTGAAGAAGAAGAACCAATTCAAAGCTATCATATTAGAGGAAGATCCACATTGAAGACTAAAGTCTTCAATACCCAAATATTGTAATACAATGGGGTGTTAGAAATAGATTATATTACATCATTTGGGTCATGTAAATGTACCTTCCTTGGTACATACTTAGGACATTAGATTACTTTAGGGGGAAGTTATCTAGTTACTTCATGCAATGTAATAAATGCACAAGTGTCAATGTGCAAGTTGTATATGTGCAAGGTGTCCCTTGCACAACTAGGTAGAGTGTTGGCCAAGGAACCTATCTTCCTATATAAAGGGCCATACATAGTAGTGTGTAATAAGTAGTGTAGAAGAGTTAATTAGTGTAGTGTAGTGTAGAGAGTGTGTGAGCTATAAGCTCAGAGCTCATTCATGAGCAGTAGCTTAGATCATGGAGTGTTCATTTCCTCCATAGCTACTTTGTATTCATTTCCGTCATTTCTATTTATAGCATATTTTAGTCATCTCATAGATTTACTTTCTTTCTTATTATTCTGCATCTTGTGATTGCTATCTCCCATTACATGTTGTATCAAAAGCTAACAACTATTGTCCTTAAAACTACTTCTATTTTCTTTGGTTTATACCATATTTCTAAATGGGGTTAAACCTTACTGTCATTGATGCTAATTTATCTACCTTTGTATTTAGATATCAAGGAATTGCCTTGATTTTGTAGGTGTTGAAACTTTATAGTAAATCCTAGACCAATGTTTATATGATTTTAGATGTTTATTCTTAGTGGTAAACTATGAATTAACCTAGTTTATCATTAGAGTTACCAAATATTTTGAGGTTTTTGATCCCCATCCTTTTATTTTTCCTCAAGCTAGTACATAGTGTTCTATACTAAACCACATTATTAGTGCATCTAAACAACAACCTATAGAAAAATTTCATTTGAGAGCCTTATGAGTCTATGGATCGAATAATAGCACTAAATCCATTTATCATTCGAGCCCCATCAACATGCATGGTTCACATTCCGTTAGAACCATATTCTTGTTAACTAGTTAAGGATGGGATACTTATGGATTATTTAGAATTAATTAGTTACTAAGTTTAGTTTCTTCAAAGCCTAATTTTTAGTCTTTATCATCCTAAAACATGCCAATAACTATATCAATTTTGGACAACTGGTCATCCTTCAAAATTTTATGATTTGCAAACTTAGGTAAAAAATTCTAGTTTACTACACCATATTCATATATCTATTGTATCAAGTAATTACATAGAGGATTATTTTCAATTTGGATTACCTTTCCATCCTTAGGAACCTTCATATGCATATACTCCATTGCCAGATATCCATCCCCTGATAAATTATGCAAGCATTCTTTTGAGAGTAGCATTCCAAAATACAATGGGAGATCAATGACTATAACTTCCTAGAAAACCACCAATTCAAGATGTTTTCCATACTCATGATCAAATATTATAAATTCAATATGACATTTACCATAGTACCATCTATTTTAATTGGGTTCCTAGTAGTTTTAATATATGCAAATTCCATATCTTCATAGATAGACTTAGGCATCATAATTATAGCAGCCCCTAAGTCTATAATGCAAGTTATTATTAGATAAATCTTAATTTTTAGAGTTAGATAAAATGGGAACAAATTTAGGGTCTTAGGAATAGGATCATTTAGAATATATGTCACATTAACCTAGATGTTTTAAGGATCTTATACCATTAGATTTTGCTACTCTATTGAGCTTGGTTGAGTTGGTTTTGGATTTCCATTCTTAACATAGCTTCTATATTGATTTTTATGAAATTATTGTAGTAAATATCTTTGTCCAAGTAGGGCTAACGCCTCCAGTATACTCATTTTTTTTAGTGTTTTCTTCATATCCTCAACTATACTAAACTTGAATTTAAAAAATCTACTCTTACCATATGATGTAAGCTTCTTGCATTGCCTAGTAGTCATCACATGTACCTTGATAGTGAGAGAAGGATATTTAATACATTGTTAAACCTCTTTCTATAATTTATCCCTTTATTTCTCCTTCCTATTATCCTTAATGTGAAGTGATGTTTTTCCCTTCTTAACACTAAAATACCCTTGTTTCTCTCAACCTATTTCTAAGTTGGTGCTTGCTCTTCCATTGTATTCCTCTTTCTTATGATATCAACCCTTTATTAGTTAACACACATAACATTGTACTCAAATGAGAAGTATTTGTCTTCTTTGACTACACTAAAGCTGATAAAAATTACTTGTTACACTTGATTTGAAGTCTATTAATATAGTTGATTCATCATGGGTAGTTGATAGATGACTGAATTCATCACCAAGGATGGATTCATTATAGGTGACATATTTTTGGTCTTGGCACTATTAGTCATATTGATTTATTTTAGAATGCTTAATATCCATAGCATATTATATAGTATCATATCCCAAATTACATGGAGAGTTCCAAAATGCATTAATCACAAAAAATATGTTCATTATTTTATTTTGCCTTTGATTGGTAATTTTCCTAGCACTTTCGCATGGTACATGATCCTTTGTAAGGTAATATGTTTTTCTTGGTTTCCAATTTTATTATTTCCACCAATTTTTTAGTTTCCACTATCTCTTTCCCATGTTGTTCTAGTTTATCATGATCTTCACTACCTCCACCATTTTTTTCATACTGATTTTAGATTTATCAAGGCTTTGAGTGATGGTATTAGTATTGTAAACACCTAAAATATGTCATTTCGAGGGCGACTACTCATATGGACATACTACAAGACCATATGGAAGATATTGGACAAACTCCAAGATAGAGCAGTGGTTCTAACCACTCAATTTGGGATCCTTGGCATAATCAGTCTAAGCCACAACCTAGACCTATGGTTTATAGTTGAACCATGGCTGAGACCTATGGTTTGCAGTCTAGATCGCAGCTGTGACCTACAGTCTTAACTGAAGTTTAGTTGGCCTTCAATTTGAGCCAAATCGGTTGGAATGACCATTGGATCTAGAAGAATGTGGTTAATGGATGGAAGATTCTAGAGGCTTCCATTCCAACTGTCCTAACCACATCTTCTTGATATTGGCTTCTCTAGGAAGCCACCCTCAGTCCTAGGGCATCCTATAAGTACCCCCTCCAAATGGGGAGAAGATATAGATGATTTGTATAGCGAAGCATTGATGAATTATCAAGTGAGTGTGAATTGATCAAGCGAGTAGTGAAGACCTATAGGATTGCATACTGAATTTGTGCATTTGAAGGCCACTTTGCTATTCATCCAATGATCAGTTGCCATGGAAGTCCTAGGAGCCTAGGAGGATCAAGAAACACAAATCTGGGCAAACGAAGGCCCATCACAGTGATTCAACCACAAAACTTGTCAGAAGGACATCGAAGGTGATCCTTGAACATCAATTGGACAAGGATGTCAAGCCCACTGCCCTTGGAATTGAGGGTAATCCTATCAGAGTGCTAACTGTAGCTGTCAGCTATGGTTTACAATGCAGACCGTTCACCAGAGCTACGATTTGTAGCAGAGGCATAACCACCTTCCTATTTTCATTTTTGTCTAGCTAACTTCATTTTTATCTAGCTAATTAGGTTAGATTAGTTGTTTTCATAGTTTAATGGTAGTTTAGCAGACTTATGATCATAGAATTAGGTTAGTTTAGCTTCTTTGTGTTTATGCTTCAATTAGGACTTAAATGCTTTCTTTATGCATGTTTATGCTTCATTTTTCATATCTGATCCATGCATAGTGTAGCTGCTACTTTCCTTTATGCTATTACATGAATCTTGATTCACTTTGCATAGCTTAGAAGTATTCTTTAAATTTTATTGATTATACATGTTTAATGGTGTCATTATGCAATTTACCTAAAAGGGCCTCATCATGAGAGATTGCCTATCTTTTTGATATTCTTGTGTTGTTTCTTGACCACAGGGAATAGTTTCAAAGAAGAACCAACCATCAATTTCCTTTCCCATCGTGAAGAAGAAGGCATCTCCACCCTAGAGCAGTTCATGCCATTCTGAAAGGCATTTGGAAATCACACCTACCCTTAAGAGGGAAAAAATTGTACATTCCTATTGTAATATTGTATCAAAATGAATATCCCTAAGAGGGACGTACTTGTAATTGAATTTTGACTTTTAATACAATGGAATAAAGCATTTTGTTCTTATTTCATTTGTTGTCAATTTCATTTTCTTGTATGCATGCTATATTTTTATCATTCATTGCAATAAGATACGCCATCGGGTGTGACCTTTTTTGGTGGTTATAGAGACGATTACAGTGGGCACCCCATATTTTTAGAATTTGAATATACTTTCTTGTTTTTGCACTTGCAGGTACAGACCACAGCTATCAGCTATGGTCCAACAACTGAACTGTAGGTACAAGGCATGGTTTATAGTCAAAATCGCAGATCAGACCTGTGGTCTCCTACTGACAACACAAACAACCAAGTTTAGAATTTTAGATAGTGTAGGACTTGAGGTAGGGCCTATTTTTAGACCTCTATAAATTTTTTTGCTCTCTGTATTTTTACAGTAAGGTTAATTCAGATGTAAATTAGGAAATGAAATAAAAACAAAAGGTAAATCAATTGTCCTAGTTTGCTTTCATGCTTTGCTTTCAATAGAAAGGTGCTATTGGGAACAGTGGACCTCTGATTGCAGTCCACCCTAGGCTATAACATGCTTGATAGAGATGTGTTGATGGTTTGTACGTGAGGCCTAATTAGTGGCCATTTAGTATCATAATGTGCATAGTCTTAAAGAGCATCTAGAATAGCTTACATTTTCTGAATTTGAAATGTCTTTCACTTGTATAGCATTTAGAAAATGAGCATGTGTGCTATATGATGCATTTATTTTATGTACATTAAAAGGAACCACACACACCACGTTTCATTGAAACATCAGTGGCATTGGACTCTCACATCCAAACCATTTTATTGAGACCAACGATGGATGTCATTACCATTTGGTTGGATCATGTGAAATTATATTATTAGGACCCACTCATGGGCTCATGGTCAAGACCGACCCAAGAACTGTCCTATCCATGCAAAATAGCACACACTCATCTTCGAAAGAGTGTATCACTACACATGATGTGTTGGGTGAGGGTTGGTAGTACCTATGCTACCTTGTTGAGTATGGACTTCACTACCATATTCGGCTTGTGTGAGTATATAGGTGAAAATCATTGAACAATTTGAGTATAACATCAACTTCTGTAAAACATGATAAGAGTTTCTACACTAATACAACACATTGAAAACTCATCAAACAATTTAGGGCTCAACTTTTAAAATGTAAAGGAGATAATCACATTGTTTACTTTGTATGCTTCTTTATTGCTTAATACATCAAGATAAGGCCCTCCTGGAGGCCAAAATATTTAGTAATAGAGGAAAAATCTCGAGTCTTGTATAGTCAATTCATCATGACGACTAGATATGATAGGGCTCAATCATGATCTAATGAGTCGAAGAGTTCATGGAGGGGCTCTAAACGCTCCTGATGTTCTCCAGAAGATATGTCGAACCTCATGTGCCTCCTTGCTAGGAATCACACTCATTATGCACCTGAGGATCCAATACTCCTAGCACAACATTATGATAGTCGTCGCAAGCTTCCCTTATCATGCAAGGGGTTCACCCATACATATCATGGGATTTCTTCACATTTGATGAGAACTCAAGTCCCTAGGTCTTTGTCTAAGGAGATAGAGAGTTGTGGATCATACTCCATGAGTCAATCCTATAGGGAGTATGAGTCTCATGCAGCCCATGAGAGGTGACTACTCCAAGACCAATTGGAGGAAGCACACCGTCAGCATAAGTGCCTAGAGAGTGAGTCCACAGAAAGAAAGAGAGCACATCAATAAAGGTTGGATGAGCTCCAACAACATGAAGAGATGATTTACCAATAGAAAGCATGTGAAGAACAATCATGTGAGGTAATTATTGAAAAGAAGCTCATACCTAGAGTGTTCAAGAAACAAGTCAATGCGATGCACCCAGTGCATCATGTTGAGTTGCCACTTAAGCAAATAGATAGCCATTATTATAGACAGATAGACATGCCTAGGGTTATCGAAGAGTAACCTAAAGAGTCATATAGGGATTCCATGCGTAAGCATGAGGTCGAGAGTAGTCAAGTCCGACAGGTGAGAAGTGTCAACACTCAAAAGTCATCACAATCCTTGGGGCATACAAAGTCTATTCCACCATATAAGGAACCTGTGACTACTTTCCATAAATAGGAAGTCAAACCTATCCCTATTTGGGAATTTGATCCTCCATTGCATATCATAGCAAGGATACAATAGATTGCGTATAAGTGAGTGTTGGTGGATACAAGATCATCGATTAATATCATTACCACCTTAGCATTCAAGCATTTCAAAATTACACTTTCTCACATAAAGGAAAAAAAAATCATATTGTAGGCCTTTAATGATGTGGAATCCCCTATAGTAGGCACAATAGTCCTCCCCATCGATGTGGGACAAAAGATTATTTCTACATTGTGCTACATTTTATAGGAATCAAGACAATATAATCTACTGCTTGGTAGACCGTGGATAAGAGCCATGGAGTGTGTACCATCAATAGTGCATCAGTGCATTAAGTACACTCATGGAGGTGAAGTTGATGTAGTTGAAGTAGACCCAGATCCCTTCAAGTATTATAAACCTAAGGATCATCCGTAGGAACCAGGTGAGGTGCCTATGCATCTGCAAGCTAAATTGTATGAGTTTATCCAAAGTGTGGATGTAGCATCACAAACAATGTTGGAATTGCTATCCCCATCGCTATCACCTATGGAGTCACCTACAACCCTTGCACTCTCGACACCACTTAATAGGGAAGGATTAATGAATGCTCTTATGGAGTTGCTCACAGCCACTTTAGAGGTATCATTAGAGGATATTCACACTCCTATCAAGGAGGAAGAACCTAACGTGGTCATGGATGTACCCGAGTGTATCACACCCTATTCATCCATAATGACACCAGATAGTTCTTACGAGGACTATGGTGAATATGAAGAGCTTATGGAGGCTAGTATTGTGATGCTACCCACCATAGAGTCCATGGAGTATTTAGGTCAATTTCTCATTGAGTATCCACCTACGGACCCTATCCCAAAGACATCATGTGAGTATGAGGAAGGTTCAGTTATCACAACTGAAATAGAAGTACCCCAGTATGTGGACGAATTACCCATGATGCATGCAGTTGTGGAGTTTTCTCATGAGTTTGTGGGGATGGTTGACATTAGGCTAGATGATCAAGTGATTCTTAATCACATAAAGTAGGATATGGGAGAATCCAGTGGTGTTTTCATACTTCCAAGGCCAAAAATTTTGAGATTAGTCATTCCTAAATCATTTCTCAAGGCACCATCTCGAGAGCATAAACAAGTAGGTTCCTCGCATCAGATTGGGGGTACTGAAAGTGACACAGTTCAACATAATGAAGTGAAGAAAGATATTGAGCTGAGTCATATGCATGAGCATGTGGATAATATTGATGAAATGTATCATCAAGAAGCATCCACATCAACTCAAGTGAAGAAAATATGTGATTTTCAATTACCTAATGGATCCATAGCATCCACTTTTCTGTTTCCTTCAAATGACAAAGTTATTTTGAATCAGTCATTGGAAATACACATGAATTCTTTGTCAGTCTTGCAATCCATTTTAAGTCATCTTGAATGGATGGAGCATCGAATGGATGAGTAAGATAAAGCGTTGCATTTTATCAAGAGCCAGATTGAAAATCTAGAATCACAAAAGCAACCCTTGCCTAAGGATGAATCACTTCCTATGCAAGTACAAAGCCTCAGCGAAAGCAAAAGCCCATGCGGCCAACACAACAATTGGATTCTCAAAGCAAACCAGTGTGGGGCAAGAGCCCAAAATAGTCACAGCATAGTGGGATTCCATTATAAGAGTCTATGTCTGATATCTTTTAGAATCTACAAGAGGCTGAGGTCATCACCTTACCCAATATAATCCCTCTAAACCCAAATAGAGTCAAACCTATGGGTTACAAGGAGCATTACTACTATCTCTACCATCGAATAGAGGGTCATGGCATTCAACATTATCATGAATTTAAGAGTGGTACAAAATTTGATATATAAGGGGGTTTACCATGTACATGGTGAAAGCATGAGATTCCGGAAGGAAGAAACTACTAAGATATAATGAAAACAGAACTTTTGAATCAACCAAATATAAAGGAGAAAAGCAGGGGCACAACCCTTTTGTATTAATTTCATTCGGTTACAATACATCTCCTGCATTTTTAGGGGCTAGGAGTGTTAGTCTGTCTTGGTTACGATCATGATTAATATCTCTTCTTTTCGCATGCCCACATGCCAAGTGGGCGGGCCAACGTATTGCCGTCGCTGGTGTTAATGAGTCTTCGCTTACTGCTGCTTACCCTACGTTCAGAGACACAAGAAAGTCGTTAGTAGCACCTGCAATAAAGGGACAAAGCGTTTGTCTTTAAGAAGTAATGAAAAATGCATGTGAAGGATTGTTTAAATGCGTGAATGAAACAACCCTACGTAAACTGCAACTTTTACAGAGAACAGAAAACAACATGCATTCGAAAATAGCATGTATTCGAAAACATAAAACGTAAACTGTTATTTTAACATATTCAAAAACATCATATATTATAAAACGTAAACTGTCATTAAAACAGTCGGCCGATTCTACACGGCTGTAGTCTCTACTGCCGAGCATCACCAAAAGGCTGTTGCCTATAACTACTTGCTGCATATATATGTTAAACTAATCACTGCGGCCTGCTACTTTGACAGAGAACCCAACATCTAAAAAGACGCGATAGTATTTGACATGCGGCTCTTTGAACGTTAGAATATAATGTATAATATATTTGAGATACGTGATTAAATACAGAATGAGCCAAAGCCGCAATAGCACGATGATATATATTCGCTAAACTATTTAAATATGACAATACGTGACATATATTTCCTAAACTCCATGTTGTAAACTATGTAAACAGCACACAGTAAAACACAAGATAAACGCGTGATACAGAATGAATCGAAATGAAGCTAGCAAAAGGCGTGGGGTGCCCAAGCGGGCCGCCCTCGTTAGAACTTAGTTTCGACGCCAATCCACTAGGGATGGGTTCGAAATCTAAGACTGTGGTGTTGTCGGCAAATTAATGGGATATAGTGATCCAATGTCTGGTTTGAAGGTCAGACTCACACTTCTGAAAACCACCCACCAACCTCTCTTGTGAAAGAGATTCTGGATGTGAAGAAGGTAAAGTCTAAACTGATGCAATCGGGTCTTCAAATGAACAGCACTTCGTTGTGTTCACTCAAAAAATCTTCTCCTTCTTACATTGCATTGAGCTAGTTTTTATAGAGGATTTCGCCTCTGAAACATTAATGTCAAACCCTAAATCCGTAGGGGCCGCTGAGATTTGACCCTTGTCAGGTGATTTATGAGACATGGCTCGCACTGAGATTATCGCTAGGAACTCACGTCAGTAGTTATGAGGCATGGCCTCGGATCGGATTTGCTGTTGAAACTGCTCGTCTCATTAATGCAGTTGGTGAAGTCCGCCGTTCTACAGACCCACGGGGTCTCTTTTAAAAAAATGATATGCAGTGACGCCACGTGGCGGCCATGCCTTCCACGTGGCGACCATGCTGAAGTCCGTCTCTGATTGATGCCTTTGAATGCTTTTGCTTTAAGCGCAAAATGCCGAAGTGTCGCGATATCGCGACGTCGCGATATCGCGACACTTCGGCCGAGGTTCCCCCTTTGGGCCTTAGGTGTCGCGATATCGCGACGTCGCGATATCGCGACACCCTCGGCCAAAGCTCCCTTCGGGCCTTAGGTGTCGCGATATCGCGACGTCACGATATCGCGACATCTAAGGCCAAGGCTCCCCTTTGGGCCTTAGGTGTCGCGATATCACGACGCGATATCGTGACATCTAAGGCCAAGGCTCCCCTTTGGGCCTTAGGTGTCACGATTTTGTGACGCACGAAATCGTGACATCTAAGGCCAAGGTTCCCCTTTGGGCCTTAGGTGTCACGATTTTGCGACGTGCGAAATCGCGACATCTAAGGCCAAGGCTCCCCTTTGGGCCTTAGGTGTCGCGATTTCGTGACGCGTAAATCGTGACATCTAAGGCCAAGGTTCCCCTTTGGGCCTTAGGTGTCGCGATTTCGCGACGTCTAAGGCCAAGGTTCCCCTTTGATTAAGGCTTGCCTGCATTTGAAGTTTGCTTAAGATTTGTTCTCGCTTAAGGCCTGAAGTTTAAAGTTTTGCTTTTGATTAAAGGCTTGCTTTTGACTTTGTTTTAACGAAGGCTTGTTAAAGCGACCAACTTTGCTCTGCTCATTTTCCGACCTTCTAAACTGTTGTGTGAGTGGCTAGGACCACTGTTTGACCTCTGAGGGCTGCCCTGAAAGCTGTGTATGTCAATGCGATCAGTGTTTGTAGTCACTTAATCGGATTGGTGCTGTTTTGGTGTCTACAGATGCCCCTTTTTGGGAAGCGCTGCGGGTGACGCAGATCTTGAGCAAAAATAGATGACCAAAGCACTAATGATTAGGGTTTCTTGGTAACCTAACCAACTTTTGATGCCCCAAGTATGGAAAGGGCATGCATTCTTGAATCCTTGCTTCTGACGAGCTAAGGAATTTGATTTCAAGTGTTAACCTATTTTGGTGAGGTGTGACTTGAGCTTGGACATTGATCAGTCATGATTAGGCAAAGGGCGTAACCTTTTGTCCACAGGGGAAACCTTGTGTTCATGCTTCGGGAATGCCAAGTGTTTGATCAATTTAATGATTGCTTGTTTATTGCCCCAAGCAGGAGCGTGATTGTCTTTGTCAATGATTCTTTGAATGCATGTCATTGCCTTGATTGGGTGTGTGCTTGTTGATTGGTGACTAAGTGTGACTACCCCCTCAAGCGACGAATCGATGAGGGAATGACCTTCGTGAGAAAAGCGACGAGTCGCTTGACCCAAGATGACTTAGGTTAGGGTGCCTTTAGATGTTTTTACCATTTAAGCACGTGCAATTTCCTGACATTTGGACCTATTTTTGGTGGGTGTTAACCCTTTTGGTGATGCCATAATGGGGTGAAATTATCAAAAACCCGTCTTCCCGTGGAGCGGTCCGGCTATGGTAGCCTTCTTGGGGAAGTAGGAGAGTGACAATTTGAGCCCCGACATCGATTTTCTTTATGCCAAGAGGTTAAGTGCAAGAGCACTTGTGTCCGGCAATGCTTATTGCTATGGTTTTGGTGTTGCATTTTTGTGATGTTTTGTTGTTTTGATTTTCTTTCTTTGTGTATATGTCATGATATTATGGTATGCATAATGATTGATGTTGATGGATGCATGCTACTTTATATTGATGGATGCATATGGTATGATAATTACGAATGTTGTATGTTGATTTATTTTGATGGATGCATGATGAATGCAAATGTTTTTGATTGATATGTGATATGCAGGAATGGAATGGATGATGGACTTTGTGGTGTTTGGCTATGGCACCATAGACTATTTAGAACTCTATTATTTTGTGTTTTTAGGCGATTGCTGTGATGCATGACTTTGTATGTATACATGTGGTTTTTCTTTTCTTTTGTATTTTCTGATGGTATTGTAAGGATGAAAATAGCGCAGTTTGGTTTAGAAATGTAGCTAAGGTTTTCTGAGACTCAAACGGTTTTAACTTACTAGCCATGACTGTACTTTATCTTACAAGACTTTTGAACAAGGTATGAATCGTACTTGTTTTTGACCAAGTTATTTCACATCCCTGTGTGTGCAATTGAGTTCATTTATGTGGTATTTGTCGGGATACCGCCAGTGCCAGATGGGCTTTCAACCGAACCTGTATTGAGGATCACCTAATTAGCTCCACTAACTCCTTTGTTGTATTTAGTTAGATTAATCTGCGGTGTTATCCAGGATACCATAAGCTAGCTCATCCTTATGCAAACATTGGTCTGCACACACGCAAAGCGAATGTGACAGACATATCGTCATGCGGGTAGGATACCACCATTGCCAGATAGGCTATCAACCAAACCTGTAATGAGGATCACCTAGATGGTTTTTCGAATGCTGAGAATTCCAGGGATTCAAGTTCAGGATGTTTGTTGGCTGAATGATTTAGAGGGTTGCTCGTCTATATAGTGATGAAAATCACTGTTTATTTTCTATTAATTCTTTTTGAGCAAGGATTTTGAATAGTGGCGATGACCACTGTTATTTGATTTTGTGTTTTGAGTATTGTGGATTTGAGCTTGTGAATGGCTTTGATCCTTGTGGCCTTGGGGATGACTACCCATCCTGGTTAGGGGCGGATAGTACGAATCCTTACGACGTTGGGGACCAAGGGGATGATGGAGGTTATGGAGTAAGGGCATTGATCTGTTAGGCCTTGGGGATGACTACCCATCCTGGTTAGGGGCGGATAGTACGAATCCTTACAACTTGGAGACCAAAGGTGAATGGAAAGTGTTAGGATGATGATTTGTTGGAATTTTGTTTGTAAATGGTGTTGATCCCTTTAGGTCTTGGGGATGACTACCCATCCTGGTTAGGGGCGGATAGTACGAATCCTTACAACTTTGGGAACCAACTATGATTGGGATTTGGTAGTGGTGAAAACCACTGTATATGGAGGTGAATGGATAGGAAAGAGCTCGTCCTTTTGTCAATTCTCAGCATTCTAGAACCATTCGCACGGGGGGATGAGCAAGATAACCGTTTCGCTTATGGTGACCTGGATTACTGTGCAGGTTTCATCTTTCGTTCACACAACTTGGGAATTTTTTATGTGTTTTAATTTGTGTTGGGATGTTACGTAACAAGGTGTATTTCAAGTGTAACTCTACCTTCATAAAATCTGTTTGACTTGATACATTACATGGCTAAAGAGCAAAATGATGACTGAATCACGAAAACCCTTGATACATTAGAAGACCACTGACTCTAGTGTGGTAAAAACAATGCATGGTGTTTTTGTTGTTTTTGCAAAATGGAACAGTGTGGAACAAGGTGGACTAGCAGAGCAATTACAGCCTATGGTGCCTTTGACCTGTACGACCACAAATATGCAATGTATGGATGCAATGCTTTGATGCAGCTACATATTTTTTTTGTGTTTTTGATGGATGGATTTTTGTGAATATGAAGATGAGGTGCGAGAAGAGCTCTCTTATTGATGAATTTGAGTATGCCTAGAAATGAGATGCAAATTTTTGTTGTTTTTGATGATTTTTGTTGTTTTTGAATTTTCTTGATTTTTGACCAAGCGATTGTGGAAATCCTTGGAGCATTTTGGGATTGACCAAGCGATTGCAAGAATCCTTGGAGCCTTTTGGGATTGACCAAGCGATTGCAAGAATCCTTGGAGCATTTTGGGATTGACCAAGCGATTTTGACAATCCTTGGAGCATTTTGGGATTGACCAAGCGATTTTGACAATCCTTGGAGCCTTTTGGGATTGACCAAGCGATTTTGAGAATCCTTGGAGCTTTTTGGGATTGACCAAGCTTCACTGCTAGAATCCTTGGAGCTTTTGGGATTGACCAAGCAGTTTTGGCAAGAATCCTTGGAGCCTTTTGGGATTGACCAAGCGATTGCAAGAATCCTTGGAGCCTTTTGGGATTGACCAAGCGATTGCAAGAATCCTTGGAGCATTTTTGGGATTTGGCTCTCTTAGATATGAAATGGTCGCAAATGACTGATATTCAAGGGTTCTGTTTCCTTGATACCATCAAGAGAAGCTAGCCGGTATGTCCCGGGTCCTATTTTGCTATCAATGATATATGGACCTAACCAATTTGCCGCAAACTTGTCCCTTAGGTGGGATGGCAAACTGGAATTTTGTTGGTTTTCCTTCAAAACCAAATCACCAACCCGAAAGTCCCTCAGGTGAACTTTCATGTTGTAAGCTTTCTTAAGTCGCTCTTGATAAATACGTAAATGCTCGAGAGCATTAACGCGTCGTTCGTCAAGCAACGTAAGCTGGTCTAACCGGGCCTGCCGTGCAGAATCATCATCGATGAACTCTTGCATTGATATGCGTAGGGAAGGAATCTCCAATTCGAGAGGCATGACTGCCTCGAAGCCATACACGAGCGAAAATGGAGTGGCCCCAGTGGGTGTCCGAATGCTAGTGCGATAGGCCCATAGGGCAAGTGGGATTTGAATGTGCCAATCCTTATGACTATCTGCGACGGTCTTTTTAAGGATGGCAACTAGCGTTTTGTTTGACGCTTTTGCTTGCCCATTCGCCTGCGGATAATAGGGTGTTGAAAAGTTGTGCTGAATTTTGTACTTTGTGGTCAAAGCACGCACGTCTTTGTTCTTGAAAGGCGTCCCATTATCCGAGACTATTTTGGATGGAATACCAAAATGACATATGATGTTATGCAAAATGAACTCCACAATGCGGGGTCCTGTCGTAGAGGTAAGCGGAATTGCTTCCACCCACTTGGTAAAATACTCTGTGGCCGTTATGATAAACGTGTGATGGCTTGACGATGTAGGGGAGATCTTTCCAATTAGATCGAAGCCCCACTGCGAGAACGGCCAAGCTGATCGGACTGTCTGCAAGGCCTGAGAAGGTACGTGCATCAAATTGGCATGATGTTGACACTTCACGCACTTCTTGACATAGGTGCAACAATCTCGCTCTAAAGATGGCCAATAATAGCCCATGCGAAGAATGCACTTTGCGATAGCCATACCACTAAAGTGGCCACCACATGTACCATCGTGCGCTTGGGCGACTGCCCAAGTGGACTCTTGCTGGTCCAAGCAACGAAGGAGGATTCCTTCATAGCTGCGACGATACAAAATGTCTCCTATTAAGACATACTTAGCCACTTTTGCTTGAGTGCTCGTTTTGCGGCATGAGTCAATCCAAGTGGGAGATTACCTAGCTTGAGGTAGTCTCTGATGGGTAAATACCAATCCTGTTGATCAGAAACCTCGACAGTATGAACAGCCAATCCCTCTTGAAGTTCATCCCTAGCAAACGCTGAATGGGATAGAACTTGTAAGAATAGCGTTGTGTTGCTATTAATGGGAGTAGGGGAGAACAAGGACCCCCAGTTGGCACGTTTCAGACGATCTCGGATTCGAGAGAACTTATCCGAGGATGGTTCAATCTGGATCATGTGGATTCCTCGGCGTCAAGTCTGAGCTTGCACGCTCCATCACGGATTGCGATAAGGTTTTGACTTGAATGGTTGTCATATCACCGGAAAGGTCTTGCGGAATTAGTGACCCCAAAGAGGCCATTGTGTCCGCAAAATGATTCGATGATCGAGGGAGTGCCTCGATGTCATACCACTCAAGTTTTGCCAGGAATTTGTCCACGAGGGCTTTATAGGCCCGTAGGACTGGGCATTTGCATTGATATACCCCTTTGACTTGATTGACTATTAACAGCGAATCACCAAAGATATTCAGTCATTTGATGTTCATGGCGATTGTTGTCTGAAGACCTAGGAGCAAGGCTTCATACTCTGCATTATTGTTGGTGCATGGGAAGTTTAATTTAAATGACAGGGGCATTGGAGCACCCTGCGGTGTGAAGAATACAATTCCCGTGCCACCACCTTGCTCACATTTAGAACCATCGAAGAATAGGGTTATGTCGGCCTGTGACTCAGGCTCATCAGAATCGGGTGATTCTGAGACATGGAAGACCCCATCATCGGGTAGTTCTATGACCAGAGGCTGATCGTCTTCAAGAGGAGCCTCTGCTAGTTGATCGGCTATGACTTGTCCTTTGATAGATTTTTGTCCAATAAACTCTATGTCAAATTCCGTCAACAACATGATCCATTTCGTCGTGCGACTACTATGATAAGTACGACTCATCATGTATCGCAATGGATTCTCCTTAGACACAACATACGTAGTGTTGCTCAACATGTAGTGGCGTAGCTTTTTGGTAGCAAACACCACTGCCAAGCAGAGTTTCTCAACGTATGCATAGTTAAGTTCATAACTGACCAGGGTGCGGCTAAGATAGTAAGTAGCCTGTTCCTTGTAAAGTTCATTCTTCTGGGCTAGCATGGCGCCCAGTGCCACCTCAGTAGCTGAGATGTATAAGTAGAACGACACTCCTGGTCTAGGTGGTGCCAATACTGGCGACGAAACCAGGTATTGTTTGATCTCGTCAAAGGTTGACTGGCACTCGTCATCCCAATGAAATGTAACCCCCTTGTGCAATAGTTTGTTCATGGGTCGGCACTTGTCAGATAATTGCGCTATGAAGCGTTTAATCGATGCGACCTTGCCCTGCAGACTTCTGAGCTGCTTGATTGTAGTTGGGGGAACCATTTCAAGGATTGCCTTGACTTTCTTTGGGTCCACCTCGATTCCTCGTTTTGAGACTATGAAACCCAAGAGTTTTCCAGATGTGACGCCAAAGACGCACTTCTTGGGGTTTAGTCTAACTTTATGCTCCATGAGGCGATCGAGGATCTTGCTTAAGTCAGCGATATGATTTGAGCGCAAAAGAGACTTGGCTAACAAATCATCCATGTAATCTTCCAAAGTTTTGTGCATGTAATCATGGAAGATATATGTCATGGCACGTTGGTAGGTGGCGCCAGCATTTTTAAGGCCAAAAGGCATGACCTTATAACAAAATGTCCCCCAAGGCGTTGTGAACGCCATTTTTAGTTGGTCTTCAGGATTGATACGAATTTGATTGTATCCTGAGAAACCATCCATTAGGGAGAGCATTTCGTGACCTGTTGTAGCGTCTACCAATGCGTCGATGCTTGGCAAGGGGAAATCATCCTTAGGACTCGCTTTGTTTAGATCTCAAAAATCGGTGCATATGCGAATCCTCCCGTCGGGCTTCTTGACGGGAACCATGTTGGACAGCCATGGCGGATAATCCACGCAGATGACAAACTGTGCATCCAACAACTTTTGCAATTCGTCTTTGACCATTAAGGCCACTTGTTGGATGCATCTTACGTAGTTTTTGCTTTACAGGCTTGATTGTCGGATCAAGCGTTAAATTATGCGTGACTAGCTACGGGTCTAGTCCTGGCATATCTTTGTATGACCATGCAAAAACCTCCTTCTTCTCTTTGAGAAGGGCAATGTAGTCGGCTTGCTCTTCGGGGGAAAGACTTACCCCCAGCTTGAGGATCTGTGGATTCATTGGATCTGTGCCGATATCCACATCAGTCATTTCCTCGACTGACATGTGGGATCCGTCCTCCAACTGATGTGGAGTTGGGATCAAATGGATATCATTAGCTGAATTTAGATCTGCGTTGGGAACCTCGGGTTCCTCTTCAGCCTGAAAAATATCTTGAGTTGTCCCTGGGGTAAAATGATGCATTTCACCGAAAGGCCAAGTACTCTGATGGTGATAAAGGTGAATTGACGCGATCCCAGTCGATGGCATCTATGTCTAGATGCAATGACCGTGCTTGGATCGGCCGGATTGCGGATGGGTGCGGTCAAATCAATGGAGATCATGTGGATGGAATGAATTTGGTCTCCATTACCACGGGTGTGATAACTTGATTCTTCTAGATGCTCCCTATACTCTGGATCTGGCTCTAGGGGAACGGGCACGAACGGATCGGCCCTATGTGCGAAAAGGAGGACAGGGTCTTCCCTCGGCACTGTTGTCATGATAGGGTCTCGGGGTGGACGGTGTTCATCGTGAATTTGGAGCCATGGATCCAACACTTGGTCCCACCTCGCTGGGTCGACCCACCATTCATGTCCTAACCTTATGCCCATTTGTCCCATTAGGTCTTCATGAGTTAAAGGGCGATAATTCCGTCTCGCATGTCTGAGATAGATCATCTCAGTCTCATCTTCTGAATCACTTTCGGAGGTCCAAAAATGTTCATTTTCTTCAACAACTATTACTTGCGACATTGAGGGTTCTCCTTGTTCCAGTAAGTTAATCTGGTCCCATTGCGGTTGTTCCACTCTTGGTGGAGGGACCTGATTCTCTTGACATGGTATTGACTCAACTGGAACCTCTAAGGGGAATAGCTTCAAAAAGATGTCTGGACATCGTTGATGTTCTCTTTGAGGATTAATGTCCGAACTTTCACCTCTTGCTAGCAAAGGAAAGGGATTACTGTTGTTGCCAAGGGTGTTTGTTGACCATGGGAGGTAGTCTCCCAATGTATATTCTGTATTTGGGTTGGCATAAAGATCTAGTGCCAATCCCCCCTTGTTGCCTATTTCTAGGCCTTGCATATTTTCTACCAAGATGTCTAAGGGCAGGGGGTGGTTGAACCCTACTCCTGACTTATCATATGGCATCTGATATCTTGGTTGGCAAAGGACCCGCATCCCTTGTTCATATCTCGCCTAGCTCCGTATCCATGCCAATTGCATTGGCCGAGATATTTTAGGGCGAAGTCCGGGTTTGACAGATAGTTGATGTTTTCAACAAAAGGCTCTTCGTCTCGCTTCCTTTTGCTGGCATGGTTCAAGACCATGATCAAGGCCCCCATACACAAAATTTGTCTGGTTGGGTGGGTGACCTAGAGGAACAACTGTTCCTATGGGAAGGCGAGGTCTCCCCATATCCTGTACTGATTCTACTGTAGGCGTTGCCACAACATTCTGCACTAAGTACTCCCCCAGGCCTGTATTGGCCATTTCAACAGTGATTGTTGATGCTTGGGAGGGAGGGAACGGGAGTCCTTCCTGAGTCCATTCCATGTTTGGTGGTTTAGGAATCTCAGCTTCCGTAGTGCTAGGTGTTTCTTCTGTTGATACCGTTGAAATTGTGGGCAAACCCTCTTCTAAGGGCTGAGCCTCTTCCATGATCTGTTTTCCCTTGTCCTTCTATTTAGCCATGACAGGTGGCATTGGTAATGAAGGAGCAGATGATGAGGATTCACCTGGCTGGGATTTTGGTGATTTGGTCACCAGTGGTGCCTACGGTATTGGACCCTGTTTAGATGGATTTAACTGGAAATCCAAATGCGTTGAAGGGAGGGTCGATTGAGGCATTAATTGTACCGCATTGCAATACTTGAAGGGTTCTAAGTCCATCGGGACTACATGTATTTCTCCTTCAAAAGCATACTTTAAGCACTGGTGAGCGATGGAAGGGACACACTTCATGTCCCTGATCCAAGGTCGCCCTAGCAGTATATTGTAAGCCATCTCGCCTTCCAACACATGGCACAATGTTGGTATTATCTTTTGTCCTACCTGGACAGGTAGAACAACTGTGTCGATTGTCGAGCATATTGCATCATTGAAAGCTCGCAATGTGTATGTGGAGGCTGTGATATGAGAGGCTGGCAGCTTCAAATGTTTTAAGGCTGCAGTGGTGATGATGTTACTGGACGAACCAGTATCTACCAACACTCTCTTGTACGGGATCCCATTGACCCGCACAACAACGTGCAGGGGTGGATCTGCCATGTCATTCGATATTGCTTTGACTTCATCCTCTCTGAAGGTGATGACCGGCTCCGTACATCGCTTCACATGTCCCACGAAGTTGTTGAAAGAATTTGCTTCGTGAGGCTGTAATTCGATGGCTTTTAATATTTCCATAAGAGCTTCTCTATGAGGTGTTGATTGTTGAATAAGCTCGTAAATGGAAAGCCTAGCCGATGTGGTCCGCAAACTCTGCGTGAGTTTGGTTCGTATCGTGACCTCGGGTCTAGGCGGAGGCAACTGCGTTGGGCGTTGTTGAGGCTGTGATGTTGTCGAAACTTCCCTCGTAGCTACCTCGGGGGCAACCGCTGGGTACTTTTTGTTCCTTGTCACTATGCTGATCATTCCCACAAATCCTTGCATGGGAAGATTCTGTCGCACCTCGTTAATCTGGAGAGGTTTTGCCTGTGCCTCGTGAGCAGGCAAAGGGTCCTTGAATACCCCCATTTGTTGATTATTTGGCGCTATGGGGTTGTCCACGGCCAATGTTTTATTGTCGATTAAATCTTGGATTAATCCTTTGAATTTCTAGCATCCATTTAAATCATGTCCCCTGCGCCTATGGAATCTACAATACAATTCCTCTCTGTATCCCTTAGGCTTGGGGGCGTTAGGGTCTATAGTTTGGATTTCTGGCAAGGTGACTAAATTTTCCGCTGACAAGCGATCAAATAGGGAGTCCCTGGAGTCCCACCGTGATCGCCACTGAAAGCATGAGATTACAGAAGGAATAAACTACTAAGATATAATGAAAACAGAACTTTTGAATCAACCAAATATAAAGGAGAAAAGCATGGGCACAACCCTTTTGTATTAATTTCATTCAGTTACAATACATCTCCTGCCTTTTCAGGGGCTAGGAGTGTTAGTCTGTATTGGTTATGATCATGATTAATATCTCTTCTTTTCACATGCCCACATGCCAAGTGGGCGGGCCAACGTATTGCCGTCGCTGGTGTTAATGAGTCTTCACTTACTGCTGCTTACCCTACGTTCAGAGACACAAGAAAGTCGTTAGTAGCACCTGCAATAAAGGGACAAAGCGTTTGTATTTAAGAAGTAATGAAAAATGCATGTGAAGGATTGTTTAAATGCGTGAATGAAACAACCCTACGTAAAACTGCAACTTTTACAGAGAACAAAAAATAGCATGCATTCGAAAATAGCATGTATTCGAAAACATAAAACGTAAACTGTTATTTTAACATATTCAAAAACATCATATATTATAAAACGTAAACTGTCATTAAAACAGTCGGCCGATTCTACACGGCTGTAGTCTCTACTGCCGAGCATCACCAAAAGGCTGTTGCCTATAACTACTTGCTGCATATATATGTTAAACTAATCACTGCGGCCTGCTACTTTGACAGAGAACCCAACATCTAAAAAGACGCGATAGTATTTGACATGTGGCTCTTTGTACGTTAGAATATAATGTATAATATATTTGAGATACGTTATTAAATACAGAATGAGCCAAAGCCGCAATAGCACGATGATATATATTCGCTAAACTATTTAAATATGACAATACGTGACATATATTTCCTAAACTCCATGTTGTAAACTATGTAAACAGCACACAGTAAAACACAAGATAAACGCATGATACAGAATGAATCGAAATGAAGCTAGCAAAAGGCGTGGGGTGCCCAAGCGGGCCACCCTCGTTAGAACTTAGTTTCGATGCCAATCCACTAGGGATGGGTTCGAAATCTAAGACTGTGGTGTTGTCGGCAAATTAATGGGATATAGTGATCCAATGTCTGGTTTGAAGGTCAGACTCACACTTCTGAAAACCACCCACCAACCTCTCTTGTGAAAGAGATTCTGGATGTGAAGAAGGTAAATTCTAAACTGATGCAATCGGGTCTTCAAATGAACAGCACTTCGTTGTGTTCACTCAAAAAATCTTCTGCTTCTTACATTGCATTGAGCTAGTTTTTATAGAGGATTTCGCCTCTGAAACATTAATGTCAAACCTTAAATCCGTAGGGGCCGCTGAGATTTGACCCTTGTTAGGTGATTTATGAGACATGGCTCACACTGAGATTATCGCTAGGAACTCACGTCAGTAGTTATGAGGCATGGCCTCGGATCGGATTTGCTGTTGAAATTGCTCGTCTCATTAATGCAGTTGGTGAAGTCCACCGTTCTACAGACCCACGGGGTCTCTCTTTAAAAAAATGATATGCAGTGATGCCACATGGCAGCAATGCCTTCCACATGGCGACCATGCTAAAGTCTGTATCTGATTGATGCCTTTGAATGCTTTTGCTTTAAGCACAAAATGTCGAAGTGTCACGATATCGCGACGTCGCGATATCACGACACTTCGGCCGAGGTTCCCCCTTTGGGCCTTAGGTGTCGTGATATCATGACATCGTGATATCGTGACACCTAAGGCCAAGGCTCCCCTCGGGCCTTAGGTGTCACGATATCGCGACGTCACGATATCGTGACATCGCGATATCGCGACATCTAAGGCCAAGGATCCCCTTTGGGCCTTAGGTGTCACGATTTCATGATGCACAAAATCGTGACATCTAAGGCCAAGGCTCCCCTTTGGGCCTTAGGTGTCACGATTTCACGACGCACGAAATCACGACATCTAAGGCCAAGGTTCCCCTTTGGGCCTTAGGTGTCACGATTTCGCGACGTGCAAAATCGCGACATCTAAGGCCAAGGCTCCCCTTTGGGCCTTAGGTGTCGCGATTTCGTGACGTCGCAAAATCATGACATCTAAGGCCAAGGTTCCCCTTTGGGCCTTAGGCGTTGCGATTTTGCGGCGTTGCGAAATCGTGACGTCACGATTTCATGACGTCTAAGGCCAAGGTTCCCCTTTGGTTAAGGCTTGCCTGCATTTGAAGTTTGCTTAAGATTTGTTCTCGCTTAAGGCTTGAAGTTTAAAGTTTTGCTTTTGATTAAAGGCTTGCTTTTGACTTTGTTTTAATGAAGGCTTGTTAAAGTGACCAACTTTGCTCTGCTCATTTTCTGACCTTCTAAACTGCTGTGTGAGTGGCTAGGACCACTGTTTGACCTCTGAGGGCTGCCCTGAAAGCTGTGTATGTCAATGCAATCAGTGTTTGTAGTCACTTAATCGGATTGGTGCTGTTTTGGTGTCTACACATGGTTCCCTTAGAGTGCCCCAATATGATGAAGTGGAGGTCACATCTCCTCAAGAGTGATCTTGGAGTCATCAGTCGCCTTATAGGCCCAATAGGCCAATACAATGAGTAGTTTCATTTCAGATGACTACTCTAACTTTGTTTCAAAAGTTACACGAGGCACATGCCTTCATATTTCCCAAAGTTAAGTGTAGGGCATTCGATATTGGGTCACCTGATAAGGGTCCCTTTTGTGTGTACCATTGAGCGCATGGACATGACATTCAAAGTTTCCAATCATTTAAGAGGGTCATAAAAGACCTAGTCGAATTGGATGAGATCCATGAGGATGGCTCTCTTGTTCACCCATATCGAAGCATAAGCACATTGATGAGGTCCAATATTCACCTAGGGGAGTCAAGTTCTATCACTCTTCCTAAACAAGTTGATTACTTTCAGTAAATAGCATGCACATTGGGGGTCTTCAAGGTAGCATACCTTTCCCACCAGCCATGCCAAATTTGATAAGAAAAAATGAGGAATCTAGAGGTATTGCACCTCCCTCACCATTGTCGAATGGCACACTCACTGGGGGTATATAGGGTAGCATGCCCTTCCCAAAAGGCTCCAAGGGTTCTTGAAAATTGCTTGGTCAAGTCAATCAAAAAGCTACAAAGGCATCTATAATCCCTTTGGTCAATCCTAAAAGCTCCAAGGATTCCTAAAAATTACTTTATCAA
Organism: Wollemia nobilis; assembly: GCA_028583015.1. NCBI lineage: Eukaryota > Viridiplantae > Streptophyta > Pinopsida > Araucariales > Araucariaceae > Wollemia > Wollemia nobilis. The sequence goes on along the minus strand of JAQPPZ010011310.1, from coordinate 3,852,034 downwards.
TTTAAAGGCCCCAAAGGCATCTGTAAGCCCTTTGGTCAACCTAAAAAGCTCTGAGGGTTTGTAAAACCACTCGGTATTACCAAAAAGGCTCCAAGGGTCCCTAAAACTGCTTGGTCATGTTTTGTAAAAGCCTTGAGGATTCATGTATAATCGCTTGGTCATCCTAAAAAGCTCCAAAAGCATCTGTTAGTCCTTTGGTCAAATGCAAAAGGCACCAAGAGTTTTTGAAAAAAATATTGGTCAACCCCAAAGGCTCCAAGGATTCTCAAAATTGCTTGGTCATCCCAAAAAGCTCCAAAGGCATCTGTAAGCCCTTTGGTCAACCTCAAAAGCTCCGAGGGTTTAGTCAAAACCACTCGATCATCCCAAAAGGCTCCAAGGGTCCCTGAAACCACTTGGTGGTGTCAGTTAAAAGCCCCAAGGATTGTTTTATAATCACTCGATCATCCTAAAAATCTCCAAAGGCATCTGTTAGCCCTTTGGTCAAATGCAAAATGCACAAAGAGTTTCTAAAAAACTGCTTGGTCAACCCCAAAGGCTCCAAGGATTCTCAAAATTACTTGGTCATCCCAAAACATCCCAAAGGTACACATAATCCCTTTGGTCAATCCTAAAATCTCCAAGGATTCCTAAAAATTTCTTGGTCAATCTAAAGGCTCCAGAGGCATGTACTCGTCGTTTGGTCAATTATGAGGCTCAAAACCCATAAAAATTATAAAATCAATAAAATACAAAAAAAAATCGGTAAAGCATAAAATCCAAAAACATTTGCATTTGCATTTAAATTTTGCATTTTTATTTTGCATTTACACATGCATTCGATGCATTACTGCATTGCATATAGGCATTCATAATCCATTGCATTTTGTAATAGAAGGCATTGTGTTTGTCAGTCTTACAAACAACACCACGTTTGTGTTTAAATCATGCATCTCTACATTTATCATGATCCATCATTCATGTGAGTAATTGTGTTTTTCAACACAACCTATACTATTGCTATGGAGATATACTAGGGTTTTTCGATCACTCAGCCATACCTAGTGGTCTTATCAAGATTTGGTATAAATCTTGCTTTGCTTTTGTAGCTAATTCAGTTAGTATAGTCCTTAGCATATCAGAAGCCTATCACTAATTAACAAATTAAGAAATCCTAAAAAGGACTAGGGTAAGATGAAAGTCGCAAAGCAGGATCGGGTATCCTGAAGTGAAAAGAGTTATTCTTGCTTATCCCTCTATGTAGACGGTATGGGAAATGTTGGTAGTTGGCAAAAGGACAAGTTAGCTCCCTATTCAGAATCCATTGCTTACGATAAAATGGGAAATATACCAAAGAGATATACCACATCAATCCTCATGATTGATACCCTAGATCGATATCATAGATCGAATCCCCAAAGTGATATCCCATATTGATATCATAAGATCGATATTTTCAAACGATATTCCAGAAACATTTTTCCAAGTAAATTCCCCAAAGGAAAGTTTCTGAAGAAGATTATAAAATGTAAATGCTGAAAAGTGAAGATCAAGTGAAGATTAGAAAATAGGCTTAAATCAAAGTTCAAAGTGATGTTCAAAAGTGAAGATCAAATGAAGATCATAAATCAAAAGTTTGAGCAGATATTAAATGAAGATCGAAAATCTAGTTTGAAGAGAGATAAAATGAAGATCCAAAGATAGTTCAGAAAGAAGATGGAATTGACTCCCTTGCTTCACTGCATATGAGCAAGTATACCAAAAATTGAAGAATAGAAAGGATGAGGTTGAATCCCTATAATTTTCAGCACTACTGTACCTTAAGCATGATGATATGTCTAACATATTAGCATCTTGCTTATGAACAAGACCAATGTTTGAATGTGGAAGATCTAGATTTAGGTGTCCTACATTGCCTAGTGTCTTAGTCCAACTAAAATCTAAACTTGAGATTGGATAAGACATTTGTGGAACCCCTATCTTAGCAATGGGCTGAAATAATCCCATCTAACATCGAGGAACGCTTGTGTCTTATATCAAAATAATCATTTGCACACACAGAGATAATGAACAATTAGGGTCTATCCTAGCAAAATATTTTTATCTCAGAAGTCTAGTGTGGTTAGTATGCAAATTTTGATAAGTCTATTAAGGTGTTTGAGTCTCATGGAAAACCTCAAAATTTTCTTCCATAGCAACAAAATGTCAAAAATTGCAACCATATAAATCATCAAATTGTAAAGTATCAAATCCATGATACATTATTATATAAAGCATAATCAACATATAGGATAGATACTGGATGGATATTAGCAATAATATTTAGATGGCCAATGACTATATCGTGCATATCATCCAAAGTGCAAAAGAAAGAAAATTGAATGACACATTATATCATTCACATCATAAACATCGCATACCATTGCATTTCATATATGGGTGATTAATTGTTTACATTTTTATCTTAAGGATTTTCAATTACATTCATTGATTTTTATACATTATGTGGTGTCATCCATTAGATTGATAAACATATTTGTATTCATTCCTTATGTTTTAAGTGATTAAATCATACAGGTTCATTTACATTAGATTTACATCATGTAAATAAATCATCACATACATTAATGCATGAAAAGAAAGTAATATCACATATGTGTTAAGAAAAACATCGCATCCATATACACCCATTATCAAAAAGCACATCTAAGCATCTAGATCACTCCATATCATCATCATAAATCAAATAGCTATATAGTGCATGTCATCCATACATCACATCATATAGCATCAGCATAACATAAGCATCGCATCCATGTGCATCACATAAACATAAAATCAAAAATAAATGAGTACATAATTATGAGCCATAATAATGATCATATCATATATAAATGTGTGTCTTAGAGTACATCGGGAGTACAAAAATGCCTGTAGGCTACAAATGTGTAGGTCCTTGACCTTACACCAAAAATGATATGCATAAAAAATGTATCCTACAATAGTAGAGATCTAGCTCTAATATGCTCCCCCTGTACCAGAGCTCTTGTCGCCTCCCTCAGTACTGTGCTCAGGAGCCTATGCTCCTATTGTCCTACTATCTACTATGGATCCTACTAACAACCCTAACTACCGCCTAGCTCGAAGAGGCCTAGCACTCATCCAACTGCTACTTATGCAATGGGCACCTCTATCTATCAGGATCTTTGGCTAGATGCTATAGTAGACTGCCCTGCTTCCCTAGTCTTGGTATAGCTACTACCACCATGTGTACTAGAGGACCTATGTGTCCTCTCACTTCGATGGGTGCGATGGCTAGAGCTAGTAGTAGACTATCTTGTAGTCTAAAATCTAGTCTGCTAGGACTCTAGAGCATATGGATCCTTGAGAACCTCTGCACCTAGCATTTAAATGTATCCAACTAGCTGGTCCACTCGAGCAACATTGGATGTATGCCTATCATTGGCACTCATCAAAAAACCCTACAATTATTGAATCTCTACCATAAGATCCTGACCACCTGGTAGTACTACTGCTGGTGCCATCGGAGGCCCCATAATCATCTGAGAGGATGAGGAATCCCCCTTTGTGCCCTAAGCAGATCCTTCTTTGCTACTACCGCATCCCTCTATGATAGTGCCAATTCATGAGAATGTGTGAGCTCACCAACCTGGGTGTTTACTATGGTAGCCCATGTTATCAGGCAGCAATATGCTACTCCAGCTACATCAATCAGTGATCTCTCTATCAATTGTGCCTTCAAAGTAGTGATAGTAGTATCCCGCTCCCTTTGCTATGTCTAGAATCGCCCTAGCTGACTCTGCAAGTCAAACACCTATATCAAGAGTAGCCCCTCTGCACTATCAGGAGGGACATCACCCTCCTTGGGAGTCTCCTCATTAGGATCAATCTCAAGAGCCTCCTCAATGGTAGCCTCTACACCCCAACTACCCTCTATCCACTAGCACATGTTATGCCCATAAGGATCCACATATGCTCCAGCCTGATCTGAAACTCAGCCCAAAGGCCCTATCTATCGTACTCTAGAGTGGTCATAGCTTTGTCAACTCCAGTCTCCTAGAAGTCATCGAGATCATCTCATCGAGCCAGAGGCTAAATCCATGGGATATCCCTCTCCAATGCTAGGTGCCTATAGATGAATGAGATCTTCGATATGTCTTGCACCATGCCAAAATAATGTAGGACACGAGAGAAAAACTAGTACTCTTAGATCTCAACATTTCAACTGAGTAACCATCTATTCCAATGAGACTGTCGAAGCTGATCGTCGACCTTAGGCCAGTCAGGAAACTGCATGTAGGTCCGCCACTCGACATCATCTAGCCTAAGCCCTACAACTCAGGTAATGTAATTCTAGACGTCATTAGCATGGGTCCTACTATGGAAGCCCTCCTCCTCTCGAGGCCAGTAGGTAGTATAGCACTAACGATCATCATCGATATCTGTAATATGTATGGGTAGCTCCCCATGAAACTCTATCCTGATATGCTGCCAGCCCCAAATATATAAAATTAAATTGTAGATGATCCCCCAGTAGCTTTAGTCAGTGATATGATATAGCTCATGGTACATATGAGCTATTAGAGTGCTCCCCCAGGCTAGGAGTAGTGGCTATTGGATAGAGCTCTAGATAACTCTGCGCATAGTAGCTAAGAGGTTCCAAGGAATACTCACGCTTAAGGAGTCTAGAAGCACATATTGCACCACCAGGTGAATGAAAATGACCTTGCACATGGAGAGGACATTCTGCACCTACCAATAGCGGATGTGGATCCCTCCATGGTCAATGGAACGCTAAACCTCCTTGCTTCGAGCATTGAAGATGGCATCGAATATGGACTCCTTAGCACCAGAAGTTGAGGAGATGATGGCCTCACCATCAATAAGGATCATAAAGATCCTATAAACATCCTCTAATGTCACTATCATTTCACCTGTAGGTAGGTGAAACATGTTGGTCCGCACATTCCAGCGCCAAGCCAACGCAATCAAATAGGATTGATCTACCCTGATAATGGGTAAATCTAGAACATAGCTGAAGTCGACAACTTCAAACAATTCTCACTCCCTATTAGTGAGATCTCCATAGAGAGTCTTAAGAAGGTCAGGATCTCGAGCTCTAGAGGTCAGTATCTAAAATAAATGACATAATATAAGGAAAAAGCTAACTAAAACAAGCAAAAACATTTTAAAAATGACCTAAAAATCATCAAAAATAGTAAAAAATTGATCAAATTGCAAAAAAATGTCATCATGCAGGCCTAAAAATTAAAATTTTCAATCAAACAGGTCAAAAATGTATTAAATGATATTAATTACCTTAAAAAATTAGAAAAATTTAAAAATTTTCAAATTTTTCCTAAAGCTGGCGAACCGCGGGTCAACCCTGTGGTTCGCATGCAGTCAAAAATTGACCATTGGGATTTTGAATTTTGACTGCAGTTGGTAGCTATGGTTCCTAATTGACCAATTTGGAACTACAGCTGGTACCTGTGATATCTGATTGAGATCTGATCGGGTGCGATATCGCGGCCAAAAATTAAAAAAAATAAAATCTAAGCTACCCTAGCCTAAGATGAGGTTCGTTGCCAGCAATTTAGTGAAATTGATTTACCAATTACTTAATTGGGTTCATTTTTTAGTGGTAATGGATGTGAGGTCTTGGTTTTTGAGTTACCTTGCACTCGCCTCATCCACCACGGCTAGAAGACGCTTGCCCGCGCCCGACCATCATCTTGTGAGTAGGTGTGCGGGTAAAGTGTGGTAGGTTGCAGGTTAGTTTTGTTAGCTATCACTATTAGAGCTCCAGTTTGCAAGTTGCTATCAGGTAATAATGAGAGATATTTGAAAATTGAGCATTTTATAGGCTTCTCATATTTCGCGCAGACTACAGGCCCTAGCCATGGTTCCCAAATTTGCAAATGGGAACCACAGACCCTAGCCGCGGTTTGTAACTGGTAGGCAATTTTATAAAATACTACCATGGTAAGGGAAAAAAAGATAAATTAATGCATCCCATTGGGTCAAAAATCAATAAAAGCAAACTAATTTAGAAATTTGGTGATAATCAAGCATCGAGATCCAATTAAAAATTAAAAATTTGGCTGAGATTATAAAGTACATTCAACCAAGGTCATCACTACAACAAATCCTTTCATGGAGTGACACACCTCCCAACAAAATAAATAAGCTCAATGCATAATTCAAAATATAAAAAAAAATCAAATAAATTAAAACACCAAATGCGCCTCGTATTCAGTAATTTACCCTATACACTTGGCGATTGCAGCGACTTGCGATCCATGCAATCCGACAAGATGAATAAATTACCATAAGGACATTTGGGACAAAAATTGTCATCATTGATCTAATATACTTCTTTTCAATCCCTAAGAAGGCCTTCATGGCTGGACTACTCCACGGAAACGAGGCGTTGTATGTCATCTCTTATATGACCTCTTTTCAGAAAATTCTCAACAATTTGATTCAACATATATCTGATTGGATTTGTATCATTTTGATTTCCTAAGATAGCTATTGTAGCTCGACTGATCCATGGGATAGAAGCATGCAAATACTATTAACAGTTGGAATAAAAAACTAAACTCGGCCTAGCCAAGGCATTAATATGCTCAAATCTAAATTTTTTTAGATCATCCATGGTGGTCAAGCGACTTTGTTGCTTCATACATTATCATTACCCTCATCGACTCGTCACTTGAGGGGGCAGTCATAATATCAAATCATAATCAAAATCAATAGAAGATCCCGAATATCATAGATCCCAAAGATCATAGATCCCTTGATCTTGTCAAAACTATGTTTGTCCTTGCGAATCATTTTCAACAACTATCATAAGCTTACTCCTTTTCTTGGGGAAAATAACAAATATGATAATTTGTTTGTATCTCGTCTCCTTTCGGTTATATAGGCCACTCTTATTGTAGCATCAAATGCTACTCGAATGAATGATGGAAAGTTCAAGCTTTTCAAGTTTAAACCTCCAAAGAGTTGGAAGCAATGATTCCAGGATGCACATCCTTTTGCAGGATCTAGGGCATCTAATGTTGATATAACTAATGATCATCATAGAACCTTCAACATTATTTTAGGAGGTCTATTTTTGCTCAGCATTGTTTGATATCACAATGAATCTCAAAAGGGGCATCTGTAGACACCTAAAATGCATCATGTCGATGGAAACTACTCATATGGACATACTACAAGACCATATGGAAGATCTTGGATAGACTCCAAGATAGAGCAATGGTTCTAACCACTCAATTTGGGCTCCTTGGCCTAATCAGTCTGAATCGCAGTCCAGACCTACGGTTTATAGCTGAACCATGGTTGAGACCTATGGTTTGCATTATAGATGTTGGCAATTTTGGGTACTTTGAGTACATTGCATTTGCTCAAGTGAATAAGTTGTCATTGATGTCAGGAAGATTTTTGAAATATTTTGATTTGATGTAAAATAATGTGTTTTTGATGAAGGTTCGGCTTGACAGGTTCGAAATCAGTAAGTTGGAAAAATGTCGCGATATCACAACATGTCGCATTTTCGCGACTTAGGTAGGAGAGAGAAAGCTTTTTGAAAAAGTGTCATGATTTCGCGACATGCTGGAAGAAAGAGAAGAAGCTGGCAAAACTGTCGCGATTTCGTGACATGTTGGCAGAGAAGGAGAGCAAGATGGAAAGTGTTGCGATTTCGCGACATGTCGCATTTTCGTGACTCGAAAAGTGCAGGAAGGCAGAGAAGGAAAAGTGTCATGATTTCGTGAGACATTGCCAGGAAAGTTGTACGGATGAGAAAGTGTCGCGATTTCGTGACACAATGCAAAAAAGAGAGTCTACAGTGTGAACTATCGCGATTTCATGACAAGTTCGAAGAGAGAGAATGTAACTCGAAAAGAGTCATGATTTCGCGACATGCTGCAAAAGACTAAGTGAGGACTGTCACAATTTCATGACATGCTGAAAAGCTCAGAGTGAGAACTGTCATGATTTTGTGACATGCAGCAAAAGGAAGAGTCTGAAATAAGAAGCGTCGTGATTTCGCGACAGGCTACAAAGAAGTTGTATAGATGCAGAAAGTGTCACGATTTCGTGACAAGTTGAAGAGAAAGCTTGCGAATGCAGAAAGTGTCATGATTTCACAACAGGTTGAGATGGTAGCATTGAGTTGGAAAAAGTGTCACGATTTCATGATAGAAACAGTTAGCAAGTCTTCAACAGAAGAAGCATCGTGATTTCATGACAGAAACAGTTAGCAAGTCTTCAACAGAAGAAGGAAGAGCTCGAAGGTGAAAGTGTCATGATTTCGTGACATGTTCCAGTTTTGCGGGCGTAAGGCAGATAAGAGCTTAAGGCAGCGAAAGTGTCACGATTTTGTGACATGTTCCATTTTTTCTAGTGCAAATCGAGAAGAGGTTGGTAAAGCAAGAAATGTCATGTTTTTGTGACAATAGTGACGATGACGTCAACAGAGGCAGAAGTGTCACGATTTCACGACAAAAGCAAAGTTGTTGCTGACAAAGCGAGAAGTGTCACGATATTGTGACAAGAACTTAGTCAAAGTCATCAATGGCTAAAGTATTGTGATATCGCGACAAAAGCCACAAGGTAGTGTATGGTTGCAAAAGATGTCGGGATATCGTGACATGTAGTTTCGCAGCAGAAGCTACAGAAGAGTTGCAGAGTTAAATTTGAGCCGACAAAGTTAAATTTGGGCCAACAAAGATTAGGGTTTGCAGTCGACGTTGTTTAGGGTTTTCAGCCGATGTTGTTTAGGGTTGAGCAGTCGACTAGGATCAAAGTTTTAATCTTGATTGTTAGTATAAAAGGAGGGCTGTTTGAAGAGTTTTGGCATCGATCGAAGTGTGCGTTCGAAGTGCGATATTCATAGATAGAGTGTGAGGGAGAAGTTCGATCATTGAGAAGTAGAGTGTGCAAAGAGGGTGCTATTGTGATTGCACAGAGGTGCATAAGTTTATGTTCAATTGAGTGTCGCTGTGATTGCACAGATAGTGTAAAAGTTGGTTTCGACCAAGTGCGACTATGACAGAACAAAAAGAGATTTGAGGATAGACTTGTGCCAAATCGAAGGACTATGTTTGGTGCAGATCAAAGAAAAATATAGAGGAAATTTATGCTAGACCGAAGGACTGTGTTTAGTGCATATTCGAGGACCAGCTTTGAGGTGACAGAGTTGAGGACAGAGGTCTCCAGCCAGAGCAGGGAAGACAGGTGTCTTCTATGGATAGAGTTCCACTTGCTAAGGGCAGCAGAGGCAGAGGTCTTCTAGAGGATCACCAACCAGAGCAGAGTTAGGGGATTTGTGTCTCCTTTGGGTTGGTGCCCATAAAATTTGTAATCGGGAAAGGTTTCCTAGAATTTGAGGTGATAAAATTTAGAGAAAGATTTTATCCATGGAGTAGCCCGCATTGGGTGAACCACGTAAATTGTTGTGTCTCTTTTGTGGATGGTATTTTGTGCATTTCTTTGATTACTGTTTTTGATAATGCTATCTATTCACTGCATAATATTAATTTGAAAGTTGAAGGAAAAAGTATAAAGTGGTCTTATATTGTTCACCCCCCTCTCAGTATAATCTTGTGTTCTTCAATTGGTATTAGAGTCGGTCTCTCCAAAAAAAGCCTAACAGCTTGGAGAAGGATCTATCAGAAGAACATACAGATTCAGAAAAGGATGAAGAGGTTAAGTTCGATCTCAAAAGTGAATTCTTTTGGGCTTTAAGAAAATTTTAGGGAAGAGAGTTTTGTTCTCAAGAATCATGACAGGAAGAAGAGACAACAAGATCAATCTTCATCCTGAAGAACGATGGATTCCAGTTGGTCACAAGAAGAACAATCATCCAAGGCATCAAAACAGGTTACATAATACTTTCCATGGCTACTATTTTTCTTGCAAAAAATTTGGTCACAAAGCTATGCATTGCAATAAATCCGTGAATAGCCATAGTAAGGAAAATGTTAACTCTTTTGCACCTCTTATGGATAAAAATGTCATGTGTTACAAATGCAAGAATTTTGGGCATATAGCAAGGATGTGCAGTTTGGATAGATCTAGCCTTGAGTTCACTAAAAAGAGAAATGAGATCAAATCTAAGTCAATGATAGTTCAAAATGCTTTTCATGCTCAAGACAAAGTAGAGAAATGGTATCTTGATAGTGGTTGCTCAAAACATATGACTGGTGAAAAAGAAAAGTTTTTGGTCTTAAAAACACAAACAAAGGAATAGTTAGTTTTGGAGATAACAGGTCAGCTAAAATCTGTGGTAAAGGGACTCTTAGTTTGGATGGGAAATCCAAAACATAAAATGTGCTTTATGTAGAAGGCCTAAGACATAATCTTCTAAGTGTGAGTCAACTTTGTGATCAAGGACACATAGTATCTTTCTTTTCAGATAGATGTGAGATACGTAAAGAAAAAAATGGAAAACTCATTGCTAGTGCTACAAGGACTCCAAACAATCTTTACATGCTAAGTGAGATAAAAAGGGAAAAGTGTTTTCTAACTCAAGAAGATGAGAGTTGGTTATGGCATAAAATATTGGGGCATTTGAGCTTTGATAATCTTGTCAATATTAGTAACAAGGAAGCAGTTAGAGACTTGCCCAAGATAAAAATGCCCCATAACACCATTTGCGGTCCTTGTCAACATGGAAAACAGACCAAAACCAGTTTTAAATCAAAAGGGTATACTTCTTCAAAACCATTAGATCTTATTCATACTAATTTATGTGGCCCCACCAGAACTCAGAGCATTCAGGGAGAAAGCTACTTCATGTTGTTTATAGATGATTATTCTAGAATGACTTGGGTTACTTTTCTCAGAGAAAAATCTGAAGCTTTTGAAAAATTTAAAGCTTTCAAAGAAATGATTGAAAATGAGACTGACAAGAGAATCAAATGCTTAAGATCGGACAGAGGAGGAGAATTCACTTCTAATGAATTTGTGGAATACTGTGAGCAACAAGGAATTAAAAGAGAATATTCAGCAGCAAGGACTCCTCAACAAAATGGAGTAGTTGAAAGAAAAAATAGAACTATTGAAAATATGGCTAGAGCTATGTTAAATGAATCAAAACTTTTAGATGGTTTCTGGAAAGAGGCAGTCAGTACAGCAGTCTACATTATCACCAGGGCCCAACTTAGAGTCAATCATCATAAAACTCCTTATGAGTTGTGGAAAGGAAGACCAGCTACAGTAAAACATTTCAAAGTGTTCGGGAGTAAGTGCTTCATCAGAAGGGAAGATCAGAATTTGGGTAAGTTTGATCCTAGGTGTGATGAGGGAATTTTTCTTGGTTATTCTAGCAGAAGCAAGGCTTACAGATGCTTCAACAAAAGAACGCATACAGTCGTAGAGAGCATAAATGTAACAGTTGATGAAAAAATAGGGATAAGAGAACCTATCAAGGAAATCAGTGATGAAATTTGTCAAGAAGAATTCAGAGAGGTTTCAGATGAAGAAGAGGAAAGACAACAACTGCTTCCCAAAACTCCTTCACGATATGTTCAGAAACATCATCCCAAAGATTTGATCATTGGTGATCCAAACAATAGGCAAACTAGAAGAAGAGTCATTCCTTCACACGATTCTACAAATGTTTCATTATTATCTCAGATTGAGCCAAAAGATTTCAGTGAAGCATGTGCAGATAAATTTTGGGTAAAAGCAATGGATGAAGAGCTAAATCAAATAGAGAAAAGTGAAACTTGGGATTTGGTTCCAAGACCTAAGGACAAGAATGTCATTGGCACAAAATGGATATTCAAAAATAAACTCAATGAGGATGGAAAGATTGTCAGAAACAAAGCTAGGTTGGTTTGCAAAGGTTATGCTCAAGTAGAAGGTGTGGATTTCGAAGAGACGTTCACTCCTATTGCTCATCTCGAAGCTATCAGAATGTTTTTGGCCCTTTCAAGATTCAAAGCATTCAAGGTGTATCAAATGGATGTAAAGTCAACTTTTTTAAATGGAGTGTTGGATGAAGAAGTCCACATAGAACAGCCAGAAGGCGTGTCTCTCTCAGATCAATCAGACTATGTGTGTAAACTAAAAAAGGCCTTGTATGGGTTAAAGCAAGCACCTAGGGCTTGATACTCAAGACTTGATAGGTACCTTCATGAGCAAGGCTTCAGGAAAGGTGTGGCAGATAACAATTTGTATATTAAGGATGAAGGTGATGATATGCTGATTGTAGTTGTCTATGTTGATGCTATCATTTTTGGGGGAAATAATACTCAGATGTGCAAAGATTTTGCTAACACCATGCAGAAGGAATTTGAGATTTCCATGATTGGAGAGCTGTCATTCTTTTTAGGTCTTCATATTGCTCAATCAAAAGATGGTATATTTCTCTCTCAAGGAAAGTATATCAAAGAAATGTTGAAAAAATTTGGGATGATGGACAGCAAACCTGTATGTACTCCAATGACTACAGGGTGCAAGATGAGTAAAGATGATGAATCTCCAGCGGTAGATCAGAGGTTGTACAAATCAATGATTGGTAGTTTATTATATGTTACAGCCACCAGACTAGATATCATGCAGGTTGTTGGGTTAGTAGCCAGATTTTAGGCAGCTCCTAAAGATTCTCATGTTATAGCAGTTAAAAGAATATTCAGATATCTGAAGGGCACTATGGACTTTGGGCTTTGGTATCCCAAAGGTGATGATTTCACTCTCACAGCCTATATAGATGCAGATTGGGCAGGCAGTAATGATGACAGGAAAAGTACTAGTGGTGGAGCATTCTTTCTGGGAAAGATTTTGGTTTCTTGGCTAAGTAAGAAACAACCTTCTATTTCCTTATCTATGGCAGAGGCTGAATACATAGCAGCATTGGCTGGGTGTACACAAGTTTTATGGATGAAAACCACCTTGGAGGATTTCAAAGTCAAGCATGAACAACCCATCTCCATATTTTGTGATAATACAAGTGCCATAAGTATTTCCAAAAATCCGGTAATGCACTCAAGGACAAAGCATATTTCCATCAAGTATCACTTTCTAAGGGAGAAAGTGCAAGACAAATAGGTCAAGGTAGAATATGTGTCTACTAAAGAGCAGATTGTAGATATCTTCACAAAACCTCTTCCAAGAGATACGTTTGAGTATCTAAGGGAGAAATTGGGAGTTGTACTCCCACCCCAGAATTAATCACCTCATCAGGAGGTGGGGGAGGGACTAAGCTAAGAAGCTCATTCTTAGTCCCAAGCCCCAAAGGTGACCCTTTGCCATTGATGACAAAGGGGGAGAGATTTGAGTAAGGGGGAGAGATATGAGTAAGGGGGAGAGCTTCAATGTGAAGAGGAAAGCTTCAAGTCAGGGGGAGCAAAAATTTAAAAGGAGATTCTCAGCTGTTAGCATAGTTGGTTTCAGTTTTAGCTCCTGAGATGTGTTTTTAGTAAAGGGTTGCCATCAATGACAAAGGGGGAGATTGTTGGCAATTTTGGGTACTTTGAGTACATTGCATTTGCTCAAGTGAATAAATTGTCATTGATGTCAGGAATCTTTTTGAAAGATTTTGATTTGATGTAAAATAATGTGTTTTTGATGAAGGTTTGGCTTGACAGGTTCGAAATCAGTAAGTTGGAAAAATGTCGCAATATCGTGACATGTCGCATTTTTGCGACTTAAGAAGGAGAGAGAAAGCTTTTTGAAAAAGTGTCACGATTTCACGACATGCTGGAAGAAAGAAAATAAGCTGGCAAAACTATCATGATTTCGTGACATGTTGAAAAGCTCAGAGTGAGAATTGTCGTGATTTTGCGACATGCAGCAAAAGGAAGAGTCTGAAATAAGAAGCGTCGCGATTTCACAACAGGCTACAAAGAAGTTGTATGGATGGAGAAAGTGTCGTGATTTCACGATAGGTTGAAGAGAAAGCTTGTGAATGCAAAAAGTGTCACGATTTCATGACAGGTTGAGATGGCAGCATTGAGTTGGAAAAAGTGTCACAATTTTGTGATAGAAATAGTTAGAAAGTCTTCAATAGAAGAAGCGTCATGATTTCGCGATGAATTCAAGAAGGAAGAGCTCGAAGGCGAAAGCATTGCGATTTCGTGAGATGTTCTAGTTTCACGGGCATAAGGTAGAGAAGAGCTTAAGGCAGCGAAAGTGTCACGATTTCATGACATGTTTCGTTTTTGCTAGTGCAAACCGAGAAGAGGTTGGTAAAGCGAGAAATGTCATGTTTTCATGATAATAGTGACGATGATGTTAGCAGAGGCAGAAGTGTCACGATTTCGTGACAAAAGCAAAGTTGTTGCTGACAAAGCGAGAAGTGTCACGATATCACGACAAGAGCTTAGTCAAAGTCGTCAATGGCTAAAGTGTCGCGATATCGTGACAAAAGCCATAAGGTAGTGTATGGTTGTAAAAGATGTCATGATATCGCAACATGTAGTTTTGCGACAGAAGCTACAGAAGAGTTGCAGAGTTAAATTTGAGTCGACAAAGTTAAATCTGGGCCGATGAAGATTAGGGTTTGCGGTCGACGTTGTTTAGGGTTTGCAGTCGACGTTGTTTAGGGTTGAGCAGCCGACTAGGATCAAAGTTTTAATCTTGATTGTTAGTATAAAAGGAGGGCTATTTGAAGAGTTTTGGCATCGATCGAAGTGTGCGTTTGAAGTGCGATATTCGTAGATAGAGTGCGAGGGAGAAGTTCGATCATCAAGAAGCAGAGTGTGCGAAGAGGGTGATATTGTGATTGCGTGGAGGTGCATAAGTTGATGTTTGATCGAGTGCCGCTGTGATTGCGTAGACAGTGTAAAAGTTGGTTTCGACCAAGTACGACTGTGACAGAATAGAAAGATATTTGAGGATAGACTTATGCCAGACCGAAGGATTGTGTTTGGTGCAGATCAGAGAAAAATATAGAGGACATTTGTGCTAGACCGAAGGACTATGTTTAGTGCATATTCGAGGACCAGCTTTGAGGTGACAGAGTTGAGGATAGAGGTCTCCAGCCAGAGCGGGGAAGACAGGTGTCTTCTGTGGATAGAGTTCCACTTGCTAAGGGCAGCAAAGGTAGAGGTCTTCTAGAGGATCACCGACCGAGAGCGAGTTAGGGGATTTGTGTCTCCTTTGGGTTGGTGCCCATAAACTTTGTAATCGGGAAAGGTTTCCCAGAAATTGAGGTGATAAAATTTAGAGAAAGATTTTATCCGTGGAGTAGCTCGCATTGGGTGAACCACGTAAATTTCTATGTCTCTTTTGTGGATGGTATTTTGTGCATTGCTTTGATTACTATTTTTGATACTGCTATCTATTCATTGCATAATATTAATTTGAAAGTTGAAGGAAAAAGTATAAAGTGATCTTATACTGTTCACCCCCCCCTCTCAGTATAAGCTTGTGTTATTCACTAGACTGTAGCTGTGACCTATAGTATTAAATGAAGTTTAGTTGGCCTTCAATCCAAGCCAAATTGGTTGGAACGGCCATTAGATCTAAAAGAAAGTGATTAATGGATGGAAGATTCTAGAGGCTTCTATTCCAACTGTCCTAACCACCTCTTCTTGATCTTGGATTCTCTAGGAAGCCACCCTTAGTCCTACAACATCCTATAAGTACCCCATCCAAATGGGGAGAAGATATAGAGGATTTGTATAGTGAAGCACTGACGAATTATCGAGTGAGTGTGAATTTATCAAGTGAGTAGGGAAGCCCTATCAAATTGCATACTGAATTTATGCATTTGAAGGCCACTTTGCTATTCATCCAATGATCAGTTGCCATGGAAGCCCTAGGAGCCTAGGAGGATCAAGAAACACAAATATCAAAAAATGAAGGCCCATCACAGTGATTCAACCACAAAACCTGTTATAAGGACATCAAAGGTGATCTTTGAACATCAATTGGACAAGTATGTCAAGCCCACTGCCCTTGGAATTGAGGGTAAGCCTATCAGAATGCTAACTATGGTTGTCAGCTACGGTTTATAGTGCAGACCACTCACCAGAGATGTGGTTTGTAGTAGAGGTATAACCACCTTCCTATTTTCATTTATGTCTAGCTAATTAGGTTAGATTAGTTGTTTTCATAGTTTAATGGTAGTTTAGCAGACTTCTAATTGTAGAATTAGGTTAGTTTATCTTCTTTGTGTTTATGCTTCAATTATAACTTAAATGATTTCTTTATGCATGCTTATGCTTCATTTTTCATATTTGATCTATGCATAGTGTAGATGCTACTTTCCTTTACGCTATTACATGAATCTTGATTCACTTTGCATAGCCTAGAAGCATTCTTTATGTTTTCTTGATTATGCATGTTTAATGGTGTCATTATGCAATTTACCTAAAAGGGCCTCATCATGAGAGGCTACCTATATTTTTGACATTCTTGTGTTGTTTCTTGACCATAGGGAACAATTTCAAAGGAGAACCAACCATCAAGTTCCTTCCCCATCGCGAAGAAGAGGACATATCCACCCTAGAGCAGTTCTTGCCATTCTAAAAGGCATTTGGAAATCACACCTACCCTTAAGAGGGAAAACAATTGTGCATTCCTATTGTAATATTGTATCGAAATGAATATCCCTAAGAGGGACGTACTTGTAATTGAATTTTGACTTTGAATACAATGGAAAAAAGTATTTTTCTTCTTGTTTCATTTGTTTTCAATTTGATTTTCTTATATGCATGCTATATTTTTATCATTCATTGCAATAGGATATGCCATCGGGTGTGAACCTTTTTGGTGGTTACAAGTATCATTACTATTTTTTGGTTGAAGGTGAATTTTGACTTAAGCATATCACAATGTACAACAAAGGAACTATATTGGTGGATGATGGAGCATTTAAAATAGGATAAATGGTAGGAGTGGATCCAAGAATCTAGGAATTGTGGGTAAGATGAGAAAAAAATATAATAGGTGGAATAGGTGATCATTTATGTTTTATAATCGATATTTTGTGCATAAGACTCTTCTTTAAAAGCTACAACTAAAATAAAATGGTTAGCATTATAGACCATTAGTGTTAAATTAAAATACAAACCTTAGATATTATATGGCAATGCTTGCTCTGCAATGGGTCAACTATTTGAAGGAAATAAATAAAAATACTTTGTGAATATATATTATAATTATAAATGTTTTCTCGAGGATGAAAATATTATAAATTGAAATAAAATATAATACCCAATAACCTTGTTACCAAATCTCCACATGAAGGGTTCTAAAATCAATTCATAATTCACAATAAAATTATATGGTAATCCCCTATACTATAAATTAGTCTTATATATTAATAGAAAGATAAGTAGACATGCCATGATGTCTTCTTTGTAGATGTGAATAATTGAGTTCAATTTGAAAAACTTGTTCAAGTGATCCATTATCATTTTAGTCCCATTTGTGTTAAAAGTTAGAAAGACATTCATGGTAATAATTAGAATGAAAGAATAGGCCCCTAGGTTTAACATTCCTTGGTAGGTCCATTGTAGAAGTATATTTTGAGGCCTAGATGGCTAAGGTAGGTGATTGTTTTAGGATGGTTGACCATACTACATAAGATAGGTATATATTGAATAGCCTTGGGACAAGGTCACATAAGCTAGACATGGAGGAAATTTAGATATTGATAAATTTTGGATAGATCCTCTTAGTCCCACTTTGGGAATAAAATTATGGTTTATACAACATCAATATATATATATATCTCAATACAATTTGCCTCAAATGTTATCTTTATCAATTCTTTCAAACTACTAATATCTTGCCATATAATAAATATTGCAAGGTTCATAGGTGCTAATGGAAAATTGAATCAAAATAAATTCTTCTATCTCATCAATTGATACATGATGAATATTGCAAGGCTCACAAGTGTTGATATCAAGATCAATCACATCATATATTGTCTCCCATGTACCACCATGCATGGGGATGATAGTTCTACACCAAATCTATCCTCCCAATTGGTAGAATCATTTGTTGTCATACCAATCAATGACAAGTCTTCTATAACATTCCTCTATGAACTAAATTAATCAAATAAAAAGTCCCTTATACATTTGTTTAAAGGAAAAGTAGAAGTTGTTTAGAAATTTATTTAAATGTAAATCTCCAATCAAAATTCCTATGAGCAAAGTAGAAGTACTTTAAGCATTTGTTTAAAGGTAAATCAAAAGTCCTATGGGTGAAGCAAAAGCATTTCAAGCATTTATTTAAATGTAAAGAAAAAAATATTTAAGCATTTGTTTAAAGGTAAATCAAAATTCAAATTAGAAAATCTAAATCAAAAGTCCTATAGGCAAAGCATAAGTCCTTTACATATTTTTTAAATTCAAGTCTTTTATTTTCGCGTTTGTATATATCTTTGTAACATAGTAATCTAACTAGATGTCCTTTAAGCAAAGCTAATTAAAGTACCCCTAGCCAGATATCAAAGCTGACCATAAGTATTTTGGGTAAAGATAACTAAATTTCCCTTAGGAAAATCTTTAAACATATATCTATGTATATAGTTATACATATATGTATATATCTCTTTTTTTTTTAGTTAAAGCCCCTTGTGCAAATCTAAGCTAAAGTTCCCTTGGGAAAGTCAAGATTTTTACATAGATGTCAATAGTTGTACTATAGCATCACCCTCTTGGGTATATTATGCATCCTACATCTTTCATAACATCCAATAATTGCATCTTTTAATATTTAATTAATCAGTCAATATTGGTTAATCAACTAGCCACTTTTAATTATTGTTTAACAATACATTTTTATTCATTATAATTTACTTTATAAAATATTTTACATTAATTAATCTACTCATTTCAAATCATAATTTAGGTCAAATCATCATCTAATCTATAATCCCAAAATATTTTATCAACTCATAATAAAATAATCACTCATCACAAATAATTAATCAATTATAAAATATTGAACAACATAAATCACATACATCATAAACATTAAATGCAATCACATTATAGAATACATCATAATCATCCAAAATTGGCCAATATATCATAATCAAGGTGTATATACAAATTAATTTGTATAATGTATAATAATACAATGAAAAAATCCAAATCTCAAGACAATAGCCAAAAATATATCTAGGAGCCCTATTTGGTGCCCTCATAACCCCTTCTCCTCCTCTTACAAATGGTGGCATCTACATTGAACCTTGTGACTAGTGAGTCATATATCTCAAATGGGTTTTTTATCACATCATTTTCAATGATGATAGGTTCCTATATACTGGGATGAATGCATAATTTATGGATTTATAGTGGTCCATTGGTGCACTCTATGCCACCACTTCCTCCTATTCCTAGACCATCTAGTAGTTTCTATACCACCTAACCCCTTTAGCTCTTGCTATCACACTAATATTTGTCATTGCATCCTACTTTGTAGCCATAATATAGATAATTTTTTGCCTCTCTATAGTCTAAACTACCAGTTTATCCCTCTCCATTATCCTTCTTGCCATGAATTCCTATAGGCTTACAACCTACCTTGCTAGGACATCCTAATCTATCCTAATGACTGACTAAGGTGACGTGCATAATCCTACTTTGCCAACCATGCTCATCAGAATTGGTAATGCCAATAGTTATGGTACTGCTATTTTTGTTACATTGTTTTCTATCCCTATACCTCCCTATGCCTTCATACCTCATGTTAGTACCTCATCAAAATGGGCACCACTTGTCTAGCCCTTCTTACTCAATATTTGACTTATAAGTTGTGCCCATAGCACTATGAACCTTAAGGAAAAAATATTTTGATACCGCCTCTAGTAATTTCCAATGACCCTAGGATCATCTCACCCTAGATCCAAGATGGTTGGACAATCCATATTAACCTCTACATAGGAATATAGGCCCAAAGATACCTAAATCGCCTCTCTTTAGTGAACCTATGGCACTAAATCTATCCTATTAGTACCCCTTGTCAAGCATAAAATTGGGCGAGCACCTAATAAAAATAGTTGAGCTCTCACTCTTCTTGTGGTCCCACCAATTACCTAACCCTCTTGATATGAACTAGGTGATAGACATCATTATGCCAACCTAGATGATGCCTATGCAGTCTCCAAATGAGTTGTTTAGTCTATATATCACCTATTCCCATTTGCACTACTATAAATGAACCTCTATGTTGTCAACACCTCTTGGTCTACCACCTGCTCTAGTAAAACCAATGATATCATAATATTTATTTTACTACCAAGCCCACACCTAGAGTAGTGTATACCATGTGAGATTCCTACCTCCTTGGTAGACTATATTATGTAATTTATGGTATATTTGTACTACCACCACCTACCCCTATGCAAATATTGTCTAATGGTATTGCATACCTACCACTATCTCACCCTAGCCCTAGTAAACCACCCTCTTTCTCATAGCACCAAGCAAGATGCTAGACAACAAGGCATGTAAAAGAGTGGTTTATCTATCCAATAGGCTCCCATTATATGCAACATTGATGATAATGCTATATCTAACAACTAGGAAGCTATCATCTCTTATTAGTCTCTCTAGGGACAACCTCTAATCCTAACCTATGTGCACCTCTACTTCCTAGATCGATACTCTAAGGATACTCTATACATTCTCTAGAGTTAGAGTCATCTCCCCAATGAATAGATAGAAGGTGTTCATATCCAAATATCAATGCACTACCAGTGTTTTAAGGAGAGCTCTTTCAAAATATACCTTAGACTAGGGCTATATGATACATCAATACCACCACTATAAGATCATGGTTAGAAAAATCTAACAACCCTAGGATGGTATCTAGTGCATGGGGTCATATTTACTAACACTCTAGTATCTACAACTAAACTTACACCCAATAAAACCCAAGCTTTGTCATCCTTGAAATAAGCAATCAAAGATGATAAAAGTGTATATTTTATGTGGGTGAAAAAGTATCACTAGGAAAAAGTATCATCAAGTGATGAAAGTGCCATCAATTAATGAAAGCATCACCAAGACGTAAAAGCATCATCATCATGCAAAAGCACTATGGGATAGCATGGACACTACACAAAAGCATTATCCTTTTCTTTGGGCATGCTTATTAAGGAAAAAATGCTAAAATAGAGTTAATTTTTAACACTTATCAATACTACTACTCATCCTTCCACAAGTGTACTCATATAGTCTACATAGTGTGGTGGTCGTGCTTACTGATCCATTAAAAATTTCCAATTTCTCTACCCTAAATATTTATTTTTCTCCCTATTTGTGGTAAAAACAACTTTATTTTTACACCCTAGCCCTTTTACCTCTATTTTTATATCTGAATGCACCTACTAGTTTGGGAAAAAGACCCAACAAGCCAGATGCAACCACACCTTGTATAGAGCAAAATAGCAAGAAGCATAATGGATGGAAGATTGCCTATGGGGCAACCTCTAGGGTTTTTAATTGAGGTTGACTCATCAAAAATAACCATTAATGCAAAGAGACCTCCATAAGCCAAGGCCAAGGGTGTTATAGGAAAAGGAATTACAATGAAATTAAAAATAGGAAAAGTATATACTTATAGAAAAATAAAACCTAAGCTACGAGGGCAATGTGGCAAAGAATTAAAACCCCTACTTTTGACTGCAACAAGTGGACATAAATGAACATGAAATATGCTTTAATATGGCTAATTGAACACAACCAAACAAACACATTTCCAAGAATTAAAATAACTTAAAGAAAGGAGGATAAAGTAAAATTAGTCATGACTTTTATTGACATGCTAGAAATGATTACAAGATAATGAGGCCCTAAAGGTTCAATGCTCCTTACGCTGTGGTCCAAGGTTTGAACTTCTATTATTACAATAAAAAATAAGGGGGATGAAAGGAAGAAATCATAATGATAGGTACCAAAAACGAGCAAACAAATACCTATATATTTTTGATAATATTTGGGCCTATTTATAATATAGGAAGATGGTTCTTTCCCTTTCGAAGTTCTTTGTAAAAGGCCTACAAATTATCCTCTACTTCTATAACCAAATTTTTTCTACAATTGGAAATAGTAGCCTCAATGTCTCTAGATATGGGGTATAAATGCTAAGAACTTTTGGGTCTTTGTATGATCAACTATTATTGACTTATCTCTTTACTACTACATTGAGATGGTTACACCATTACTTTTCCATCACATTTATCTTGGAATGCATCACCTTGCTAACATGACTAGGCAGAATGATAGGGTAGGCTCATGTGTATGGTGGGAAATTTTTATAACTAAAACATAGTTGGATTTAATAGGCTTGGCTATGAAATTCAATATTTGTAGCCAATGGTGCGTGGTCCTTTTAAATTCTCTTTCACCTGCTTCCATAATACATGCAACTAGATGTTCATGGATGAGGGGAACCTCCTTTGACCAATGGTGGACCTTCATTATTTGAGTTCTAGCACTTTTCTCCTTGGGATATTGATTTGTCAACATGTGTTTGAATTTGGGCTTTGTCAAAGCCTTCTCTTATTTAATATGCTCTCCTTCATTAGAAGGATCACACAGACAGTTGGATTGAAAACCAATGACATACAGGCCTTAGTGCACTTTATGGGGCCAATTTGGGGTAGAAGAAGAGCATCAATTATAGAATAAAGATCTAATATAAATGCAACTTATGAGATTTTATATCTTTATTTTTGAGCTATTTCCTTATGATTGAAGGCAAGAAGTGTCTTTTGACTATACTCTTGGCTTGTCCCACTTCCAACTAAGTTTCTTTAGAGTGAAGCAAGGCTATAGGAAAAACTTCCCTACAACATTGGTGGCTCCCAAGGCATTTCATCCTATTAAAAGGGAATCAAACCTAGACTTCTTACCTTGTCCTTGGGTGTGGATTCAAAAATTGAAAGTTGGATATAGATTAATAAAATAATAAAAGTTGGGAATTACAAAAGGTATAATGTTGCTTCTGTCTTGATGCACCTTCTATGTAATTTTTATTTTGGTGGTACCTTTTTGCTATGGGACCAAGAAGAATACCCTTGAATTACTTGAATGAGGAGGAATTTTAGTGATCCCACCTATTATTGGGGTAATTTTCTCACCTAACCTTTGGTGTTTCTACATATGTTACCTGGGCTTGAGTGCACCTGATTGCTTTCTTTGTGTGATCAAGCCAACTTGTTCCCCTCCTTTTTGACTCCTTATGAAATATTCAAGAGTTCATAGAGTCCAAGGGAATTTTATTGTGTCATTAATTACTAGGGTGATCCCTTTGTGGGCCAAGAAGGCTATACAATCCATGGAATTTTCACAACCCCCCCAAAAAAATTGGTGCTTATGTTTTCCTAATATTGTATGCTTCCTTGGATGATGCCAATCCTAGCTTAGTCACCTTGGGTCCCTTATTTTCCTTTCACTTAATCCTGAGTTTCTAACTCCTTAGGGTCCTGCTAATGTTTCCTTGGTAGTAGCCCTAGGGATTAGTCAAACCAATCACAAGTGAGAGAGGATTCAACTTTTGATCCCATCCATATGGGTGATGGGAGGGCTCACAATAGTTGTACTAGAAGGGTTATTGTTATAGATAGGGTCATTTTAGTTGTATTCAAAGGAATTTTAGGGCTCTTATCCATAGAAATACTTAGCTTAGCTACCACTAGGAAGGCTATAGGTCTTCATTCGATGGGTCAACATAGCCTCGTAGTGTATGTAACTCTAAGTTTAATAACTTATTTTGAAATCCTCATTTTGTTGGTCTCTTTAGCACTTTTTTTGTATCTATTGGTAGGGTTTTGGAAACTCTCATCCTCTTAAACATAATTTGGCTTGAAGGATGGTTTGGCTCTTAGATATTTAAAGGCATGATGAGAAAGGCCTTTCTTATATAGAATTTTCTTGTCTTTGAAATTTTTAGTCTGTTAACACCCCCATCAATGGAAGTCGATGCTCCCAAGTAGTCATATTGATAGAGGCATGATTATCTTCAACTATTGTGTTTTTTTCTATGTATCATGTGATAATTCTAGGGATATTTCCCATGACATCACTAGTTTTTGGAAGTGCTGACTTGTGTGAACATCTTGTTTCTCCTGATTCACTACTGAGAAACCTCATCCAATTTTATTGCAAGGATTTATATATCTATTACTATATTTGACATGTGTCTCCCATGTGTCAAAGATTTTTCTTATTATTTTTGGTTAATTTACACCTTTCAAGGAATGCATCAAGAACCCGCCAACTAACATTAGGTCATGTATTACTATAAATATTGTGGCAGTGTCTCATAGATGTGTTATATATAATAGATGTTGCTCCTTATTTTGTTGCTACTTTTGAAATTATGCAATATTTACTTGCATGAATCCACCTCCCTCTAACTGGATAAATAGCAAGGATACCCTAAGTTTTTCTTTATTGTTGGATGGTTCACTTTGCATCAAAATTATTTTTGATTGATTCCCATTATTGTTATATATAACTATATATAATATATATACTATGTACATAGGAATTCCTGGTGATGGATCACCCCATGCTAGTTGGCTTGAAGGTCTTATTAGGATTTAATACCCATGTATCATATACCCATTGCTCTAGATAATATTTGAGGATGTATAGATGCACCTCATCCACAAAGTAGTCAGAATTTGACAACTCCTCTTCTACCATGTAGGCTTGCTTCTGTCCACTTTCTTGGAAGGGGATTTTCTCTATGTGGTACATGTGAAGGGGCTCTAATGGTATTTTAAACTTAGTCTTGTACCTATTTTAGAGAAAAATGTGAGTCCAATACAATGACAAGTATCCTTCTATCTTAGTAGTGAAGTATCTCAAGAGGCATATTCCAAATGTGGTTGGGAGATCAATCACCATTATGTATTGATAAACCATCAAGTCAAGGCATGCTTGGAGTGCTAGAGGATGGTCCCAAATTAACCCAAACACTAGAACTCAAGTGTTGTCTAATTGCATCACCCTACTATTGGTATGCTCTAGAGATAGGCCAAGTGTCATTGTTACCTTTTTTGGCATAACTGATGTGTTGGACCTTGAATCAACTATGTAGTTATGTATTAGTTGATCTCCATAAATTAGGGTCAAATGTAATGGTATAGGCTTGGGCCTACTAGGCACTAGGCCTAAAATTTATAGCACAATGACCATACCTTACACTCTGAACTCTTTTTTCTTCTTTAGGACTTATTCCAAGTTCTTCATTTATTTTAGAATACAGAGGACATCCCAAAGATACATGGCTACAATAAAATTCCTTAGGTACTCCACTTGAAGGATTTTATAGAAGGGGATCTTAGAATTGTTGATAATATTAGAAGCTTGGTAATTTCTATCATCATAGGTGGCCTTGGTGGATTTGCAATAGGCTACCTTGGAGGTTTAAGGGTAGCTCTTATCACTATCAAGACCCCTCAAACCTAATTATTTGGTGCAACTTGTTCTGAGGGGTCCTTTGATTGTTTGCTTCTTTTCTATAAGGTCTAGCCTATATCAAGATGCATACTCCCTACTCTTTAATAACCCTCCTCTTGTCTTCAGTATTATACTATGATTAAACTTGTGACCTCCCACTTGAGAGATCTACTTCATATAACATAGTGTATACTTTAAATTCATCCCAAGTAACAAAGGTATGCTCTAGATTCAATGAGTTGATAGCTTATGGTGTAATCAAAAACTAGGTGGTAGATTCCAAACTTGGAATTCAAATTTTAAACTAAGGAGAATGTCCAATATTGTGGTTAGAAGAGGATGTCCCAATAGCTTGAGACTCTATTATGACATAACATTAAGAAGAAGGATAGTACCAACCACTAGGGTCTTCAATATAGTTTTTCTGGGTGGCAACCAAGTCCCTAGTTGAATTGAGTCAAGGCCTAAGAGTGACTAGGATTCTTATTGGCCACATGGAGGGGCTTGTCGTATCCAACTGGAGGTGGTTGAACATTAAGGTTTTCCTATTAGAAAGTAAGCTTTGGATAGATTTATTATGGAAACATTTGAACATTAGACTACCTATTTAGGGCTATGACATAATTAGAGAAGGTTCTCATAGTTTTGAGTAATTCATACATTTTGACATCTAGAGGAGAAAGGATTTTATTTTTCTTTAAGTACATGGTAGGACAAGTCAGACTGGTGATAGGTTGTATGGTCAAAGAGAAATGATAATAGGGATGAATGGAAGGAAATAATTGTAGAGGTGGTCTAGGGGCTAGCCTTATTATTTAGATTAGTCCTTTTTAGCTTGAATGACTATCTCATAGATCTCTCATAGTGAATTCCCACTCTCAGACTTAACCATCATGGAAATATCATAATTGAAAGATTTTAGATAGTAAATAAATGCCATATCCATAGGTGGCTAGATATCATTGAGAATACTTTGCCAAGTCTTCTAGAATATGATGTTGAAATAATACATTATCTCTACAGATACTCTTTTGATGATTATGAGTTGTTCCAAGAGAGGTGCTCCATATGCATTTTTTTTATACCTTTTTATCAGGAGCTCTCTGATCATGGGTTAATATTGAGGTATCATTCATGATATCTCCCTTAAAAATAACTTTCCAATAGCCTCAAGGCTGCATATTGATTTTAAATGAAGTGCATAGTGCACAAGCTCACCAGGTGTTGCAAGTGTTCTATCAAAGTGAAAATATATTCTCCCAAGAAGTAAGGTAAGGACTTGAGTATTGAGGTGGGGATTAGGTACCATACATTAGGTAAAACTGGTGTAATCAAGAGACATCTATCATTCCATGTCAATTTTTTTTGGAGGATGGTGTACTACAATTACCATATTTTATCATCAGTTCTTCATTTGTATTTGGTTTAGTGGTGGGACCAGATCTTGCTTATTGGATTGAGCAAAGGTTTTAGTTATAGGATTTTTGCTAATATAATTATGGGCCCTTCATTTGAGAATAAAGTTTCAAGTGGATATATTTTGCTTCAAAAATCTCATGAGACAAAGACCTCCACTAGAATCTCAATCTATTTTTTCAGAAAACTTCTTTAAAGTCTTTTATTTTTACGTTGAGTCATCAAGCAATGTTGCTAGGTGAATTTTTGGGTGCTTCACTTCAAGTAGTTGGGCTATGAAATTCATCAAGATCATAGTAAAAACTCTTAAATATTTGTGTGGAGAAAGTATGCCAAATAAAATGTTTTAATATCTAAATACACTTGCCACTATGGGTGAAAGACCCAACAAGCCAAATGCACTGGTGCCTTGTGTAGAGCAAAATAATAGAAAGTTCCAAGGATGAAATATCACCTATGGGGAAACCTTCAAGGTTTTTAATTGAGACCAACTCCTCATTAGAATTAGTTCTTAACATATAGACACCTATGCAAGCTAAGTCAAATGGGGTTACAGGGAAAGGAATTGCAATGAAATAAAATAGGAAAACTTAATACTTGCAAAAAAATAAAACCTAAGCTATGGGTACAATGCACCAAATAATTAAGACCCCTAATTTTTATTTCAATAAGTGGCCATAAATGAATACAAAATATTCTTTCCTATGGCTAAGTAAACACAACCAAATAAACACATTTCTAGGAATTAAAAAATTTAAAGAAAGGAGGATAGAGCAAAATTAGTCATGGCTTCCATTAACATGCCAAAAATGATTACAAGACAATGAGTCCTAGAGGGTTCAATTCTCATTAGGTAGTGGTCCAAGTTTTGAGCTCCCTTTATTATAATAAAAAATAATAAGGTGAGTTGAAGAGCCCATAAGGCCAGGTACCAAGCATGATCCAAAAGCTCCTAATGCCTTTATAATAAAGCTTGAGCCTATTTATAAACTAAGAGGAGGGTTCCCTCTAATATTTTGTGTAAGGCCTAAAAATTATCCTCTAATTTTACAACCAAAATTATTCTACAATTAGAAATAGCATACTTGAGGTCTCTAGATCTAGGACCATAAATGCTGAGAGTTGTTGGGTCTTTGGATGATAAATTGTCACTTGTATATTTGATATTGCATTGGGGTGGTTGTGCAATTTCTTTTCCATCATGTTTCTCCTCAAATGAATCATCTTGTTGATATGGTAGGTATGGCCTCCCTGAATAGCATAAATCAATAGGGTATATTTATGAATATGATGGGTGGTTATAATGGCTAATATATAGTTGGTTTTAACAGGCTTGGCCATGAAATTTGATCTTTGTGGTCAATGGTGAATGGTCCTTTTTAATTACCTTTCACATGTGTCTCTACTTAAGCATATGGTTGTCACATGTTCTTGAGTGTGGTGGAACATCCTTCGGCCATTGGTGGGCCTTCATAATTTAAGCATTAGCACTTTTCTCATTGGGCTTCTGATTGGTTGCCATGTGTCCATATCTAGGCTTTGTTGGATCCTTATCTTATTTTTTGCACTCTACTTTTTTTGAAGGACCATGTAGATAATTGGATTAAAAATAAATGGCCCACATGCCTTAGTTCCCTTTATGTAGCCAATTTTAGGTAGAAGAGGAACATCAATTGTAGATGGAAAATCTAACAGTCAACACAGATTTTGATCTTGCTTTCCTTTCTTTTAGAGCTCTTTCCTTTTGATTGAAGGTAGGAAGCACCTTCCAATTGTACTCTTGGCTTATTCTACTTCCATATAAGTTTCTTTGGAGTGAAGCATGGCTATAGGGAAAACTTCCCTATGACCCTCAAGCCTTCCCAACAATTTTTTATTGTTTATCCTTAATTTTTTATCAAAATCATCATGTGGATCATTATAAAGTTAAGTTTTATCGATCCAACTTGATTTTATCTTTGAAACTTGAGGGGGAACACCAAGGCATGACAAAATATAATGGTATCCAAAAACTAAATTTTAACATTATTTCTAAGTAAACGATCATACCATTAGTTTTATAGTATCACTAACCATAAGCAACAACAAATATTTTAGTCTCAAAATTAGGGCATGTATGTTATTTTTTATGTATTTATTATGTAATAGATTCCTCAAAATGGGTAAATGTAGACACTTAATTTTGAGCATAGGGCTAATATTCAAGTTTATCAATTCCTTCATCAGTCATCCTTTTAATTAGAAAAAATGAATCAGTCTTCCTTGGACCCAAATTCAGAGCATTTATTGCTCCAAGAGTGAAAGCACCAGGGTATGGAGCAAAAGAACCAACAATGCTTTTGCCAACATTTTGAATTTGACCATTCTCAACCATATTTGATCTCAAATAGTCATGATGACAAAATATCCATTATGAAAGTGTCATCGATATTTTCACCATGTCAATGATTTTGACTATCATGTGCCCAAATACAAAATAAATGACTTTTTGTACCTTCCAAGACACTTACCATTAATAGATCAGATCCCTAAGATCAATTTGTAGCTTCCAAAAAAATCCTATGTCCAAGATTTGTCATTTTAAATATTTCTCCATTAATGGTATCTTAATCTCATTTTAAACTCTGACCATCTACAATCCTATAATATTCAATGAAATCCTTCCTCCCATTGAGCCATGACTTCCTATGAAATTAGCACTTGGGATGACCAATTTATCAAGAGTTTTAAAGTAGTAAAATTATGTCATATTTTCTCTAGAATAATAGGAATTCATCACTTTTTATGACAAGGTTAAGCCAAAATATTACCATAATTTTATGGAGGTCACCCTTTCAAGTATTCAATATCTTGTTCTTACAATCATCCAAGCATTCAAACTATCATCAAGCACTCAATATTCAAGCACCAAGCATCAAGCATTCAATCCTCCAAGCTTAAGCTCTCAATTATCTCCAAGCAAGCTAGCAAGCTTTCAAAAAAATTGCACAAACAAGGGAAAACAACCTTAGTATCCTGGGTTGTGCTCATTTCCATTATTTTCTTTTAGCATTTTCTTTGTCTTGTAGCTCTAAGATTTTATCTTGTAACATGTTAACTAGTTTTACATATTGTATTTAAATATATTATAACATATCATTTTGTTATTTAATATTTATTCCATGCAAGAAAATCTATGATTTTTTGTCATTTGACAAAGTCTCTATACTCCCAAGTCAGAGAGCTTTATTATTTTAGTCATTAATTTATATTATCTTCCATATAATCCTTTTTTTTTTATCTATGAAGTGAAAGCATCATCCAATTGTAGGTCTAATGGAAATATCACTCTTTGGTTTACATAGAGTAGAAGTGCTAGTTGCTAGCTAAAGTGTCAATGTTACTATCTGGCCGTGGTAATTTTACCACAAAGTATTTATTTTATGCATTCATCATTTTTGTCACTTTTCTTATCTATTTGAACAAGGGCCTGATTGCTATCCAAGAGATGCCAACATTCTCTACCATCTTAGATAGACCCCTCTATCTCTAATACAATATTTTTCTAACTATTTTATAATAAAGTGAAAGTACCATCAATAGGCAAAAGCACTAGAGATGCTTCTACCTTTGTGGAAAAAATATTTTTTATTCTATTTGAAATTATTTTCATTAAAAGTATCTAGGAGTTAGTCTTATTTTTTTCTAATTAGATTAATTTTTGTTTCTATGTATTTGTTAGTATAAACAAAAGGGAAAGAAGAAACTAGTTTAGTATTACTAATTTAGGGGACAAATTAAATCTTCAAGCTTTAGCATCAATCAAATTTTCTTTGAGTCACACTTAGGAATATTTTACTATATTTTCTTATACACTTGCCTTCAAAATAGAAATTATTATTACTTTGTCATCCAAAATAATAAGTATTTTAGTTTTAGGCCTTGATTATTGTATTTGTATGTTGTATTAGGGATAAATTAGGGATAAGCTTAGTCGAAGAAGTATCTTAGCATAAATATAAGTGTTCTTCAATAAAACCATCAAACACTAAGCTTTAATATTACAAAATACCCCTATCCTCAAAGTTATAGAAGGAAGAGATGTGATATATCCCCTAATAGATCCTTCACTATTTCTTCCCTCTTGTCACACACTCCAAAGGTGTAACTTGAAGAAAATTAACAAATAAAAGA
This sequence comes from Wollemia nobilis, assembly GCA_028583015.1. Classification (NCBI taxonomy): domain Eukaryota; kingdom Viridiplantae; phylum Streptophyta; class Pinopsida; order Araucariales; family Araucariaceae; genus Wollemia; species Wollemia nobilis. The sequence goes on along the minus strand of JAQPPZ010011310.1, from coordinate 3,821,045 downwards.
CAAGGGAATCACTCAGAGTAAATCACTTCAATTTTGAGGCTAATTAATCCCTTAGGAGGTATTATAAATTTTTTTGATCTTTTTGATCAAATCATTCTCAAAATTTTGGTAAATCACTCTTTAGATTCAACTTGGATAAATTTTACTCTTTGAATAGTTCACTCATTGGTTTGGAGGGAATCATTAGTTGATGTGGTGCAAATTTCTTAATAGATCTGACTTGAATATTTATTTTTATTTCTCAAGTGATTAGCATCAAATGGGATGAATCATTCTGATTTTAGAGTGAATTGCTTCCTAAGTTAAGACTTGGCAAAAAATTCAAGAAATTTAGAAAATTGCCTTTTACTTATGGAAAATGTAATTTTAACACAAAAATAATAATTTTTCTTTATTTAGGGATAGCAAGCTTGTTTCACAAAAAAAATCATAAATCTAAATTTCATATGAAATTCACCATTCATAAATAACCTACAAAATCAAAGGCAAAAAGTGAAATATACACAAAACTATAGTTTAAATCAAGGATAGGCTAATTTCATCATGGAAATAAATCCCTTGGTCCCATAGAGTGTGCTAAAAACATGTTGAATTATGGAATGGTCTAAATTATTATGCATCCATAATTATTTTTCAACAAATTGAAAGAAATGAGAATGTATGTGTTCCTCTCAACCTTCAAACTTAGGTTAATTCTCCACTAAACTTGCTAAATATAACTAATTTAAGCTAAAAATATAAAAGTAAATGTGGAAATTTATAGAAATTAAAGTACATGAAAGTAAATTTTAAAGTTTAGGGTTTAAGATATTGAAAGTAAATATGGTCATAACCATAGCAATGAGAATATATGATCAAACAACACATGAGAAAATGGAATAACAACAAAGGATTCAATGCATAAGAAATGGAATTAACAAGAAATGACAATATATAAAAATGACAATGTCATAATCATCATGTAACCTACAAACCAAGAGGGTAGTTTTACTAATGTATAGCAAAGCATCACATCAATATCTCATTAATATAATATGGAGCAATTACAATGGGGCTCATAAAATGTATCTCTAATTGTCTCAAGGTCAAAGATGTTTACAATGGCTCCCATGGCTAATATTTATAGGAAGAATTTACCTTGAGTCACCTTGGGTGAGAAATTGTTAATCCCTATTAAAGTAAATTTTTGGGGTCATATTTAGCAAAATTATTCACTTCCAAATGTTATATGTCTCTCAATACATCCCTAAACTACATAGAAGGCTTCTAAACTATTCAGTGACACTACTACATGTCAAAATATAGCTTATTAAAGTTTTTTCTTGGGATTTATGTACTTCCTTTTACTCTTTTAGCTATCAATGATTAATTCAATACTTTTTTAGGAGCACTTTGTTCCATTCTACTAGTGCTTCATTCTTTGGGGACTAATCACTCCATGTTTTCTACTACTTTACTCCTCAAAAGCTAATCTCATCACCTTGAGCAAATCACACCTCTGGTCAAAAATTTACAATTTGGGTTTCTAGAGGCCTCAATTGATGGATCTAAAATATTTTATACATATTTAAAATTGGGGGTCTAAATCCCAAGGTAGTAACTTGTTACTATTCAACTATACATGACATTATTTTACTCCTTCATAGCTGGTCCCTTCTATATGAACTACCTTGGAGTGTTACCATTATTCTTAAAAGTCACCTTATTTATAAATTGATATAGAAGTACAAAATTTTTAACCCATATTATAATACTTTTAAGATTTTTATTTCCATATAGAAAACTCACTCTATGATCTTAAATACAATCAACCTCTTCCCCTAAACCATGCGATGCCACCCATTATTTTATCCCTAACTTTGGAACTAGAAAAGAAAAATGAGAAAAATCCTTTTAAAAAGAAATTCATGGAATAATATAAAACTCAACCCTCGCCTCCATCTAATCCACTTTTGAATCTATAAATAAGTTAACCAAAACATCCATTTTAACTCTCTATTTTTACAAACCTTTATACCATACTTGCTCATCTTATCCTTATAAATGACTTCTAGTAAAATATTTGCTGCCTAGATAGGGATATTCATGTAGATTTATTCTTTTATTTTTTTCCAACTAGGACATCCTAAATTCCAGTTAGAGCTTTTATAAATGAATTTACTTCCTTTCTACCTAACTTTTCATCATGAAAATCCTACATTCCTTGAAATTCTTCAAATATCTAGAATAAAATCTATAAAGCTAAGGCTAGCTTCTTTCCGATAGACACTCCTTGTTCATACTTATTCCCTATAAATAATAATTTTAAAATACATAATAAATTAAATTTAAGATTTATTCTGGAAATGGATGGGTATATAAGGAAAAAGTAAAAATTATAATAAATAAAATTATCAAAACAAGTTGTGTTGAAATACACATAATTGAAAATATATTATATTAAAATTAAAAATTATTTTTACTTTTGGGATGAGGGAGAAGGAATATGGATAAACACACATGCATGTGCTTTCCTTGTGCGCACACGTATTATAAATAAGCTATATGTTGCTTCTGTTTGGGGTACCTTTATAAGAAATAAAAATATTACATCTTAATCAAACTTTTATTTTTATTCTAAAAAATATTTGGTATTATTTTCATTAAGATAGATAATTTATCAATCAATTATCTTCTAAGATTTAAATTTTGCTATGATGAAAATCAACATCATGATTGGCTATATTATCTACCATTATGTGTCCTTTTCTATAGATATAGTAACATTTTAAGTTATTGTTGAGCAATTGATAATTGATGGATATAAAAATAATGTTATTATTACTCCACTCCCTATATCCATTTCATATAACAACATTAAAAATAATTTTAGATTCCTCACAATTGCAGTATATCTCCATCCTTGTTCAATGGAAATCTTAATCCTTGTAAGAAGTATCCTAGAATTTGTATAGTTGTTGTTTGAAGTTCCATATAATTCTATGTAGTTGAATGGAATTTTACCTCTACTACTTTGAAAAACATTGCCTTGATTTGATTCCCAATGTTTATTTTGCAATCACATGAAAATTAACTTGATGAATGCAACCTCTAAACATTTCCATTTTACCATAGGTTAATGTAGGTCCTTTGTGCTAAATCCATGGTCATTGAGGCCATGATCCACTTTTGTATTGTATTGTACATAAACGCCATTTGGACCCTTATAAACCTTGAGAATGTATTTTTGTAATATTTTATTATTTTAATCCTAAAGGTTGGTTATTTAACATTGACCTAAAGGTAACTTGTATTTGGGTGTAAATGCCCCTTCATACCAACCATTTCATCATCAGTTGATGTATAATTCTATTTTATACTAATATTATTTGGCATCCATAGACACCCCCATATACTATGTGCATTTCTTTGTGTGTATTTCTTTTTCAGCAATACCGAGCAATGCGTTGATTCCATTTATTTTTGGAAACTACTATGAAATCTAACATATTTTTAGAGCATATGTGAATCTATGTTACTTTATTTCTTGTTATAAGCAAAATTCCTTCTATGGCATCTCCCAAGGGCAACTATGTTTGGATAACCCAAGAAGATATTTTTTGTAAAGTTGACAGTGGAACTAGAAGGGTTTCTTAACAAAATGCTAGGTGGACTTGGATGGTGAGGATATCACTAGATTCAAAAGATATTCTCTAGGAGAAATATTCATTGATAGGTTATTTTGTTCCTCTCCTTGACACTCAATAATTTGTTAAATATTTTTTCTTTTTGACTATATGTATACCCTATATTTAGGATTGTGCTTTTAAATGTTGTTAAAAAACCTCATTTATATTATAGATTTTTTCCAAAAAATCCACTTCCTTTTATATTCTAGCTTTTTGTTTCTAATATCATCATAGATGAGAGAACAAACTACTTGGTTGTCATAAAAATAAAAATAAAAGGTTGATCATAGTTCAATAAATTCTTGTTGCCAGAGTAGTGAATAATAGGATTCGTGCTTGACAAAGACCTTCGAGCTGCTTGATAAAGTTGGTAAAATATTCCAACTACATTTTTCCTATATAGCCATGAGAGGCTGTCCTAGTTAGTTGTATTTGAAAAAAAGGTTGTATAGAGAAAATTGTGATCGATGCAAATAAATTATCAATATTTTTAGGTTCTTTGAAAAATTTATGGGGGTTCTAGTTTAGCACTTTTCCCTTATTTTCCTCTACATAATATTTTTTGTGTATTGAATTTTTTATTCCTTTACCTCCAAAATTTAAAATTTGAGATTCAGACTAGGGAATATTTTAGCAAGTATTCATGGGAGGAAAGGATCACAACAAAAACATGGCCCATGTGTAGGCACCTATCAACATGATGTGCATTTTAATTATGTACTTGGACACCTTACAAGAAATTTGAAAAGTTATAAGTGCATAAAACTAAGCATTCCATGCATATAATTGAAGGTTCCTCTACTTTGGTGGTTAATGTAAGCTTGTTTGAGGCTTTAGGTCTTAGAGAAGGTCAAAGTTTCAAACCTCCTCCCCTAAGTGGCCTACTAGTGGAGACTTTGAAAATCTGAATAGAGGTCTAAGGTTCAAATATTATGGGGCATAGGATTGTACACCATGATTTGGTAACCAGAGTAAGGTTGGATAATCATTTATTTTGTAAAGAACATCCTCCATGAGGGTCGTCTTATATGCTCTATGACCTTATAGAAGTTAAAAACTACTTTACCCTTTTTTATCCTTATTAAAAATTTTGTAACAAAGGATGACATTAGAAAACTTGAATGACATGGTAAAAATAGATGGCATGGGATTGCATGATGATATGAAACCTATTGACATCACTATTTTTCAAATCATGATTGATATAGCACATGATGATGTGGAACTCAATGGGATGGAATTTTGTACTTTCTATATGCCTAACATGACATATGATATGGTGCATTATGTGACATTCTATATAACTTACATGGAAGGTCATATGATTGTGAATATGACACATGGAAGGATGTACACCACTTGGCACCTAAATACAAGTTTGACCAAGTAGAATCTACCATCTCATTAAACTTGGAAACTATGCATTTGCATAGTCAATAATAGACATGGAAAAACATAATTTTTGAAGCAAATTGGGATGTGACAAGTGGTATAGTGTGGTTCATATATTATGGAGCTAATAAGAGCATGATAGGTTGTACATTCCAATCCTTTGGTACCTTGCCCAGTGGCCTAGATAGCAAATGCACAAGGAGTAGTCCCCTAATTATGACAATTGGTGTGATGCCATTCATCAGTTTGTTGTCCAATCCATGCATAGTTGGAAAATCCTCAGCCACTCATATAGTGACAACAAATGACCTCCCATTCCCCCAAGTACTAATTTTTTCCAAAGGTTTTGGACGTATTTTTTATGATTTTTGAACTAAACTTTTGGGGCCATAAATTTTGCATATAGAAGCATTCTGAGCCTCTTTTTCAAATCATATGGTTTTTTAAATTTTCTACATTTATGGTGTTATCTCTAGTCATAACTACAAATAGGATTTTGTATTTTGGTAGGATAGTTATGGAACAAAATATGTCTTTGGTTAATGGTCCAAACTATGCTACATTGAAAATGAATATTGAATATTTGCTCCTTAATAAGGGGATGTTCAATATGCGAATGAGGTACCTTGTGCTACTAATATGAAGAATGAAATCATATTTATAAGGAAAATAATGATGAGTCTCTTGGTGTTATAGCTTTTCATATTGACAAGATCTAGACATCCATGTTAGCAACACCATGGATCTGAAAGAGTTGCTTGTTAAGTTTTAGGGGTTGTATGATCACATTGATTCTACATACAACAATAGGCTAGAGGTTAAGCTTATAATTGTAACTATGGACTCTTTAGATTCTATTTATGAGTATATTAGTCATTTTAAGAAATTTCAAGAAGAAATATAGATTACAAGAGGAATAGATAAGGTGACAAACGAAGCTCAAGAAGTTGTGGATAAGGAGAATAATATTTAACTGCTTAATACAGTCTTCAACAATGTGTCAAAGAAATTACTGTTATGTTTTAAATGCTTTGAGTCTACTTTTCTAATTATATCACACCATAATTTGATGAGGTATGAAAGTAATTATTGCATGATAAATATAAAATACAAAGGCATAAGAATAATTCTATCATTAATTAGGCCCATACAAAGAAAGTTATTGCCAAAGTTCAAAGTGACAAGAAGCCAAAATAGAATGAAAAGAAGACTAAGAATTCCTTCAAAAATCCAACATGAGAGTATTACAATAATGAAGAAAATAAAACAAAAGTTTTCTAGATCTGTATGAAGTAGTTTGAGGAAGCATCAAAAAAGAGGTGTTGATGTTGCTCTTTTCTATGCATAAGGTGAGGATAGTTTTGATGGAAATACCTCATAGGAACATTAATTATTTATTTAACATAATGGACATCCACCTTTTAAAATGAGTGGATTACAAATTTAGTGACAACATAGCACATGAAAAAGCACAAACATCTCCTACAAGGGTATAACAAACTATATTTAAGAGAGCACATTGTTATTTAAGATGACTTTTCTTTGTAGGTTAGAGCATGTGGAGAGATTAGAATTAGGTCTTCTTCTTTTGATGAGTTACTTCATGTTCTTAGTATTAGATTTAATATTGTCTATTTATTGCATATCTTATATAAATAAGAAAGTATAATTATGGCCTATAATTGGGTAATTAAGGATATAGACAATGGATTAAAACTATTGCTTTTGGTTATTGTGATGAGTCAAACCAAATGTATATGTTGGGAGAAAAGCTAACTCCTTTTGTTTCTTCTCCTAGGAAGAAATATTTTATGGCTACAATTACACATGTAGATGATGAGAGTTAGAAATGGCACCATAGAATTAGATATCTCGGTTACGGATCCTTGAGATACATGAGTTATAAGCAAATGGCCATTGGTATTTTGTACATTTCCCCTCCAAGTGGTTCATGTAAGGGATGTATTCTTGGAAAGCATCATAGGGAATTTCCAAAAGGGGCTACAATATGAGCTACTCCAATATTGGATATCATACATAGGGTGTTTTTAGACCTATAGGTACATCATCCCTTTCTAGAAATGGTGACTTATCTAAATATGCATGGTTGTATACTATTCATATTAAGGATGAGGTATTTGAGATTTTTAGGGCTTTCAAGGCTCTTATAGAAAGTTAGTTGGATAATACAATCAAGAGTCTTAGTATATATGGGATAGGTGAGAACATAAGTAACGTCATTCATGACTTTTTGGCACTTCATGGTATAACATATCAAAGAACTATTCACTATACTCCTAAGCAAAATAGTGTGCTAAAAGGAAGAATAGAGTAATCATGGATATGAAATGGTGTATGATTCATTATAAGGGAATAAAACATAATTTTTAGGGCGAGGTCATCACTTATTCAACATACAACATCAATAGGGTTCCCACCAGGGTTATTCAGGGCATGAAAACTCTTGAGAGGTTGACAAGATAATTATGATGTGTCTATTCTACATATAAGGGTGTTTAGCATGGGATCATATATCTTAAAGGTCTTGAAAATAATGCACTAAAGAGTCATAGATGCATATTTATGGGGTATTTATATACCTCAAAGGAAATCCACCTTTATAACCCTTAAATATGCGACGTTTTGATTTGGAGAGATGTAATTTTTAATGAGGTTATTCTAGGTACTTCTTCCATTCCATAAACTAAGATTTTTCTAGAATACTCTTTTGATTATTTGAATTATTCAAAACCATCTATTTATTTAGAGATTTTGTAGGTTCTATTCCATTTAGAACATCTTCTTCATATTCATGTTTGAGTGGAGGACAACTACCTATAGATTTCTCCCCTTCACAAGTAACACCACTTGCATTTCTAGATTTAGGACATGATGTAGGAAACACATTAGTTTAGTGTGTTTCAAATTTGCACGATGAGGTGAGTTGTGATTTTGAGTTGGATTCTTTAGATTGGATTTTTAGGTTGCATTTCCATATGGTGAACATGATTATTCCTTATTTCATCCAACACCCAAGTGGTTTAAGATGCTTCTAAAAGATGCTCAACCTATTCTATCTCTAGAGCAACATTAAAAGGTTTATTATTGAGCATTGCTATTGAAGGTTATTAATTCTTAGGGTACTCCTATATTCTTAGACTAAGGATTGACTAGAGTGGAAGGATGTTATGCTTATGGAGTATGAGGTTTTCACAACCCACCTTGTAGGACCCTTGAGAGGAAGACAAATTGATCAAATTTATTATCTCAATACCTGACCCTGTTGGTGCTATAGCTATGCATGGATGTGATGTAGAATTTTATTAGGAATTATGACTATGATGTTGCTATGTATTTATAGTTTTCTAGGGCTAACCATACTTATAGGTGGATGATGTCAAGAAATCATTCAGATAAAAGCATAGATGATGCCTTTAAATTGACTAGCAAAGGAGCTGAATAAAGGTATTTCTTGTAATTATTGGCTAACCATTTAAAAGGCAGTTTACAGTTTGATATCCACCTTGATGAGACTTTAAATGGTTTAATAATGTCTTGAATGCATAATGGTTAGATTTAATGATTTGCCATTGCATTGTATTTTAATTGGTAATTTAATAATTGCTTTAATTTAATTAAGAAAAAGGATTTGATTAATAATTATTTTATTACTAATGATGGCTTTGTTTAATGTAACATGCTCATGAATATTATATATATATATATATATATTTTATTGATAAAGGGTTTTGAAAGGGAACCAAAACATTTTACATGTTGCAGAGGGGAAATATTGAATGAGATCAAATCCTAACTAGAGCAACCCAAAATGGAGGACCACCCTTGGTGGCCTTGAAACTGAGAAACTAGTAACAAAAAAAGAGGATAACGCCCATAGGAAAACAAAAGAAAAATGTAATAATTAGCAGAAAAAAATAGAAGCCCCAAAAGACAGAGAGCCCATCCACAAACATCATTTTGACATGTATTTCTCATCCTCATCATCTTTAGGAGCATCCTCCCTATATTGGCCCAATTTCGGGGTCTTCATTTGATTGATGATATTTCTTACCCTTAAAAACATTGATGTAGCCAATGATACAATGCCATCTAGGTCAATCATCTGGTCCACGTTGCCCATAGGCTAAATAGAGAGCGTACCAAGAGATGACCCAACCAGAGTCTTTTGTAGCTTGCAAGCAAGGGAAGCAAAATCAATCATCAAAATATTTAAATACATTATATTTTTACCTTTCTAATTGGAAGATTTAACTTGGGATAAGTGTCTACTAGGAGTTGAAAAGGAGCTCAACACCATCCTCTGCCTACCCACCCTGCTAGGATTTCCAACTTTGACATCGATAACCAGACCATCAGGGACAACATCCAGCACCACCAGAGGAGAGCCTGCGATGGGGTATGGGTTGGGGTTCTCCACTAGGCCACTAGACACAATAATTATTTGGTCTAGTTTCTGACTGATGTAATTGTAGATAAATAGGTGTAAGCCCTGACATTTTGGGTAAGTGGATTTCCCTTTACATATGCTATGAATGGAAATTTCCATTGATTAAAAAAGATACTTTGGGATGTTTATTAACTTCACAACATTTAGGTAGTTTAAAAACACCATATGGAAACTTCACAATGGGGATGACGGTTCGTCGATCATCAGATAATACATTATTAGAACTAGGGTACGATTTCAGAATGGTGGGAGGTCCTCCCAGATGAAACCATTGTCCTTATTAGTGAGAAATTTTTCCTTGTATTGAAATAATATTAGCTCTCTAGCCATCGAGTGTTTGTCTCTACAGATTATTTCCCAATCATTAGGAAGTTTCGTTATTTCAGCTAGAAAGTCAATAATACTACAAAAGTGAGTCTTCTTAGGGATATGGTGTCACTGTCCTAGGACTAGACAAACTCTCTTGAAAGCTCTAGGTCATGTCATTGAAAATTTTTTAGGATCAATATACTGTGGGATCCATAATCTCTTTGACCATCGGGTTGAGTTACAGAAATTCAGGCTCAACAAGCACCATCGACCTCTACTCAATAGATACAGGCTCACTCTGAATATGAACATAAACCAACCCAATACACACTTCTTGATTACACTCGTACACCACTTCTATGAAGCTGAGCACTCTTCGATTCAAAAAACAAGCCATCGTAGGCCAAAAATAGTTCATGCCACCACACTTGGGCCAAGTGCTCAATATAGGCCATTCATGGGAGGATCCAACCCTAAAATATCTCACCACATGAGCCCTACCACACCTAAGAATGATTAGGTTTACCAGTTGAGCATTGGCCAAATAAAGAGGTATGAAAGGAGGATTTATAATCTAGTTAACAACTTCAATATTGGTAATGTAACTTGGAGTGGATAGTTCAGGGGGTTGACAAAAGCATACTGGCATGGACCAATGAGAGAATCCCACACAAAAAACCCATATCTAGAGGAGGACACCTATCTAAGAAAAGCCCAAATTACTATCCACATGGAGGTGATGCTGACATACCTGATTGACAAGGATTTAAAAATTTATTAGGTGGCATAGATTACTGGTCATTCCAGGATTGAAAATATCATTGCATTCATTTGAGGTGAAGAACATGTGGATAGTGATTGCTGCTCCATGCATATTCTAGGTCCTTGTTTGATGCACATATCCTTTTCAAAATTTTCCCTTTTTCAATGGTGATAGCCAGAGCTGATATGGATACACCATATTTTTAATTATATCTACTAATTCCCATGTGGAAAATGTTGCTTCATTTAGTCATGGGCATATACAACTGCTTGGAGTTCCAACCGCACCAACGTAGAAAATTAAGAGCAACACGATCTCGATAAATTTTGGTCAAATTTTGTGATTGATGATATTAAAAATTCTCACCCACGTGTCTCAAGCAAAAAAATTGAAGCCCAGTAAATGAGGTAGGTGGAAATTGGGCTCTGCCCCAACATAAGTGATGAATCTCAATCATCAAGACATGTGAGCATTGGGTTCTGCCCCAGTACAGATGGTGAAGCCTAATCAACAAGGCAAGTGGACAAGGGCTCCTATCACGATACTTAAATGATTTAAGCATAGGTGGATGTACTATTATCATGATAAGTGTTTAAGAAAAATCTGCACTCTAGGTCCTTAAGGAGTCTAGTATCAAGCTAAAGTTCACCATGATATCAGTAACTGTATTTTCTTCTTGGTACATGTGTTGGATTGATAGGTTCCTAAAGCTTTGAAGACTTAGGATGATATCTTAAATTAATAGGGCAACATTCCAAGGGGGCTTTGCAGTGTCTTTGATGTAATTGATCGTATTCAGTGAGTCACCTTCAATAACAAGGCTATGGATGTGGAGCTCCATAACAGCCTGGATGCCTCAAAAAATTGCTCTGGCCTCCACATAATTTTTTGACTGTACCCACAATTTTTTTATAAATGCTAGGATGATTTTGCTATTTTCATCTCTAATAATTCCCCCATAGCTAGCCCTTCCGATATTACCCTTTTCAGACCCATAGAAATTAAGTTTTAGCCATTAAGGGGGAGTAATCCAAGCCACTAAGGATCTATCCAACTAAGGGCAGGGTTAACTATTTAGCTCAAGGGATAATTTGAGGAACTTAGCTAACTGAAGCTTAGGTTGGGACTTTGGACTATCATTAGAAGGAGTCAGATTAGCATTTTTAGTAGCAGGGGAGATAATCCTAAGGAAAATAGATTCAGAGTCTGTTGGTTTCTTGAAAGGCTCTATTATTCCTTTTTAGAGACACCTGCCAAAAGAAATGGGGTAAGATGAAGGACCATTAAAACTTAAGGTAGGTTGAAAGGAAGAAATTGGGCCACTGGAGTGAAAGGTTCATGATTGAGTTGCAAAAATTCTAAGCAATGTTAGCCAAGGAGAGTAGGTAGGAGAGGATCCTATTAGAAAAGAGACAATCCATAAAGATGTGGCCTACCGACTCCTAATTAGCCAAACAAAGGAAGAACCTATTCAGAAGAATCATGCCTTAGGTCAAGAGATTATCGGTCATGAGGATTCTATTTTGGACCACTAGCCAATAGAAGGGGATGACTTTAGGTATGACATGTTTTAACCATATATCCTTGATGGGAAACTAGTCAGTAGCGAGATCATCCATGATAGAATAAGAACACTTTACTAAAAATAGGCATGAATCACAAAGCTTCCAAAAAGGAGTATCTTGAGTCGAGTGGCTAGGGATGATCTCAAGGTGAATTAACTCAGTGATAATTCGATTAACAACTCATTGATCTGGATTACCTACATCCTAGGACAGGGGTTTCCATATCTACACGATAGATTGAAAGGATATGAAATTGCACACCTTACTTTCAAAGAACTGATAAAACTAATTTTAAAGCTGTTTAAGGACTAATAAAGAATCAAAGGCTGAGTGGTTAACTAGGGGTCCTCCCAGAACATGATTTAGGACCCATCATCAAGCTTCCACTAGCCACCTTTTTGTAAGACATGTCTAACCTGGAAAACAGAATTCTAGAAATCAAATCCATGTGGAATTGGGGAGTCATCAAGTAAAGACACTTGCCTGAAGTATTTTTCAGTGATGTCCATCCATTGAATAGGAGAATTGGAAATCGTTTTCCACCCTTGTTTGCAGATCATCACCAAGTTCATTTTGTGAATTTTTTAGAATCCCAATCCACCTTTAATTTTTGGGAGGCAGACTTTATTCCAAGTCATGAGAGGAAATCTAAATTTATTCTTTATTCTTGACCAAAGAAAGTGCTTTTGAATTTTCTCAATTTTATTGCACAATGTTATTGGGGCTTGAAATAGAGATAGTAAGTAGATGGGTACGATTTGGAGATAATATTGAAATAAATTTGCTTTACCTGCACTACTGAGGAGGTGTTGAGCAAGGTGCAAAAAAAGTATTGTCATTGTTGTCAACACAGTCAGATAGATCAGTTGATGAAGTGGATAGGAGTTAAGAGGTTCCAGTTGATGATGTGGACAGGAGTTAAGAGGTTCTTCAGAGTATTTTTTGAGCAAGGTGCAGCAAAATTTGATGAAGTATATAGGAGTTAAGAAGTTCTTCAGAGATCAGTTGATGAAGTATACAGGAGTTAAGAAGTTCTTCAGAGTATGTACAGTGATTTTCCAAAAGATAGAAGTGGCCCATTTGAGAAAAATCAAAAGAAAATCACAAGGAAGAAAACTATTGCGATATCATGACATGTTGAGCAATAAAGGAAAACTGTCATGATATCACGACATGTTTGGAGAGAAAGAGCAAGAAAGCAAAACTATCACGATATCACGACATGTTTGGAGAGAAAGAGCAAGAAAGCAAAATTGTCGTGATATCGTGACATGTTTGGAGAGAAAGAGCCAGAAAGCAAAATTGTCGCGATATCGCAACATGTTCGGAGAGAAAGCGCAAGCTAGCAAAACTGTCATGATTTTATGACATGTTCGGAGAGAAAGTGCAAGCAAGCAAAACTATCATGATTTCACGACATGTTCAGGGAGAAGGCGCAAGCAAGAAAAACTGTCGCAATTTTGTGACATGTTAGAAGAGAGAGAAGAAGAAAGAAAAACTGTCACGATTTCGTGACATGTTAGAAGAGAGAGAAGAAGAAAGAAAAACTGTCGTGATTTCGTGACATGTTAGAAGAGAGAGAAGAAGAAAGAAAAACTATCGCGATTTCGTGACATGTTAGAAGAGAGAGAAGAAGAAAGAAAAATTGTCACGATTTCGCGACATGTTGGAAGAGAGAGAAGAAGAAAGAAAAACTGTCGCAATTTCGTGACATGTTGGAAGAGAAAAAGACAAGTAGAAAAAGTGTCGCGATTTCACGACATATTGCAAGAGGAAGAGGAGAGAGAAAAAGGTGTTGTGATTTCATGACATGTTTCATTTTCGTGGTCCAAAGCAAAGAGAAAAGAGGAGAGAGAAAAAGATGTGATTTCGTGACATGTTTCATTTTTGCGGTTCAAAGCGAAGAGAAAGAGGAGAGAGAAAAAGGTGTCACAATTTTGTGACATGTTTCATTTTTGCGGTCCAAAGCGAAGAGAAAGAGGAGAGAGAAAAATATGTCGTGATTTCGCAACATGTTTCATTTTCATGGTCCAAAGCGAAGAGAGGTTGTACGGACGAAAAAGTGTCACGATTTCACGACATACTGCAAGGAAGGTTGTACGGATGAAAAAGTGTCGTGATTTCGCGACATATTGCAAGGAAGATTGTACGGACAAAAAAGTGTCACGATTTCGCGACATGTTGTAGGAGAGAGAGTTCGAGAGAAAAAGTGTCACGATTTTGCGACATGTTGCAGGAGAGAGAGTCCGAGAGAAAAAGTGTCGCGATTTCACGACATGTTGCAGGAGAAAGAGTCCGAGAGAAAAAGTGTCGTGATTTCACATGTTGTAGGAGAGAGAGTCCGAGAGAAAAAGTGTCGCGATATTGCGACATGTCAGGTTTTCATGACCCGAAGGCAAGAGAAAGAGCTAAGGAGAAAAAGTGTCGCGATATCGTGACATGTCAGGTTTTCGCGACCCGAAGGCAGGAGAGAGAGTCCATGAGAAAAAGTGTCATGATATCGTGACATGTCGGGTTTTTGCGAACCGAAGGCAGAGAAAGAGCAAAGGAGAGAAAGTGTCGCGATATCGAGACATGTTGCATTTTTGCGACTTAAGGAGGAGAGAGAAAGTAAGAAGGCAGAAGTGTTGCTATATCACGACAAAAGTAAAGAAGAAGAGTACGAAGGTGAAAGTGTCGTGATATCACGACAAAAGTAAAGAAGAAGAGTACGAAGGTGAAAGTGTCGCGATATCATGACATGTTGTGTTTTTGCGGGTGCAAAGCCGAGAAGAGGACAAAGAGGCAGAAGTGTCATGATTTTGCGATAGGTCACTTTGGCGTGAGCAAAGAAGAGAACCCAACCAAAATAAGATATGTGACAGTTAACTAGAGTCATACGGCAGTTACAGGTGTAGTTGTAAAATAAAAACATGCAGCTAAAATAAGAAGGCTTAACTAGAGTTATACGACAGTTATAGGTGCAGTTGTAGAATAAATTCATGCAGATAAAATAAGAAGAGTTAACTGAAGTCAGTACATCAGTTACAGGTGTAGTGACAGTGAAAACGCATGCATGCATAGAAAAGAAAGCAAACAGTCACTAAGGAGAATACGAACAGTCATGGTAAAGGTATATGTGTCAATTCGTTGCATGTAACGTAATGCCCACCCTATATATACAAAAGGAGTTATTGACAAGTGGCAGATGAGAATATGAAAGAAACAGTTACAATTGACAAGTGGCGTATGAGAAATAAAAGGAGTTATAACTGGAGTTTCAAAGCGAAAGGATTGTTATAAAAGGAGGTCTATGTGGAGAAGTAAATGTGCAGTTGAAAGAGAGCGAAAGCCCTGCTCAAACTAGAGTGAAAGTGCTGCAAGAAGTGGGCTGGAAGAATTTTGTAAGAGAGCGTTAAGTAGAGCCATCAGAGCCGTAAGAATGTAGTAAGAAGCGTAGCAAGAGGGCTGTAAGAGGGCCACCAAAGTGCAGTAAGCATAGCCATAGGTATGTGCTGTGTGAACTATGGGCAATGTTGAGTGAGCAATAGACCAGTCAGGGTCTTGTAAAAGTGAAGGCATTTATATGTCAATATTCAAATTTCAAAATTGAAGTCCAAGTTGGTGCTTGGAATCAGGGGTTGGTGCTCCTTCCAGTTGATGCTGGTAAATCAAGGGTTGGTGCTCATTTTTGTTGGTGCAGATAAATAAGGGGTTGGTGCTCCTTCCAGTTGGTGCTGGTAAATTAGGGGTTGGTGCTCCTTCCAGTTGGTGCTGGTAAATTGATTGTAAAGTTGTTGCTTTGCAAAGGCTAGATTTGGATGGGAGTCCAAACAGTATATTTTTGAGGAGTAGCCAAAACTGGTGAACCTCGGTACATCTTGTGTTGTGTGTGATGCTCTCTTGTTATATTTGATTTATGTGGTTTTAAGCTTTCATTGTTTTGGCTTTAAGAGTTGAAGTTTTTAAGTTTTAAAGAGCCACACTAATTCACCCACCCCTCTCAGTGTCATTGTGAGATTAATAGGAGGACTCCTTTCTAGTCAGCCAACTTCTTCATTATCCTCCGAATAACACTGTTCCACATGCTTTCCAATGGATTCCCTTGGAAAAGAGGGAGGCCAAGATAAATCATAGGAAACTTGACAATGGCACATTCTAAGATACTAGTAATTTTTAGCTATCTTTGGTTTGGGGTGTTAATGAAGAATATGTTGCTCTCTAGGTAGTTAACTTTCTTTCCTATGGCTTGCTTGTAGGATCCCAAGATTTATTTGATCACTTTGGCCTTAGGTACGCTGGAGCGATTAGCCAAGATGGTATCATCCACGAACTGTTG
Organism: Wollemia nobilis; assembly: GCA_028583015.1. Classification (NCBI taxonomy): domain Eukaryota; kingdom Viridiplantae; phylum Streptophyta; class Pinopsida; order Araucariales; family Araucariaceae; genus Wollemia; species Wollemia nobilis. The sequence continues at coordinate 3,804,562 of JAQPPZ010011310.1, read as the reverse complement.
GTAGGGGATTGGTTGGAGCCCAAAGGAAGATTTAATGTTGGAAATTGTTCCAGAGGTGCATACTACCTTAAGGGTATGTTGTGACATCCTTCACAATGACCCCAAAATTGGGGACCCACCTTAAATTTTGTGATTTCGGGAAATTTTTGTTTATCTAATTTTGCTCGCATCAAGGTCTTGGAAAATTTGCTTTCACTTTGGAATTGTTGACATATTTGCATTTTGAAGGTTTGAATGTAGTTGCAATGCTTAAAAACTGAATTTTTTTATTATTTGCATATTAATTGCATTATTTCAAATCAAATAATTTGATTAAAATCATTTTCAAAGGTTTAAATGATTAATTTTTTTTTTGATTGGTTGAAAGGGTGTTGAAAGGTCCCTGAACCTTGTACAAGAGGAATTACATGAATTTCATATCGACCGAGGTGGTCCAAGAAATAAAGATCAAAGAGCGAGCAAACCTCCACACGAGGAAAGGTGTCACGAAATCGTGACCAAAATGGTGATGTCGCAAAATCGCGACAAGTTGCACCGTTGCTGCCAAGAGAAGAAAGGATGTCACAAAATCGTGACAAGAAGTGCCAACGGAGCCGAAGGAGGAAAGGAGTCACGAAATCGTGACATTTTGCAAGGTTGCTGCCAGAAGAGAGGAAGTGTCACGATATCGCGACATGTTGCTAGGTTGGAGCCGGAAGAGAAGAAGAGTCACAAAATCGCGACATGAAGGAAAACCATGACCGGATAGAAAAGGTGTCACGAAATCATGACAAGAAGTAAGATCGCTGTCGAAGAGAAGAGGTGTCACGAAATCGTGACAAGAAGGAAGACCGCAGCCGAAGAGAAAAAGTGTCACGATATCGCGACATTTATGGAAGACCGCTGCCGAAGAGAAAAGGTGTCACGAAATCGCGACAATATGGAAGACCGCTGCCGAAGAGAAAAAGTGTCGCGATATCGCGACATTATGGAAGACCGCAGCCGAAGAGAAAAAGTGTCGCGATATCGCGACAAGATGGAAGACCGCAGCCAAAGAGAAAAAGTGTCGCGATATCGCGACAAGATGGAAGACCGCTGCCAAAGAGAAAAATTGTCGCGATATCGCGACAATATGGAAGACCACAGCTGAAGAGAAAAAGTGTCGCGATATCGCGACAAGATGCAAGAAAGAGAAAAAGTGTCACGATATCGTGACAAGATGGAAGACCGCTGCCAAGGAGAAAAAGTGTCGCGATATCGCGACAAAATGGAAGACCGCAGTCGAAGAGAAAAAATGTCGCGAAATCGTGACATGATGCAAGAAAGCGCCTGAAGAGAAAAAGTGTCGCGATATCGCGACATGTTGCAAAAACGCACCTGAAGAGAAAAAGTGTCGCGATATCGCGACATGTTGCAAAAACGCACCCGAAGAGAAAAGGTGTCGCGATATCGCGACATGTTGCAAAATCGCGGCCGAAGAGAAAAAGTGTCGCGATATCGCGACATGTTGTAAAACCGCAGCCGGAGAGAAAAAGTGTCACGATATCGCGACAAGTTGAAAGACCGCGTCCGAAGGAGAAAAAAGTGTCGCGATATCGCGACAAGAAGCAACCTCGCGGCCAGAGGAAAAAGGGATGTCGCGATATCGCGACATGCTTAAATTTTGTGGCCAACGGTGAAAAGTGTCGCGATATCATGACAAGTTGCCAAAACGTAGCCGAAGGGGGAGAAGAAGGAAGAAAGGACGCAAAAACTCGACCAGTTCCAAGAGCAAACAAACCCGGTCCCCTGTTAACCACTCACATTGTGCAGACATTGGAACTTGAAGAAGCGTCCCTTAGGCCAATGGGAAAGGTGTCTCTCCAAACATGAATGTCCGTTTTGCCAACTCCCTTGTTAGCAAGCCAGTCCACAGCTTTGTTTCCTTCTCGATACTGATGCTTAATGACTAATTTTGGGTAAATGCCAATTAGTGCCTTGCATTCTTGGAAGATCGAAACAAGGGCCCAGGGAGGCGCAGAAGTCCCATTGAGCCAGTTGATGCAGTGCAGTGAGTCTCCTTCTATGATAAGTTTATTGATGGTCAAGCCTTCCAAGAGAATCAAGCTTTGGAGTAGAGCCCGAGCCTCTGCCATATTGTTAGATTGAATTCCCAGGTTCTGAGCAAAGGCCAAAATTATTTCTCCTCTGTGATTTCTGAGAATTCCTCCTCCGCCAGCCGCTCCTGGGTTGCCTTTGGCCGCACCATCGAAATTAAGCTTGTGCCACCCTGTAGGAGGTAAGACCCACTTGATGACAGACCTGTCGACAGAAGTGCGGGGTGTGGTAGAGAAATTGGAAAGATTGAAAAGTTTTGTTAGGTCCGATTCAAGGCCAGGAGGGGGGTTTGGAAGACGAGACAAGAGAGGCATTCTCCGCAGCAAGGGCCAAGATTTTGGCAACAACAATCTTCTTATCAGTGGCTTGGTTTTTGAAAATTCTGGCATTTCTCTCAAGCCAAATCTGCCACAGGAAAATGTGGAGGCAAGCTTGCCACATGAATTTAAGTTGATTGTTCTTGAAAGGTCGGGGCCATTGTTGAAAAAGGAGGGGAATGGAATGAGGGAGGGCTATGGAGATGACGAAGGTGTTAAGAACCTGGTTGAGCACTGCAAGAGAGAAGGGACATTCTAGAAAAACATGCGAAGTTGACTCACAGGCGTTTTTACACAGGATGCACCAATTGGGGATGAGTAACCCTCTGATTATCAAGTTGTCAGTGGTGAGAATTCTATTTTGGATGGCCAACCAACAGAAGAATTTGACCTTGGGAATGATCTTGGGAACCCAGACCTGATTAGATAAGTCCCGACCATCATTGGGAGTTTCTTGACTGTAGTAAGCTGATTTAACAGTGAAATTCCCTGAATCTTCAAGGTTCCAGACCATGGAATCATCTTTGTGAGAGTTGGGGATGATGCAAGTCCTCAACAAGTTTTGTAACCACCTGAGCGCCTCGGTGATATTCCTAGGCCCATTAAGAGCCAGGTGTTTCCATTCAGGTCTTGTAATACCTAGGTTAATGAAATGACACACCTTATCTCCAAAGGTGGCTTCGGTAACCATCTTGAGCACTGCAAGATGAGGATCTTGGCTGAGAGGTTTGTCACGGATCCATGGGTCATCCCAGAAATGAATGGTCATTCCAGTTCCAAGACACCACCTTAAGCCTTCCATGATGATCTTCCTTGTTTTGGTGACGCCATTCCAGAAATGAGATCCGCTAGGAAGGTTGTGCTCTCCAAGAAAGGGAACCTGATGGAGGTACTTAGCTTTGATGATGTCAATCCAAGTGACTTTTTCATTGGTGGTAAGTCTCCAGGACTTCTTGGCAATGAGGGCCATGTTCATCCGCTTGATGTCCCTAAATCCGAGTCCTCCATCCTTTTTCTTGGAACAAACCCTGTCCCAGGCAACAAGGGAAAATTTGTTCTTGTTTTCGTTTCCCGCCCAAAGGAATCTGCGTTGAATTTGCTCAATTATTTGACATATGGAAGCTGGAGCTTTGAAGATAGATAAGAAAAAAATAGGAATACTTTGCAGGCAAGCCTGGACCAGAGTGGCTTTGGCTGCCTGACTGAGCATTGAACTTTTCCAACCTGCAAGTTTCTTGTTGAGGCGATCTAAAATAGGGTTCCACATAGCCGAGACCGATTTGCCGTGGAAAAGTGGTAATCCAAGATAAGTAGTTGGAAGGCTCCCAATGATACACCCAAGGATCTCAACAATCCTATTTTGCTTGTGGATGGGAGTATTGAGAAAGTATAGCTTGCTTTTGTGGTAATTGACTTTTTGGCCAGCCGCCTCTTCATAAGAATCAAGAATGTTCTTAATGATTTTTGCTTCGGGAACAGAAGCATGAGAGGATAGAATAGTATCATCCACAAACTGTTGATGGGAAATGGCATTGGTTGTTGAGGTTGGTTTGATCCCGGAGACGAGTCCACTATTGCAAGCAGCAGTAAGGGTTCTTCCAAGGGTTTCGGCCAAAATGATGAAGAGGAAGGGTGACAGAGGGTCCCCTTGATGGATGCCTTTGAAACTTTGGAAGAAGCCAGTGGGTGAACCATTGATAAGAACAGAGAACCAAGTAGTAGAGATACATTCACGAACCATATTGATCCATTCTTTGTGAAACCCAAACTTCTCTAGGACCTCGAACAGGAATTTCCAGGAAACCCGATCAAAAGCCTTGTTCATGTCAAGCTTAAGGAACATACTGGGTTTTTTATTTTTAGATGCCGAATGGGCCAATTCGTGGATGGTTATCACTCCATCAGCAATGAATCTGCCTTTGACCGAGCTCCCTTGGCATTGGTCGATGATGGAGGGAAGGATGTCTCTCAGCCTATTTGCCATGACTTTGGTGATAAGTTTGTAGATGACACTACAAAGACTAATAGGTCTGAAGTCGGAGAGAGAAGCACGATCATTGGACTTGGGAATTAAAACAATGAAGGTGGAATTGGCTTCTCTCGGCATATTTTTGGCTCTCTGGAAGAATTTAACCACAACAACAACATCAGGGCCCACAATATCCCAAAAGTGTTGAAAAAACCGGGGTGGGAAGCCATCGGGTCCAGGGGCCTTATCAGGTTCCATTGCAAACAGAGCTTCTTTGATCTCCTCTTCAGTGAAGAATTGGAGCAATTTCCCATTATCATCGTTAGACACCAACTTTGGTATGTTCGAAGCGAGAGAACTTGTTGTGCGGGGGTGGCAATCAACACTTGGACCTAAGATTTCCTGGAAGTGGCGCACAACTTCCTGTCTGATAGCATGAATGTCAGAGACAATGGTTCCATCAGCCTTGGTCAACTCGAAGATTTTATTTGAGCCTCTGTGGCACATGGTGGAAGCATGGAAAAACTTCGTGTTGGTGTCTCCTTCTTTGAGCCAGAGGCTTCTGGATTTTTGCCTCCAGTAGGACTCTTCCTTAGCCAAGGCATTGTGAAAGTTTGAAAGGAGGCTTTTTTCTTCCATGAAAGTTTTGACCCTCTGATCCCCTCCCTGAATCAGATTTTCCACCCTTTTGAGCTCATCCATCAGATGCTTTTTTTTGGTAAAGAGGTTGTCGAAAACCTCCCTGTTCTAGCATTTCAGCTTGAGCTTGACCGCTTTGAGTTTGAGGAACAGATTCGTGAGAGGGTTTGGACAAAGGTTTTGCTGCCACCATTGTCGAATACACCGACCTAAATCTGGATGGGTGAGCCACATATTTTCAAACCTGAAAGGGGTTTTGAAGATTTTTTGGGGGCGGGAACAATCCAGAATTAAGGGGTTGTGATCGGATCCAATTTTTGGGTGGCTATGAAGCCTGGCATCGCCAAAAATAGGAATGAGTTCTTTGGATAAGAGAAATATGTCAAGCCGAATTTGGATGTGATGAATGCCCACCCGTCTATTGCTCCATGTGTAGTTGGATCCTTGGAGTGGCATGTCCATTAGCTCGTTGTGGTTGACAAAATCGTTGAAATCTTCAATGCAGCTGCTAGTGATCGGATTGCCTCCTTGCTTGTCAAACAAGTGAAGGGGAGTATTGAAATTGCCACAGAGCATCCATGGAAAGTCAGGAAAGTTATTGCGCATTGCAAAAATGTTATCCCACAACAATCTTCTGGTGACAGGACTATTTGGTCCATAAACATTGGTGGCAATCCATTGGAGGTTAGTGACTTTATTAGTGAACAAAATGTTGATGGTTCTGTCAGAGACTGAAAGAACTCTCCCCTCAATAGTTGTCGGATCCCACAAACAAAGGAGACCCCCAGATGCCCCTGAGGAGGGACAAAAGGCAAAATTGTTGTTTTCCTAGATTAGCTTGCAAACTTGAGTGCTACTATTCTCGTCCAGTTTGGATTCTTGAAGAAACATGATATTTGGTTTTAAGTTTTTTCTTACTGATTTGACAGTCCTCTATTTAGCAGTTCCATTGAGGCCTTTGACATTCCAAGAGACGAACTTCATCGAGTTGACTTGGGGTTTGCTTTGTGACCTCTACCTCTCCCTTGAGACGGAGTAAGTTTAGGTCTGACTTCATCCAAGTCTTGGTGGGTGGGTTGTTTGAAAATAGGGCCCAAGGAGGTAGGCACAGAGCCATCAACCGTTTCGATCTCAGCTGCTTTGGCAAGCTTTTCTACATTGGACGGTCTTCCCCTTCTCTGTTCTTTGTTGACGTCAGCTTTGGGTGCGGGAATGGGAGATTTTAGCGAGCTGGATGATTGGAGAATGTTGGTGGTGTCAGTCCCAGGGGCAGGTCGGTGGGGGGATGGAGAGCGGGGAGACTGGCACAGGGCAACAGACTCAGGGGAGAGGGAAAGAGGACGGTTCTGAGTCGGGGGGAGGGGTGGGAAGGGAAGAGGAAGGTGAGAGGGACCAAAATCGGTGGGTGAGTTTGGGAAGGTCATTGCAGCCTTACCTTTGGACAAGGGAGACTGAATCACAGTGGGTGTGGATGAGACGTTTGGATCTATGGGAAGGTCATCGGAGATGTCCTCACTAGTATGAAGATTATTTAAGGGAGCAAATTGATTAGAATGAGAAGGCAGAGCACTTACATTGTTGGGTTTGCCATGATTTGAAGCAGAGGTTTTAGGAGGGCCTGCAGATCGGCCACGACCCCGACCAAAAGCCTTTTTCTGGGTGTTGGGGATCTGGGAATCCTTCTTTCGACCCGAATCACTGGGGATATCTTTTTTTTGGGAAGGGCATTGAGAAGCCAGGTGGCCCTGAGTGTTGCACTCCAAACAAAAAGTGGGCTTGTTCTCGTACTCAACTCCTTGACGTCTTCTGTAGCTCCCGTAGTTGATGTTGATGTAGGTAGGTAGAGTCAAATCCAGATTAGCCATGATGCAGACACGAGCATAGGTCATTCTAGTTCTGGCTCGGGTAGCAGGGTCGATGGTGACTAAATCTCCAATCGGTTGAGTGATGCCTTTGAGTGCATCATTGTAGAAGAACTATGGGGGAAGCCCATGGAGTTTGATCCAAATTGGAGTGATGTTGATAGATTGAGTTTCAGGGTCAAAGTCTTCCCCCCATCTCCGCAAAAATAGGCTACAACGGTCAAAAAACCAAGGTTCTCCAGTAATAATGCGATGGGTGTCGAGGGCATTTTTTAGCCTTATCATGAAAAACCCCCTGATGTTCACACAATGACACTAAGAGGCTGGGTGAATCAATGTAGTTATTTAATTTCGAAACAGCAGCATTCAAATACTGAAGCACAGAAAACTTATAAAACCAGAAGAACAAAATGAGAGCACACCACAACACACAATATAACGAGGTTCACCAATTTGGCTACTCCTCAAAAATTAACCGCTTGGACTTCAATCCAAATCCAGCTCTTTGCAAAATTTCAATTTTACAACTTCTTTACCAAAGATCCACTGGAAGGAGCACCAACCCCTGTAATTTTCTGCTGCAACAGATGGAGCACCAACCCCTAGTACCAAGCACCAACTTGGACTACAATTCTGATCAATTAGAATGACATAAAAGTGTCTTCACTTCATGCACAACCCTGACTGGTCTGCAATTAATCCAACTCTGCACACTCTCACGGCTCTGCTAATTTTCTTATCCAAACCCTCTTTTCACAGCAATATTTCTCTTTCTGCAACAACTTTTCTCTAACAGCAGCAACATCTTCTCTGTACGATTATTCTTTTATAACCTTTCAATCCTGCATGCAATCGAATCACATACTCTGACTGTTCGAATCCATGCAATACGGCTGTTCGGTTCCATGCACTTCGACTGTTCGAAACCCTGCAATACGGCTGTTCGGTTCCATGCACTTCGACTGTTCGAAACCCTGCAATACGGCTGTTCGGTTCCATGCACTTCGACTGTTCGAAACCCTGCAATACGTCTTTTAAAAAGCTTTTCTGATTCTCCATATTCGGCTGTTCAATTTCTTCGAATACGGCTTTTCGAATGCTTTTTCGAAACTCCATATGTGATGCATCGAATGCTTTTTCAATCAAGAGTATACAACTGTACTAGTGCATGATCGACACCTGTCAATTTGTAACTGCTGATCAGACATCAGTTACTTTTTACGTAACTGGCTGCATGATTTTCCTGTCTGCTTTTTCGACACGTGTCACCTTGCATGCTCCTGCGGGTTTTACCTGCCAGACTATTACCTGTCACGATATCGCGACACTTTTTGAAGCCGCACACTTCATGCCCTTGCTGTCACGAAATCGTGACCATTTTGGCTTTGAAAGCTTTCCTTCTGTTCATGTCGCGATATCGCGACACTTAGAACTTTTGCTGACGTCATCCTTAAGCATGTCACGAAATCATGACCGTTTTGGCTCTTGGAAGCTTTCCCTGCATCTTGTCGCGATATCGCGACACTTTCAACATTTGCGATGTCATCCTTAAGCATGTCAGGAAAATCGTGACCGTTTTGGCTCTTGGAAGCTTTCCCTGCATCTTGTCGCGATATCGCGACACTTTCAACTTATGCTGACGTCACTCAAGGTTGTCGTGAAATCGTGACGTTTCCGGCTTCCAGTGGCTTTTCTTTCATCCTGTCGCGAAATCGCGACACTTTTCAACTTTGCTGACGTCATCATCCTTCTTGTCGCGAAATCGTGACACTTCCAGCTTCTGTACACTCTTCTTTGCCAACAGCAAAAAAGGAACATGTCACGAAATCGCGACACTTTGCTCTTCCGTACAACTCTCCTTGCCAACTCCAGCGAAAATGGAACATGTCGCGAAATCGCGACACATTTTCTCTCTCCTCAGCGAAAACTCGACATGTCACGACATCGCGACATTTTGGCGTGCATTTTCTCTCTCCTACTTTTTGTCGCGAAATCGCGACAGAAAACATGTCGCGATATCGCGACAGTTTTCTTCCTTGTCTCTTTCTGCCAATTTCTGAATCTGGGTCACCTCTGTTTTGCTTGAAACTTTCTCGCACTTGATCCGATCGACCTCCGAATCGCATCAATCGCATCAATCTGTCTGTGTTGACAACAATGACAATACTTTCTCAAATGCTTTTGCTGCACCTTGCTCAACAATCTCCCCCTTTGGAATTGTTGGCAACACACATCAACCTTGCTCAACTTCTTCTCCCCCTTTGCCAATAATACCAAAGGGCTGCTGCAGACTCCCCCTGAGTCTCTGTACACCATTCTCAGGAAAATATTGTTATAGTTAGCAAAAATCATAAACATAAGCAAAACTATAAGTATAGGCATGCATGCACCCATTGAGAATGTGATCCCTAATGATAGTCAGTTCTTGGGAATTGTGACCACTCCCAACTTATTCCTAAGGTACTCAAAAACATCCTTGGGCAATGGTTTTGTGAATATATCGACTACTTGCTCCGTAGTTGGAACAAAATCCAACTTGACTTCTCCTTCTCGCAACTTTATCCTTCAAAAAATGATATCGGATTGCAATGTGTTTGGTTCTTGAATGCATAATTGGATTCTTGGATATGTTGATAGCACTAGTGTTATCACATTTTATTGATATTGGCTCTTTGAAGTGGATACCAAGATCTTTCAAAGTTTGTCTCATCCATAATATCTGTGTACAACAAGTTGTGGCTGCAATGTATTCTGCCTCTGCAGTGGATAGAGAAACTGATTCTTGTTTCTTGCTGTGCCATGCTACCAGCCTGTCTCCAAGATAAAATGCTCCTCCACTTGTACTCTTCCGGTCATCAATGCACCTTGCCCAATCTGCATCGAAATATGCAATCAAAGTGAAGTCTTTGCCTTTTGGGTACCACAACCCATAATCCATGGTACCTTTGAGGTACCTGAAGATCCTTTTTACAGCTGTGACATGAGTTTCTTTGGGACTTGCCTGAAATCTAGCAACCATGCATACTGCCTGTAGTATATCTGGTCTAGTAGCTGTTAAATACAATAGGCTTCCAATCATAGACCTGTACATTGTTTGATCCACATCTGGAGATTTATCATCCTTGCTCAACTTGCGACTCGTTGTCATGGGAGTGCTCGACCGGTTTATTGTCTTCCATTGTGAACTTTTTCAGCATTTCTTTTACATATTTAACTTGAGAAATAAAAATGCCTTTTTCATTTTGATTGACCTGCAGTCCTAAGAAATAAGAAAGTTCACCAATCATTGACATCTCAAATTCTTTTTTCATTTTAATTGATATGTCTTTGCAGTATTCATCCATGTTGCGGCCAAATATTATGTCATCTACATAAACAACAAGAACAATAAGATGACCCTTCTCTGTTTTGACATATAAGTTGCTATCCACCAAACCTTTCTTAAACCCTTGTTTAATTAGATAATTATCCAGACCTTGCATACCATGCTCTGGGTGCCTGTTTTAATCCATATAAAGCTTTCTTTAACCTCGCAAACAAAATCTGGATTGTCACCAAGTTGGAAGCCATCTCGGTTGTTCAATGTAAACCTCTTCTTCCAGCTTTTCCATTCAAAAATGCTGATTTTACATCCATTTGATATACTTTGAAGTTTTTATGAACTCGCTAATGCCGTAAACATTCTCGATTGCCTCTAGTCCGGCTACCGGTGCAAAAGTTTCTTCAAAATCAATGCCTTCAACCTCGAGCATAGCCTTTACATACCAATCTTGCCTTATTTCCGACAACCTCGCCCATCTTCATTCAATTTATTTCTAAAAACCCATTTAGTGCCAATTATGTTTTTATTTGTTGGTCTAGGTACTAATTCCCATGTATTGTTTTTCTCTATCTGATCTAGTTCTTCATTGATTGCCTTCATCCAACTTTCATCGTTGCTTGCTTCAAGCAACATTTTTAGGTTCAATACTAGATAACAGAGAATAGTTCCTCACCGCTGTTCTTCTTGTCCGAATACCATCCGTGGGATCCCCAATAATCTGCTCACTTGGATGATTTTTCTCGCCGCTTGCTCTGTTTTAAATTTCCTGTTTTCTTCTTCTTCAGATTCAGCTTTTACACCATCTCGGATCAATTTTCTCGATTCTTCTCTCTTCTTTTTCATCATCACCTTCAATGACTTCTTCATACATAGGGTAGTTTTCTTGATAAGTAGTTTCTTGTTCTCTACCTTCATCAACTTTCACATAAGCACTTTCAACAATTTTCTTCAACCTCTTGTTGTAACATGTGTATGCCTTGCTTTTTGTTGAGTAACCAAGAAAGATACCTTCATCAGCTCTATCTTCAAATTTATCGAGGTTATCTTCAATCCGTTTTATGTAGCACTTGCAGCCAAATACTTTGAAATGTCTTGTTGTTGCCTTTCCGCCAAACCACAACTCATAAGTTGTTTTGCTTTCATGTGGTCTCAAAGATGCACCTCGTTTTGAATGTAAACTGCAGTATGAACCGCCTCTTTCCAAAATCTGTCACCTATTTTGTTTTCTCGCCAGCATTGTCCTTGCCATTTCCCGCACTGTTCTATTCTTCCTTTCTACAACACCATTCTCGCTGAGGTGTCCTAGCCGCTGAAAACTGTCTTCTTATCCCATGTTTTTGACAAGATTCTACAAATTCTTCGGAGATAAACTCTCCTCCCCTCGTCTCGATCTTAGGCATTTAATTCTTTTTCCCGATTGATTCTCAACAAGATTTTTGAAGGTTTTAAACATCTCAAAGGCTTCCGACTTGAGTTTCATAAATAGTACCCATGTCATTCTTGAGTAGTCATCTATACACAACGATAAAATATTTGTGTCCATTTATGCTTTCAGTTCTCATGGGTCCACATAGATCGGTGTGAATTAGTTCTAATGGCTTGCTAGTGAAGTATTCTTTTGCTTTGAAAGTGGCTCTGGTTTGTTTTCCCTTTTGGCATGACTCACGGATGCTATTTACAGGTTTGCCAATGTTTGGTATATCTCTAATCGCTCTTTTTGAACTGATTTTTGCCGCATTGTCAAAACTAATATGCCCAAGCCTCTTGTGCCATAGCCGCTTTTCATCTTCCCGTCCAATCAAGCATGTTCCTTCTACAGCTTTCGAAAGTGTATACAGATTTCCAGAAGTTCTCACCCAATGGCTATTAACTTTCCATTTTTTGTCTTTCTTACTTCACGACCCTCCTTCTTGAAGATTACATCATGGCCTCTGTCACATATTTGACTTACACTTAGCAAGTTATGCTTCATGCCAATTACAAACAAGACTTCTTTTGATTTTATATTGCCATCACTGATCTTGACTGATCCCTTTCCAACAATATTTGCTCCATCATTATTTCCAAATTTCACATAACCACCTTCATAATTCTGTAAATTCTCAAACTTTTGCTTGTCACCCGTCATGTGACTGGAACAACCACTGTCAAGTATCCAAGGTGCTGATTTGTTCTGAGCTTTAAAAGCAATCTGGACAATCAAAGATTCCTTTTCTTTCCATTCTGGTTTGATAGCAGATTTTGCTACTTGTTTTGCCTTTGTCCTTTCATTAGCATGTGCCTGTTTTTCAGGAAATTTTTGGTTTTGTTTCAACCCACTTGGCTGAGATTTTCTACCCTGATAATTATTTGATGCAAAAGTGCTTCTGCACTTTCTAGCAATATGTCCAAAATTATGACAATTATAACATTCAACTGCATAATTCATTAAAGGAGAAAAAACATTTCTGCTGGTAAAATTCCTTTGAGATACATTATGCCCGCAATCTGAAATCTTATGGCCATAAGCATTGCATTTAAAACAATAACCAAAAAATGCATGATTAAACCTGGGTGCCGGTCTTTGCCAGTTTGAAGTAGGAGCCATGACTCTTCTCCTCCTTGGATGTGTGACTTTTGTGAATCCATCTTTGTCAGTATTCTTCTTGAATCTGGCATTATTGTTTTCTTTTGCAAGATTTGGTTTTTCTGGTTCAACCCTGATCTTTTCTTCTTTCTTTATGAGTTCTATATTCAAGTTCTTTGAATCCTTTGAAGATTCTCCTTCATCAAAGCCTAAACCAAATTTTATGCCGTAAGGCCTTTGGTTATTTAACATTTTATCCAGATTTTACAGTACTTTCTTCAAACTTATGAAAACAGCTTCAATTTTCTATTCATCTCCTCTAATCGCATCCTTAACTTAACAATGTCTTCCTCTAGCTTGCCGCATTCAACCTGTCTTTACAGCTTAATTGTTCATCAAGAACTTCGGACATTTTCTTGAATTCCTCTCGTCTCGTATTTTCAGATTGTTTATTATGTCCGTGGCATTCTCTAATTTCTTTGAAAATTTCTTATTCTTCTTCCTTTCTGCACTCAACTCTTCAAGTGCAGCAACCAATTCTCCTTCCAAATACACTTCAGCTTCATCCTTGGAATTTTCATCACCTTCCTGATTTTTCTCTGTTCTTTCTTCTTCAAGTGCCATGAAAAGAGCTTCACCTCCTTCTTCTTCAGACTCCTCATCTGTGCTTTCTTCAGAACTGCTGACATTCTTGGTTATGAAGCTTTTCTTCTTGAAGTTGTTCTTTCTAAAATTTTGTTTCTTCTTCCAGTCACCTTTTTCTTGGTGTGAACCTTCACCATTTTTGGTTCTCTCCTCGCATTGGACATTTGGCTGCAAAATGACCGACTCCTCCACAATTGAAGCATTTAAAAGGTAGCTTCCCTCTATATTTTCCTTTTCCTTTTGTGAGTTTTCGAACAAAATTGGCTTCTGTTTCATCCAGTGTTCCTTCATCCTCGGATTCATGTTCAGCTTTTACATTCTTGTGTGCTTTAAAAGTCGCTTCTCTGTCTCGTAGACTTGGTTTGTCCTATTCTCATTTCATATGCTGTCGGGGAACCATGCAACTCATCCATGCTGAAGTTGTTTAGATCTTTTGCCTCTTCTATTGCAGAGACTTTGGAGTTAAATCTTTTGTGAAGTGTTTCGAGAACCTTTTTCACAACAACTGCATCATCAATTTCTTCACCAAGTCCTCTGATTGCATTAATAATTCCGTTGACTCTCAAGGATATAAGTCTCTATGTTTTCATCTTCATTCATTTGCAGTGCTTCGAACTGTGCTCGATGAGTTTGCAGTTTTGCTTCCTTAATCTTACTCGTCTCCTTCATGGATGCTCTTCAATTTATCCCACATGTCTTTTGCTGATTTACAACTCATGACTCTTATCAGTTCACCGTCAACAAGCCCACACATTATGGCATTCTTAGCTTTGGAGTTGTTCTCAAATTTCTTTTTCTCAGCAGATCTCGTTGGAGGAGTAGTGGGTGTTGTGTATCCACTATCTACGTAATCCCAAATATCATATCCCAATGCACTCGGATATGTTTGCATTCCGAGTTTCCGAAGGTGTAATTTGTTCCATCAAATAAGGGAGCTTTGTTGGATGAAAATCCTTCACCGCTCGCCATTGTTTCTTCCAAGATCTCCTTAGCCGATTAAGCTTGTACAAGGAACCTCGCTCCGATACCAATTGATGTTCACACAATGACACCGAGAGGGGGGTGAATCAAGTGTAGTTATTTAATTTTGAAACAGCAACATTCAAAGACCGAAGCACGTAAAACTTATAAAACCGGAAGAACAAAATGAGAGCACACCACAACACACAATATAACGAGGTTCACCAATTTGGCTACTCCTCAAAAATTAACTCGCTTGGACTTCAATCCAAATCCAGTCTTTGCAAAATTTCAATTTTACAACTTCTTTACCAAAGATCCACCGGAAGGAGCACCAACCCCCGTAATTTTCTCACGCAACATGATGGAGCACCAACCCCTAGTACCAAGCACCAACTTGGACTACAATTCTGATCAATTAGAATGACATAAAAGTGTCTTCACTTCATGCACAACCCCGACCGGTCCGCAATTAATCCAACTCGCACACTCTCACGGCTCTCTAATTTTCTTATCCAAACCCTCTTTTCACAAAGAATATTTCTCTTTCGCAACAACTTTTCTCTAACAAGAACAACATCTTCTCTGTACGATTATTCTTTTATAACCTTTCAATCCTGCATGCAATCGAATCACATACTCTGACTGTTCGAATCCATGCAATACGGCTGTTCGGTTCCATGCACTTCGACTGTTCGAAACCCTGCAATACGGCTGTTCGGTTCCATGCACTTCGACTGTTCGAAACCCTGCAATACGGCTGTTCGGTTCCATGCACTTCGACTGTTCGAAACCCTGCAATACGTCTTTTAAAAAGCTTTTTTGATTCTCCATATTCGGTTGTTCAATTTCTTCGAATACGGCTTTTCGAATGCTTTTTCGAAACTCCATATGTGATGCATCGAATGCTTTTTCAATCAAGAGTATACAACTGTACTAGTGCATGATCGACACCTGTCAATTTGTAACTGCTGATCAGACATCAGTTACTTTTTACGTAACTGGCTGCATGATTTTCCTGTCTGCTTTTTTCGACACGTGTCACCTTGCATGCTCCTACGGGTTTTACCTGCTGATCATTACCTGTCGCGATATCGCGACACTTTTTGAAGCCGCACACTTCATGCCCTTGCTATCGCGAAATCGTGACCATTTTGGCTTTGAAAGCTTTCCTTCTGTTCATGTCGCGATATCGCGACACTTAGAACTTTTGCTGACGTCATCCTTAAGCATGTCACGAAATCACGACCGTTTTGGCTCTTGGAAGCTTTCCCTGCATCTTGTCGCGATATCGCGACACTTTCAACATTTGCTGACGTCATCCTTAAGCATGTCGCGAAATCGTGACCGTTTTGGCTCTTGGAAGCTTTCCCTACATCTTGTCGCGATATCGCGACACTTTCAACTTATGCTGACGTCACCTTGAAGGTTGTCGCGAAATCACGACGTTTCGGCTTCCAGTGGCTTTTCTTTCATCCTGTCGCGAAATCGCGACACTTTTCAACTTTGCTGACGTCATCATCCTTCTTGTCGCGAAATCGTGACACTTTCGGCTTCCGTACACTCTTCTTTGCCAGCAGCAGCGAAAAAGGAACATGTCACGAAATCGCGACACTTTGCTCTTCCGTACAACTCTCCTTGCCAACTCCAACGAAAATGGAACATGTCACGAAATCGCGACACATTTTCTCTCTCCTCAGCGAAAACTCGACATGTCGCGACATCGCGACATTTTGGCGTGCATTTTCTCTCTCCTACTTTTTGTCGCGAAATCGCGATAGAAAACATGTCGCGATATCGCGACAGTTTTCTTCCTTGTCTCTTTCTGCCAATTTCTGAATCTGGGTCACCTCTCGTTTTGCTTGAAACTTTCTGCACTTGATCTGACTGACCTCTGAACTGCATCAACTGCATCAATCTGTCTGTGTTGACAACAATGACAATACTTTCTCAAATGCTTTTGCTGCACCTTGCTCAACACCCCCTAGGAAAGGCCACTAACTCCAAGCTGCCCGAAAGCCACCATTTGGAAAGTGCCCACTCTCAGATAGTTTCCATATCAGGTCAGGCACCAAAAAATTTCCCAACCAGAGAGAGGGACTCTTGGAAGATTAGTGGCACCATAACCTCGCTTGGAAAAGAGACTTCAGTGCCCGTAACAGAGAAGGGCAAAGGAGTTTGGAAAGAAAATGCTCTTGTCAAAGACCTAACTTTATCTACAAAGGACAAAGACCAAGGTCATGCTTTGGAAGGAGAGGAGGGTGAAACCCTAACATTATCAAACGTCGGTTTCACCCCGCCATTTGGATCTTCACTGCGATAATTGCTGAGTGGGCCTACAGTAGGCCCAACACCATCTACAGGGCCCAAGGACAAACCTGCTAGACCAGCACCCTCCAACATCCCTCCAACGTCGCCATCGCCATCGCCATCGTCCACAAACACACCTGCTCCCATTCCCGCCATCGTCCACTTATCACTTGTTAACTTTTATCTGTGTACATTTAAATTTAAATATTTTACCTCCCTTGTGTGGTGCTCTATTTCAGTCTCCACACATTTAAATGATTAATTTTCATTTAAATAATTAAATTTTATTTTAGGGTTAACCCTAAAATTAGTGCAAAATTGAAATGGACATATCTTGAGGCAGAGAACTCCGTTTGATCTCATTCAAAACTTGGTAAAAAGATATGGATTTTCTCTTTCTAATGATACCAAACTTGCAAGATTCCAGATGTCAATTTCACCAAAAAAATAGCGGGTTAATTTAGCAATATGAGAACTTTGAAATACTTTTGAAAAAAAGGAAAGTTACGAGAAAGTAAAGTTTGGTTTTGTTTTGATATTATGATTATTGTTTCATTATGCAGGTAATACAAGGGCAAGGGTTTGAAGAAGATCGTTATAAAATCCGTTCCCGGTGATGAAACAGAATAACTAAACTTTTCAAATTATAAATAAATCATTGAGATTCATGGAAATGGTCGGAACATTTTATACAGAGAAGGAGAGGAACGATTGGAAGGAAGCAAAGCTACACATTCATTGGAGGAAAATGGAGAAAGTCATTTGCAGAACAATGGAAATTAATTGTAAGATTTTATAAATTGTTTTAAGCATTTTGGATCCAGATTTGTGCACAGACTGTATTTGGAATTAATAAAATGTTTATTACAATTTTTTTAATAGTTTGTATACCTTAGAAGATTGCACCAATTCATTTGATTTCATTGTGTACACACTGGTGAACTTTGGATTGGTTTTATAATTTTGTAGATGAAAATTTGATCTGTGTATTTTGTCCGAGACATTAAGTAATTTCTAAAATCTAAAATATTTTATTATCTTTTTTATTATTTCATTCTGAAAACTATATATTATAACCTAGCATAATTTCATAAAGTAAAACTATATGGTTAGGTTATAAACTAAATTTATTATTCAAATATTACATCAATTAATATTTGAATTAATAAATTTAAGAAGGGATAAATGAATATTCTTTTCCTCACCTTAATTTCATAAGGTTGAGGAACAAGGATTGATATCTCTAAAATTCAATTTGGATTTGATTTTTTAATATAGTTCTATTTATTTCAGAAGTCCAAATTTCAAATCAGAGATCATATTTATTCTTTTGAATATTTAATTTCATAAATATTTCAAAAGATAAATATTAAAAGCAAACCTAATTTATAAACTTTATTTTATCATAAAATCCAAAGTTTATACATTAGTTTCATATTAAGACCTAAGATTTTATCATTGACAAGGTTTTGGAACCTTATAAATTGGGCAAGACATTATTTCATTTATTCACTTCTTTTGGATTTGATTTATAATTTCATAAGGGAGTTTGAATAAATGATTGCTTTATCAAATAAACATTTGGGAAGTGAGTTGATTATAAATTTATTATGTTCCAAAGGTTTATCAAGTTTATAAAATTTCATTTACTTTGATTTTTATTAAAGTTAAATTGAAATTTAATACAAAATGCTAGATTCTTTTTATGCTAATTTCATTTAAAGCATTTTGAGACATTAAATTGAAGAGAGGAAATAAAATTTGGTATACTTTAACCTAAGATCATAAAACGAATTTTATTTTGTTGAATTGATATCAAAGCATGTTATACATGATAAACTTGAAATCATTTACCTAATTCCAGGCCCCTTGTAAATAGTAGTTCACAAATCCAAGAGTTATTCAAGTACTCATTGATGTATATATATGAAATGTTAGATATAACATAAGAACCTTGGAGATATATAATATTCTTTTCAAGAGAGAATCATAATTCTGAGTTGTCGGGTGGTTTTGTGACTGGACAAAATCACACCTCAACAAATTGGCGCTAGAAGGAGGGCCTGAAAGGTAAATATTTGATTTTCATTTGAAATCATTCAAATCTCAATTTAAAAAAAAAATTACAAATTGAAGGGTGTTATTTAATGCCAAAGTTTAATTGATGCATATCTTTTATCAATTGATTAGTCATTTCATGCTTAGTTGCAAGATATATTTCTTTGACTAATAAGATTGGCATTAAATTTTGTGTTCTTTGAAGTTCACTAATGGCATCACTTTATTCAGTAAAGGAAATGATGGCTTCTTGGATAGGTGATTATTATAGCAGTTTAAACATGCCTATTCATCAAATTCTTGAAGGTGTAGAAGTTTGTTTACCCAGATTTAGGCATGATGTGGATCAAGCCAAGGACCATATTCAAAGATACAAGAGTGTGTTACGTCATTTACAACTTATGCAGGGAGATGTTCCTTGCAGATTATTTTCATACCCATTGGATGAGGTTGCACTTAAGTGGTACATACAATTACCTGTAAGGTATGCTACTTCTTGGGTTAAACTAGAGAAAGCATTTCTCGAACATTTTGGAAGGTTGGATGATTCAGTTATGATGTTAAATCAATTTGTCTCCATCCATAAAAAATTTAATGAACCCATGAGATCATTTAATGATAAATTTCATAGGTTGTATACTGAGGTGGGGATGCATTATATCATTTCAGAAGAAAGAGCTACTCAAATATACATGGGAGCCTTAGATCACGTCACATCTATGTTTTTGGGGAAAGGTCTTAAAATTACATCATTGCCTAGAGCTTACAATGAGGCAGTAACATTTGAACAACAATTGATATCTCAAGGTGTTAATATGGAACAACTATACAGACTTAGACCTAAAACTCATAATCAAAGATCACAAATGAGTCAGGTTGAGATTGATAGTTTAGATGTCACAACTACCTTAGATGTTGAGAATGAACATTGTGATGATCAAGTTGATCAAAATGTAGAAACTGATTTAGAGCCATTATTCACAAAGGAGGATTGGGATGATTTTATGAAACAAAATGCAGAAATTGATCCCATTGAAGAAACTCTTGTCTTACCAAAGGATGAATCTAAGGAAGATGAATTCTTTGAAATTGAGGAGGATGAATCTAAAAAAGATGAATTTTTTGAAATTAAAGAAAATGAATTTGAAAGTGAATCTGAAGAATATATAGAAGAAATGATAGATTTTCATCATTTGTTTCAGGAGGATAATGAGTGTGATGTTCAAACAGGTAAAGTTAAAGAATTGAATGATCATAGATGTGATTTCATTGAAGATTGCAAGGGATTACAAGAAAATAATACCTCGATGATGATGGTTCAAATGACTGATTCTAAAAGCTTATTGCTTGAGGAAGATGAATTGTTTGAAATTGAATATGAATTCTTTATTGAAGAAAGTGAATCTGAAAATGAATAT
The DNA here is from genome assembly GCA_028583015.1 of Wollemia nobilis. Lineage (NCBI taxonomy): Eukaryota > Viridiplantae > Streptophyta > Pinopsida > Araucariales > Araucariaceae > Wollemia > Wollemia nobilis. Next base: position 3,784,420 of record JAQPPZ010011310.1, on the reverse strand, counting down.
AAAGATGCTATGAAAGAAAATATGGAATGTCACCAAGTGCTTCAGAAAGATAATGATTTTGTTATTTCAGATCATGAAGAAGAATTATTCACTTTATTCACAATTTCCAAAGAAGTTCTTATCTCAGATGATGTGCAGGAAATTGAAAGTCTTGTGTCACTTAAGGATTCTACAATGCTCATACAACAAGAAATCAGTAGGTCTTCATCTCAGGTGATTGATAAAGGTGAATTTGAAAAGGAAATTATAGACCTATCCGAAGTTTGCACAAAAGATATGGTGGAACCTCACCCTTTAACAATAGAAGATAATTTTTATAATGGTTGGGGAGGGTATGATGAATGTTTTTCTTTTATGCCTATTGATAAGAATTTTTCTTCATCTGATATGCAGGATGCTAAAATTGATATCTTACATGAAGAGTCTACAACTCCTGTACAATCAAAGAATCACATGTTTTCTAAAGCCACGATAAAATCTCATCCCTTAGCTTTAGAAGATAATTATTATTATGGATGGGGTATGTATAGTGAATCATTGTTTTCTCATACTTCTACTGATAAAATTTCTGTTTCACTTGATATGCAGGATGTTGAAACTTCTATTTCAAAAGAAGATTTCGCAATTTCTACACAATCAGAAAATGACATGCCAATTGTAGAAATAGAGAAGGTTCCAAAATTGAATCACTTTGAAGATGAATTTATTGAACACATTTCTGAAATTGAAAATGAAGAAATGGTAAATGTTTCTTATGACTCATTTTTTAATAATGAGGATGAGGTAAAGTCATCTCTTTTACCCATGACTAATAAAAATTTGAGTACAAATTCACATGAATGGTTTGGATTTAATGTTGGTGATGACCTAAAGGAAAATGTTGATCTATCTGAAGTAACTCAGGTGGTTGATCAAGAAAATTTATTATTTTATGATCAGTCAGATTTGTGGTTTGAAAAGGATGGGCATACATTTAATTGGGTGCCTAATTTTGGTGTCTTTAACAAACAGGTATTTGATGAAGATGAAGAACTGCAAGGTGATCATGATGGAGACCATGAAGAAAAGGAAAAAGTGACAAATGCTCATCAAATCTTGGTAAATGCTAATAATGATGTGTTGAGTATAGATGACGAGGTAAAATCTTCACCTTTCTCATTGGTTACAAAATTTTCAGGTAATGGGATGCATGATAAGTTTTTGGATGCTAAGGCTATCAATGATGAGATGTTAAATGTTGTTAACAAAAAGTGGGAGATAACTTTTGAAATTTTTGCCATAAATGAAATGAAGGAAAATATGTTGGAGATGCTTAATCAAATTCATGAGCAATCAACTAGTGAATCTAGGGTGCAAATTTTTTATGATCTTCTTATACCAAATGTCCTAGATGCTTGTCAATTCTTGAATGATTGTGATTGCTTTAAAAACTTTGAAAGTGACTTGAATTTGAAATTTTTAGAAATAGGTTCTTACTTACAAGATTTCCCATTTCTAAAGAGGAGCCTAGTTCTAAATTATGAATCAGAATGTGAAATTTACACCTTTTTGAATAAGCAAAGGATAATCGAAGATCATATATTTTCCCGTAAGGTTAATAAATCAAAACTTAAACATAGAATTTCTTATAAGTTTGAATCAAATCAATGGGGTGTGAAAGGCAAAATGAATGTTGCATGGTTCGATTTAATCTTGATTTTGTTGGATTTATGTGAAGCTTGGAATGCAAATCATGAGATATGTCTTTTAAGGTGTGTCTATCGTGTATGGGATCTAGGAAAATAATGGTATACATTTTGTAGTGTCTTGTATATTATATACATTTTTGTAAATAGTTTTTGGATTGTGTGTTTGTTGTGTTGTTTTGTCATGTGATGTGTTAGTGTTGTGTGTTGTTGTCATATCTCGTATGTTGTTGTTGAGCTTAAGGACATATTGACTTTGCCAAAACTTGCTAGAGTTTCATGACATTGATGTGATTCAAATTGATCAATTTTTAAGGTGGATGTGTCAGAAGTAAGGTATTTGTGGTTGAGTCCCTGGTCATTTGTTGGCGGTGTTTGGTCTTTGATCCTGGATTGAATAGGATGAAGTTACCTAGTTTGAAAACCTGTGAAACCTAGAAAAAAGAAAAGTAAGATATTGGTTTAGGTCCTCATGAATGTGAACTAAGATAAGGCGGATATGAAAAATTGGAATTGTATTGCAAAAGCTCCACAAGTACCATGAATACACTTACATACACCCGCATTTCATAACACATTTCATAACATTGTGTACATCCCCCTCGTGTTCCACATTTCATATTCCATAGAAAGATCATTTACAAAATTCAAAGATCCTAATTGGTTCATCAAAAGTCAGGTTGCTTTAATCAGGGGCACTTTCACAAAGGCATTTTGTAAAAAATTGTAAAAGACAAAGCTTCATGTTTACACACCATTGTTTCATAATTCCTAAAATATCTTTGGTCACTCAGTCATTTCTAGTGTGGTAGGCAACCACCAAAAAACATGTCAGATTCTCTTAGGATCATTACAAAATATACACTAAAAGGATCTTGATATTGGGGACTGATGTTGAAATTGTCTGGAACCAAACACAGTTACACATATTAAAAACATTTTGGGTAAAATGGTCAAAACCATCATTGGAAGAAAATATAGGGTGAAAAGGGGCATCCTTGTCAGTCCTATCATGCAACATAGTCCATAAAACTCATTATTACCACAAATATTTAAAATCTCTAAACAAAATCAGAGTAGTAAGGATAGGGTTAAATTCTCATCATACTTCAGTTGAGAATCCAATTCCCCAAAGCTCTGAGTCTATTTACATCACATACCACCGACTATTGGGTCGTAAGGATTCATACTACTCGTCCATCAGAAGGAAGGGTAGTCATCCCCAAGGTTCAAGAAATCAAAATCCAAACACATCATTCACTATTGGATTGTAAGGATTTGTACTACTTGTCCCTCAGACGGATGGGTAGTCATCCCCAAGATTCAAGCAATTCTAAAGCCAAAATCATGGACTATGGGGTTAACCTCCATCGGGGCTATAGACGCTTGACTGGTAGTGGAGTACGCTCATGCATGGCGATATGTCTCATTGAAAAGTGAGACCTATGTTCATTTCAAATGGGCAGGCTAGCCTTGTATTTCTTTCATAACAGGTTTAACCATTTTGGTCAAAATGAGGTAATGAACTCACTTGCGCACACACTGGTTCTGGATGATAGTAAGGTCATAACTGAGCTCTTGATCTGGTAAAGGAATTCACGACACACACATTGGTCCTAAGAGGGTTAGACCAGTTTTAGTGTGTTTGTTTATTGTACTAGAATGTTTGAGTCTCTATAAGACAGGCGGTTCATTTCAATACATTCTTTTAGCTCATATCATATTATTTTCCATATCATCTTATCGGTCATGAAAGGTCATTTTTAGGGCCCTTGATTAAAGTACGATGACAAGCATGGCCAAAGCAAATATTTATATTGAAAATGATCATTAATACATATCACATGATCCCAACTAGTAATACATCACATTCTGCATAAATCATCTATGATTTGGTAATTCATATTTGTATTGGTCTATTCTCATTCTCTGGATGCTTATCAATGCTTGTGATTCTAATATTCGTGTTTTGTGTGTTTTTAGAGTTTGGTTTTTAGTCAAAAATGTCCAGGGACATTTACAGCAAAGAGTCGCCAATGTTGTGACGTCCTTCACAATGACCCCAAAATTGGGGACCCACCTTAAATTTTGTGATTTTGGGAAATTTTTGTTTATCTAATTTTGCTCGCATCAAGGTCTTGGAAAATTTGCTTTCACTTTGGAATTGCTGACATATTTGCATTTTGAAGGTTTGAATGTAGTTGCAATGCTTCAAAACTGAATATTTTGATTATTTGCATATTAATTGCATTATTTCAAATCAAATAATTTGATTAAAATCATTTTCAAAGGTTTAAATGATTAATTTTCATTTAAATAATTAAATTTTATTTTAGGGTTAACCCTAAAATTAGTGCAAAATTGAAATGGACATATCTTGAGGCAGAGAACTCCGTTTGATCTCATTCAAAACTTGGTAAAAATATATGGATTTTCTCTTTCTAATGATACCAAACTTGCAAGATTCCAGATGTCAATTTCACCAAAAAAATAGTGGGTTAATTTAGCAATATGAGAACTTTGAAATACTTTTGAAAAAAAGGAAAGTTACGGGAAAGTAAAGTTTGGTTTTGTTTTGATATTATGATTATTGTTTCATTATGCAGGTAATACAAGGGCAAGGGTTTGAAGAAGATCATTATAAAATCCATTCCGGTGATGAAACGAAATAACTAAACTTTTCAAATTATAAATAAATCATTGAGATTCATGGAAAAGGTTTAGAGGAACGATTGGAAGGAAGCAAAGCTACACATTCATTGGAGGAAAATGGAGAAAGTCATTTGCAGAACAATGGAAATTAATTGTAAGATTTTATAAATTGTTTTAAGCATTTTGGATCCATATTTGTGCACAGACTGTATTTGGAATTAATAAAATGTTTATTACAATTTTTTTAATAGTTTGTATACCTTAGAAGATTGCACCAATTCATTTGATTTCATTGTGTACACACTGGTGAACTTTGGATTGGTTTTATAATTCTGTAGATGAAAATATGATCTGTGTATTTTGTCCGAGACATTAAGTAATTTCTAAAATCTAAAATATTTTATTATTTTTATTATTTCATTCTGAAAACTATATATTATAACCTAGCATAATTTCATAAAGTAAAACTATATGGTTAGGTTATAAACTAAATTTATTATTCAAATATTACATCAATTAATATTTGAATTAATAAATTTAAGAAGGGATAAATGAATATTCTTTTCCTCACCTTAATTTCATAAGGTTGAGGAACAAGGATTGATATCTCTAAAATTCAATTTGGATTTGATTTTTTAATATAGTTCTATTTATTTCAGAAGTCCAAATTTCAAATCAGAGATCATATTTATTCTTTTGAATATTTAATTTCATAAATATTTCAAAAGATAAATATTAAAAGCAAACCTAATTTATAAACTTTATTTTATCATAAAATCCAAAGTTTATACATTAGTTTCATATTAAGACCTAAGATTTTATCATAGACAAGGTTTTGGAACCTTATAAATTGGGCAAGACATTATTTCATTTATTCACTTCTTTTGGATTTGATTTATAATTTCATAAGGGAGTTTGAATAAATGATTGCTTTATCAAATAAACATTTGGGAAGTGAGTTGATTATAAATTTATTATGTTCCAAAGGTTTATCAAGTTTATAAAATTTCATTTACTTTGATTTTTATTAAAGTTAAATTGAAATTTAATACAAAATGCTAGATTCTTTTTATGCTAATTTCATTTAAAGCATTTTGAGACATTAAATTGAAGAGAGGAAATAAAATTTGGTATACTTTAACCTAAGATCATAAAAATGAATTTTATTTTGTTGAATTGATATCAAAGCATGTTATACATGATAAACTTGAAATCATTTACCTAATTCCAGGCCCCTTGTAAACAGTAGTTCACAAATCCAAGAGTTATTCAAGTACTCATTGATGTATATACATATGAAATGTTAGATATAACATAAGAACCTTGGAGATATATAATATTATTTTCAAGAGAGAATCATAATTCTGAGTTTGTCGGGTGGTTTTGTGACTGGACAAAATCACACCTCAACAGGGCCCTCCCTAGAGAGTCAGAAAGAATGATAAACAAAAATGGAGATATTGGGCCCCCATGTCTAATTCCACAACTACTTTTGAAATATCCAATTATTGCCCCATTGATGAGGATAGAGAACCAAGCTAATGAAGCGCAGGCTTTGATAAGGCAAATCCATTTGGGGTGGAAACCAAACTTGGTGAGTATGGAAAAGAGAAAGTCCTAGGAAATCCTATCAAAGGCTTTGCTGATATTCAACTTTAGGAAAAATCCTGGCTACTTGTTAATGGTGACTACATGGATAGTTATCACACTATCAGTGATGACCCTTCCTTGCATAGAGCTTCCTTGACAAGGGTCAATAATAAGTGGCATGATATAGTTCATCCTTTTAGCCATGGTATTAGTAAGGATGTTGTATAAAACATTGCAAAGGCTGATGGGACGATAATTAGAGATGGTGGAGCACTCGTGAGACTTCAGGATTAGGGTGAGGAAGGTGGAATTGAGGTATCTAGGGATAAATTTAGATCTTTAAATTTCCTGGATGGCGGAAGACATGTCCTCCCAAATGCAATCCCAAAAAGTGTAAAAAAACCTTGGCAGGAATCCATCCAGACCCAAGGCCTTATCTACTAGCATGGAAAATAGGGCCTCCTTGATTTCATCCTGAGAAAATGGTTGGAGTAAGAAATCGTTGTCATCTTGGGTCACTAGAGAAAAAATGTGCTGAAGCAAAGATTCAAAAATATTGATTGGGCAAGGTTGGGACAACCCAATAATATTATGGAAATGATCTACTACCTCAATTCTAATTTTTCAATATTAGTTGTGTTGGGTCCATAATTTTTATGCAGAGCTTTGATTATGTTGGCACTTCTATGGCACAGAGTGGTTGCATGGAAAAATTTGGAATTAGTTTCTCCTTATTTAAGCCAAATTACCTTGGATTTATATCTCCAAAAGGTCTCCTCTCTGGTAAGCATATTATGAAAATTGGCTAGAAGATTCTTTTCCCTAACTCTGAGGTCGTTATTAACATTCCCAATATGTACCTACTCTTCAATTTCCTTGACCTGAGAGCATATTAACTTTATTATTTAAAAAATATTGCCAAAAAATTCTTTGTTCCAAGTCTTCAACTGGGTCTTGAGAAACTTAAGTTTCATACTAACCTAGAATGCATGGGACCCGCTAAAAGGCTTATGCCACCATTCAATAATTTTTGACCTAAAATTTGGGTGTTGTAACCACATGGATTTAAACCTAAAGAGAGTTTTAAAGATAAGACCCAATCGAGAGACGTCGAGGAGTAGCGAGTTATGATTAGAGGAAATCCTTGAAAGAGAAGAGAGCGTTGCATCACAAAAAAAGGAGATAGATTCCTTAGACATGAGGACCCTATTGGGTTTGAGTTTAATGAGTTGATCTCCCTATCTCTAGTTGGTCCATGTAAATAGTGAGCCCCTTAATTCACTATCCATCAAATCATTGGAGTCAACAAAGTTAGAAAATTTCTCATATCTTCTAGGAGAAATAGGAACACCTCCGAGTTTATCTGTGGGGTACAAAGGGTTATTAAAATCTCCATCTAACATTCATTTTGAGCAAGGAAAGGTTTTTCTCATTTATGAAAGAACATACCACATGGAGGATCTTTCTGTGTATATATTAAGGGCATATATTGGATAGCATCCAAATCCTTTATGTTTCATTATAAAATTAGAATGTTGATAACTCTCTCTATGAGGGATATTAGCTACCCATCTACTTTGAGAGGGTCCCAAAGACACAAGAGTACCCCTAAAGCACCATGGACAGGGCTCGCAATATACTTGTAGTTATTCCACATGGAATTAACAATCCTTTTTGTATTCATAGCATCCACTTTAGTTTCTTGGATAATGAAAATTGAAGGTCTAAAATCTTTCCTCATGGATGAAACAACCCTCTATTTTGTTACTCCATTGAGACCTCTTGCATTCCCTGAGAGGAATTTCATTTGCAGGGTTTGGAAATAGATATTTGTCCTCCTTTCCCAGAGGAGGGTTTGGGTCCTTTACCTTCCTATTTTGACATCTCCTTAAGAGGAGACAAGGAAGATAACAATGTTGTTTGGATGCCATTTGCTATTTCCTCTTCTACTCTTTTTAAACTTTGATCAAGGCACGAAGGCTAACATTTCGTTTTGTCCATGCCAACATCATATTGAGGATTTTTATGAATTTTGGTGTTATATATAGGAGGACTTGAAGACTCTCCTAGAGCAGGGGATGAGGGGAAATGGGAAGGAGATCTAGTAAACAAGGGCATCTAGGAAGGAGACCCCCTAGTGGCATCCAAAAAAGGAGGGCTTAGAGGAGAGGGTTGAGTGAGGGTCAGAGATAAGTGGTTCATTAAGGGTGGACTATCTCTAAAGGGGTACTTGAGTGGAGAAGATGTAGCAGAAGGAGGGGGGCCAAGGGGACCTTTAGAAATAACAGGATAAATTTCAACCACAACTTGATTCATGATAGAAGGGTTGGGGTGATCAAGTTGTTCAAAATTAAAATATTTCATTGGGATACCATTTCCCCCTTCAAAAATAACTTCAAACTAGTTGGACTTAGCAAAGAGTGAAAATACCTTATTTGCATCTTGGTTTGGAGGTTTGGAGGATGGCTCAAGGGTAGTCTCAATATGCTTGCCTTTGTCAACTTGGGTACTTGAGCTACTGGATTCTTCATGATGATGGAGATTCAAGCTTCGAAAGAACTTTTCCTGAGCAAGCTATCCACGGTTCTATTTTAAGTAAGGATTATTACCCTTTGGAGTGACATTGTTTGTGATATTCGCTACATATATAAACTTTGACCTTCAGGTCCTTCTTGAGCAGTGAACATTGGATTCTAAGATGACCCTACCTTTGGCATTCAATGTAGAAGGTAGGTTTATTCTCATACTCAAAATATTGCCTCTGCTGGTAAGACCCATATGTTAAGTCAATAAAAGTGGGGAGCTATGAGTCTAAGTTGGTTATAACATAGAATCAAGCATAAGGTATTTAAGACTAAGCTTTAGTAACCAGGTCAAGAATGACAAGATCACCAATTGCATACATGATGCTTATGATAATATCTTCATCATAGAACTGATATGAGAGTTCTAGGAGTCTAACCCAAATGGGAGTGATATTAATGCTATGAGTCTTCAAATTGAAGCTCGAGTCCCAATGCATGATGAATAGAGACCTCCTACCAAAGAAATAGGGCCCTACTATGAGGATACAACTTGTATCACTAGTGTTGTTTAGATGAATGATGAAGAAACCTCTAGATAGGACGACTAGGTCCATATGGCCAACTGATTTCCATTTACCAAATGCTCACAGGTGGATGGAATCAATATCAGGGCAAGAGCCAATAAAATTTCCAAAAAGGGAAAGATATTTCTTGCTCAAAATAGAAGCCATTAGTCTTTACTAAGACTTAGCTCCTTAAAGTATTCAGAGAGAATCCCAATGTTCAAAGAGGGATCAGAATGGTAAGGGTAGGACTGCCCTTTGACTTTATCAACAAAGGAAAATTTTGGTTGAGGTGAGGATCTCGATGCGAGAACATATTACACCACAACTATGGGGGGTCCCACTAGAGAACAACCTTGCACCACTTCAGTAGGGGTCCCATCCAGGGGTTCTCCAAGAAACTCAGTATCAAAATCATAATTGAAGTCCTCCTCCCGACTGCAATCCAATTTACCACCTCCTGGTTCAATCATCTTGTGAATTCTAGGGACCATCCCATGATCACCAAGGGATCCTCCATCGATCCTGCCTTGTTAATATTCAAAATTTAAATGCATGTTATACTATGATAAACCACTCTCCATCTAGCCCATGAATTTCTAGTTTACGCATGTTTGTAAAATATTTTGACAATATAACTATTTTTGGTCATGGATTTGTTGGGCTTAGGGTAGGGGGGCTGAGCCAACAAACTACCAATGATATTCTGCCCAATCAATTTTTAAAAATGTGCCCAGGTTGAAGGAAAAAGAAAGAATGGATTTGGGAGGAAGCCATTATGTTGGGAGGAGGGGGATGCAAAAAAAAGAAGGGGGAAAGAATGAAGGGAAGAGAGATAGGGCAAGGAGAATCTAAAAGGAAGGGAGGAGGTTCTTGGAAGATGAGATATCCAAAGAAAGAAAATGAGGTTGGATCCTCTGGGACTCTATTTTATAGCTTTTTGAACAAGCATACATTGATTAATTTGATTTGTTTAATTTATTCTTCTTTAACTATCATTTTATGTTGGTTAAGGGCCATTAAAACTTTGAATGCATTATTTAATTATAGTCCTCCCCTGCTTGAAATCTGCATAGTTTTTTGCATGTATATGTAAGTTCTTTTTGGAGCTTCCTCAACTCCAATGTCATCCTTACCTCATTTTCTCTTCATCCTTGTATGTGATATCTAAAGTGGTACCAAGTTTTGTGAATGCCCTATATGAGGGAATTTAGGTAATCTATTTTAACTCGATGTAGCGAAGTTTCCTCCCCACTGTGCCATGGATGTAGTTTGTTCTTTGTTTGACCATAGATGGCCAGTTGGGTTATTATAAACCCTGTAATTCAATCAATAGCGATTGTATGCATTTGTGTCTTGAACCACTGACTTGGAGTATGAATATTTTCATACCACCAAGTCTCGCTTGTTATATTTCAAAGATATATTTGGAGAATATCCCCTCAAGGCTAGTAAAACTACTACAATACAAGGTTTTATTTGGTGATTTTCTTGGTCTTCCATCATAGGTTTACCTAAGCCTTTTGTTGATGTAGCATCTGGGTTGTTCTCAATTGTAGATGATTTTTCATGAGCTATGGGAATTGATATTAGAGCCATGGTCACCCTGGTTGTGTGATCGTTGGTGGAGATCGCTGCTTCTAAACCTAAAAAAATCTTTCCTTCAAGTATTTTCTTCTGGTTCAGGCTCGATCAGGGTGCAAGTTTTCTTGTTTTGATCCTGTTGCAAGTGGAGGTTCTTTTAAGGGGTACCATAATCAATATTTTCCTAAATTTAAGAATAGGGAATCTAAGCTGAATAATATTCCTACCACCCTATTATGTTACCTCTATCACATCAATGAATTTCATGAGCTAGAAATATATTAGTGTATATTGTAATCCATCTAAATTGATGAATTGAAATGTGTTAGTAGACAATATGGTTCATGAGTTAAAGCTATTAATTAGCGGATAATGTGTTTCATTGATTTATGACTTGATTTATGTTAGCAGATATCATATTTCATGAGGTAGGAATATACATTAGTGGGTGATTTATTTTAATTGATTTAATAATTTGAAACATGTTATTTGTTAGTATGTTACATGATATGGGAAGATACATTAGCGGATAATGTATTTGATTGAGATGAGTTAGAATATGTTAGTAGATAACATATATCATGAGTTAGAATGCATATTAGTAGATAATGTATTTCATTTGATTGATGCATTAGAAAATGTTAATGGATGAGGTATTGCATGAGTTACCAATATACATTAGCAGAAAATATATCTCTTGGATTCAACATGATAGAAATGTAATTAGTAAATTTCATATTTCTTTGTGGTTAAGTATTGTTCGATAGCATAATCCATGCTATGATGTATAATGATTATGTGGTACTTTGAGCAAGTAGGGGAGGGTCCTTCTCCTACTTGGTAAGCTTACATTGGAACTCATTTGAGAGGATTATGGGGTCCTATCTAAGTCGAGTTGTTGATTTTGGACTCCTAGATGGAGATGTTTCACTTGTGGTTGGACCAAGGGAGATGATATATTTGGAGGATGAACGTGGAGTTCATCCAAAGAAAATTATGATTTCATCATAGCTTTGTATCATGAATTTAATGATCTATTAATATAATTTGAACTCAAGAATTATGGGAATTTTTATGTATTTAACTTGATGGAGATGATGTTTAGAAATGTGAATAAATGTGAAGTTCATTCGAGGGGATTATGGGGTGCCCTCATTTATTTCTATGTGTGAATTAAAGAATTGATTCACTTCGTAAGGATATAAGAACCGCGGGGTTCCTATGTGCCCATGATTGTATGAAAAGAGGAATTATGTGATTACTAGAATGATTGTTTTGGAGGCAACAAAATTAGTGAAATTAAAAGGGATTTTTTTGAGGTTGTGTTTATTCCACATGAGGGTTACCAGAATATATATAATGTGTCGTATGTGTGTGATTGTTATTTCATGATCTTACTTCTTGATGCTTCTAGAGTTACTACGGAATTGTTTCTTCGATTATATGAAAGGTGATCATAGTTTGAATTTATAATGAAACACATGTGAACGACATGTTTATATTCATTATTAATCATCATAATCATGAGTATGATTTGATAGTTTAGAAAGAAAAGTTGAGAGAGATATATGACCCACCCACAATACGCGTAGTGCACCTACGTAGATAGACTTACGTAGGGTGCAGGGATAAGTGTACTCTCTTGATAGACTAAGAGGGATTATATAGCTCATTGTGGATATGAGATAGATGGCTTATTTACATTGTGCTTGGGGAACTTGCATATATGGACTAACGTGAGGTGGGGATATGTGGACCCCTAATGAATATTGACACAATTTTCTCTCTCTCTAGTAGGTTGGATTTTGTTGGGTTGTTACATATGGTATCATAGCCCTAGGTTGCGATGGACTAGATGCTTATATGAAGGAGCTCTAGGTATGATGGACTAGGAGATTCAATGGATGAGAAAAAGGTTTCTTAGGAATTGAACCTAGGGAGGGTAGATTTGCTTAGACATGGAACCTTGTATGGAGCGAGTGTGGCCATCATCATTATTAGGAGATTGATAATGTGTAAGCTCAACTAAAAAATAGTATTTTGCATGGAGCAATAATTACAACCATAATAAAAGGAATGATGATAAAATAAGTTAGTTTGGAAGGGTAAGGGACTAACGCTGAGTGACTAGATTCAACTCCTTTGAGGATAAGGAGAAGAGCATCTTATGATGAGGTAAGTGTGACCTAGGATATTTATGAGAAACAATAATGGTCATAATAAAGATGACACCTTGTGGGGATAAAGATGATGATGACCAATAATGATGCAAGTTAGTTCTTGGTGAAGATATAGCTAACTTTTGAAAATATGAAGGAGTTGAGATAGATAGCTTAGGCTAGCTCATTATGGAGATGAGATAGATAGTTTAAGCTAGCTTAACATGGAGTTGAGATAGATAGCTTAGGATAACTCATCATTGAGATGAGACAAATAACTTAAGATAACTCAATATTAAGATAAGACAAATGGCTTGAGTTAGCTCATCGTGGAGATGAGATAGATAAATTAAGCTAGATCATCATTGATATGGGATAAATGGCTTAAGTTATCTCATCTTGGGGATGAGATGGATAACTTAGGTTAGCTTATCTTGGAAAAGAGAGGTTCCTACATGTAAGTACTAACTCAAAGGGGTGAGCTTAGTAAAGGAATTAGCATCCCTTTTATCGATTGACTAATATAGGGTTAATCATTATGTTGTGGTTGAGGTTTCCTACATTCACAAAGAGTGTTAGAAAATGGAGAGACCACGTGAAGGTATCTTTTAAGTTATATGGGTAGTGTACAAGGTTAACCCCAAAAAAATTATGGGAGAGTGATCACTCTTGTCCACTTGAGGGATACCTGCATCATATGGAACTTGAAATGTGGTGGAACCTATATGATCCTAATTGGCATATCTTTGTGAATTTTAGCTGTGTCAAAGAAAGCAATTTTTATCCCTATCTTGGGATGGTTAGACTTGATATGTGCATTATATCCAAACTCCTTGGGGGGCAAAAAGGAATTGGTATCCAAGGTAAGGAAGAGAATAAGAGAATCTTCTCAAAAATTGAGGACTAGCTAAGTAGGATTGAAGTATGCTTGAGACCAAGGAATTGGTCGCATTCCAATCCGAGGTGACTTAAAAGGCTTGTTTGCAATAAGATCAAAGGTGAATGGAAAATGAGATTTGAAAACATTGCTAACTTGAGTAGAGAGGCAAAGAATCTAAGCTCGGGATTCAAAGAATTTGACATTGATCATGTGCCTCAAGATATTCAATTCTAGAGTGGATTCTCTAGAAAATGAGGGTATTTATCTTCTAGATGGTTTTATGCAAACCATAGTTAATTCCAAGATGAACTTCTCTATTGATATATAATTATCCTAGGTTACAAGTAGAATTCATGTTTGAGGTTTATAATGGGTAAAGATATTTTTAATGTTCATTATAACCACAATGAAGGATGGTTCCCAAAAGTGGGTAGGTTTAGGTAGGGTTCTGAGTAGTGTAGCTTAGACCATGATAAGTCCATTTGGTGGTGTTTTGAACATTAAATTGAGCTCTTTACTTATTATAAACAGCAACCATGGATCTTGGTAAACCTAGGCTATGTATTTAGCATAGTATATGGAATAGAGAAAAAATTAAAAGGGAATAAGTAGGGAACCTATTCTCGAGAGGAGTATGGGATCCTCTCAGAATAATCTGATTTGTGGTCCAAAAATTTGATGAGAAAGAATAGAGATAGAGTTTTGCTCATAGGTTTTTAATGAATCTTAATGAAAATAATATATGGAGAAATATATTCTTGAGAGGAGTATGAGATCCTCTCTTAAAAAGGTTGATAAAATATGTACCAATTTATGAGATTGGTAGGCTTTTGAAAGGACATAAATCCATCTTAGCAGTGGGTTCTAAGAATAAAACAAGATAAAACTGTACAAGCCTGAGATATTGAGAAGGGCTTATAGTAGTTTGGATCTATAGGAACATAGGAATAATGGATTGAGTCAAGGAAATACAATCTTGGGATGAGCATTGCAATAAAAATTTATGCCCAAATAGAAGAAATTCTAAAGAGATTAAGGAATTCAGCATTAGGAAGGGACTCTCATGCTTTGGAGATCAAGAAACTAAATCCAAAATTGGGAAATGAAGGGGAATGACTATGCAGGAATCATAAAGTTTCCCTAATTTTTCTCATATTAGAGGGGCTAATATGAGGGAGAGCTTGGATAAAGGACATTCTTCTGGGTAGGAATGGAGAAGGGTGGTTTAATTTTGTTGTTAAATGGATGGAATGACACCCTTACATGAAGTAAGAATGGCCATTTTTATCATCAATGGATTATGATACCCTAGAATGGTACCCTTACATGGTAAGCATGGCCATTTGTGTTGTCAACAGATGATGATAAGGCTTGGAATGATACCTTGCATGGATTATTGTGGTTATTATCAGTGGATGATATTACTTTTGCATAGCTTATCATGTGGAATGAGTGATTCATAGTCAGTAGTAGTGGATGATAATAATCTAGTATGATAGACATGCTTCCTTATCTAAATTGAAGATGTGTGGATATCTTTCTTACTATAGGAGAAGACTACATTTAGTTCTAGATGAAGGAAATGTCACAACCTGCCCCGTATGACCATTTATGAGGAAGATAAATTGATCAAATTTATTGTCTCAATACCTAACCCTTTTGGTGCTATAGCTATGCATGGATGATGTAGCATTTGATTGGGATTTATGACTATGATGCTGCTATGTATTTATAGTTTTGTAGGGCTAATCATGCTTGCAGGTGGACGATATCAAGAAATAATTCAGATAAAAGCATAGATGATGCCTTTAAATTGACCAAAAAAGGAGCTAAATAAAGGCATTTCTTGCAAGAATTGGCTAACCATTTAAAGGGTCTAAATAATGTCTTGAATGCATAATTGATAGAATTTATTTCCATTGCATTGTATTTTACTTGGTAATTTAATATCTACTTTAATATTGCTTTAATTTACTTAAGCAAAAGGCTTTGATTAATAATTATTTTATTGCTAATGATAGATTTATTTAATGTAAAGGGCTCATGAATATTTAATATATATTTTTATTTATGAGAGAGCCCTTGAATTTCTAGCTTAAGCAAGTTTGTAGAATATTTTTGAAAAGATAACTATTTTTGGTCATGGAGTTGTTGGGCTCAGGGTAGTGGGGGATAAGCCAACAACTACCAATGAGATTCTGCCCAATAAATTTTGAAAAATGTTCCTAGGTTGAAGAAAAAAGGAAGAATAGCTTTGGGAGGAAGCCATTATTCTGGGTTGAGGGGGATGAAACATAAAGAAGGAGGAAAATAATGAAGAGAGGAAATATATGGTAAGGAGAATATGAAAGGAAGGGAGAAGGTTATTGGAAGATGACACATCCAAAGGAAGAAAATCAAGTTGGCTCCTCTAGGAATCTATTTTACAAATTTTTGAACAAGCATACATTGATTAATTTGATATGTTTAATTGAGTCTTCTTTTGTTGTCATTTTATGTTGGTTAAAGACCATTAAAACTTTGAATACTTTATTTAATTATAATCCTCCCCTACTTGAAATCTACATAGTCTTTTTCCTATATATGTAAGTTCCTTTTGGACCTTCCTTAACCCCAATGCCATCCTTACCTCATTTTCTCTTCTTTATTGTACGTGATATATAAAGCGATACTAAGTTTTTTGAACAACCTATTTTGAGGGAATTTAGGTAATCTATTTTAATCCGATGTAGCAAAGTTTCCTCCTCGCTATTCCATGGATGTAGTTTATTCTTTATTTGACAATGAATGACCATATGGGATATTCTAGATCCTGTAATTTGATCGATAGTGGTTATATGTGTTTGTGTCTTGAACCGCTGAATTAGAGTATGAAGATTTTCATACCACCAAGTCTTGCTTGTTAGATCACATAGAGAGATTTAGGGAATATCCCCTCAAGGATAGTAAAAATACTACAATGTGGGGTCGTATTTGGTAATTTTCTTGGTCTCCCATTGTTAATTTACCTAAGACTTGTTGATGTAGCATCTAGGTTGTGCCCAGTTGTAAATAAATTTTGACAAGCTATGGGATTTGATCTCAAAGACATGGTCACCCCAACTATACTTTTCGAGTGTTTTCTTTCAATTCAGGCTCAATCAAGGCACACATTTTCTTGTTATGACTCTATTATAAGTGGAGGTTCTTTGAAGGGGGGCACCACCATCAAATTTAGATATTTTCCTAATGTTAGGTGTAGGGAGTCTAAGATGAATGATATTACCACAACCTTGTTATGTTTCCTCCACCATGTCGGTGACTCTCATCATTGCCTCTATGGTTACTTCTGCCACTGTGTAGTTCTTGGGTTGCTGTTGTGTCTTCCATTTTTTCTCCCATTGTGGTTGGAATAATTATACCCAAGTTTTACTTTGGTGTATAAAAAATTTGTTGTTTATCACTGCCCACACCACTTTCCAAGCATTACTGCACTTAGGGGAGCACAATCAATGGGAAGGTTGTAAAGGCCTTCCTACCCTATTATCCCACAATCTTAATGCATGGGGATAAATGGGGTTTAAAGGGTGCTAAGTGCCTATGGGCTAATAGCTAAGCACCTAGGAACTTGGATAATCTCTCATTGACCTCATTTGGATCACCTAACACCATGGTTGGACTCTCACCATGATGTGTGGGTTTGATGATGTGGCATCCACTATGATGATTTGATTTTGTCTCTTTGGTTGGCTGGCTTGATGATGTTGGTTGTGAGTTTGGTTTACATCCGGGTTGAAAACCTCTTTTAAATGGAAAAACAAAAAAAGCAGACCCAAGCCACTTTGTATTAATTAGTATAGGGTCTTAGGATTTGAATAAGTGGATAAAACTACCATGTTTTATATGTTTAATTAAATAAGGCCTAGGAATAAACTAAAATAGGGCCACCAAATTAAATTAAGATGGGCTAGGGGTTAATTTAAAAATGATGACCGGTTGTTTACATAGGAAGATGGCATGATTATTCATTTAAAATGAGGGGTTTACTTCTATTTAAAACCCTTTGTTTAATTTATTTAGCCCCTTTTTAAAAAAATAAAAGGTATTAGGGATTAATTTATTTAAAGTCTTCCTTGAAAGGATAAGAGCATGACTTTGATTTAGTTGATTAGCTCTCTTGAATAAAAATAAAATGGGTGACTCTCTTGATTAGCTCTCTTGTGTATTAAAATTTAGCCCTCTAAATTATTTAAAATAGGCCCTTGAAAGAATAGAAGGGTTGGCTTACGATTGTTTTATTTAATCCCTCAAATATCTAAAGGAAGGCTTGTGTTAAATAAACCCTTAATATTTTTGAATTGAAGAGGGGGGAAAAGAGAATTTGATTAGGCCCTTTTTGTGGAGAAATTAAATGCTAGATATGAGAACAAATTTTGTGGGGATTGTATACCAATTTCGTGAAGAAATTGGAGGGTTTTGGAAACAATTCCGCATAGGAATTGGGTAATCATTGGATCAAGTTCATGAAGAAATTGATGGGCTTTTGAAATAATTTTTTTGGAGAAATTGAGAGAATGATGGATTAATTTCATGGAGAAATTGGTAGAATGGTGGGGATAATTTCATAGATAAATTGAAATATTGTTGGAGCAATTTCATGGAGAAATAAAATATTTAAAATGGGATCATTCTCATGGAGAGATTGAGTGTTAGTGGAATCTAATTTTGTGAGGAAGCTTGATTAGAGCTTTGGTTCATAGTTTTGGGTC
The DNA here is from genome assembly GCA_028583015.1 of Wollemia nobilis. Classification (NCBI taxonomy): domain Eukaryota; kingdom Viridiplantae; phylum Streptophyta; class Pinopsida; order Araucariales; family Araucariaceae; genus Wollemia; species Wollemia nobilis. The sequence continues at coordinate 3,766,034 of JAQPPZ010011310.1, read as the reverse complement.
TAAGTGAAGAAATACTTATTGATGTTAAACCTTAGTTACATGAAAGGTTTTATTTGGATTTCATGAGCTAGAAATACATTAGTGTATACTGTAATCCATCTGAATTGATAAATTGAAATGTGTTAGTAGAAAATATGGTTCATGAGTTAAAATGATTCATTATTAGATAATGTGTTCTGTTGATTGATGAGTTGATTTATGTTAGTAGATAGCACATTTCGAAGAACACAAGCTTATACTGAGAGGGGGGTGAACAATATAAGACCACTTTTTACTTTTTCTTCCAATTCAATATTATGTTGTGTAAAGATAGTAGTATCAATAGCAGTAATCAAAGCAATGCACATAAACCATACACAATAGAGACACCACAATTTACGTGGTTCACCCAATGTGGGCTACTCCATGGAGAAAATATTTTACTAAAACTTTCTCAATCAATATCTTTGGGAATCACTCCCAATTACAATGTTTATGGATCTCTGTCCAAAGGAGATGTTGATCCCCTAATCTCAAGTTCATGGATCTCTTCCACAAGAGAACTCTTTCCCCTTCTGCTCTAGCTATGTGATCTTCTAGAAGACTCTATCTCTCTGTTGCACTAATTGGTGGACCTCTCTCCACTTGAAGACTCCTCACTCAGATCTATCTTCAATTGTGCTGGCTGTTGGATCTCTATCCATTGAGACTCTATCCTCTGTACTCTGTCACCTCCAAAGCTCTATCAATAGGCTCACTAAGAACCTGCTCAATAGGCTCACATAGAACCTGCTTAACAAGCTCACACAGAACTTGTCAAATATACGCTAGCAAGCTCACCAAGAACTTGCCCAAATCTACTCTAGCAAGCTCACCAAGAACTTGCCCAAATATGCTCTAGCAAGCTCACCAAGAACTTACCCAAATCTTCTCTAGAAATCTCACCAAGAACTTGCCCAAATCTGCTCCAACAAGCTCACTAAGAACTTGTCCAAACATTGTCCTCAAATCTGTCCCAAAGGCCTTCTCAAAGGCTCAATCAATCATGCTCAAGTAGTACTCAAAATTAACTCAACAATGAATGGCAATCTCAACTCAAATTAACTTCATAGAAGCATAAAGAGAATTTTTAGAGACTCAATATGTTCTAATCTCACTCTCAACCCAAATCAATCTCAACTCAACTCATAGAAGCATAAAGAGAATTGTTAGAGACTCAATATGTTCTAAACTCACTCTCAACCCAAATCAATCTCAACTCAACTCAAATCAACTCATAGAAGCATAAAGAGAATTGTTAGAGACTCAATATGTTCTAATATCACTCTCAACTCAAATCAACCTCAACTCAATTCAAGTATTATAGAACCATAAAGAGAATTGTTAGAGACTCAATATGTTCTAACCTTAATCTCAACTCAACATAGAATGATGGAATAGTTTATTTCATAGAACTTGAACAATCACTTCACACATCACTTGACTAGGCTCAATCAACTCAACTCAACCAATCATCACAAGGAACAACTCTTTCTCACACAACCCTAGTCCAAGTATGTATCAACCAACTCAAATGTTTCCAACAATGCTCAACCACAAATATCACATAACAATGATACTCATGTTCTTTTCTAACTCAAGTTCTTTCACAACCAATGGGCTTCAACAACTATGCTTATCAAACAAGGTTTAGACACAACTCTCAATTTAGAAAACCTTGAAGCATTCAACCAACCACTTTCGAAAAGGAAACCACAAACAATCCTTTTCCCTCCAATGATATTTCAGAAATCAACCACCATAAACAATCAATAGGAGAATGTGCCCATACCTTTTATGAAGATGAAAAAACCTCTTTGTAAATCTGCCACAATCACAAAATTCTTTTGCCAATCTTCACAAGGGTTAGTAGATCACAAAATAATCAACATTACTCCACTTTTCAATAATCATCACCAAGGCCTTTAATTGCACAACTTCCTTATCTCTCCTAAAACCACTTGTACCATAAAATAAAATAAATCAAAACATTGCATAACCTTTTCACTCCCAAAACCACTTATACCATAAAATAAAATAAATCACAATATTGCATACCTTGTCACCTCATGAAAGAATTAATCCTCTTGAAAAAGAACAAGGCAAACTTCACTTTTGGAACCCCTTTGCAAAATCAGAAATATCTCTTTACACACACCTTATTTCTCCTTCTAAATAAGTTATTCAAATAGCCCTCGAAATAAGCTTTTCGACGATATATAATATGCCCCATTTCCAAAATAAATTGAAACCTTTACACACACATATATATATGTCAACCTCCATTAATTGCACATAGGTCGGCCCTCCATTAATTTAAACTTAAACTTTAAACTTTAATATCTTCATCACCGGAGGTCCTTTTTCGATGAAACAAAATTCCACCTTGGCTTTTAAGAAAAGCCCTTTCCACATAAGCCCACCATGGTTTTAAATAAAACCTTTTATTTTGCTTGCCTTGGTTTTCATAAAAACCCTGTATATATCCATGCTCTCCAAAATATCATAAATGCTTATTTATGAAATATTTTGGCCACCAAAACCAAATGTGATCCATGTGACATCAATGACAACATAAAATACCTCAAATTAACTCAAATTTCCAATAATTTCATGAGGTAGGAATATACATTAGTGGGTAATGTATTTTAATTGATTTAATAAGTTGAAACATGTTATTGGATAGTATGTTACATGAGATGGGAAGATACATTAGTGGATAATGTATTTTATTGAGATGAGTTAGAATATGTTAGTGGATAACATATTTCATGAGTTAGAAAGTACATTAGCTGATAATGTATTTCATTTGATTGATGCATTGGAATATGTTAATGGATAAGGTATTGCATGAGTTAGCAATATACATTAGTGGATAATGTATCTCTTGGATTCAATGTGATAGAAATGTAATTAGTAAATTTCATATTCCTTTGTGGATACGTATTTTTCAATAGTATAATCTATGTCATGATGTATAATTATTATGTGGTAATTTGAGCAAGTAGGGGAGGGTCCTTCTCCTACTTGGTAAGATTACCTTGGAACTCATTTGAAAGGATCATGGGGTCCTCTCTAATGAGTTTATGTGTGCAATTTTTAAGTTGAGGTGTGGCTTTTGGACTTGTAGATGGAGATGTTTCCCTTGTGGTTGGACCAAGGGGAGGTAATATATTTGAAGGATGAATGCGGAGTTCATTCAAAAGAAATTGAAATTTCCTCATAGCTTTGTATCTTGAATTTAATGATCTATTAATGTAATGTGAACTTGGGAATTATGGGAATTTTTATGTATTTAACTTGATGGAGATGATGTTTAGAAAAATATGAATGAACGTGAAGTTCATTCGATGGGATTATGGGGTCCTCTTGTTGATTGTTGTGTGTGAATTAAATGATCAATTCACTTTGTAAGGACATAAGAACCAAGGGGTTCCTATGTTCCCATGATTATATGAAAAGAGGAATCATGTGATTCCTAGAATGATTGTTTTGGAGGCAATGAAATTAATGAAATGAAAAAATATTTTTTTGAGGTTGGGTTTGTTCCCCATGAGGGTTCCCAGGATATATATAATGTGTCATATGTGTGTGATTGTTATTTCATGATCTTCTCAATGCTTCTAGAGTTACTTGCTACAAAATTTTTGATCCAATTATATGAAAGGTGATCATAGTTTGAATTTATAATGAGACACATGTGAATGGCATATTTATATTCCTTGTTAATCATCATAATCATGCTTATGATTTGATAGTTTAGAAATAATTGTTGAGAGAGAGAGATGACCTACCCACAATACGCTTAGTGCATCTATGTAGATGAACTTACATAGGGTGCATGGATAAGCATACTCTCTTGATAAACTAAGAGGGATAGGCTATCTCATCATGAAGATGAGATAGATGGCTTATTTACATTATGCTTGGGGTACCTTCGTAGATAAACTTATGCAATGTGGGGATATGTGGACCCTTAATGAATATTGACACATTTTTCTCTCTCTCTAGTAGGTTGGATTTTGTTGGGTTGTTACAGAGACTTTGATGAAGAGCAAGACATGAGATCTTGTTCCTCTTATAGAAGTGAAGAATGTGGTTAGGTATGAATGGTTGTATAGGACTAATTATACTTTGGATGGCCAGGTGGAGAAGCACATGGTATACCTTGTTGCTAAGGGATTTTCTCAATAGAAGAGTAAATTACCCTAAGACATTTACGCCAATGGCTAGGATGGATTTAGTTAGCAAGATTCTCTCTATAGTATTCTAATATGGATGGAAGGTACATCAGATGAATGTGAAGAGTGAATTATTATATTATGAACTTCAATAGGAGATCTATATGCAATAGTCACCTAGCTTTAAGCTTGAGGGATGTACTTCTCTAGTTTTTCAATTGACTAGGTCCTTGTATGGACTTGAGCAGGCACCTTGTGCTTCGTATGAGAAGATTAAATCTTTTTTTTAGTTGTGGGTTCCAATTATATGAGGTCAAACATGATATTTACATTAAGTATTAATATGAGAAGACTTTGGTGATGTTCTTTACATTGATGATCTAGTTTTTAATGGTATCTATCTTGCCTTGATTTAAAACATGAAGTCATGGCTTCGTTCCACTTTTAAGATGATAGATTTGGGGATCTTGCACTAATTTTAGAGATTAATTGATCAGATATATTCTAGCATCATCGTTTCATAGCCTAAGTATGCATTGGATCTGCTTCAATGTTTCAAAATGGATAATTTCAAGTCTACTTAGACTCCTTTCACTTCAAATTTGAGGCTTTGGGATGATTGTATGACTCCTTTGGTAGATGCTACTTTATATTGGTCTCTTGTGGGTGGACCTTTTTATCTCATTTGCACATAATCCAATATAACTCTTTTTTATCATCTATTGTTCTAGGTACATGTAGGCCTCCTAAGAGAGAAATTGAATCATGATCAAGAGGATTTTCAAGTACATTCAAGGGATGTATCAAATGCACATTCACTACTCAATTTTATTTCCTCTAATTCTAATAATATTTTTTGATGTTGATTAGGTTAGTAGTTGGAGGAGTAGTGGTCCACCAAAGGCTTTATGTTTTATTTAGGATTTGGCACTATTTCTAAGTGTTCTAGGTGCCAATATACCATATCTTAGTCTTATATAGAAGTTGAATTTTGTGTTACCAATGAGGAAACTAAGAATATTTGATGGATGCTCATGATTTTGGAGGAGATAAACATTTCTAAAAGTTTTCAGTCACTCTTTGATGTGATAATCAGAGCACTATCCAACTTATTTGCAATCTAGTGTTTCTTCAATGGACCAAGCACATTGATATTTGGATGCATTTTATGATATAGCTTCATGCACATGATATGCTTGATTTAATTTTCATGTGTTTAGTAGAGTAGATAGCAAATATCTTGACCAAGGTCATACCCAAGGTTATTTTTGTGCACATGTAAGAGATACTTGGTGTGAGAGAGCATCCCTTAAGAAAGAATGGAAAATAAGGGTCTCTCTTTGTGTCCCTCATTCAACTTAAGGGGGAATTTTAGAATATGTGGTTATTAATATTCTCTTGAGGTCACGGTTGAATTTTGTATTTTATTGTACATATAAGCCCTTTGGAACCTTGTAAACCTTGAAAAAAGTATTTTTATAATATTTTATTATTTTAATCCCACTTACTTAATCTTGACTTAAAGGTAACTTATATTTGGTATAAGTACCCCTTCATACAAACTATTTCATCATCAGTTCTAGTGTAATTGTATTATTTGATAGTGATATTATTTGGTGTCCATAAACACCCCCATATACTATATGAATTGCTTTGTGTATATTTCGTTTTTAGCCATGTACATGCATGGTTCTCATAGGAACCTAGTATTAAAATAGAACAAAATTCCATCATAGAAATATGCCACTGGAATCAGCCTATAGAACTAGGTAATAGGGTATACTTTTTTGCAATCTAATTCAATAAATTTATTGTTGCAAAAAGTCATATTTATAAAGAATATTCCCCACTTTATTTTTGAAGAATGTTCTCCACTTTGGAGATCAGAAGTATTTGGTTGTTATATGAAGTATTGAGATGATGTTTTGTGCATTATTTGAGATTTGGGTGCACCTACCACACATTTGTTTGTTTTGGGAAGAAAATAAGATCAAAATTTGGGACATTACATAGAACGCCAAGATAAAAAATTTCTAGATGTTCTCCACTTTGGAGATCAGAGGTATTTGGTTGTTACACAAAGGATTGAGATTAAGTTTTTTGCATTCTCAAAAATTTGTGTGCACCTAACCTACTATGTACTATGTTTCTGTTTGTTATGAGAAACTATATGTTTGTCACTTTGGAGATCAAAAGTATTTGGTTGTTACATGAACTATTGAGATGAAGTTCTATGCATTCTCAAAGATTTGGATGCACCTACTATGTACTATGCATTTGTTTGTTATGAGGAAATAAAATAAAATTTTGGGGCATTCCATTGAACCCTAAAATATGAAATGGTTAGATGAGGGGTTGTCCTTAACAAAAACGTAATCTCACTAATTTATAAGGTTAGAATTTCAATATCTTAGCCTCCCAAATCATCAATAGAGAAACATATTTTAACTACAACCAAGTTTTAGCAAATGATAAAGTTCTCGCTAAGAAAAAGCTCATCAATATAGTCTAATTATTTATTGCGGATTGCGATGGAGATGAAGATAAAAACCTTTTGGAATGGACCAATGGAAACCCTTAGCCATATCTTTTATATATAAGTAGAATATAAGTGTCAATTACTACATCAAGGGTTCAATTTGCAAGTTTAAAAGTAGGTTAAGACCATTTGTATCATGAGTTGAACTACTTGGACATCACCATTCTTGATATTGCATATAATAAAACACAAATGATCAAGAATTTTTTTGTACACAAGGCTTAGTTACACTTTGCTTTGACTTATTTCAAGCCTTCGATCACAAAACTAGCTTCTTCATCCAAAGCAAGACAATGTATTCTCCTTCACAATATTCTCCTAGGACAAAGAAAAATAAAAAATTTTATAGATGTTGTGGGAAACATGGTCATAAGAACTACAAGTATCTTAAACGAGAAGTCATTATTTATAAATTCTCATTATAAAAGAAGTCAATGATACTCCCATTGAGGTTGATAGTGATGATAGGACTTATGATGGGTTATAGAGTCAACTTAAGTCTCAAGAGAATCATGATAGTTTTTATCACACATCTCACATCACTCCTAAAATTTTTAGGGTTTGTATTATTGACGACTCTTAGATAAATCTTATAACAAGATCTAATGTCAATAATTTGTACCTATAGTGGATCTACATCCTCAATCACACCAACTTGAGCAGACAAGTATAAGTTCTTCTATACAAATCACATACTTGCACCATTTTTTTTGCTTTTAGTTCCAAGTTTGTAGTTAAGGTCACTTGTAACATAACCTCTATGAACTGTTATATATTGTTTCTTGGAAAACCCTAAAAATATAATAAAAAAATTCACAATGATACCTACAAAAATAGACATTGTAAAAATATCTTTAAATATACTAATCCATGAAATTACAATATATACAAATCTGATACTCATATGCAATCAAGCATGGAATCTGATCAATCATACCCAAGCTTTTGAACCAGTCTTTATTTGACCACAATCAAAATTGAAGTAAATACACAAAATTTCTAACAACCTCCAAATCTTGCTTAACTTCTCCAATATTATGCAGAGGTGTTTCAAGATCATAAGATGGTTGCACCAAATAGGGCAATCGATCATGACACTTATTGGGTTTTTAAGCCTATCTACCACAAAATATAGCAGAATATTTCATAGGATCAAATATAAAATAGCCACAATATTAAAGGTCAATGTAAAGATAATAAGAGTAGAGTAATATGAGCAAATTAATATGTATATCAAGGCTTATAATAAATCAAATAACATTTACTTATATGAAGAAATATAAATGTAAATAGCTTGAATCATTCATGTACTATGCATGAAGAACAACTTACAATATTAATTGCTCAAAATGTATACAATCTTTATTGCTTCTTTTTCTATTACAACTATGCTATTCAATTCAATCCCAATTCAACTCATGTTCTTGTTTATGGAGCATTGTCTCCATAATATAGAAATAGTAATGTGACTCTTTGGATACTTGACTATTGCTCTCCTATGACTCTTGGATTCTCATCTTGCCACTTGTATACTTGATGAACACTTGACTCTAAAAATCTTGAACATATCTACAAGATTTGAACTCCTAATGTAGGACACTTGTGCACATCCTCACATTACATATTTGCACTCTTACATACAAGACACTTGTGCACATTCTCTCTTACATGACACTTGTGCATTTCCTACACATTCACACTTACATAAAAGGAAAAATATAAATCACACCCTAAACTATAGACTCAACTTTAATCTACTATTTACAAATGTACCATGAAGGTACATTTTTATTTTGATTATTAAAAAAAAAAAGTTTTAAAATGGTCCCCCACCCTTTTACATGAAACCAAAGGGGCCTCAAGGCTGTAAAAACCACTAAAGGCTAGGAAAGTTAGAGCCCTATTGAGCTTGCACCTGGTCTATGCATTTATGCTTGACATTTAAACTTTGAGTTCTATGCATGAAGCTTGAAGAAGATGCCTTGAGGAGATCCAAATGGGTATCCCTAGTATATGCATGCTTTTTCCAGGGCAATCAGATGATTGCCTTACCAAGGTTGGTCTGAACAAACAACCAAGTAGACCTTTTGTGCGAGAGAGTTTGGCGAAACATCACCAATAGCCTTCCAATTTGAAATTCATTAGGAGTTCTTGGATTTGGAAGCTTAGATTTTGAGACTCACTAGTTGCTATTGTGAACTCATATGGGGCAATTTTGTTCCTTTAAAGTACTAAACTATTTTGGAAGCCTAGCTACAAGAAGAGAATCTATTTTTGGTTTTGGCTCAAAATTAATCTCTACTATTGGTCTATGTTTATCTGTTCAGGCATTAGTTCAGATAGAATAACTTGAAGCTAGTTGAAAATAGCCTTAGAGCTCCTAACTTTTCCTTTGAAGATCATGCTATTTCTCTCCTTCTAGATACACCAAAGGAAGGCTGGGATTGTTAGGCTCCATATCAGTTTCTTCTCCTTGCAGAGAGGGAGCCATTGACTCCACCAGTTGAGAATTTTCTTGGGCATGACCCAAGATACCTCTGTAGTCTTCATTCATTGGTTCCATACAACTTGAGCAAATGGACATTTCATGAACAAGTGATTTGTTGTCTCTTCATTTTTTTTGTAGAGGTGGCATCTACTAGGGCCTAGAAAACCTCTTTTGATTAGGTTGTCCCAAGTTAGTATTTTATTTTTGAGAACCAACCATGTAAAGACTTTCATCTTTGGAATACATTTATTTCCCCATAAGTTCCTCCAAGGTGCTTTTTGTTGAGGTAGATCTAGGCTTTCATTGTATCCACTTTTAACTGTATAGTTTATTGTTGTTGATCTGGTCCACTCTAATTGGTCAGGTTCCTCTGAGTCTGGGTTAATACAGTCTCCTAGTTCTACGTGGAGGACCTCCAGATCTTGCCTTAAAATCCTATTTCTAATGTCTGTTCTTCAAGTGTTTGTGTCATCTCCCTGTCTGACTATATAAGATCTGAAACAGGTGCCCCATTCTTGTTTGAAGGTCTTTTTTAACTCTGTTAGGTTTGGATCTCAGTCTAAAGGTCCTGAGTCTCATCACTTATCTTCCCAAAAATCTATATTTTTTCTTTTACCAATCTTCCATTGAGACCCTTTGTCTATGATACTTATTCCTTCATAAATATGGTTCTAGACAGCTGAACCTCCTATTATCTGATTGCTTATGAGTATTATTGCTGGCTCATTATATATTTGGTCCTCATTATGTTGTTCCACATTCTGTTTCAAATTGAAAAAACAATGCTTTTAGACTGCCTTTGTCTCTTGTGCTATTTCCACTCTCTTTTATCCCAATAAAACTTTCAAATGATCTGGCTGGGTAATCACATGCTAAACTTGCCACAACTTGATTTGTTCCGTTGTTATTAAATTCCAATTCCATATGAAACCAAGTTATTAAAAAATATTAACATGTTTGTCCTTTTGTCAACAAAATTAGCTACCAAGTTTGCTGTTGAATCTGGATGACGCACATGAAACAATATATCGGACTCAATAGAGTTTGCTGTTGTAAATCTTCTTTTATACTAATTACACTAAGAATAAATTTAAGAGATTTATGTCCAATATAAAAAGAAAAGGTTCCGAAATCAACCGGGTATATACAAAGAATCACTTGGAACAAACCTTTTGAAGCTTCTTACAAGAGGTCCAAACAAAAGAGAACCTTTCGGTTCATTTGGATCCAATATAACACCTATACCATATTACTTTGATTGTAATCAAATATATTGAAGGAGAAAATTACATTCTTTGATTCCACAAACCAATTACCTAAAACTATACCTTTACCAGATTGTCGCCCTCTTTGTTTTCAATCCTAGTCTCTTTCGTATAGTTTTGAGATTGTTAGGAAGTGATCAGCATGGAAATGATCTGTAAACATTCGTTTGGACTGAAACATAAAATGTACAGTTGATAAACAGACTGCTATTTTTGTTTTGACAGTATGATGCTAAAAGGCCAAACAGCCAAATTATATATATATATATATATGTATATGTATATGTATATGTATATGTATATGTATATGTGGAATTGTCTTATATCCATGATTCTAAGATGTTTGTTTTACTTGGTAAAGTTCTCTAAGATGTTTATATATAAATAAACAATAGAACCGATCAATATATTAAGGGGATGGAGAGGAGTGAGTTGTAAAGAGGTAAACATTAGTTTCGTTCATATTTTATAATATGATTTAATTTTGAAATTTATATTACAGAAAGTAAACTTAAAAATATTATATATAATTAAATTAAAATAAATAAATAAATTAAAAAAATTAGAAATGTTATAACTAAAAGGAGCGATTTTCAAAGTATGTTATTAGATAACTCATATGATATAAAAGCACATTTCACATCGCTTTATATATATTGAGATACAATAAAGGTAAGATAAAAAAATTAATCGTTTATTTTTTTATGTAGGTTTTTTCACCTGATTATTTATGTAAGTATTTACTCTAGAGTGAGGGATCTAGAGAAGGTCATGGAGGGATTATGGATTGGAACCACTTATTAATTACATGCCAAAGTTATAAATATGAAATTATTTATAAAATATATGAAAAAAAGTTTATATTGTTTTTATAATTAAATTAAAAAGATGAATTTTTTTTAATAAAAAATGATTTTGTTTATTTTCAAAGTTAAAATTTTTTTATTGTAAAATATTTTATGTTATGTTATTTTTTTATATAAGATATTAAGTTATAAAGTATTAAGTTTATAATTTAAAATAATGAGTAGTGATAATGTGTAACATCATAATATAAACACAAAGAAAATAATTTAGTCCATTCTTTTTAAATGCAATAATATATGTTGTTACTTGCATTAACCAATTAAATAACAATGTGAAGTTATTATATATAGACAAGGTGATGTCAAGCTTTGTAAAAAAATTCAAATGGTGATTTTTATCATACCTTGATCATCTATGATTGATTAGCATGATGGCAATAAAACAATGCTATAATAGAAGATGTACTTTAGTTATAATTTTTCTTCATTATTCTAGATTGTGTTATTGAAATTTTGAGCATTTACGATTCTAGTTCATAGAGATGACGGGTATATGAGATTGTTAGTTTAATTATTTTTTAAATATATTTGTGAGACATTTTAGAGGTGGTAACTTCAAGTTTGGCATTACAAAGAGTTATTTTATTTATTTATGAGCACCTATTTTTTGATTGATGGAGAAGTTTTGAAAGGACCCAAAACCTTTTACAAAGCTAAACCAGGAATCTAAAATGGATCACCAAAAGGAACGGAAACCAATAGGCTGAAAACCAGCACAGTCGAACAAAAAATAAAAAAGGAAAAAGCACTCCTAGCGCACCCTCCTGAATACAGATAACCACAAACTAAGCATAAATTGAAAGACAAATATGAAAGCAAGATCCAGGTTACTTACACCATTTGATCAGGGTTAACATTTGCCTCTTCATTGATACCACCAAGACAGGAGTTGATTACTTTGGACACGCAAATGCAGTGTTGGAGAAAGGTCCGAGCTTTTGAGAAATTCTAAAAACTGCCAAGATCCAATGTGCCACATATTCCAAGAGGTAAGGGATATATGCAGAGCATATTTGGATGGCTGGTGGTCCTAAATAACTAACCAATATTATTAACCATATTAAAGGAGATAAATTTTACCTCCATTGCTATCATCCGTGAGCCCCAATGGAAAGTTGGCTCACCACAGATGGAAGGATTGCTCCATGAAACTTGTGTTAGCCAGCAGGTCAACCACCTTATTACCTTCCCTGTACACGTGCTGAATGGTGACATTAAAATATTTTCCCAACATTATCTTACATTCATCGATGATGTTGTTGATGTTCCATGGTGGATGTTGGTTTCCCTTAAGTCAATTAATGGTAAGCAAGGAGTCTCCTTCAACCATGAGTTGATCAATATCAAGATCATTTAACATTGTCAGTCCTTGGTGGAGGGCTCTCACCTCAGCCATATTATTCGTTTGAATTCTAACATTCTTTGCAAATGCCATGAGAATTTCTTCTCTAAAATACCTCCACTACCTGCCCTTCCTGGATTTCTTTTTGTTGTGCGATAAAAATTGAGCTTTGTTCAGCCAGGAGGAGGGGGGTCCATTTGATGCTTGATCTATCCACTTGAGATTTGGGGACCCTACCCGAAATGTGATTGAGTTTAAAGAAAGCAAACAGACAGGTCTCAAGACCAGGTTTGGGACACTCTACGACACCAGTTGAACACCTATTTGAGAACCTATTTTAATGAAAGGTAAATATCAATTGATTTTTTATTTATCCATTTGTTTACTATGTGATCACATAAAATGCAAGCCATGATATTATTATTGATAAATACTTATATAGTTTTTGGAAAAATGAGTAAACTAAAAATATAAAAGCGTTTTTGAAAGACATTTAGAACCTTAATCATATTATAATGGTGGCCACATCTCAATATATAAAGTCCTAGATTTATGTTCATAATATATTTTCTGTTATTGAAAATGAAAAAGAATGATAATGCATATCAAGTTAGAAATATTATTATTAGATTAGAAGGTAGTAGAAGACATAATGCATATCAAGTTAGAAATATTGTTAATAGATTAGAAGTAAGTATAAGACTTAACCAGACTTATATTGAAACAAAAAAGTGATGAAATATCATGATTAAACCTTGTTCAAAGCTTTTTATAACTAATATTTTTATCAAATCTAGATACTAACTAAAGGATTCATAGGTTTCATTATTTATTCTATATAAGTCTATCTATATAATCCTAATCTACCAAAAAATGTCCTACTAGAGGTGTAAGCAATATTTTTGCCTTCCTAATAATCCTTCGGAGAAATTTTTCAAAGGCAACCACCTATGATAGTGCATTAGAATAGAGTCAATGTAATATGAATTCCATTGGCAACAATAAATCATTAAAGTAGTTAAAGCACATATAAGACCAAATATGAGCTAAAAAAACTTGTCTAAATGACTTTTAAATTTTATAAAATTGATTAGAGACCCCTAATTTCATCTCTATGCTATAGAATGTAGGACTCTCTTCTTAAAATTTATTCCAAATGAACTTAACTACCTTACTATTCTAGCAAATATGCTTGTTTGATTCTTTCTTAGAACAAATAACACAATTAGGGGAAGAAGTACAAAGTTTGGCTAATCTATTTCTACATAAAAGTTTGTACTAGATGATTCTCTAGTATAATAACCTATAGGACATGTTTTTCCAAACTTCAAAACCTGAGTATATAGTTTATGCCATGAAGACTCATCCAAATTTATATTCTACTTTTCATTTAACCTATATGCCATAAGCACAACACACGCAAATATTTATACAAGATCAAATAGAGGTGTTACATATTCTATTGGCATTTGAGCACACCTTCAGTATTTCATTGTATTGTACACTAAGTATATAGCTAAGTTATCATTCCACTCAGGTTTCTCCAATGACTTGATGTGAGATATCATAGGCTTGAAACAAGGGGATAAACCAAATTGAGACCTTAGAAACTATAAAGATTTCCAATCAGTTGTAATTGAATACCAAAGATGTATCAATCCATGTACTCCTTTCTAAAAAAATTAGCTTACCCTTCATGGATGGATATAGAGAAAGGGGATTATCCTCGTTAAGTAACACATATATCCACTAGAAAAAGGAGGTAGCAATTATGAAACCTTGAATTAAAGAAGCACCATATAAGTGTAATATGATCATAGTATATTTTCATACCATTCAAATAACACACATAGGTAGAGATATCTTGACTAAAAAATACTGGGTATTAAGCATTTTATCAATCCACTGACTACTAAGCACTATTATCTTGACCCTAGTTGATTCTATATTTGACTAAGCTTTTCTAAGGTTCTCATATTATCAACAACTTTGATACCTACTTGGACATGAGACACACTACTTGTGTGCATGGGTGTATAAAACCTAGACCTCTCTTGAGCATAGGTGAGTACAATGAGACTAAGATATCAGTGCTTTCATTACAATACCATCACACCTTTTCCATAATTTTTTAAGCCAAAAAAACAAATTACTTGAAATATGCTTCACACAATAATCAATACAAAGAGTAAAATACACAATTTGGGATGTGTATGATAGTATTCATATGATTATATCTTTAGTTACTTCATAACATTAGTGTTACATGGATGTAAAGAGTGATTTACTTAATAAATATGTTTAGAAAGCTATCACATGCAACAACTATCAAGATTTGTTTAGGATGGTCCTATAGCCTTCGTTTATCAACTTTGAAAGTCAGTATGGGGGCTTAAGTAGGTTTATATGATTGGTATGAGAAGATGTACTTTTTCTTTCTTGAGTGTAGATTTTTCCATTAAGGGGAGATATGGAAATATGTAAAGATTTAGGATATTGTTTACCAAAACTTCTCTTGATTTATAATGGATTGCAATAGAGATTTTAGGGTCTAAAGTTGAAAAATTCCATCCATATATCTAGGTATTCTCTTATTTTACCAAAACAAGGGTATTTAAGACCCAAATTTAGACAAGATTTTGGTTGGAAAGGTAAGCTCTTAACAATGGCCTAAAGACTAGAACTCACAAAGGAACATTGAAATCTATCCTTATAAATGATGTAATTTTTCAAGAATACAAGAAGGTATAACATATAAATTTGACAAAATTCAAAGATATTTTATTTGGAAAGGATGTGAGGATAATTTAAGGTTACATCATTATTTATAAATAAAGTTTATATAGAAAAGTATATTGTATGAGAAGGGATACAAAATCTAATATTTATGAGTTTGGTATTAGAGGAAAATCTTGTTTGGATATTATTCAAATATCAATGAAAGATTTAAGAAAAACAAAACCCTAAATATATACATGTTTTGTGGAAGTAGTAAAATTATAAAATAAACACTAAGGGATTATCAACAATGAAATTCATATTATAAAGTTAAATCTCAATAAAAATATAATATGTCATCAATCAACCATAGGTATTTTTAAAATTTTTAGTATAATTATTGGTTGAATGCTTATTATCTTGTTTCTAATCCAAAATACCTCTTATTTCTCATCAAAATGGTAATGGTCCTCTTTGGATTGTAGAAGTTCAAAAGTCAAAAATTATATTTGAATGTGAGCAACAATTTCATATATTACATTTCTATTAATAATTACTAAGGGAGAAAACCTTATACAACTAGTGAAGGAGATGCAAAAGCTTTTCAAAAGTGTATTTTTTTAATTTTCATATAAGGATAAATTGATTTGGAATTTAAACAATGGTGAATGCTAGATCAAGTTGGGATATATGGTTTTGAAGCAATAAAAATTCCCTATTTTTGAGGATTCTACCTTAAATAATGTTTGGTAACTTTAGGTTCTCCCAATGTCCTTGTTTTTCCTTATCCAAATTAAAACTTTTACAAGTGATAGTTTGCAAATAAGAGGATATTATAGAATTTAGGTGTACTTTGTGCAAATAGGAGCTAAAAGTATCAGTTCATCTACTTCTTCATTCTCTGCTTACTTTAAAAAATATTAAATATTCTATGGAGGATTGGCCTTGTCATTATTTTTTGAAATTTTGGATTCAAAGGAATAATAAAACTAAAAGGAATCTCAATGATCCATGCATATCTCCTTTTTGGGTCATGGCTTTATGCCAAGAGATTTTCTAAAATCTATTTTTTGATTCTATCCACACTTAAAGGCAATAAATTTGTACTAAATCTATTTTGGTCCATTCAAGAACCATTAGAAAGCTTAGAGGAATGACAAAAAATTCAGTGGGTAACCCTATCATAGACATCTAGTAATTACATAAAATGCTCTAGAGGTCATAAAAATGCAAAGAAAAATATTTACTAGAACTAGTAATATTCTATTTTCATATTTTTGTGGCCAAAATGCATCTCTATTCGTGTTGACACATCAATACAAGATAAAGGAAAAAGTTACACGTATGCAATTTTAATTTAGTATGCACTTCATAATTTATGGAAGGTGAATCAACCCATTTCCATATGGGTGACATTTTGATTCATAGAAGGTGAACTACCATATTTATATGTGGATGACCTTCCATACTCAATACGATGTATTTTATTTACACCAAAAAATATTGTATAAAGAGAGATGCACCCCTAAATATTAGAGGCATGATTAATAGGTGCAATGTTATAGTGTAATGACCCTCCTCACATGATTTTGTTAACAAAATAATTTATGAATCAAATTGCCTTTTTATTTGGAATGCAATACTGCTAATGGTGTCATGTACGCAGGTTAAGAAATATTCCTTGGATGGATAACTAAGGATGATGGAAAAATGTAAAAGGGGGAAGTGATGATTTGGTTTGTGAGTACATGGAAACTCATGTGAGTGCATAGCATATAGGTGCATATGAGCATTATGTATATGTGTGTTTATTTTGGAGTTCTATGTTGATTTTTGTCTGGGTGGGAATGAAGATGTCTTGAACATGGGAGCTACCATTTTTTAACCTAGCAATAAATTTGAAAATGAGTAACCATATGTTTAATTTATAAAATGTAGAGTTAGGAAAATTTTTATTATAATAATTGTGAGATTTATCTAGGAATGTTAAAGAAAATGATTTCCATGTTGATAATACCCCAAAAATTTATGCTTGATGGTTCTTACTCAAGTGTTGTCATTATTTAAAAAAAAAGGAGATTGTCATTTCTTCAAGTTGATGGCTGAAAACATGTTTAAAAAAATATATTTAAACTTCATCCCCATTTGACATGCTGCATGGAGTTTGTTTAGTTGTGATCTCCAAGTTTTTAGAGTGATGGGGGGATGGAAGAAAAGAGGACGGGGCACATGAGAATAGAGGGGAAAATTGGAGAAAAGAGAAGGGAGGAAAAACCTGCACTTGGAGGAAAAGCTGACTGGACAGAGGAATAAACCAACAAGCAACATTGAGCATTACAGCTGCATAGGTCATTCTTTTTCACCATCTGAATTTTGTTTGATAGTTTTAATTAAAGAAAAGGAAATCTTGGTATGTGTGCCAATTGAAAAACTGTAATGACTGTGTGAGGTGATTGATGTATGTGATACCTTCTTTGAATTTTTGAATGTATTGATGCATGGGCGTGTCATAAAATATCATAGAAAGGAAAATATTGTGTAGGATAATATCTGGGAATAAATATTAGAGGTTGTGCATAATTATATTCTAAAAATGAGAGATAGCAAAATATGTGTGTGATTTCTGGAAATGAATGTCATGACTGTAAGATAGCTAAAATAACTTCTTTATAATCTATTTTAAAATACTCTATTCACCTTTGGAAAGATGAAATAGCTAGCATGATTGACACTTTGGCTTGATAATGGATTGAAACACATGCGCATGTGGATATCTATGAGTTGAGAATAAACAACAATGGAGGATGATAGAGGAAATGTGTTGATATAAAGCCATTGTGTGCATGTATAATTCTATATTATAAACATAAATTATTTTCCCTTCAGAATTTTGTATGCTATTATTTTGTGTGATGCATGGATAGTAAAACGTATCATGGTAGATGCATAAATTTTAAAGCTAGGGAACCGTAATTTGATCTTCAAATCAAATAAGAGTTCTAAGTGATGGAGAAGCACCACTAGAGCTCATCTACAGATGATAATTACGAAACATGGAAGTTACAATTAGTTTGGTAGATTGAATGACATAGCCATGGAAGGAAATGTTCAACAGTGGATAATTTTAACTTAATGGTAATTCTGTTGAATCTCGTGTAGATGGTTATCATCTGATAAGATCTAGATTGTATAAGAATTGAGAGATGTAGATACAGGTAGTTAAAGTTTGTACCCCAGGGGATGGTATCTACTTGTTAAAAAAATTGTATTGTAAGAAGTTGGAAGATATGTAAATGTTACATTTTATATAGTAATAGAAAACAAGATGATATTAGAATTATTTCCATTTAATTAGGAATTTTGTAAATAATACATCTATAGTCAATCCTATCAAACCATAAGCATTTTGGTTGATGATATGAATGAGCATTGGAGTATTCATTATTTATTTCCAACATATAATCAATTCAAAAAAAGTTGTATAGGACTGTTGTAAATGTAGCAGCTATAGAGTACTATTATCCATAGCTTAGTAAGTACATCTCTATAGGCACAAATTATATAAAATAATCATGGTGAACTATATTAATAAAACTATATGGAGCCTTGTGTTTTCTAACTTCCTTAAGTCCGACATATCACTTTATTTGTGGTTTTGTTGTATTAAAAGAATGCTTTAGAAAACATAGAGTGTGAATACCTTAAAAACATTTTGCAAGGTGTAATAGGAAGTAGAAGTTAATGGTTAAATAACTTAAAGTTATCCTTGAGATTTGTAACTATAGGATTGGAAAAATTAAAAATTTTCAAACCAATATAAAAGTATAGCCGAGATTGGTTTAGCTACCGCCTTAATCTAAGTTTATACTTTAATTTGGAAATGCTTTTATTTAGTGCAACATTCTAAAATTGCAAAGTGATTTATTATATTTTATTCTAAAAAGAGAAGCTTATGGCTAGGAATTCTGAGCATAAAATTAGTATAAATATGAAAATTCTAAAAATCAATCCTTGTGTATTTTTTCAACTTTAATATTGCTTTATGAAAAGTGTCAAAGACTTATTTATCTGTAGATTGGTAATCACTTGTTGAGGAATGTAGACATTATATGTGTAGGCTCTATAAATTTCCAATACCTTTTATTGATTTTGAGAAAAAAATTTTATAGGTATGGAGAAATAAGAGTATTTCCTACTTGTGATCTTTTCATTATTATATGGGATGAAATTAATCTAGTTTGGTGAACCAAATAGAGCTAGTAGTGTAAAGAGATATTATTTTGAAATAAATTGATTTCTTTATATATCATCGAGAAGGATGATTGAGACCTTGATACACCTAATTTTTTTAAGGTGCGGGTTGGCACAGAGTAAGTCTCAGAAGTAACTAATTTTCTGATAGAAGTGGTCAAATAAAGACTAGGTCATGAAATATTATGAGGGGTAGTATGGGATGCCTTCTCTTGGTTTCTATCAAGTTATATTGTGATAAGTCCCATGCTCACTAGACTTTGATAGTTAGCCATGATGTTTGGTATAGGATAAACGAATGTGATTCTTAAGGGGCATGTGTGATTAAGACCAAGGTCAGTGTAGTGATAGGGCTCTAATTGGATTCGATTAGTGGACAACCAGTTAGACACTAGGAATAAGTTTACATTGATCCCTTGCATAACTAAATATTGAATAAGATTATTATATGGGTCGTAGATTCTTATATGCTATGGGATGGGAAAAGAAAGCATCCTTCTTTAGGTGTTTTGGGCCCTAGAGGATAACCCCATCCGTGAGTCGACCCTTATGCAAAAAAATGAGGATGTAAATGGGACAAGTCAACTTCAATAATGGCACCCTTATGGGATTTGGCCAATCTTGTCCACTTGGGTGGCTATCTGTAGCAGTTCTTAGCCCAAAAGTGGTGTAACATGCCTATACTATTTTAAGCTTATTATTATATTTTATTAGGTGAATCTAATTTTGCTATGAACCATAAAGCATTTTTATAAACATAACTGTAGGTGAAAAAAAAAATATATATACCCCCTTGATAGCCTTTGTATTCTTAATGGTACAACCAAGTGAGTAGGCTTGGGTTGTTACATATGGTATAAGAGTAGAAGTGATTCTAAGTTGTAGACTCTGATTATGAAATTTGTGTAGTGTGATGTAAAAAATAATAATTACTCTTTCACCTATAGGTCAATGGCACGAATGCTACAAGGTGGGTCTTCAAGAAATCCTATGGGAGGCAGGGAGAAAGAAGCCACCAAAAGACCTGTAAGTGGACTAAGGATGAGTAATAGGCAAGAGGGTCCTCAACGTGAAAGAAGGATGAAATGGTTGAATGAACCTTCTCCAAGTAAACCTAACAGAGAGGAGGGAAACCTTGTAAAAATTTGTACAATTATTGAAAACTCACATGGAGAAACAGGGAGAAGAGTTGACCCAACAAAAAAAACTCACATGTCCCAAAAAAAAAAATTATTGTACAACAACAACGGGTCATAGAAGACCTATCTAGAGGGAGAGAAAATAGACTTGGCAAGGGAGGGGAAGCACCTAGAGAACCTGAGGGATCCAGTATTAGCAGGGCTAGGGTGAGTAAAGAGTTGGATAGGAATGTAAAGAAGGTTGTAATATCTAAATTCAATGGGAAAGGTGATGGTGATACAACTGAAAATTGGCTAAATGAACTGGAATCATACTTTTCTCTGGTTGTTTTATCATATGAATCTAAAACTGTATTGGCAGTTATAACATGACTAAAGTGGCCCTGGACTAGTGGAAATCCTATAAGAGAGGGCATAATATTGAAGATGCAGATCTTAGATGGGATGAGTTTGCCAAGGAATTCAGAGATATATTTTTGACCAAATAGTATTATGTAGAAAAGTTTGGTGAGTTTTCCAATCTGCATTAGGAAAACATGATAATGCATGATTACCACCAAAAAATTATTCAATTGTTAAAATATGCATCTCAATATGAAAGCAATGAAGAAATGTGTAGACACCTAAATCGCATAAATAAGATAAGGCTATCAGTGCATTACATATGCCCTCTTATCGACAACATATGGCCTTATTAGGCACCCCTCTAGGCTAGCAAAGGTTTCCAAAGCCTCCAAACTTATTTGGAGGGTTACTCGGTTTGGTCTTGGGGTCCCACCTAGGGCGTCTTAGTTGGTACCGTCCCACCCGGGATGATCTCATTGGTGATATCCCACCGGATGACCATCAACAACCATCCCGGGGGTGGTCCCTAAAAAATTCAAAGGACACCTATGGAATCCGCGCCATTAGTGTGTCCAATCACCCCAAATTTATTGGGGACCTACTTATGGATAGTAGGTTAGTTTATTGGGAGCACCCAAATGGGTAACCTTCTCTCAATCTTGCCATGATGCAATTAGGCATGGCGCCGTGTGGTCTTTTGCCGTGCCCTCTTGAGATTAAAAAGATCTCCAAATCCCTTTTAAAGGTGAGAGTTGGGGGGAGTGCTGCCCAAATCTATCCCGTTTTGTAACCCTCCTTGACCTTGGCCTTGAAACCCTCTTCATCCGAAGGCAATTTTAGGGGCAAATAGGCTCAAACCACCAAACCCAAACTAACCAAATTGGAATATTCTTTGCTCCCATCTGTTGACAACACCCCATACCACTTTTGGATCAATTCCCCTGGTTTGGCGCCCCCGGTGTCGCCCCGGCGGGTTTGGAATTCTCCTGTCCCTGGGATGTCTTGAGGTGTTTGGTGATCCCCAATGTTGCTCGGCTCACCCCGGGATGACCGGTTTCACCTTTATATTGCCTCCAAGTTGCTTGTTTGCTTTTATATCATCTTTTTATATGCTGTCTTATTATAGATCAGTTTTTGTATATGCTTTTTTTTTTTTGTTTTGTCTTGTTTCTCTTTTGTGTCTTGTGGGTGGGATCTTTATATCAAAACCTAGTTTACACCACTTTGGGCCCTTTCAAGGGACTGATCCCTTGAACATTGTATGGATTGTTAATTTGTAAGCCCCCCGGGGGTTTTTTGTATTGTATTCAAAGCTAAAAATTGTTTAATTATAAGGATACCACCATTTGGTTATTCATTTTTCATTTTGATTGATTACAAGTTTATGTGTTATTCCTTGATTGTTTCGATCCTTAGGGGGGGGTGTAAATTAGCTAAATGAAGACTCAGAAATTCATTATGGGATTACATCCTAGAATTATGATGGTGGTAAATATGCACAACCCTGTAAATCTACCCACAACTTTTGATTTGGCAAGAAAAGAAGAAGCTAACCAAGAAACTAGAAAAGCGTATTTTAATTATCAAAAGCTATCTAAAAGGAAAAATATGAGCTTAGAAAGTGGAAAAGTGTTGGGTTTATGAAATGGGAGAAATATCAAAACAAGAAACCCAAAGGAGGAGACCAAAATAGACAAGGAGGTAGAAATAAATCTAATTATCAGGGTAATAAGTTTAGGAAGGATGGCAAAGAGTTTTTCAAAAGATAGGATCAGAAACCATCTAATCTAAAAAAGAGCTAGGGAGTTAGCATCTCAAGGTAGAAATGAGAATAGCAACAGGAGCAATAAAGCTCCACCAAATGGATGCTACATCTGCCAAGGAGCTCATTATGCTAGCAAATGCCCCCATCGAGCTGATATTCATTAAAAAGCTCCAGAAGAAGCCACCCACAAGATCTTTGCGGCCATAGGTAGTTTTGAACTTGGTGGTCAAATTACTCCTTTTTTGTTAAATGGAATTTTTTTTGATAAATATGTGCAAATTTTGATAGATAGTGGATCAACTGATAGCTTTATTTCCACTAGATTAGTGAGGGATTTACCTAAAAGACCTGGATTTTTGGCCAATGGTTGGAAGGTAGAGTATGGGTCAAGGGTTAGAATTTGTTGTGGTAGAGGTGAAGTTAAACCACATTTATTGTTTTCTATGCAGATAAATAAAGTTATTAGGAAGAGGGGAATGATCTTCATAGTTAAGATAAATAAGAAATATGGAACTGAAATGGAATCCAACCTCTTCCAAAAATATCTTGTGTTGAGAGAATTCAAGGATGTGTTTCCGGAGGACCTTCCGGGGTTACCTCCTTAGAGGGAGTTTGATTTTTCTATTGAATTGTTACCTGGAGATGCACCTATTGCAAGGGCACCATATAGAATGACTCCTATTGAGCTACAAGAGCTCAAAACACAACTTCAGGATTTGCTAGAAAAAGGACTAATTAAGCCAAGTGTGTCACCTTGGGGAGCTCCTATCTTGTTTGTTAAAAATAAATATGGTACCTTGAGGATGTGCATTGATTATCAAATGCTAAATAAGGTAACTATCAAAAATAGGTATTCGTTACCTAGAATTGATGACCTATTCGACCAATTGAAAGGAGAAACCATCTTCTCAAAGATTGACTTACGATATGGTTATCATCAATTGAGGATACGAGAAGAAGACACATCTAAAAAACTTTTAAGACAAGGTATGGATATTTTGAATTCACTATCCTACCTTTTGGTCTAACTAATGCCCTAGCCACATTCATGAATCTCATGAATAGCATTTTTAGAAAGTAGTTGGATCAGTTCGTGCTTGTATTTTTGGATGACATATTGATCTATTCCAAAAACAAAGAGGAACATGATCAACATATGAGAATTATGCTTGGGATTCTTAAAAAGAATCAATTGTATGGAAAATTATCAAAGTGTGAGTTTTATACTCCACAAGTACAGTATTTGGGACACATTGTTTCTATTGAGGGGATTGTAGTAGATCCCAAGAAAATAGAAGCAATTATTGATTGGCCAACACCTACTAATGTGACTGAGGTGCGAAGCTTTATGGGGATTGCAGGATATTATAGATGTTTTGTCAAAGGATTTTCAAGAATTGCCCAACCCATTACAAATATTCAAAGGAAGGGTAAAGCCTTCAAATGGACAGAGTAGTGTGAGGAAGCTTTTTGGGATTTAAAAGAAAGGTTGAAAATCGCACCTATTTTACAATTACCTAATCCTAACAAGCAATTTACAATGTGTATTGATGCATCAATTGAGGGGTTAGGTGGGGTTTTGACCTAGGGTGATGCGGTTATTGCCTATGAGTCCAAAAAACTTAAGAGGCATGAGATAAATTATGCCACTCATGATTTGGAGTTGGCAGTGGTTGTACATGCCCTAAATATTTGGAGACACTATTTGTTGGGAAAACCATTTGAATTAAAGATAGATCATTAGAGTCTAAGATACATATTTACTCAACCTTTATTGAATGCCAAGCAAAGATGCTGGATAGAATTTCTAGTTGAGTATGATTTTGGCATTGAGTATATTAAGGGTAAGGAGAATAAGGTTGTTGATGCTCTAAGTAGGAGAGGGTGCATAACTGCAATGTCAAAATACCATTATGATCTAATAGATCAAATCAAAGTATTGCAAGGAAAAGATGAATTTTGTCAGACTTGTAGTGATCAGGTTGAGCAAGAACCTAGAAAGAATACATAATTTATTTTTAAATATGATATGTTATTTTATAAGAATAGATTGGTAGTCCCTAGTACAAGAGGATTGAGAGAAACAATTCTAAAGGAGGCACACAATACTCCTTATTTTGCACATCCAGGAGGGGCAAAAATATGCGAAAATTTGAGAAAAGCTTACTTTTGGCCAGGAATGAAAAAGGATATCACGAGTTATGTGGCTAGATTTTTAGAGTGCCAAAGAGTGAAAGAGAAACATCTACATCTAGTTGGAAATTTGTACCCACATGAGATACCTACACAAAAATGGCAAGTGGTATCAATGGATTTTATAGTGGGTTTGCCTAAAACAAGATTCAGGCATGATGCGATCTTGGTAGTGGTGGATAAACTAACCAAGGTTGCACATTTTATACCAGGTAATGTGTAGGATGATGCACCTACAGTTGCTAGTAAATTTTCTAGAGAAGTGGTAAGACTGCATGGGTTTCCAGAGGTTATAATATCTAATAGAGATTCTCACTTCACCTTTGAATTTTGGTAAGCATTGCATGAGGTATTGGGAATCAAATTGAATATTAGTACTGCTTATCACCCTGAGATAGATGGGTAAATCAAAAGGGTAAATCAGGTATTGGAAGATATGCTAAGAATGTATTGCATGGATCAACATACAAAGTGGGAAGACTATTTATATCTAGTGGAATTTGCATACAATAACAATTATCATGCATCACTAGGTATGGCACCTTTTGAAGCCTTATATGGGAGAAGATGCAGAAATCCCTTATCTTGGGATAATATGAAAGATCAAGTAATGATCGAATAGAAATTGTGAAAGAAATGGAAGATCAATTGAAAAGAATTCAGCAGAAGTTGAAAGAGGTTGTAGATCGCTAGAAGAGCTATGCGAACCTCAAAAGAACATCAAGGGAATATTCTGTGGGAGACAAGGTATTCTTAAGGGTGAAACCAACTAAAAGTTCCATAAAATATTCCAAGATTGACTCCAGATATGTGGGTCCATTTGAAATTGTGGCCAAGATAAGCCCTATTGCATACAGACTTGCTCTACCACCAAGCCTATCCAAAATTCACAATGTCTTCCATGTATCCCTCTTTAGAAAATATATTTATGATCCTACTCATGTTTTGGATGTCTCCAAATTGCAGATGATCGATCCACTAAAATTTGAAGTTCGGCCTATTCATGTGCTTGGTTTTCAAACCAAGAATCTAAGAAAAATAAGCATAAAGCAATGTTGGGTCCAATGGGACCACTACTCGGATATAAATACCACATGGGAGGATGTGGCAGATATGCAACAACAATTTCCTTATCTATTTGAGTAGATATAGACATTACAAAAATATTTCTATAACTAAAATATGTATATATATATATATGGATATGAGACTGGACACTGAGTAGAGTAGTTTGTGTGTGCTTTGAGTTACTAAGTAGAGTAGCTTGCTTATGTGATGTATATTTTAGATTGCTCTTGGATGTTTTGTTGAATGCAATATAATGTATAAAATGATTTAATTGCATGTTCAAATCTGAATGATTTGCAATTTAAAGATGATTTTCTTTTCTTTTGTTACAAGAAAAAGAAGAATGATTTACAAGTTGGTATGAATAATTTGACATATATGAAAAGTTATATTGGATATACATATTTGAATTATTTGATTATGCCATGAAACATAGGGGTTGTGTTTATTTCTAGTGGGGGAGGATGTAATGACCCTCCTCACACGACCTTGTTAGAAAAATAATTGATGAATCAAATTACCTTTTTCTTTGGAATGTGATACTACTAATGGTGTCATGTACGTAGGTTAAGGAACATTCCTTGGATGGATAACTGAGGATGATGGAAAAAGGTAAAAGGGAGGAAGTGATGATTCGGTTCGTGAGTACATGGAAACTCACGTGAATGCATAGCATATAGGTGCATATGAGCATTCTGTATATGTGTGTTTATTTTGGAGTTCTATGTTGATGTTTGTCTGGGTGGCAATGAAGATGTCTTGAACATGGGAGCTACCCTTTGTTAACCTAGCAGTGAATTTGAAAATGGGTAACCATATGTTTAATTTATAAAATGTAGAGTTAGGAAAATTATTATTATAATAATTGTGAGATTTGTTTGGGAATGTTAAAGGAAATGATTTCCATATTGATAATGCCCCAAACATTTATGCTTGATGGTGCTTACTCAAATGTTTTAATTATTAAAAAGAGAGTTTGGCATTTCTTCACGTTGATGGCTAAAAACATGTTTAAAAATAATGATTTAAACTTCATCCCCATATGGCATGTTGCATGGAGTTTGTTTAGTTGTGATCTCTAGGTTTTTAGAGTGATGGGGGATGGAAGAAAAGAGGATGAGGTGCATGAGAATAGAGGGAAACAAATCGAAGAAAAGAGAAGGAGGAAAAACCTGCACTTGGAGGAAAAATAGATTGGACAGAGGAGATAACCAGCAAGCAACGTTGAGCATTACAGCTACACATGTCATTCTTTTATACCATCTAAATTTTGTTTGATAGTTTTAATAAAAGAAAAGGAAATCTTGGTATGTGTGCCAATTGAAAAACTGTAATGACTGTGTGAGGTGATTGTTGTAATTGATACCTGCTTTGGCTATTTGAATTTATTGATGCATGGGTGTGACATCAAATGTCGTAGAAAGGAAAACATTGTGTAGGATTATATCTGGGAATGAATATTAGAGGTTGTGCACAATTGTTTTTTGAAAATGAAAGATAGAAAAATATGTATGTGTGCTCTCTGGAATTGAATGTCATGGTTGCAGTTGACTGTAAGATAACTAAAATAGCTTCTTTAGAATCTATTTTAAAATACTTTGTTCACCTTTGGAAATATGAAATAGCTAGCATGATTGACACTTTGGCTTGATAATGGATTGAAATGCATGTGCGTGTGGATATCCACGAGTTGAGAGTAAACAATAATGGTGGATGTTAGAGGCGTTATGTTGATTTAAAGCCATTGTGTGCATGTATAATTTTATCTTGTAAACATAACTTCTTTTCTCTTAAGAGTTTTGTATGTTGTTGTGTTGTATGATGCATGGATAGTAAAATGTATCATGGTAGATGCATCCATTTCAAAGCTAAGGAACCGTAATATGATCCCCAAATAAATAAGAGTTCTAAGTGATGGAGAAGCACCACCAGAGCTCACCTGTAGATGAAAATTCTTGAAACATGGAAGTTACAATTGGTTTGGTAGATTGAACGACATAGCCATGGAAGGAAAGGTTCAACGATGGCTAATTTTAACTTAATGGTCATTCCACTGAATCTCGTGTAGATGGCTATCATATGATAAGAGTTGGATTGTACAAGAATTGAGAGATGTAGATACTGGTAGTTAAATTTTGTACCCCAGGGGATGGTATCTACTTGTTAAACATTCTGTATTTGTAAGAAGTTGGAAGAGATGTAAATGTTACATTTTATGTAGTAATAGAAAACAAGATGATCTTCGAAATTCTTTCCATTTAATTGGGAATGTTGTAAATAACATATCTATAGTCAATCCTGTCAAACCATAAGTAGTTTGGTTGATGATATGAATGAGTA
Organism: Wollemia nobilis; assembly: GCA_028583015.1. Classification (NCBI taxonomy): domain Eukaryota; kingdom Viridiplantae; phylum Streptophyta; class Pinopsida; order Araucariales; family Araucariaceae; genus Wollemia; species Wollemia nobilis. The sequence goes on along the minus strand of JAQPPZ010011310.1, from coordinate 3,737,516 downwards.
GTGGATTATTCATTATTTATTTCTAGCATATAATCAATTCAAAAAAATGAAGTTGTAGAGGACTATTGTAAACGTAGCAACCTATAGAGTATTGTTATCCATAATTGATTAAGTACATCTCTAAAGGCACAAATTATATAAAATAACCATGGTGAACTATATTATTAAACCGTATGGAGCCTTGTGTTTTCTAACTTCCTTAAGTCCGACATATCACTTTATTTGTGGTTTTGTTGTATTAAAAGAATGCTTTGGAAATCGTAGAGTGTGAATACCTTAAAAACCTTTCATAGGGTATAATAGAAAGTAAAAGTTAATGGTTAAATAACTTAAAGTTATCCTTGAGATTTGTAACTATAGGATTGGCAAAAGTAAACATTTTTATACCAATATAAAAGTATAGCCGAGATTGGTTTAGCTACCGCCTTAAGCTAAGTTTATACTTTAATTTGGAAATGCTTTTATTTAGTGCAACATTCTAAAACTACAAAGTGTAGGATGATTTATTATATTTTATTCTAAAAAGAGAAGCTTATGGCTGGGAAGTCTGAGCATGAAATTAGTATAAATATGAGAATGCTAGAAATTAGTCCTTGTGTATTTCTACAACTTTTGTATTGTTGTTTGGAAAGTGTTAAAGACTTATTTACCTAAGGAGTGGTAATCTCTTGTTGAGCAATGTAGACATTATATGTATAGGCCCTATAAATTACCAATACCTTTTATTGATTTTGAGAAAAAGAATTTATAAGTATGGGGAAATAAGAGTTTTTCCTACTTGTGATCTCTTCATTATTATATGGGATAGAATTAATCTAGTTTGGTGAACCAAATAGAGCTAGTAGTGTAAAGAGACCTTATTTTAGAATAATTCCATTTCTTTATATATCATCGAGAAGGATGATTGAGACCTTGATACACCCAATGTTGCTAAGGTACGGGTTGGCACAGAGCAAGTCTTGAAAGTAACTAATTTCTGATAGAATTGGTCAAATAAAGACTAGGTTGGGAAATATTATGAGGGGCGGTATGGGATGCCTTCTCCAGGTTGTTGTTGGGTAGTACTATGATAAGTCCCATGCGCACTAGACTTTTCTAGTTAGCCATGATGTTTGGTATGGGATAAAAAAATGTGAGTCTTAAGGGACATGTGTGATAAAGACCAAGGTTAGTGTAGTGACAGGGCTCTAACTAGATCCGAGTAGTGGACAACTAGTTAGACACTAGGCATAAATTTACGTTGATCCCTTGCATAACTAAAGATTGAATAAGACGACCAGATGGGTCATAGATTCATATATGCTATGGGATGGGGAAATAAAGCATCCCCCTCTAGGTGTTATGGGCCCTAGAGGATAACCCCAATCATGGTTCGACCCTCATGCTAGAAAATGAGGATGTAAATGGGATAAGTCAACTTCACTAATGGCACCTTCATGGGATTTGGCCAATCTTGTCCACTTGGGTGGTTATCTATAGTAGTCCTAAACCCAAAAGTGGTGTAACATGCCTGTACTATTTTAAGCTTATGATTATATTTTATTGGGTGAATCTAATTTTACTATGAACCAGAAAGCATTCCTATAAACAAAACTATAGATGAAAACAAAAAATATATATACCCCTTTGATAGCCTTTGTAGTCTTAATGGTACAACCAAGTGAGTAGGCTTGGGTTGTTACATATAGCCTCACATCTCTTCTAAAAAATTGTTTGCATTATACTTTGCTTTCTAACCAATACAATTATTTTACTATTTTTCTTATATATTTGTATATTTATTTATTATACGCTACTATTAATGAATTTTACTCTTTCTTGATCTTCCTTAACTCAAAATTTTGATGAGCAACTTGTATTTTGAGTGTATATCCATAGATATAATATCAAGATGAATATTTTGGGTATCAGATGTGAGATCCTACAAATTACCTCTCTTCTCAATCTAAATAATATCATGTGAAAACTAGAATAGACAATATCAAGACAATCAATCCTTTCAAAGAGATGTTGAACAAAGTCCTTGTGAAATAGAGGAATAATTTTATGAATCAATTTGTTCAATTTTCCCAATGGATCCTTGTTACAAAGTCTGCAACCTCCACATAACTTGTTATTGCCCTAGTATCATTTAGTGCTCCCACACCTTTTAAGGTGAATATGAATTTTGATACTCCTAATTTTGATAAAAATATATTTTTTATGCCTATAAAAATTAGTTGGATAAGATATCCTCATACTTCTCTATAAATATTTTAATCAAAAATTAGAAATGAATTTTCACTCTTGATAGCTTCATTATTTGTTCAAAATTAGTGGGAAGCATATTGTAACAAGGTAAAGTGGGATAATGAATATTAAGAAGTTGTTAGGATTTACTGCATCATAGAACATATGAGAAGTCAAGTAGTAAAACCACCCATAATAAGGTACATGCATGTAGTATAGGAAAATATAGTTGTAAGTTTGTTTGAGGGTTTGTTATGCTTGAAATAGGCATCCTATGTACTTAAATACCCTTCATTTTCATAATACAATCATTTGAAGCATTAATATCTAAGATCTAACGTTCAATATCAGAGTAGGTAGAGGGAAGGAAGAATTCTCCCTCTGGTCCTCCACTAGCTCCAACACAAAGAAATCCAAATTGCTCTTTATTTGAGAAAATTTTCAAGTTTGAGAAAATCAGTTTCAAGGGTAAAATTACCCTATATAAATTTATGACCATGAATAAAAATTCCATGGTAGATTTAGAAAGTGTCTAGGTGGAAAACCTCTTCCAAAAGGTAAAGGCCTAAAATTAAACAACCAAGCCAATCAAGGCAAAGAAAGGAATCCATTTGAATATTTTTACATATTACAAGAAAATAAAGAAGCCATTTTGAAAGGCAGTGAAAACAATATTTCAAAAGAGTAAAAGCATAGCCCATTAAGACTCATAAAAGGAAGATCAAAAAACTCTCAAAGTTGTAGAAAGAAATAATATTTTTATAGCATTATAAAATATTCCAAGGGAACATGATAAAATACAAATAGAGAAGCTTTACTTCTTAAAGGATTGCATATAAAAAAACAAGGAAAAATAAATAAAAGTTTCAACAAATAGCCTTTTCAAAGGCACTTTGGCATTTGGAACATAAAGCAAAAAGAAAGAATAAAATTTTATTTCTCAAAATATTTGAGGTAAATATTCCACAAAGGAACATGGTAAAATAAATTTTGGGTAAATATAGATTGCATAGACTGTGTGCATATAGGTCATAAACACTCAAAGTTGAGAAAATAATAAGTTAAAAGTATGCATTTGTAATTCAAACAAGAGATTGAATCACCATTAAAATAAGAGTAAGGTGTGGACATATTGGCATCATCCAACCGATAGTGAATAAACTTTTGGTGTCATTCATTAAATGCACTAAACGTATGAAAACAAGATGAAGAAGTTCATGTGTTGAAATAAAATAATTAGAGAATGTAGATGTTAGAGGAATTTATATACAACTCACCAATGAGTACCTCACCATTCTCACAAGTAACAAGCTCATGCTTGACTATGAATAATTGATACAAGTACTTGAAAATGTAATATATAAAATGCAAATAAGTGTAAAGGAGAGAGTGAGAGAAAAAGGAAGAAAGCAAGAGTTTGTTTCACATTAGACAAGGGAGAGAGAGCCATTCCAAACTCCTCCAAAAATAAGTACATCTTCATAACTAGATACAATATTCCAAGCACACTTGAACACAAAAATGTGCATCCAAACACTATAATATGCACTCAAACACCATAACACACACTTTTACACCAAACCACTTGCCCAAGATACTCTGACCTATAGATGAGACTTATTACAAAAATGTTCTAGTTACAAAATAGAGCCCAATAGTCGTCAAATAGAAGAAAATAAGAACAAAGGACCTAGGCAATATTTTTTAATTTGCAAAAATACTCAAAAATATTTGGCTAAGGTATTTCGGAAGTTTTCGAATGCACTAAATCATCCAATACATTTTCAATAAATAGAACAAGTGCAAAGGTCAAAGGTTTACCCAATTTAATTTTCACTAAAGAAAAGAAGAAAATATTCAAAAGGCTTGATAATTTAAAGCTCTCATATTCATTGTGAAGAAGAACAAAGGTACATAAATTTGAAGAGTTGCTTTTATTAAAAGCAAAAGAGAAATAACACATATATTCATTTTTCAAATAACAAGAGAGAAGGAAAATATACACCTTCATATTTTATTCAAGGGAAATTATCTCATGGTTTGAAACATCATTTTTGAATTTGGGTATATACTTATATATACTCATCAGAAAGTATTTATTGAGGTAAGACTCAATGAAAATAAAATAGTAAAATTTTATGAAATTTTAATGACTAGTGGAGCACCAAAGTTTTTGTTTCTAGATTCCCAATTGCTGAAGGGAAACTATTATGCTACTTAGAAGATACAATTAGTGACACAACTTGAGCTTGAGGGAATATGGAAATTAGTAAATGGAAACATTACCTATCCTACTATAAAAGGAGAATATCAAATAAAATTTGAGAAGGAAAACAAAAAGGCAACACTAATCATCATGTTTTGAGTAGCAGACAAGGTCCAAGAATACATTTGAGATTCAACCATGGCTAAGGATGCATGGAAGAAATTGAAAATAGTATTTCAATAAAAGAATCAAAATCCGATTCTATTCCTCTAGAGCTAGCTTCATTGTATAAATATGAAGAGTGGAGAAAAACTAGAATTATTCATGAGGAGAATTGAAGAATTGTGAGCATCATTACAAGAATTAGCAACTCATGTATCTGATGAAATGTTAGTTCTAATTATTTTGAGATTACTCACATAAAATTACAATGTTTTTGTGATAACTTAAATATTACTAAGTAAACACTAAGTTGGTGAACCTACTTCAAAAAGTAAAGGCCTCACATACAATAGATGAAGAATATTTACTATTTACAATTTAAAGAGGGAAGAAACCATTGATAAGAGGTATGAGACCTCCAAATACTTCCAAAAAATAAATAATTTTCAAATATATTAGAATCAAAGAAACGATTCTCAAATAAGTATTATTCACATGTAAAGGACATGTGAACATTATGGTAGAAACAAACACATCATGAGGGAATGTTGTCATATTCCATTAAAAAATGGATCTCCTTCATGAGAGATGAACCATCATCAAGAAGGTCATCGTCAGAATATAAAAATCAAAGTTGGATAAAGGCACACCAAAGTAATGTAGCTGAGGAGAATATCAAGTTAAAGGAGAAGAAAAAAGTAATCGAGAAAATAAAGAAGAAGAAATTGTGTTTGTTGAATAAGTGGAGCTAGGATAATACAATAATGTTTGGTATGAATCCAAAAATATTATAGGTGAAAAAATTGGATGCATATAAATCATCCAAATAATTATACAAGAAAAGTTCTATAAATTGATCACTTCAAGAAAATGAACCAATAGGAGGTAATTATACCTAGATACAAAATAAACTATTGCAAGTGCAAGCCATGGGATACCTCCAAAGTTAAAATTGTTCATTACATTCTAAAATAAATATGGTATGTCTAAAGTTGATTTCTTTTGTACTCATTTTTGCAATTACAAATAAAAACATTTGTAGGGTGAATGGCCCATTGTGAAGAAATCCTTGAAGAAGCACGGGATGGCTTGCAAACTAGATATTGTTAAAAGAAGATTATCTATTTTTATAAATTGAATAAAAGATCCATAAATCATCATCAAATTCTAGGATCTTATAAGACTATTATCAAGAAGTGTATCACCACTACAAGCAATCAAGATGATAAATTATAAGATGCATTGTAATTTTCATCAAAATTGATAACATAATTCATGAAAAAGGTAAATTTTTTAGACAATGACAACAACTATTGGGGCCTAATGGATCAAATCTAAAGACCATAGAGCAATTTACAAGTTGCTACATTTTAGTTCAAGGAAAAACTATGATAGCTATGAGATCATTCAAAGGACTAAAACAAGTATGCATAATTGCTAGAGATTGCATTGAAAACACACATCCCATTTATCATATCACATAACTTATGATAAAAGGAGAACTTGGAAATAATATAGGACTTGATCACAATGAAAAGTAGAGAAAGGAAAAGCAAAAAAAATAGTCATACAAAACTTTCATTCCATCATATGACACTAATTTATAGTTAATCATTTCAATGAGTGACATTGGATGTATGGTAAAACATGCTTCACTTGTAAACATTGAAAAAGACCTCATGCATTGAATTACACAAGGGTTAAATCAAGTATTTTATAATTATGTATTTTAAGTGCATGATTGGTAGAACTCGACACTCCTAAATAACAAAATAGTAAGTCTTAATTAAGGTGTAAATTTCTCTTTCAAATTCCAACATCACCCTTGACATGATTCTTTTTTTATAAGCAAAATAGAGCTTTTGAATATGATATAATAAATGGGGGCATGTTAGGAGTTATCACATTACAGATAATGTGATAATTCAAGTAGTAAAACCACCCTTCACAAGGTACATGCATATAATATAGTACAATATGGTTGCAAGTTTGTTTGAGGGATTGCCTAAAATAGGCATCCTATGCACTTAAATACCCTTCATTTCCATAATACAATCATTTGAAATATTAATATATAACAAAATTAGTGTTCATATTGGATTATTTCATGGATATTTTCAAGTAATATTATTATTTTTTTGGATATTAAGAAGACTAGTAGATATGATGGGAATAATTAGAATAAGTTAAATGCTAGTTTGCTCGAGATTATACTAACACTCTCCATTATATGATAGAAATTATAGGTATTCAAGATATCAAAAATCATCAAATCCTTAAGTACTAAAATGGTCTAGAATTGTACATTCAATAGGACATGGAACTATTTTAATTTAATATATTGGGATAGACATACAAACTTGTCAAATTCGAGCATAAGTACAAGAACAAAAATAGAAAAGGAAGAGAAAATAACAAGAATTAAAACATTAAGTACCATATAAAAAAATGCAAGAGTGATACTTTAAATAATCAATGCAAAGTGGTTCAACCCCAAAATTAGAATTGAAAGAAAAAATAAACTCCCAAGAAAAGAATCTCCCGAAAGACAAGAATGGAAAATGGTGCAATAATCATAAGAGCAACCACATTCAAAGAGAAGTATCAACAAATTTAGTTATGTTTTGGTGATTGCAACCCTCTAAATCCACTACAAAAATTCCTCCACATCTTCAATATAAGGATAGAGGGAAACAAATTGTGGCAGCTAGATTACATATTACCATTGCTACCACACATGCTATACTAGAGGGGATCACAAGAAGAGTTACAAGAGGAGTAATGCCTATTTCACTCATAAATATAGATCAATGGTAAGTCATTATATTTCATAGTTGGTAGTGGGAGTCAAAAGAATATAATTTATGCTAATATTATAAAGGATTTGACTCTTTATGTAGCACCACACATACAACCTAATAATATTGGACAATAACAAAATCGTAGAGACATTTGTGTAACTCAATAATGTATCATAATTTATTGCATCAAACCCTTCAAAGATAAATTTTTGTATGATATTGTACCCTTGGATATTTGTGATGTGATTTTGGGTAATAATTCATGTGGAAGAATCATGATGTGTATGAGACTAGGACCCAAAGTATCCATAACCATTAAAGTTAATGCTTCAAGATACTAAAGGAATCTCCATCCTATATATGTTTCCTTAATATATACCAAACAATGTAGGAAGATGATAGGTAAAACAAGGAAATTCATTTTTTTTTATGATCAAGACATAAATCAAAAGGATTATTGATATATCGACCATAGGTTTTATACAAAAAAATTAAATGGAGTAGATTTTAATAGAATATGATGACATGTTCAGGTTACCCAGATAGAAAAATTCATTTTTTTAATGAACAAGCCAAAATGTAAAAGGACTATTTCTACATGAATCACAAGATTTGCATAGTAGAACTATATGGACTATATTGTAGAAGAGTAAGATGACATTCTCAAGTCACCAACTAGATTTCCATTTAATTATGAGGTAAAGCATTCCATTGATTTAAGTCTTGGTTCTCATTTGCCTATTGCACCTATTTATCACATATTAATCCTTTAAATTTATAAAATTAGAAGGAAAATCTAAAATTTTATTCAAGAGGTATATTAGGTCAAGTGCTTCACCATGTGGCAATTCAATTGTCTTGGGTTTAAATAAATATGGAATATAGAGACTCTATATTAACTACATATATTTGAATAAAATCATTATAATGAAAAACTAGCCATCCCCTTTAATAGATGACTTTATATACTAGCTTTGTGGTGCAAATTTCTTCACTAAAATTGATCTCAAATTTGACTATCATAAAATACCCCTCAATCCCACTAACTTATGGAAAAATATATTCAAATCCAATGAGGGTTTGTTTGAGTGGTTGGTTATACCTTTTGGATTGACCAATGCACCTACCACATTCATGAGGATGATTAATAACATCATACATCCCTACACCAACTAATTCATGGTAATCTACTTAGATGATATTCTCATATATAGTAAAACAATGGAGAAGCATCTACATCATGTTCAATAATTACTTAAAAATATTTGAAATTAAACTATATATGGTAATTTGGAGAAATGCTCATTTGGTATGTTGAGGATTTAATGCTTTTGGTATATTATTGACAAGGAAGAAGTTGATGTTGATCATGAGAATATTTAGTTAACTTGATAATGGCCTACCCCAAATGTTGGCTTTTTAAGCCTTACTACCACAAAATATCATAGGTCCCAAATATAAAATAACCATAATATTAAAGGTCAAAATAATAATATGATGAGTAGAATAATATGAGAAAATTAATATGTATATCAAGGCCTATATAATAAATCAAATAATATTCATTTATATACTAAAATATGAATGTAAATAGCCTGAATCATTCATGAACTATGCATGAAGAAAACTTACAATATTAATTGCTCAAAACTATGTATACAAGTTTTCTTTCTTTTTCTTCTTGTGACAAATCTATAATCTCACTTGGATTATAATTTGATTGTGTTCTTCATGGAGTATTATCTCCATAATATATCCATAGTAATGTGACTCTTCAAGCACTTGACTATTGCTCTCCATATGCCAAGTCTCATGACTCTTGGCTTATCATATTGCCACTTGCATACTAGATGGACACTTGAATCTATAACACTTTCACTCATCTACATAAATATTACACTTCTATTGCAACCCTAATCTAGGATATTTGTGCACATCCTCACATTACATATTTTAACTCTTACATACAATATACTTGTGCACATTCTCTCTTACATGACACTTGTGCATTTCTTGCACATTACACTCTTAGAAATACTTATGCATTTCCTTCACATTGACACTTACATAAATTGGAAATCACACTCTAAACTATATAATCAACCATAATCTATTACATATTTACAACTGTACCATGGAGGTACCATGGGATACATTACCATGTACCAAATAATGTAATATTCCTCAACACCCCCTGTATTATACTATTTGGTTATTGAAGACTTTAGTCTTCAATATTGGTGTTCAATATTTAAGTGACCATGCATTGTTCTTGAAACTTTGATTGAGATTCATATCCAGTTGTAAAAATCCATAACGATTCTTCTACCTTTAAAAATTTTAGAGAGTTTTTTTATATATTAAACTCTAAACATAACGCTGAGCCTAATACTTGCCCCTCAACTAGATAGCAATGAAACCTAGAAGACCCTATCTAAAAAGGTTGATTACACCACTATCAAAACCAATTAAGGAACAAATCTCAAGGACCTTATCCTTATATTTCTAAAATAATTTCCTATTCACTAGTTCTAAGGAGGCACTCGACTCAAATTAACTTTCTTTAATAACTATTTTACTCCTTTTAGTATATGAAAAGGATTACCCCTCTTCGGTCCATTGAAAGGGTCACCCCTTTAATTCATTTGAAAGGGCATTATTTTATGGTCCTTCAAAAGGTTACTCCCTTTCTAGTCCATAAAAAAGGAGAATGACAATCCCCACACAACCACTCATGTTCCTTTGTGTGGGTGCATTTAGTACCAAGTATTGCTTTATCATCCCCCATCACACGTATTTAAACGAAGTTAATACGATAAAACTCCTGCACTCCTAGACATGTTGACCACACTTTGGGCCTCTAAGAAGTGTTACATTTTTCTTACTTTAATAAGATCAATTTAGTGTTAACTCGAAAGGTGCAAGAGTCATAAAAAGAAACTCTATTAATATTACGCATATCCTTTACTACCACAACAATCTAATGCAACCCGACTAGCTTACTCCTTGGTTTACCTCGATCATCATTAACTATGGAGTTATGCATCTTGAGTTAACTCCTAGGTATGGTAAGAGCACTACCACTACCTAGCTCCCCAAGTAAATCTGGAGAACCTTCTGGTAATGACACATCAATTTAACACACTAAGACTTGTCTTTACTATTTTCCTTCAAGTGGAAATATTCCATTGAATCCCCACTCACACATACTTTATTTTAGTACAGTACCACATGTATTAACCAACTAAAATACATAGAGCTAGTTATTAATAAATATGATATTAAGGCATTTACTCAAATGAACTTGTATAAATATTTTAAATATTTAATCCATACACCTTCCTCATTTACAAGTCTCAAAATATAAAATTCAAGAGTCATTACTCTATCAGATAGACATACATTCACAATTGTAGCAGTCTCACTTCCCTAACAAAATATTATATAGAAAGATAATCATAGTTACAATAATTTGATATAGAGAGTCATTATTACAATAGACTAATTTACATTACGGTATCCAACCATAATACTTGGGCAAGCCTAGCTTCCATAACATCATAATTGCAATGTCAAGTAGTCCTATGAATCTTCCAATATCCTGGTCCCACATTCAATGTTCTCCTCCATCATGATCTCTATAGATAAACCATTGAGAATAGGGTTTCCATCTAGTTGGGATTAGATAAAACTCCCAAGAAAATTCATATGCGATATTCAAATATGCACTTTCCCCTCCTTGATGCTTTCCAATTGTACACAACAACATTTCCATGAAGAAAAACATTTTACATACAATAGATTTATTACAATGTAAATCTATTCACACGTATGATGTCACACCATGTAAAAGAATTTCAAAACATTTTATTTTATGTTTTACCCATTCCAAGGTCATTCCGTAAAATAGTGATCCAACAATGCTTTAAGAACTCATCTAGTTTAGGAAAATCACACTAATCATATTCGATATAAGTATTTCAACAAGTTTACAATTCAATCCATAGACTTCCAACAAACTCTATGGATATCCAAGGTGAAATACAAACAACAATTAAAATATGAAATAGCACTAACTATCCATAAATCATTCCATCGATTTCACATAGCATTTTCAATATTTTTCTTTCATTAATCAACTCCTAGATCGAAGGCTCCATATAATACATGATAATATATTTCAACCAAACATTACAATTAACCTATATACCATGAAGTACTACTTCAATTGATATAAACAAATATCAAACACAAATATGCTTAATCTATCCATAATGAACTTTCTAGCATTCTCTACATATCAAAAAGGTTACCCACAAGCACTTCCAGGATTCACACTATCCATAACTAGTTGTCCTACAACTAGTAAGATTGAAGTGTAATTCTATTTAGCAACTGACTAAAAATCACCCATCATACTCAACCAAAGAAAAGGTTGTTGATTTATCCAAGGTATACCTAGTGAACCTACGTTCATATCTAACAAGACTCTTAAACAAAATCTACCTCAAGTCATTATGCACTCCATGAGTTTCTAGAGTATTCACAACTGAATAATGGCTTCAAAGACCAAAACCACAGAGAAACTACAAAATGAAATGGATAACACCATACAACAATATTTCAACTACACATATTGAGAGTTAAATCGATAGCATAATATTCTACGTAGCAGATTTGAGATGTACTTACCTTTATAATTGTGAATGAGATCTCCACTCCATGCAGGTTCTCAAGTCTTCCTTCTCTCTTTCCAGCCAAGCACTCTCTATTTCTTCTTCTGTTATGTTGAAGAATGTTCTTTTCCCTCCATCCCTCTCATCCTAGATTTTTTGGTAGCCTTTTTGACATGCAGTATCCATTTACCGTTACTTCATAAATTTCATGTCGCTCTACTATAACCATGATGGATTAATTTATAATTCAAGTACAATATGCAAGCCATTATCACAAAAGAACTTTCATTCCATTAACACCTAGCTACTAGTTTTTACTTTACACATCATTCACTTTCAAGGTAATATTACCAAATAAAATAGATCTTTTATGAACTATTTATTTCTTTAAAGAAAATAATGAAGTCACGCATATAACATATATCCATGTTCTTATCCTTAACCTTTCAAAAAAATACAACTATTATAAAATCATGCAAGCATATCATAAGTTTGGAATTCTTTATAATGTACAAAATATGAAAAGCATCATCATCAAGGGTGAAGCATTCATCCATGTTACTTCCCCAAATATTCCAACAACATAACCCATCACATCATTTCCCCTAGGCATTCTTGTTCTCGGTGGTTTATTATTTCTCCACCCCCAAGAAACACGTTTTTTGCACAAGCACCCAGTCTATTAGTAGCATTGTGTTCTTTCATAAAAACACATCCTTGAAATAATGAACCATTAATTATCAAAGCATTTATTATTTATAATATTTTATTTCCTACAAACCATCCATACTTGTAAAAATAAAGCATAGCATGTCAATTGTTCCTTGAAACAAAACATCTTAGCTAAAAAAAAGTCCATCAAGTTCAAAGTCTACCAAGGGTGGGTCATGACATCCTCCTCCATTAGGCTTAACATAGTCCTTTGTGTTTATACAAGTGTCTTCTTTTTATAAAAATCAAAGCAATAATTACAATGCATTTTAAAGAAAAAAGGAAAATGCTTCTGTATATCAGCTATTTTCCTTGAAGTAGCATTTCTTTCAGAGTATTGATCCCACTCGACCTTACACTACTCCAAAGTTCCTTTCCTCATCGATATAGATCAGAACTCAAGGGTTCTGTTTGGTCGAGCCTCTATAGCCTATGGATTCATCATCTATAATTTAAAAAAATCTCATACATGCTTAGGGTTAGTGCTAGAGCAATATTACCTTACTTGAGTAATTCCTAACAATTCTCCTATGTAGCTAAATATTCCTATGTAAATATATTCACTAAATATCTATGATTAGCGAATATCTATTAGTTAGCTATTTTGTTAGGTAGTTAGCATGATTTGGGAGATATTAGTTGGCATGATCTCTATCTAGGCTATTATAAGCCTAAGTTGTATTATATATTGAATCATTAATAATATGTATAGTAAGATTTGTCTATCCTAATATGGTATTAGAGCCAGTGGGGGTTGCTTTGCATCTGACGTGGACTGCTCCAAATCTGAAATTAATTTGCATTTCTAAATCTTGATGTGGTTCTATGGAGGATATTTGCAGAAAACCCTAACAACTATGGAATAGTGGGCCCTAGAAGAGCACATACTACAAATTTAGACTTTACTAGATCGGGGGACTGGATCTAGATATATGTCTGGCTGCTGATAGCCTGATCAGGGATCGGATTTGACCTGATCAACCTGACTGCATAGATTTAGGTCATGACATAATGTGCTGAACTTGGAAATAGCCTATGGTGGACAGTGTATGATGCAATGCAACCTAATATAACCTAGGATGGACATGTGGATGGCTAATATGAGGACATATACCTAGATGCAATGGATTGAAGGATATGCGGATCTTAAACACCTAAGCTAGACTCGATGCAAACTGTAGGCTCTACTAATCTAGATGCATGTGACTAGGTAGAAGGTGAGACCTAAGAGGTACACATGGAGGACCTGACATAGGAAGCCACCGTGGGTTGTCATGCAATGTGTTCAATGTGGTTGGGGATAAATGCATATGGGTGGTCCAATTGACTACCCAAAGGTAGTCATCCAAGTTATTGTGCATTTTTATTTTAAACAAAGCATGAGATCCTCCACATCTCATGTGGTACTAAGGGTAAGTTTATGTTCACCAAACATTGCACGTTATAGACACTGCACTTCGAAGACCTACACTTTTACCATTTTTTGTGTAGGAGTAACAAGATACTCATTACTGCAATGACTCCCAAATTTGGGGAACATCGATCCACTGATGTGATTGTGAGCTACATCCAGGCTCTGCTAGTCATTGAGATCGTTCGATGATAAGTTTGTTTTGACAAAAAAACCACTTGTTGTTTTCTTTTGATCCACTGATTGGATCGCTATGTGTGTAGGTGATTTTGTTTTAGTCTATTAAAAAGGAAAGCTTTGCGGTATCCTGATCACCCAATCATGGTTTTTGGTTACTCAAAGCTGCATGTCGATGATGTGTAGTGGATGTGTAGGATATCTTGATAGCTATAGACATTTGCATGTATTTTAGGCAACCAAATATAGCCATCGGTATATCATGATGATTTGTAGGCCAAATGATAATTTGCAGATGAAGGACATTTGTAACTACATCTGCACACATCAAACTAAAAACTATTGATGGAGTAGATCGATAGGTGTGTTATGTAGATTCTCTGGCCATTTATGTTCTACAATGATTCCACCACTCTAATGATTCTATGTGCAAAGGATTTATTAAGCATCTCCTCTACAAAACATAATACTTTGCTAAAATTTGGCTGTATCCCAAGCATTTCTTCTGATCACTACAAAAATTACAGTCGGTAACATTAGTGTTCGACCATTGATCCACATTGATTCTTCTGATATTTACATTAATCTCTGTGCATATATGAATTAGATATTAATTCAAATATGAATTATAGATAACTCAAACAAAAATATTTTTATAGGTGACGCACAATGAGACTGACTGGTTTGCGTAGCACCACTCAGGTTTCATAGCAAACTTAGTGGTAATCCACAAATTGTAGACCATGATCTGTAGAATCCATCTTATCGAACGACTTGTAGACATGTATTTTCTTTGTCATTGGTGGTCATTGCAGCTGAGTTAAGATTGAATTCTCACAAAATACATGACCATGGATTTGATCATAAAATCAGATGACCTGCAACGTCTAGAGCTATTGAATATTTTGGCAAAGTAGATGAGATGACATTTTTTTTGTTTATTTTTGCATAGCAGCAAACACATCCACATGGTGCATATAAGTTCTATTATAGGCCATCGAGCATTGATCATAGTAAGAGACATCACAGCTTCAGGAGAAGATTCAATCAGTAGGAGATCTCCCAACATTGCAGTGTTGGAGGCTTGATCAGATCACCACGGGATTGCTATTGGATGGCATTGTAGTTCCTCATAGTAGACGATGGATTTCAATTACACCTTCTTGATACGTTGCAAGTTTTTGTAGGTGGTTATCCTATGGGAAATATCCCATATTTCATGTGGGTTGGCTCTTAAGTGCCATAACAGTAAATTGCCACACATTGTTGAATGTCCACCACATGGTGGATGTTGGCCCTTCTGTGTGGTTACTCATTGTTGAAGCCAACCAAATGACCCGCTTGTTGAAGTTTACTCATTGACTTTGGGCCCTAGGTAATATCTTGCTCGACCATTTTTTTACTCTTACAAACGTTGCTTGTTTTGTTAACATTTGTTGCAACATTTTAGCAAAACAACAAATTGTTCACCCTTGTTGCAATATTTTTGCAAAAACAAAATTTGTTAAAAAAAAATTGTTGCAACATTTTTGCAAACCACAACCTTGCTAAAAGGCTGCTAATGACAACTTTAGAAATTCCCTTGCAACCCTTTAGGCTTCATAAATAGAAAAAAAAAATTGTTTGAAGTCGTTTTCATCAAGGGGGGATTATTTTGGTGAACTTTCTTTTGCATCATTTTTGTAATTTTGCAAAAAATATTGTAATCACTCCATTTGAGTGTACTTGAAACATTGCCTAAGCGAAAAAATTTCGTAAAATCCTAAGAGGTTTCATAAGTTGTAATATTTTGCACTAAGGGGGGATAATATTTTTTCTCCATCATCTCTTATTTTGCAAATAGGGGGGATATAATTTTGCAAAAACAAGGGGGGATACCATTGTAAAGGTGCATTTTCAGCAAAGACCAAAAAATTAGCTATTTATTTTTGAAAAATTTCATTGTAAAAGGTGCATTTTCGGTAGTGATCGACACCTTAAAATATGGGAAGATCAAAGAAGAAAATTTCCCCAAAACCAACTGATGATGTTGAAAAATTAGTTAACGGTCCTTACTTTCCACCTGAGATGGACGAGCCAGATTTTTATGAGGATGGCACATTTCTCACACTAAACAATGGTTTAGTAGCCCTACTCAAAGATTCTGAGTCTTGTAAATACCTTTAGATAAATGGTGCTTGATTCACTATTGGAATTATAAGGGGCATATACATGTCATTGGTTGCACTTGACCTTGCCCAACGTAAAGTGAAATTGGACATAAGTGAGGAAAAAGAGGTCCTAATGGTCGATGCTTGTTGTGACACAAGTGATCTTCAACCCATTATGGTGAATGCTTGTTGTGACACGAGTGACCTTCAACCCATTCTGGAAAATGCTTGTTGTGATACATGTGACCTCATACCTTCAATGGTATATATTAGTTGTAGCATAGGTGATCTCATTTCAAAAAAGACTTTGCTTGTGATATTAGTGACTTAAAAACTAAAACTCCTCAAAAAGAGCTCCATAATCTCATCAATAGTGACAAATACCATATTGTTAAAAGCATTGATGAAGATGATGAAATTGGGTGTTTTGAAAAACACACCAAAGGATTTGGATCCAAACTGATGAAGAAAATAGGATTCAATGGTGAGAGATTAGGTAAACATGAACAAGGCATTAAATCTCCAGTAAAACTATGTTTGAAAAACCTAAATCTCCTCAAAATCCTAAAATGTATTGTTGTAATCATTTTGGAAAAATAGGACATGTTGCAGCTAGATGTTGGAAATTACATCCTTGTGATTCATGTGGATGTACAAATCACTCTTCTTCAAGTTGTTGGTACAAAATAAAAATGGCCAACAAGGTTCATATATATTATGGATGGATAAATCACACATAAAGTACCATGATGAAAGCAATGTTGTATGGATTCTATAGAAAAGGTTAAATCTATAATAGACCCAGAGGCAGATCTAGTGATAGACCAAGTGGCAGTCCCAGAGACAATGACCCAGAGATAGACCTAAAGATAGACCTAGAGATAAATTTCCAGATATATATCTATAGGAAGATCTAGAGGTAATGATCTAGAGGCAGATTCACATGCAGATCCAGAGATAGACCCAGAGGTACTCATCCAGTGGTAACCTTAGATCCAGAGCTCGAGATGACATCTTTAATTTCTCTTCTTCTTCATTGTATTGAGATAGTTATATGTATTACCCAAATAATTTAATAAAGGGGGATGTTAGAGCAATATTACCTTACTTGATTAATTCCTAATAATTCTCCTATGTAGCTAAATATTCCTATGTAAAGATATACGCTAAATATCTATGATTAGAGAATATCTATTAGTTAGATATTTTGTTAGGTAGTTAGAATGATTTGGGAGATATTATTTAGCATGATATCTATCTAGGCTATTCTAAGCCTAAGTTGTATTATATAGTTGAATCATTAATAATATGTATAGTAAGCTTTGCCTATACCAATAGTTAGCAACATACTTTTTAAGCACAAAAACATGAAAGGTGTTGTGAATATTGGATAGAATAGGTGGTAAAGCAAGTTGCTATGCCATAGGATTGATATTTTCTATGATTTTAAAGGGCCCTAAAAAATGAGGATCAAGCTTTATGGACTTGATAGCACTCTTCTTCAGTCTCACCCCAAAAAAACTCTCTCACCAATAACAAACTCTTTGGGTGATATCTTAAGATCGACATAAATTTTTTGATGGTCTATAGCTTCCTTCAATCTCTTTTTGATCACCCTTAACTATTGCTCTATTTATTTGACCATGTCTGGTCCAAGTGTAATCTAATCCTCTAGATTATTCCATGATAATGGTGTCCTGCATCTTTTGCCATACAAAGCTTCATATAGAACCATGTCTAATGTTGAATGATGAACATTATTTTAGGAAAAATATACTAGATGCAAATAATCCTCCCAATGGGTTTTTTGATCCATATAGTACATGCAAATCATGTTCTCTAACACTTGGTTGACCCTTTCAGTTTGTTCATCAGTTTTTGGGTGATAAACTAAATTGGTGTTCGACCTAGTGCCAATGGCTCTATGTAAGGCTTGCCAAAACTTAGATGTGAATCTTGAGTCCCTATCCAATATAATTACCTCTGGAAAACCATGAAGTCAAAATATTTCCTTGGAAAATCTATTAGCCACAATCACAACATCATCCTTGGTTCTCCCAGGTATAAAGTGCATAACCTTGGTCAATCTATTGACCACTACTAGGATTACGTCATGCTAGAGCTTGGTATTAGGTAGCCCTACTATGAAATCCATTGAAATAACTTTCCATTTTTACATAGGCACATCATGTGGGTATAACAAACCAACAGGATGTCTATGTTCTAATTTTACCTTTTGGTACTCGAGGCATTGAGTGACAAATTCAGTTATGTCTCTCTTCATTCTTGACCAAAAGAATATATTTTTCATATTCTCCCTCATTTTTGCTCCTCCTATATGAGTAAAGTAGGGAGATATATGAGCTTCATTCATGATCATATTCCTTAGATCACCACTTAGGAATTACTACCCTATCCTTAAAATATAGAAAACCATCCTTGATGCTAAAATATTTGTTTTCATCTAGTTTCCTTTCCATATTTTCTTAGATTTGACTGTAGTAAGCATCCTGACTTTGCATTTCCTTGACTTATTCCATCAAGTCAACATGAATATGAGATAATACTGCAATGTGTCTCCTTCTACTCGGAGTATCTATGACCTTATTCTCCTTTCCCTTAATGTATTCAATGCCAAAATCATATTCCACGAGAAATTCCATCCATATTCTCTATCTAGTATTGAGCAAGGGTTGGGTGAACATGTATTGTAGACTCTGATGATCTGTATTTAGCTCAAAGGGTCTACCAACTAGATAATGTCACCAAATATTGAGAGCAAAAACTATAGCTACTAACTCTAAATCATGGGTTTCATAATTAACCTCATGCTTTTTTAGCTTCCTTGATCCATAGGCTACCACCACTTCTTGTGAGAGCACTCCTCCTAGTCCTTCTAGTGATGCATTTGTACACACAAAAAAACTTCCCTATGGATTAGGTATCTTTAGTATAGGAGGTGTAGTAAGCTTCTGCTTAAGTAAATCAAAGGTTGTCTCACATTTATCTATCCACTTGAATTCCTTCCATTTCCTTTGAAGGTTGGTTATCGATGAGGTGACCTTGGTGTAGTCCTTCACATATAGCCTATAGTACCTAGTTAAGCCCATGAAAATTTGAACCTCAATTACATTTTTTGGCAATGGCCAATTCAAGATGGCTTCTATTTTCTTAGGATCTACAATGATTCCTTTAGCTGAAACAATGTGCCCTAAATATTGCACCTCTAACACATAAAACTCACACTTGGAAACTGATTTTCCCTTAACAATTCCAGCACTATTATGAGGTGTTTATCATGTTCTACCGTATTTCAGGAATATATCATAATGTCATCCAAAAACACCAGAACAAATCTATCCAAGTACTTTATGAAGATACTATTCATTAGATTCATGAATACTGCTAGAGCATTCATCAGACCAAAAGGTAATATAGTAAACTCATAATGTCCATATCAAGTTTTAAAAGTTGTCTTATCAGTATCCTCCTCTTGAATTCTCAATTGGTGATATCCTGACTTCAAATCAATCTTTGAAAATATTGAGGCATCCTTGAGTTGATCGAAGAGATCTTTGATTCTAGGTAAAGGATATCTATTTTTTATAGTTGCCTTATTTAACATCTGATAGTCAATATATAATCTTAAAGATCCATCCTTCTTATTTACAAATAAAATAGGTGCACCCCATGGTGACACACTTGGTCTAATTAGTCCTTTTTCCAATAATCCTTGAAGTTGTACTTTTAGTTCCTACATTTCTATGGGATTCATTCTATAAGGAGCCCTATGGATAGGCTCTATTCTAGGTTCAAGTTCGATAGAGAAGTCAAATTCCCTTTTAGGTGGTAATCCAGGTAAATATTCTAGAAATACATCCCTAAAATCCTAAAGAACAGGGTGTTTTCCAAACACCTCTTCCTTCTTTCCTTCCTCTATCTCATTTATCTTAACAATATATACCATTCCTATTTTTATGATGGCTTTCTTGAGTTGCATAGTCAAAATGATTTGAGGTTGGAAAGCTCCTTGTAGGCTATTCACTCTATGAACAAGCCCATCAACATCTGAATACTCAACCCATCGATCCTAAAAATTAATCACTACTTTATGCTCTTGTAGCCAATCCATTCCTAATACTATGTCAAAGGCATGCAATGGTGCAACATATAAACATCCTAAGGTCATTCCACTAGGCAAGGCAATTTTTGCCATAGGATAACACTGGTTCACAGAGTAGGTTTATCCTGAACCATACTCAACCTTCCACCCGTGTGCCAAGATTCTTGACCTTTTTGTTATATCTTTAACTAAAC
Organism: Wollemia nobilis; assembly: GCA_028583015.1. NCBI lineage: Eukaryota > Viridiplantae > Streptophyta > Pinopsida > Araucariales > Araucariaceae > Wollemia > Wollemia nobilis. The sequence continues at coordinate 3,716,676 of JAQPPZ010011310.1, read as the reverse complement.
TAGTGGAAATAAAGTTTTTTGTAGCTCCACTATCAAATAATATTTTAACACTTTTACCAAAGATCTTACCTTTTATCACTAGTGGCATAGCCTGACCATCCAAATTTTGGTTTCCTATTGTTGTGCAAATCTTGTGTGTTGGTTCCTTAGGTGTAGTTTCCTTGTAAATCAGTTCCTTTCCTTTAGAACCCATCCCTACTTTCTACGGATAGTTGGTGGCATAATGTGAGCCCTTATAAATATAACATCCTTATTTTGGTCTTGGATGTTCTTTTTATTTTAGCTCCCCTATTGCTCCTTCTTTTGGTAGGTTAGTCTATCTTTGTGGTGATCTATTGCCACTGTTGCCACGATTATAGCATCTACGATTCCTTCCTCAAAACCTTCTTTTGAATTTTACTTGTTTTTTGTCTTCTTTCTCATCTTATCATGTAATACTTTTAATTGATTGGTCACATTCCCACTTCATTAAACCTGGACTGTTTCTATTCCTTAGTGTCTCTTTGCCTTGTTAATTTAACCCCTCATAGTCAAAATAAGGTTTGAGATATGTTTCAACTTTCCTTGCTAACTCATAGGCCTTTTGCAATGTTTCAGGTTCTTGCATGCCTACTTCCTGTCCTATCCTAGGATCTACTCCAAGTATGAACTTGTGGACCTTCATTTTCTTAGTGTACTTCACCAACTTAACAACTTTTTGATCCACTATTCTAATTCCCTGACGAAGTTTAGTGAATTCATCAAATTTATAGGAATAAAAGTATTTTGTGTGAAATATGTCTTTGAAAGACTTTACAAACTCTTCCCATTTTAAGTCAACTGCAGTCACTAGATTTCGCTCTTCACTAAGGGTTTCCTACCAAGCTATACCATATCCTTGCAAATGTAATGTAGCATAAGATGTTCGAGTTTCTTAGGAGAAGTTCTTCATGTTACAATATGTCTCTATCTCCTTCAACCAAGCCTTAGCCTTATCCCTATCTTCCTCTCTATTAAACTTGGAATATTTTAGATATTTCATCTCCTTGGCTAGCTCAGCCTCTATTCGAACTCTTTCCAATTGCACCTCTCTAAGAGGTTCATTCACCCATTACCCTCTCAGATTACCAGATTGTGTTTCTTAACTTAGCACAACATCCAACTATTTTTGGGTCTCCACCTGCTCACGAAGTGGAACCACTATTTTAGTAAGTTTCTATTTCATTGGGGGTTTGTGAACCAATATTAGGTGTATTATTCTTTGCATTGGTTTCTCGTGTCTGCCTTGTTGTTGGGGTAACACTTCCTCTTCTTCTTTTTGGTGGTATTTTCCGTGGCTATACAACGAAGAGACAATAGGAATTCATTACCATTTAGCCCTTCAAATTGCTCTTCCTACTAATAATTGTTTACCCAGAACATCCAAATCAATTTGGGTAGATTTGCTTCTATTAGTTCCTCTATTCACTAGTGTCTAGTATTTTTCCTATCACACATTGAAACTAATTCTTGTGTAGTGAACCTATTCCACTACGAACCATGATCTGATACAAAATGTTTTAACCCAAAATGATTCTTCTACCTTTAAAAGTTGAGAGTTTTTTTAATATATAAACTCTAAACATAAGTCTGAGCATAATACTTGCCCCTCAACTAGACAACAGTGAAACCTATAAGACCCTAACTAAAAAAGTTGACTACACCACTATCAAAACCAATTAAGGAATAGATCTCAAGGACCTATCCTTATATTTCTACAAGAATTTCTTATTCACTACTCCTAAGGAGATACTCGACTCAAGTTAATTTTCTTTAGTAACTATTTTACTCCTTAAAGTCTATTAAAAATATTATCCCTCTTCGGTCCATCGAGAGGGTCTTCCATTTCATTCATTCAAAAGGGCATTTCTTTATGATCCTTTGAAAGGTTAATACCTTTTTAGTCCATTGAAAAGGAGAATTCCAATTCCTGAACGACCACACAAGTCTATCTATGTGGGTGCGTTTAGCACTAAGTATTGTTTTATCATCCCCCAAAACTTGTCTTTTAGTGAAGTTAATATGGTAAAAATGCTACAGTCCTAGACACACTGACTACACTTTGGACCTCTAATAAGGGTAACATTTTACTTCCTTTAATAAGGTCAATTCAATGTTAACCCAAAAGGTGCAAGATTCATAAAAATTAACTCCATTACTATTATGTAGATCCTTTATTATCACAACAGTCTAATACAACCCGACTAGCTTACTCCTTGATTTACCTCGACCATAATTAACTATGGAGTTGTGTATCTTGAGTTAACTCCTAGGGATGGTAATACCACTACCACTACCTGGCTCCCCAAGCCAATCTAGAGGTCCTTATGGTAATGACACATCCGTTTAACACACTGAGACTCATCTTTACTATTTTCCTTTGAGTGGAAATATTCCATCAAATCTCCAGTCACACAACTGAATGAAATCTATACCATATTTTATCGTAATCCCACATGGATTAACCAACTAAAAAATAGAGAGCTAGTTATTAATAAAGATGATATTAAGGAATTTACTCAAGTGAACTTCCATAACTATCGTGAATATTGAAATTCATACACCTTCCTCATTTACAAGTCTCAAAATATAAAATTCAAGAGTCATTACTCTATCGGATAGGTGTACATTCATAATTGTAGCAGTCTCACTTCTATAACAAAATATTAGAGACAAAGAGAATCATAGTTACAACAATATTATATAAAGAGAGTTATTATTGCAATAGACTCATTTGCATTATGGTATGTTGCCATAATACTTGGGCAAGATCAGCTTCCATAACATCACAGTTGTAGTGTCAAAGTAGTCCTTTGAAGATTCCAACATCTTGATCTCGCATTCAACATTCTTCTCCACCACAATATTCGCAGATGAACCACCAAGAAAAAAATTACCATCTAGTGGATATCAGAGATAGCTCCCAAGAAAATTTATATGCGGCATTCAAATGTGCACTTTCCCCTCCTTGATGCTTTGCAATTGCACACAACAACATTTCCATGAAGCAAAACACTTTGCACACAATATATTTATAACAATGTAAATCTATTCACACGCAAGATGTCACACCACACAAAAGAATTCTAAAATATGTTCTTATATGCCTTACCTATTCCAAGGTCATTCCGTAAAATAGTGACCCAACAATGCTTTAAGAGCTCATCTAGTTTAGACAAATCACACTAATCATATTTGATATAAGAATTTCAACAAGTTTACAATTCAATTCGTAGAATTTCATGAACCGGGGGGGGGGGGGGGGGGGAGGGGAAGAGGGGGGGGGGAGGGGGGGGATAAGAATAAAAGAGGGGGGGGGGGGGGGGGGGCGGCGCGGGGCCCCCCCCCGCCCATTTTTTTTAGGACCTTTTTTTTTTGGGGAGGATTCCCTATATTTTTTTAAACAAAAAAAAAAATGTTTTCCCCTGGGGGGGAATTTTTTTAGCCCGATATTATGGGGGGGGTTTTTTTATTTTTTTAAAATTTTTTATAAGGCACATTTTTCCCAAAAATACCCCTTTTTTTTAGAGCTTCAAATGCCCTCAATTTTTTGTGTGAAGATGATTGATTTGATTTTCTTAATATTCACCTTGATTTAAATTAGGATTCACCATTTTTTTACAAGTACATTTCAGGTCCAAAACCTTATGCATAACCTTGCCATGAACTCTATAGATATCCAAGGTGAAATACAAACAACAATCAAAATATGAAATAACACTAACTATCCATAAATTATTCCATCGATTTCACATAGCATTTTCAAGATTTTTCCTTCATTAATCAATTTCTAGATCAAAGGTTCCATATAATATGTGATAAAAAATTGTTACCAAATATTACAAGGAACCCATATACCATGAAATACTACTTCAATTGATAAAAACGAGGATCTAGCACAAACATGCTTAATCTATCCATAATGAAATTTTCAAAATTCTCTACATCTCAAAAAGGTTACCTGCAAGCACATCCAAGACTCACACTATCCATAACTAGTTTTCCTACAACTAGTAAGATTGAAGTGTAATTCTATTTAGCAACTTATTGAAAATCACCCATCATACTCAACCAAATAAAAAGTTTCTTATTTCTCCAAGGTATACCTAGTCAACCTATGCTCATATCTAACAAGATTCTTAAATAAACTCTACCTCAAGTCATTCTGCACTCCATGAATTTCTATGGTAGTCACAACTAAACTATGGCTTCACAGACTAGGACCATAGAGAACCTATCAAATGAAATGGATAACACCATACAACAATATTTCAACTAGACATATCGTGAGTTAAATCGATAGCATAAGATTTTGTGTAGCAGATACTAGATGTACTTACATTTACAATCGTGAATGATCTCTCCACTCCACACAAGTTCTCAAGTCTCCATTATCTCTTTCTAACCAAACACTCTACCACCATTTCTTCTCCTCTATCAAAGAGTGTTCTTCGTCCTCCATCCTTATGTCCTAGATTTTTTGGTAAGATTTTTGACATGAAAACTCCATCGATCGTTACTTCATAAATTCCACATCGTTCTACTATAACCATGATGGGTTTATTTATAATTCAAGTACAATATGCAAACCATTACTGCAAAATAACTTCCATTCCATTAATGCCTAGCTACTAGTTTTTACTTTACACATCATTCACTTTCAAGGTAATATTACCTTGAAATAAAATAGATCTTTTATGAACTTTTTATTTCTTTAAATAAAACAATGAAATTGAAGAACATAATATTATACTGAGAGGGGGGTGAACAGTATAGAGCTCAATTTTTAATTTCTTTTCAAACCAATATCAATTAATGTCCTTAATTGTAATAACCAAATATAGTGGTGTGCATTAATAACTTAGATAGCAATAGTAAGCAAGAGCACAAGTCACCACACACAATTAAGACACAAGATTTAACGTGGTTTCCCCAATGTAGGGTACTCCACAATATAATATCCTTATAATATTTGACACAAAAATAAGGATCCTTATCCAATATAATGATTAATTTGATCTGGTCAAAGCTAGGCAATACACTAATCTGCTCAGGTAGGCACTCCACTGATCTGCTCATCTAGGAAACACACTGATCTGCTTAGGTAGGTAATCCACTAATTTTCTCAGCTAGGCAACACACTGATCTGGTTAGGTAGATAATCCACTGATTTTCTCAGCTAGGCAACACACTAATCTACTCAGGTAGCTAATCCACTAATCTGCTCAGCTAGGCAACACACTGATCTGCTCAGCAATCCACTAATCTGCTTAGCTAGGTAACACACTAATCTTCTCAGGTAGGCAATCCACTGATCTTCTCAGCTAGGCAACACACTAATTTGATCAGGTAGGAAATCCACTAATCTACTCAACTAGGCACTCCACTGATCTGCTCAACAAGCTCACACAAAACTTGTCCAAATTTTCTCAACAAGTTCACATAGAACTTGTCCAAATCTGCTCAACAAGCTCACACAGAACTTGTCCAAATTTGCTCAACAAGCTCACACAGAACTTGTCCAAATATACTCAACAAGCTCACACAGAACTTGTCCAAATTTTCTCAACAAGCTCACACAGAACTTGTCCAAATATGCTCAAAAATATCACACAAAATTTGTCCAAATATGCTCAAAAAGCTCACCCAAAACTTGTACAAATATTCTCAACAAGCTCACACAGAACTTGTCCAAATCTGCTCAACAAGCTCACACAGAACTTGTCCAAATCTGTCCATAAATCTGTCTCAAAAGCCTTCTCAAGGCTCAATCAATCATGCACAAAAACTTCCATAAATCTGTCCAAAAATCTATCCCAAAGACCTTCTCAAAGGCTCAAACAATCATGCTCAAGTAGCATTCAAATCTCATCCACAAATCTACAAAGGCAAGGCTCAATGATAAACTCAACAATGAATGGCAAAACAGTCTACAATGGATGAAAACAATTATACACAATGATATCAACTCAAATCAATCTCAACTCAACTCAAGTCAACTCATAGAAGCATAAAGAGAATTTTTAGAGACTCAATATGTTCTAAGCTCAATATCAACTCAAATCAGATTTATAGAATAGTTTGTTTCATGAAACTTAAACAATCACTTCACAGATCACTTGACTAGTCTCAATCAACTCAACTCAGTAAATCACAAGAGACATCTCTTTCTCACAAAACCCTAGTCCAACCATGTATCAACCAACTCAAATGTTTCCAACAATTCTCAACCACAAATCTCACATAACAATGATACTCATATTCTTTTCAAGTTATTTGCATAACCAATGGGCTTCAACAACTGTGCTTTTAAAACAAGGTTTAAACACAACTCTCAAAATAGAAAACCTTGAAGCATTCAACCAACCACTTTTGAAAAGGAAACCACAATCAATCCTTTTCTCTCCAATGATATTTCAAAAATCAACCACCATTATCAATCAATAGGAGAATGTGCCCATACCTTTTATGAAGATTAAGAAACCTCTTTGGAAATCTACCACACTCAAGAAATTCTTTTTCAACTTTCAATAAGGGTTAGATATCATGATTAATATCACAACAAAAATATCCAAATACCACCTTATCATTCCTACTCAACATAATGCATCATGTCCCCTTATGAAAGAATTAATCACTTTTGAAAAAGAACAAAACATCCTTCACTTTTGAACCCTTTTACAAAAATAGAAATATCTCTTTACATACACCTTATTTCTCCCTCTAAGCAAGTTAATCAAATACCCCTCGAAATAAGCTTTTCAACGATATATAATATGATATACTTATAAAAGGAAAATCACCAGAAATCTCTCTTTTTCCCAACATGCATCACAACCCTTATCTCTCCTAAGGCAACCTTAGAAAAATAAAATATTAGGAAAAATTATTAACTTGCCTTTGTCCTCAGCAGGATTTGATCCTCGGTCACTGCCCCTGCACCACTCTAACTATGGTACCAACAACCATGTGACCCAACCGCTCACATAGAATAGTGAGCACAAACCTTCTATTTGTTTTCTTTGAGCGTGTCCTCAAACACCACATGCACCAAAAGAGTCCTCCCTTTCACTTTGCAAAAGTAGCACCAGCAGGATTCAAATTTTGGATTTGTTGGCACTTCAACACCTTATGCGCCTTGCTCTTACCGTTAGGCCACAAGCACCTATGGTGCTTGGTAAGGGACCTACCTTAATTTTATTGCCTCCTTTCTCTACTGGATTTGAACAAGCTATGATGCCTTTGCTCCCTCTTCGAACAAAAACCCTTTGCACACTCTTTAACATGTTGGCACCTTTTGCTTCCTTAGCAATTCGAATGCATCACCATCATTGAGGACATCAGAAATAAATCAAAACATTAGGTGGCATATTTATATATGACTTCCTCCTTTATTTTGATGTTGATGCTATAAATTAAACTTTAATATTATGTGCCTCCTTTCTTTTGACGTCGGCGCTATAAATTAACTTTTAATTTTAAATTTAAATTTTATTTTTAAATAATTAAAATTTAAACTTAAATATTTAAAATTAAATATCTCCATCACCGGGGCACCTTTTTCGACGAAACGAAAAGCCAACCTAGGTTTTAAGAAAAACCCATTTCAAATTTTCCCTCCATGGTTTTAAATAAAACCTTTTATTTTTCCTGCCTTGGTTTTCACAAAAACCTTGTATATATTCATGCTTTCCAAAATATCATAAATTCTTATTTATGAAATTCTCTAGCCACCAAAACTCCATGTGATCCATGTGACATCAATGAAAACATAAAATACCTCAAATTTCCAACAGAAGTCATGCATATAATATATATCCATGTTCTTATCCTTAAAATTTCAACAAAATGCAACTATCATAAAATCATACAAGCATATCATAAGTTTAGAATTCCTTTATCATGTGCAAACTATGAAATGCATCATCATCAAGGGTGAATCATTCATCCATGTTGCTATCCAAAATATTCCAACATAACCCATCACATCATTTCCCCCAGACATTCCTATTCTTGGTGGTTTATTCTTTCTCCATCCACAAGAAACTTGTTTTTTGCACAAGCACCCAGTCTATTAGCAACATCATATTCTTTCATAATAACACTTGAAACAATGAACCATTATTTGTTAAAGCATTTCTTCATTAAAATATTTTATTTCCTACAAACCATCCATACTTGCAAAAATAAAGCATAGCATGTCAATTGTTCCTTGAAATAAAACATCTTAGCTAAACAAAAGTCCATCAAGTTCAAAGTCTGTCGAGGGTGGGTCATGACACCAGTCCACCTTTTTTAGATCAATATCTAAATTTGTAGTATATAAATCTTCTTTAACGTTGGATTCATATTTTCTATAAGAATTCCTTGTGTGACTTCTATTTTTCTTCTTCTTTGGTTGTGATGTACCTGATGATTTTCCTTCTAAACATTGAGTTAGTAAATAATAAAAATAATACAATCTTAATTTCAATGACTCCTCATTGAAGCTAACATAAGCTTCATTCAAATTGTATGTGCCATATTTCTTTTCTTGAATTTTTTCTTGAAATATATCAAAGGCGAGTATAGAATTATATATCATTAAAAATTCTTCTAAGGATGATATAATGAAGGTAACTTATAAGTGTTGTGAACTTTTCCACCAATAAATAACACCATGTTCTAATTTTTTTTCATGAAGGTAACTTATAAGTGTTGTGAACTTTTCCTCTTTTGCATCTTTGAGAAATAAATATAGCTTCTCTTTTAAAATATTTGTCATTTGTTTCTTTCCATAAAAATCATCTATTAAGTTTTGAGAATAAAAATTTAACTTGTTTACCATTTCTTCACTATCTTCATTGAATGCATTTCTAATAATTTCTTCCATGATATGAATCGATTCAATGATTTATTTCCTTTGAAGTAGAAAAACTTATGACTCCCAAATTTAAATAATCACTCAAACATAAAATTTGTAAACTTTATTTTTCTAATCCTTTGATGTTGAAAGCCTTTTAAATCTCTAATTTGATTCGCAAATTTTCAAAATACTTCAAACTTTTAAAAAATTCTAAATTTCAAAAATTCAAAGTTTAAAGTTTTTAAAATTTTCGAAAAACTTTAAAACTTTTAAATTACTATCTTTTTTAAAACTTTAAAACATCACTCCAAAAATCATAAACTAAAAATCATTAACTCCTTATTTCTCCTACTCTTTCAATTTTAAACTTATTTAAATAATTCAAAAAAGAAAAATAATCAATTAACCCTTATTCCTCCTCACTTGAACACCTTAGTGCTAAATTTATTTAAAACTTAAATTATTCCCAGCGAAAAAATTTAGCACATAATGGAACATAATGGCAATTACCTCTCAACGAGATTCCTACTACGCTCAATTTCTAAAATCAACGTCGAGTTAGTTTGAAATGATCATCTACCCTTTACATGTTACATTACTCTTGCTTGCTTTATTTTCCATCCATTAGTCTCACATTTGTCTCTATTTCATATTCTTTAGGTGACTTCCATAGGTAATTTACTTTCCTTTAAGCCTTCTTCATGACTCCTTTTCATGTTAGTTGGATCGTTGGTGGTTTGAAATTGCAATGGATACATACACTTTGTAGGTGATCTAATTTCATCATAGCTCTTCCCACATTTACTTCAAATGGTATGATTTCACCATAGCTCTTCTAACGTTGCTTCAAATGGTCACTTATTTCAGTATGATCTGGATCACCTTTGTCTTGGGTGATTATGGTTTACCTTGAATGGAGAAAATTGATCTATCTCAGGTATCTAGAACTAGGTAGTCTCTTCTTAAATTTGGTTACTGGTTAATCTCTTCCTCTCTACTTTAAGTGATTGGTTTACCTTTTTCTTTGTTCCTGGTCCACTTAGAGGGATGCGGCTGTTTCGCCTAGACTTTTGCTACTCTTTTTTCTTTTATTTTCTCCAAAAACATGTCATATGCTTCGCTAGCCTGTAATGCTATCTCAGGATATATTTTATTTCCTATAGATCCTTGTAAATGATTCTATAAATATCTAATGTATGATGTTACATAGGTCATTTGTGAATCAATAGTGCAAGATCTTATCCAATAGTGCAGTCCTCTAAGCCTTTTTAACTATGTAAGCCTTTTTGGCTTCTCTTTTCTTCAATGTAGGCCTTCTAGGGCCTCTTCTCTTCAATGTAGGTCTTCTTGGGCCTCTTCTCTTCAATATAGGACTTCTTGGATCTCTTATATAATAATTCAGGTCTCTTTCTTAGACCTTCTTCAATATAGTCTTCTTTGACCTTTTTCTATTTCTTATTTCTGCTTGATCTTTGAATGCTTTCAAATATGTCAAGGTCAAATAACCCTTGACTTGATTCTTATTTCCTTAATATTGCGTCTTATTTTATGTATTCTCTTATCTCTGTGCTTAATTTCTTTCTCTCTACTTAGTTATTGATTTCTTTTATTTGTGCTCTCTAGAAGCTGAAATTATTCTCTATATTTTATAATAAGCTTCTCAATATTCTGTAGCTTAATATTTGCTACTTCTCTTTCAATATGAAATATTCAATGTCTTAGTTCACATATAAGAACTCAATATGATTCTCCTTATTACTAGAGAACCAAATATCAATATTAGGGTGGCTCTTTTGTGAATGACCAACTTTCACTTGAGTTGGTTTTACCTCAATCTTCAATCTACAAAATTCAAAATTGCAATCCTTCAATATTTAAACCTTAAATCTTCAACTTATTTGAGTTGGCTTCTTCTTTCAATGTCTAACTTCTCTCCTAAGTTGACCCTCTTCTATCAATATAGCTGAGTCCTAGTATTCACCGGTTTTCTTTCAACCAAGTGGAAATACCCTAGCCTATTCTACTAAATAAAACCTTTAAAATTAGAGTTTAAGTCTAAATTACCTTTAAAGTGGAAAAACTCTAAATTAACTTTATCAAAAGTGAAAAAAGTTAATTAATAATGGTGGATCAATAAAATCTATAAAAAATGAACAGAGTCTGGTGGTAGCTTTGATACCACTATTGGCTTTTTAAGCCTTACTACCATAAAATATCATAGGTCCCAAATATAAAATAGCCATAATATTAAAGGTCAAAGTAATAATATGATGAGTAGAATAATATGAGAAAATTAATATGTATATCAAGGTCTATTTAATAAATCAAATAAAATTAATTTATATATTGAATTATGAATGTAAATAGCCCGAATCATTCATGAACTTTGCATGAAGAAATCTTACAATATTAATTGCTAAAAATTTTGTATACAAGCATTATTTTTTTTCCCCATTACAACTCTATAATATCACTTGGATTATACTTTGATTGTGTTATTCATGGATTATTATCTCCATAATATAGCCATAGTAATGTGACTCTTCAAGTACTTGAATATTGCTCTCCATATGCTAAGTCTCATGACTCTTGGCTTATCATCTTTCCACTTGCATACTAGATGGACACTTGACTCTACAAAACTTGCACACATCTACATGACTCTTACACTTCTACATGCACTCCTAATCTAGGATATTTTTGCACATCCTCACATTACATATTAAATATTTGCACTCTTACATACAAGATACTTGCGCACATTCTATTACATGACACTTGTGCATATCTTGTACATTCACACTTACATAAAAATGAAAATATAAATCACATTCTAAATTATAGACTCAACCCTAATATATTACATATCTATAAAAGACACCAAAGACACTAATACAAATTCATAATTTTTTGGATCTTTCCAACTTCTATAAAATATGGTATTAGGGTTCTCACACATTGCTTGGATATTACACCAACTGACCAAAGGATATGCCAAATCTAAGTTCCATTGGAAAGATACACGATAGAGAGTATTTGAGAAGTTGAAAGACCAAATATTTAAATTCCTACACTATCCCTATTTAATCTATAAATATATTTTAAGGTGAAGATTGATGCATTAGAGTATGCATTGGGAAATTCCCTCACATAGCATGGGTGTTTAGTTTCCTATCATAGGAAACATTCAATGAAGCAATTTGAAAATATAATATATATGACAAATATCTATATGCCATTGCCTAAGCACTTAAATATGTTGAAATTAAAATCTGTATCATGGCCAAGAATTAACATTATACAACATATTGGATAGGACTAAGGGCATTTCATCATATATTATATTTATTATATTTTTTTTACATAAGAAATGGTCCTTGGTTAATATGGTTATGGTTAAACCCTTTTATTAATTGTAATTAACGTATATCCCACTTATTATATCGATTTAGGTTAAACCTTATGATGTATTTGGGATTTTGGTATTTCTATAAATACCCCATCACACTCCTCATTTCTTATCAGTGTTGTGCAATATAATCCATGGATAGTGTTTATTTATGGTGCCTATGGGTTCCCACCATATATTTCACCTTTTCATCCATTTTACCTTGTGTATAAGATTTGAATGGATGGATTGCTTCTATTCATTTCTAGAAAATATTATAAATTCCAACATGGTATCAAAAAAGTATGGAATAAAATTGATTTGTCATAGAAAAATTCCTTTGGGTGCCTCTAATTTTTCTTTTAAGACTTAGGGTAATTTCTCATAAGTATTTTCTCATTCAATAGAATTTTCTCCACTTGGTTTCTTTCATAAAATCTTTGTGCTTGATGTCATGTCCTTATTACTGCTACAAATATCATAAGACTTGCTTGGATGCAATAGACCACTAGTTACATTTATAATACAGCATGTTGATTTTTAATTTTTTGGGATCCATCATGCAATAGAATTTTTTACTCAACATTTTGAGATAGCATATGTTTCTCATCATCAAGAGTGAGAAAATAGTATAAGGTTGCATTTAATATTTACTTTAATCTTCTATAAATATACTTTTTAAAACCCTACTAAGATATAGAGATTAATGTGTTAATAGCCAACCTTCATTGTATTAGTAAACCTAAAAATTAAAAATAAACTAAAGTTTAAATTAAAATCATAAGATTAGGGATTTTTATATTTATCAATTAAAAATGAATAAAAAATAAAAAATAATAATAACAACATGATACTCTAATATATAAAAAATCATATATTAAAAAAATATAGCTAGAGTTTCAAACATAATATAATTTAAAAAACTAAAAATAAAATACAATGTGTTATCATTTATGGGTAGTTGTTATAAAGACCACTAACCAACTTATGTTTATGGGTGTAACCCATTAATACTTTAATAATACACCATTTAAGTGATGTAATAATACTAACATAAATTCCTCTCCTTGAAACAAAAGTAAAACAAGTGTAGATTTTATCCCTTGCACCTTAGGATTTTAATAACATCATAACTAAACATACAAAATCTTTATTTCTACCTTTATTATGCTGATTCCTAAAAACCCCATTGCAAAATATTTGTTTGAATTTAGAACTTTATCTTGTGTAATGTTACCTATAAGATTCTAACTAAAATCATGGCTAATAGGATGAAAAGTATCATGCCCAACATCATTGATCCTTGCCAAGGAAGCTCTATCCAAGGTAGATCAATCCTAGATGGTGTCATCTCCATCCATGAAGCTCTGCATTCAACCTTGAAAACCAAAAAGTCTACCTTTGTTCTCAAACTCGACATGAATAAAGCATATGACAGAGTTAACTGGGACTTCCTTATGGCCATCTTGCTTAAATTTGGTTTCCATCCTGAGTGGATCGAGCTAATTAAAGCTTGTATATCCTCATCATGGTTCTCAGTCCTCATCAACGGATCCATAGTAGGGTATTTTTAGAGTAGCAGAGGACTAAGGCAAGGGGATCCTATTTCACCTCTTTTATTCATCATCATAGTTGAAGCCCTAGGAAGGACCATCCAAGCAGCTTGTAGAACAGGCCTCCTATCTAGAATCAAAGCTTCCTCTTAGACCAATCCTATCTCACACTAGAAATTTGTGGATGATACTATATTGTCTACTAATACCTCTGTCTTTGAAGTGCAGGTCATCAAATTCATTCTACAATTTTATGAAGCAGCTGTCAGGAAAAAGGTGAACTTCAACAAGAGCAAATTGTATTTCCTTAAAACACCTATTCAAATACAACTCAAGATTGCTAGAATTCTTGAATGCTCTGTAGCTGACCTCCCAATCACTTATTTAGACCTCCTTATTTTTTATGGCCAGTCCACAACCTCTATGTGGAACAACGTCATAGAGAGGATCCAAAAGAAACTTGTAGGGTGGAAGGGTAATTTACTATCCCAAGCTGCCAAGATCACCCTTACGTTAGCCTCCCTTCAAAGCATCCTTATGTATTTCCTTTCTATTTTCAAAGCCCTAGTTGCAGTTTACCATAGAATATAATAAATCCAAAATACAATTCTATGGTCAGGAACTAAAAACAAGCATAGGTTACATCTTGTTTCCTGGGACAAAGTGTGCAAATCTAAGGATAGAGGAGGCATCAGGCTCAGAAGAATTCAGTCCCTTAACATAGCTCTGATAATCAAATAAACCTGGTAATTGGTGTCTAATAATAAGAATAAATGGACTTCCATTATCATAAGGAAATATTTGCAAGGCACTAATTTCTTCAATGATGATGCTCCTACTAGAGGATCCACCTTCTGGAATTCTATCATCAGTACTAGGTTTCTCCTAAATAAATGTCTAAGATGGAAACTAGGGGATGGCAAAAAAATTAATTTCTGGAATGACAAATGGATTTCCAAAAATCCCCTGATTGAAGATCCTATCCTATCTAAACTCCAAGCCTACACTAATTCTAGGATAGGACAAAAAGTCTTTGACTTCCTTCTTACCCAGAATAACATTGTCAGATGGAAAACCATTAGGTACACTGCCCTCCCTAATCAATCATCAAGATTGAATTCCCTCCTGCATTCTACCATCATTCCCTCTATTAACTCCATTAATCATTTCATTTGGGAACCTTCATAGAGTGGGGATTTCACTGTTAAATTTGACCATATTTTTCTCCTTGATAATGAGGATATCGTGTTGCCTTTCAACCTCATTTGGATCAAATCCCTCATTCCCAAAGTGTCATTCTTCACCTGGATTACTATCCAAGAAAGAATTTTGACTATAGACAATTTGAACAAGAAAGGCATTACCATCCCCAATAGATGCTCACTATGCCTCAATGCCTAGGAATCCCCCTCTCTCATTTTAGTCCACTACCCCTTATCCTCCTCTATCCTTGACTGAATATTCCAATCCTTCCACATCCTTTGGGCCAAACCGTGATCCATCATTGACATTTTTATCCACTGGCTCTCCCCCTTTCTTGATCCTCACCTCAAATTATTCTGTAAAACTTATCTCCACCATTTACTTTGGTAAGTTTGACTTGAAAGAAACTGCAGAGCCTTATCCCAATGCCCGACCATCTTGGAGATTATCTCTAGCAAAATCCTTGCTAATGCTAAAGAAAATGCTTCCCTTTTACCTCCATATCCCAAACCTTCCTCCAAGTTTTAGCTTACTTTGGGTAGATCTCTTGGTCTATCCTTAGAGGAATTTAGTCCTCCCATCAACCAAAGAATTGATTCCAAATGGATTCCTCCTCCAATGGACTAGTTCAAACTAAATTTTTATGGATCTTCAAAAGGAAACCTAGAGAAAGCAGGATTAGGAGGCATCCTCAGAAACCACCAAGGAGAAGGCATCTTTGTCTTTGTTGAGGGATTGAGGGACAAGACCAACCACGTATCCAAGGCAGAGAGCATGTGGATGAGTCTTTCCCTGGCCAATAACTTTTCCAACAAACTAATTGTTGAAGGAGACTCTCTCAATATCATCAACTACCTCAAGAATAACAACATTCCATCTTGGAGAGTAAGGGACTACATCGAAGGAGATAGGATTTTAATTATTGACATGTAGGAAGTTATATTCCAAAATTCTTATAGAGAAGCTCACCTAGCCAAAATTAGAGTCCATATGCCCAACATATTTACCTAGAATGATGACATTCCTAATGAAATTTTTACCATTGTTGACTAGGAAAAATTTCCAAGGACTAATCACACTGGTTTTCCTCATGAGGGCGCGGTCCTCCAGGATTCTCATACTTTGTCACATGAGTAATTTCATAAGGATAAGTTGGATTTCCACATGTACTGTGAACACTCCAAATAAGCATGGGAAATGTAGACTCCTTAAAATTCTTGTGAGGAGTGGAATCCAACTGTCCACCCAAATGACCCATCACAAAAATTTCACGTTTATTTGGACCATTTTCTTTGGAATGCACGCTAATACTTTTTTCAAATTTTGGCATGCCATGTCAAATTTGTGTAGGTACCTAGGCGGTATGGTGATTTCCAATAAGAGGATGCTCCACAAAATAATCTAGTGTCTGTTGTGGCATCAATACCACACCAACATAGATCTGAGTCATCTCCACTCCCAAAATAGAATCGTAGCTCAAGGAAAGCTGATTACCAACATCGTGAGTAGGACATCGCACCTCAAGAGGGAAGGAAATGATGGCAATGATCAGATTAAGAAGATGTCTTGGGACCTGGAGCACACTTTCCCAAAAGATCTTTGTGGCAAAGGAGAACTTTCTAAAAATACTCTTCTAGGATCCAAAATCAATCATGCCCAAGATCCAACGATCATTATTATAAACCTTCCATATCTCCTCGATCAGAGTCCCTTCCCGAGCAATCATTTCCAATGCAAGCTTGAGCCTTCCAATCCCCAAGTGCCAAATTCAAATTGCTTTGTTATGTTCATTAATGGCAACCTCCAATTTTCATGGTATTTTTCTCAAGCTTCCATCCTTAAATTCACCACTGCTCCTCCTTGCATAACCATTGTCTCCCTAGTTTTATTTTGTACTAGCATAGTAAACCTTTCAACCCTTCCACCCTTGTTATTCCTTTTAGCTCCTTCCCCAACCCCCATCACCTTTCCACCATGAACTTCATCGAGCCTAGAAATTTCATATGTGACCCCCTTGCTGTGAGAATTCTCAAAGATTGCTAATTTTTTCCTTTCCTCCATATGTTCTCTGGAAAGGAGCTGGAAATACCTTAGCATTTTTGGAAACCTGGGAGAATAGTTTTGTAACTATTCAAGGAGTAATATTTGGCATGGATATTTACCTTCTATCCATGATTACTGGGCAGAATTTGAAAGGATGTTCCATCCAAAGGCACAAGCACAATTTGGAGGTTGAACTCAAGGAGTTCAAAGATAACAAAAATATTTTCAAAGGTGCCAAATAGGGAATCTATAGGAGTGACTTGAACACCCCCTAGAATGATGTGATGAAACCAATAATGGAGTTCATCACTTTTTATGACCCCAAAAAAGCCCTCAACACTTACCATCTGGCCTTTGTGAATCATTTCTGTGACATCAATCCCCTTAGAATCCCCTAGTTTTTCCTCAATTCCATCAACTATTTGATAAATTATTGTAGGAATAAGAAATACCAAGACCTTCCTCTTCATCAAGGCCTATTCAAGGTAATTTACACCTATGTTTTGGCTAACAGTCCTAAAGCCAACCCAATCATCCCTATCCCACCTAAACCAGCGGGTCCTCTGCACGCCTTTCCCTTACTGAAAGAAAGAGGAAGTTCATTGAGGTTGTCATAGAACTGAAGGTGAGGAAAAGTATCAGTTATAAAATCATGGAAGGACCTATGAGGAAATATACTAGCCTCAAAAATTTTGTAGCAAAACATAACATTATTGACATCAAAATCAACGATGAGACAAGGTGGCTGAAGGAATTCATTTTTTCTTCCACGATAGGCATGATGAATGCCATGGTCAAATCGATGATTGAAATTAGGTAAGGTCTTTAAAATATATTATTTGGTGGGTATAGTGGCCAAGAGGTCGATGGTGGGTCTAAATCTGAGGAGGTGTTTGCGGTCAAAGAAGAGCCCAAGGAAGTTGGCCAAGGCGATACCAAGGACAAGGAAAAAATCTCCATTGAGGAATAATTTCTTCATATCCTTACTTGTTGCTTCTATGGCTACCCTATGAGGAGCCTTTTTATTTTCTCTTTGTTGTTCATCCCCTGTTACTATGACTTCCCTACATGGAGCCTGTTCCTTTTTGCTTTACGGGATTATCTTCTTAGGCTGCATACTTTGTTCCTTTCTCCTTAGGTCTGAGGTTGCATCCTCTATTTTTTCTTTCTCTATTCCTAAGTTCAATGTTTTATCCATTTTTGTCATTCTTTTCTACTCACAACAAGCATGGGGATTTTTGTATCAAGGTTTTTGAAACCTTAAAACCCGTTTAAGTAATACAATCCTTTAATTGCCAAAAAAAAAATAACATCACAACAAAGAAATGAGTATGGAAGATATCTATGGCAATTTTGGGATTTTAGGGTAGAATAATAAACCAATTACTATGGAGGGTTATGAAGAACACAAGCTTATACTAAGAGGGGGGTGAACAGTATAAGACCACTTTTTACTTTTTCTTTCAATTCAATATTATGCAGTGTATAGATAGCAGTATCAATAGTAATAATCAAAGCAATGCACAAAACACCATACATAATAGAGACACCACAATTTACGTGGTTCACCCAATGTGGGCTACTCCATGGAGAAAATATTTTACTAAAATTTTCTCAATCAATCTCTTTTGGGAATCCTTCCCAATTACAATGTTTATGGACCTCTGTCCAAAGGAGATGTTGATCCCCTAATCTCAAGTTCGTGGATCTCTTCCATAGGAGAACTCTTTCCCCTTCTGCTCTGGCTAGTGATCTTCTAGAAGACTCTGTCTCTCTACTATATTGACTAGTGGATCTCTCTCCACTTGAAGACTCCTCACTCAGATCTGTCTTCAATTGTCCTGGCTACTGGATCTCTATCCATTGAGACTCTATCCTCTATACTCTGTCACCTCCAAAGCTCTATCTCAATACTATACTAAACATAGTCCAGTCGGTCTAGCACAACTCTGCTCAATATCTTGCACTAAACATAGTACATTCGGTCTAGTACAATTCTACTCAATAGGTCCACACAGAACCTACTCAAATTTACTCAATAGGTCCACACAAAACCTGCTCAAATTTTCTCAATAGGTCCACATAGAACCTGCTCAAATCTGCTCAATAGGTCCACATAGAACCTACTCAAATCTGCTCAACAGGTCCACACAGAACCTGCTCAAATATGCTCAACAAGCTCACTTAGAACTTGTCCAAATATGCTCAACAAGCTCACTCATAACTTGTCCAAATATGCTCAACAAGCTCACTCATAACTTGTCCAAATCTGCTCAATAAGTCCTCTCTAGGACTTGCTCAAATATGCATAGCAAGCTTCCACAAAAGCTTACTCAAAATTAGTCCACAAGCCTTCTCAAAGACTTGTCTCAAATCTGCTTAACAAGCTCACATAGAACTTGTCCAATCTCATAGAATCATAAAGAGAATTGTTAGAGACTCAATATGTTCTATACTTAATGCTCAATCAATATCTCAATTCAATCTCATAGAAGCATAAAGAGAATTGTTAGAGACTCAATATGTTCTATACTCAAATCCCAATCTCAACTCAAATCAATCTCATAGAAGCATAAAGAGAATTGTTTTAGAGACTAAATATGTTCTATACTCAAATCCCAATCTCAACTCAAATCAATCTCATAGAAGCATAAAGAGAATTGTTAGAGACTCAATATGTTCTATTCTCAAATCTCAATCTCAACTCAAATCTAGAATATAGAATAGTTTGTTTCATGGAACTTGAACAACCACATGCATCCACTTGACTAGGCTCAATCAACTCTACTCAACCAAACACCTCAAGGAACAACCCTTTCTCACAAACCCTAGTCCAAGCATGTATCAACCAACTCAAAATGTTTCCAACAATGCTCAACCACAAATCTCACATAACAATGATACTCATGTTCTTTTCTAACTCAAGTTCAAGTTCTTTGCATAACCAATTGGCTTCAACAACAATGCTTATAAAACAAGGTTTAATCACAACTCTCAAACCAGAAAACCTTGAAGCATTTAACCAATCACTTTCGAAAAGGAAACCACAATCAATCCTTTTCACTCCAAAGGTATTTTATAATCAACCACCATAATCAATCAATAGGAGAATGTGCCCATACCTTTTATGAAGATGAAGAAGCCTCTTTGGAAATCTGCCACAATCACAATATTCTTTTGCCAATCCTCACAAGGGTTAGAAGATCACAAAATAATCAACATTACTCCACTTCACAATAATATTCACCAAGGCTTTTAATTAAAAAACCTTCTTAAGAATTGATGCACAACTTCCTTATCACTCCTAAAACCACTTGTACCATAAAATAAAATAAATCAAAACATTGCATAACCTTGTCACTCCAAAAACCACTTATACCATAAAATAAAATAAATCAAAACATTGCATAACCTTGTCACTCCAAAAACCACTTATACCATAAAATAACTCAAATATTTTATATCCTTCCTTTCAACACTTTTGCACTTAAAAAAATAATCACAAAGCCTTCTTAGGCAATATCCCACATTAATCAAATATCAAACCTTAGCCATATGCAAAAATTAAATCCACTATACTCTCCATGAAAATCGATGCTTAACACAACCTTAGAAAATTCGAAATATTTCATGCACCCAAAAATTTTGGCGATCGAATTATGGCATACCTTGCAAAATGGCTTCGGGTGGTTTCGACCCCGCGTTCCTCCTCGTCGTGCGCCTTAGCGCACTCTTCGTCCACCATGTGGGCTAGGCCTCCCACATGGAGGCTTTAAGCCTTTGAGACTTATATTTTCGTCCTCTCCACCTATGCCTTGAAACTTGCTCCCTTGTTCCACGTGTAGTGCACAAACGAAATCGGAAGGGGGAATCGACGATTGCGAAGGAGGGGATAATCGAATGCGGAAAATATTTCTTGTCTCCTTCTTGGTTGATAAAATAAACCCCTTTAAATATTCGAACCTTTGCATGATAAAATATATGACGTCGGCGGACATGGCGGGAAAACTCTTTTATTTAATTTTAAAATTTAAATTTAAATTTTAAATAAATTAAAATTTAAACTAAACCTTTAAAATTAAATTTCTCCATCATCGGGGCACCTTTTTCGATGAAACAAAAAGCCAACTTGGGTTTTAAGAAAAACCCATTTCAAATCTGCCATCCATGGTTTTAAATAAAACCTTTCCTTGCCTTCCTTGGTTTTCATAAAAACCTTTTGCTAAGCTTCCCTTGAAGCTCCTTTTGGAACCAAATGCCATGCATCCCTTCTTGAACCTTTGATCAAAACCTTTGCTTCTCATGAAGCTCTTTGTGGAGAAAAATCATAGTGCTTACTTACATAGGTCCTTTTGACATCAATGACAACTTTTATCTTAGGGACTCAAAATGTCCAACATAATTCTTAATAAAATGAGTTAAAAATACTTCTATGCATTTTAATTTGTAAATGATGAAATTGTAGCCTTTGATGTTATTCCTTGCCACTTTTTTTTTTTCGGCCTTTTTCCCCCCCCCCCGGGCCCCCCCCCCCCGGTTTTTCCCCCGCTGTCAAATTTCAATTAGAACATAGGATTCTAGAAATATTTGATGTCAATTATTTGAAAGACAGTTTAGCCAAATTATATCATAGGTTAATTTATCTAGGATCAAATATCAATCACATAAAATATATTCATAAATAACACAAGTATTTCATAATAATAATTTTTACTATTATATTCATAAATCATCAAGTTCTCAAAAAATTAAGATTACATAGCATGGAACTTTATCTCCAATATATAACCTTATAAATGACTCTTTAATACTATTAAATATTACTCTTCTCAAACTCATGGGAGATGTAACCTTTCATATACCTCACTTATGAAAAATCTCTTATAATTACATAACCTCTCACTTTACATCTTGACACATCTTTATAACTCTTCACTACCATACTTGACACCTAACAACTATGACTCTTCACTTGCTCTCTTGACATATTGCATAGTCACACTTGTAATATTGACACTTGCACAACATTTTACATAACACATAGTACTCTCCACACTTTGACACATATATTAGATAAATATAAAACACACTCCTAATATAATATTTACAATAGATGGGATTTGATGAGGAAAAACTACTCTGCTAGGGTTTGATGAAGAAAAACTGCTCTGCGGGGATGGCAACAACTTTTGGAGGAGGTCTAAAAAATTGGAGGAATGTCGTGATGGCATCGGGTCCAGCACAGAGAGTGCATGCTCGTGATATTTTTTCATCTAAAAATGACTGGAAGGAATAGGATTTTCTAGTGCATGTCGGGAACCGCTTGTTAAAGAACAATGGATGTTTGGAACGATGTGAAGCTAGGCCAGTTCTAGTGGTTCAACCAGACTCGATGGTGGAAGATGTGGAGTATCTAACCAAACATGCCCTTATTGGAAAATTTTTGGGCATCCAAATTTCTCTCCCCTTTGTGGAGGCTTGGGTCAGGAAGACTTGGAATCCTGAAGGTGATGTGGAGGTGATGTTGAGTGCGAACAACTATTTTATGGTGGTTTTCTCTTGTATTGTAGATCGTAACAAAGCATTTGAAGGGGGTCCTTATTTCTATAACCAAGTGGGACTCTTTCTTAAACCCTGGCATGTGGGTTTCAACCCATCAGAGGAGTGGTCATCATGGGTTCCAGTATGGGTGCGGCTTCCATGGCTCCCATTGGAATTCTGGAGAACTGATATCTTGCATAAGATTGCCCTTCTTCTTGGGAAGTCGGTTGGACCATCACAACAGACAATGGATAAAAAGGTAATCTTTGTTGCTCGTATTTGTGTTGAAATTGACTTAAATAATCCTATTCCATATTCTATTGAAATACAATTTGGATCAACTACATGGGTTCAAAAACTTGACTATGAAGCTCTTCCATTTCGTTGTCAGATTTATCGTGAATATGGCCACCTACAAAGAAAATGCCCTAAGTTTGTCTCACCTGTGGCTTCAAATCCTGGGCCCTCTCGGTCTGGACAAATTTTGGATAAAGGAAAAGCCTCGATAAAGGAAGGGGAATGGGATAAGGAAGGTTTTGTTTCGATAAAATCCTAAAATAGAGGATGAAGGGCAAACAAAGACCTTAAGGATAGCCAGCTAGATGCTCTACTCAACCATTTTGAAATATTAGATGATCTTGATCAGTGCATGGAGATACCTAAAACGTCGCTACCTGATGCAAATATAACAAGGCCGAATCAGATGTCTCTTCTTGAGGGGGAACTTAAGGAATCAGATCTAGGGGGTTTAAATGAAGAACAAAGGGCTTTGGATCTGAGTATAGGGGACATGGTTGGGTCTAGCCCTATAAGGGAAACTATTTTGGAAAGTGGTACAGATTTAGTTATGCCCTCTCCTACTCAGGAACTGATGCAATCATCCTTGGACTGCAAAACTCCTACGGTGTTGGGATTGCAGCAAAAAATAATTAAAAAAAGTTTTTCGGATAAGAATATGAAGGTGGGTCGAAAGAAGGACCAAGATAAAATTAAGTTAATGGGGGAGACTTTGGTGGAGTCAGGCTTGGTGAGAACATTGGACTCCCATTTTTATAACCCCCAAAAATGATTATCCTCTCATGGAATGTAAGGGGGTTGAATAGCATCCCTAGACAAAAAGTTGTTCATGATTTGGTTCGTGTGCATTCTCCGGATGTGGTGTTTATTCAGGAGACTAAATTGGCTATTGATAGTATGTTCAATATTGCTCCCAAGTTGTGGAGAAGGGGGTAATGCCAGTGTATTGGTGCATGTGGATATGTTGGTGGCATCGCTTGTTTATGGGATCCGGTTAAGATATCCCCTCTTACTTGGATTTCCAGTAGATGGTCTATTTCAATGGTCGGGCATGATAATGAATCTGGTGAAATCATCCTACTTACAAATGTGTATGCTCCTATTGATTACAATGGTAAAGTGAATTTGTGGAAGCACATTTGCTTTGTGAGAAGTTTGGTTCCCCTGTACCCATGGATTTTGGCTGGAGACTTCAACTCTATCACTTGTCTAGAGGAGAAACATGGTGGGGTGGACCATCTCGAGCCTTTTTCTTCTATCTTCAATGCTCATATCCAGGCCCTAAACTTGGTTGACATCAAGCCAGATAATGGGATCTTTACTTGGCACAATAGAAGGTGTGGGGAAGCTTCCATCTCAGAGAGACTGGATAGGTTTTTGATATCCAGTTATTGGATGGGTAATAACAGAGGTGCTAGTTCTATGATTCTGGAGGGTAGGGGATCTGATCATTGGCCTATCAAACTCTCTGCTTTGGAGTTAGGGCTAAAAAAGAATCCCTCCTTTAAGTTTCAACTTATGTGGCTTCGTGATCCTAAGCTTCATGATTTCATGCGAGGCTGGTGGACCACTGGCAAACCTCCTCATGGCACCGCTATGTATTCCTTTATGAAGCGACTACAATTTGTAAAACATAAATTGAAGAGATGGAATAGACTAAATTTTGGGAACCTTTCCTTGGCTAAGCTGGCAGCTCTTAGGAGGATGGAAGAAGCTTCAAGGAAGATTAGAGATCAGGGATTCATGAAGGAGCTTCTTGTTGAGGAATCTGAGGCTGCGAAAGACCTTGCTGAATGGGAACTGAGGGAAGAAATTTTTTGGAAACAAAAAGCTCGAGTAGATTGGCTTCAGGAAGGGGATAGGAACACAACCTTCTTTTATAACTCAGTTAAGGCTCACCGTAATGGTAACCTGATTACCTCTCTTGTGAATTCTCAGGGTGCCCTGCTCTCTTCTTTCAGGGATATTTCAGAAGAGACTAAGAGGTATTTTTCCTCTCTCTTCAAGGAGGACTCCCTATCAGATGATGAGAATGAAAAGCTTATTCTAAACTGTATTCCAACGATTGTTTCTAGAGATATGAATGAGCACTTGATGGGTCCAATTTCCCTTGAGGAGTTGGAAAATGTTGTATTCAAGATGAAAAAAGGAAAAGCCCTAGGTCCAGATGGATTCTCGATTGAGTTTTATCAGGAGTTTTGGGATTTAATCAAATTTGATCTTTTGGAGGTGGTCCATGAGTCCCAAAAGAACAAATAGATGCTAAGGGCCCTAAATGCTACCTTTGTGGTGCTTATACCCAAAAAAGAGGGAGCAAATTCCTTGGATATGTTTAGGCCTATTGCTCTCTACAATGTTGTGTATAAGATCATCACAAAAATTATTGCTGAGAGGCTAAAGATATGGTTGAGCAAAATCATCTCTAAGGAGCAAGGAGGGTTTGTTGTTGGCCGAAAAATCTTGGATGGGGTTGTTATTGCTACAGAAGCTATTCACTCGATGGAAACTTCTAAGGAGAAAACTATGTTCATTAAGTTGGACATGGCCAAAGCCTATGATCGGGTCAGATGGTCCTTTCTTCAGAAAGTTCTTGCTGCTTTTGGATTTGAGGAGGAATGGATTAGATGGGTGATGAGCTATGTTTCTTCTTCCTCATTCTCTATTCTTGTTAATAATGAGCCATCAGAGCTGTTTGAGGCCTCAAGGGGATTGAGGCAAGGAGATCCTTTATCTCCTTATTTGTTTATCATTATGGCGAAAGGGTTGGGAAGATTTCTCAAGTCTCAAGTCATGCAGGGTCTCATTCAGGGGTGGAAGTGGGATAGTAGTTTGCCACCTCTTTCCCACCTTCAATTTGTTGATGATACTACTTTGTTGGGAGTTGCCACTATCAGGGAAGCTGGCAATATTAGATAGTCTCTTGACATATATCTTGGTGCTTCTGGATAGTTGATTAATGAGGACAAGTCTTCTATTTTCTTCTTCAATACCCCTCCTCTTATTCAAGCTAGGATTGCTCGCATTCTAAGATTCCAGGTTGGGACTCCCCCCTTCATTTATCTTGGTATTCCAATTTCATCTCACCCTCTACCTAGATCTTCTTGGCAGTCTATGCTTGATAAGTTTAGAAGGAAGGTGAATCACTGGACTTTCATATGGCTATCCACTGCAGGTAGAGTGTTGCTTTTAAAATCTGTTGTTCAAGCTTTACCCATTTATAGATGTTTTGTACAAATAGCTCCCTCTCACTTCATCAAGGACATGGATGCTTTGTCAAGATAATTTTTATGGTCTGGAAAACTTGATCAATCTAAATGGAGTTTGGTTAGGTGGGATTCTATATGTAGGTCGGTGCAAGAGGGAGGCCTTGGGTTGCGATAGACAACTCTTTTTGGGTAGGCTTTGGCTACAAAACTTTATTGGAGATGGTGTACCTCTCAAGATCATATTTGGGCTAAAATATTATCTTGTAAATACTTGAGAGGTATTTCTGAGGCTGAAATCCCTAGAGTCAGCTTGGTTGGGAAAGGTTCAGTTATCTGGGACACTCTGAAAAGAGGAGCTAATTTAATCAAGTAGGGTTTGTTCTGGATTTGCAATCAGGGATCAAATGCTCTTTTTTGGGAGGATTCTTGGGATGGCCACCCTCCTATCTTGAATCAATATCCTAGGTTACGTTCCCTAAGCATTTTTTTCTTGGAAGCAAGTTGGTCTCGTGTGGAGGACTTTAAAAAAATCTAGTCTTTTGGAAATATGGAGATGTACATGTGGAAAGATCCACAAGAATGGCCCCAGGGGGGACTGGCCAAGGATAGAGAGGTGCTTGCTCTTATTCTTATGGGGAGGCCTTGTTCTTCATTGAGGGGTAAAGATATTCTGGCTTGGAACCCTGATCCTAAGGGAACCTACTCGGTAGCCTATGGTTATCAGGTTCTTGATAAGCAAAAGTATGGGAGTCTTCCTGTCACTTGGTGGAAAAAGGTGTGGAACAAATTTTCCTAGCCAAAATGTAACTTCTTTCTCTAGTTGGTAGCTCATAATAAATGCCTCACTTGGGATAATGTGAGGAAGAGGGGATTTCAGGGTCCCTCTTTTTGTGTCCTTTGTAGTAAGAATGAGGATGACTCTTCTCATTTATTTTTCCAATGCTCCTTTGCCAGAGATATTTGGCACCATTGGTGGAGCACCTGGAACCATCCATGTTTTCATGTGTTGTCCCTGGTGGAGTTTTGGAGTAGTCTGGGTAGACCTCCGGCCAAGGCCCCCTTCCTTCGGGTGGCTTGGAATTTGGGCCCTTCTTGCATCATCTGGAAAATTTGGCTCGAATAGAACCGACACATATTTTAGGGTAGTTATTTGGTTGTTCAATAGATCTAGCAAAGGATCCTGTATATGGTTTAGGAAACCATCCATAGCAAATGTGATGTGGACCCTCTTTTGGATTCTAGGGAGGAGAAGGTACAACAAGCCCTTGGTCTCTTTGGGGATGGTGTGAACTCTTCTAGCCCTAGTAGGGTTCCTCAGCTCAGCAAGAAGGTTAGGAGAGATGGTAGGTGGAGGCCACCCCCTAGAGGAGTTTTAAAAATTAATACCGATGGATCGTCCAGGGGTAATCCTGGACATGCTGGCATTGGCGGTGTTGGGAGAGATTCTACTGGTGGTGTCAGTTTTTTCTTTTCCATTTATAAAGGTGTTCACTCCAACAATTTTATGGAAGCTCTTGCAATTCTTGAGGCCTTGCAGAGGGGGTTTTCTCTTGGTTGGCATAGGATTATCTACGAGTCTGACTCTCAAATTGTGGTTAATATTTTAAACAATAAAAGGGTGGAGGAAGTTAATTGGCAGTTGGCCTCTGTAGCCATTCAGATTCTCAGAATGAGTGAAGAGTTCGAATTTATATCCTTTGTGCACATTCCAAGGGAATGGAATGTGGTTGTTGATTACCTGGCCAAAAGGGCTTCTGAGCCGCTTGGATCCTTGGAGTATCGATAATTGGGAGAGTCTCCCGTCTGGGGACTCTCAACGCCTGTGGGAGTTGATCCACAAGGATGTACAGACTTAATGTGGTTTATTCTTGTTGTCTTTTCTGGGTGTCATTCTAGTCTAGTGGTTTTAGCCTGTTTGGCTGTTTATTTGAGTCCTGGTTGGAAGCTCAGTTGTACTCTGTAATCCAGAATTTTTATCAATAAATTTTTACCCCTTTATTTAAAAAAAATATTTACAATAGTAATCTATGGTACATTAATGTTATCAAATAATGTAAAATCTCCAACATCCCATCGTATTACATTATTTACCATAAATAATTTTAGTCTTCGATCTCTGATTCTGGTCTTTGTACTTTAGCTTTAGAACTCGCACTGCTTGAAGTTTTGGCATTGTTCAATTAATCAGTTTTCTACACTATTTATCAAACTTTATTTGTGTCCATAAAACTATTGTAACAAGTTCATAATCCTATTTCAATATGATTTATTAATCCATCCATAGTGTAATTTAATTTTTTTTTGTCATATATTTTTGTTTTGATCTTCTCACAAATTTTACAATTTTGAAATAATCTTGATTTTAATCCATGCCTTCCATGTGTTTATGTTGTCTTTTTCATCTTTTGAAACATCATTGCCTTTAGGAAGTTTTGAATTATTTGCATTATCACTCTTATCACACTCATCGTCAATTTGGTCTTCATATTTAGTGTCTATAATTATTATTGTAAGGGATCTTATTTTATTTTCATATTTAGTTTTTGTTTCTTGAACATCTTAAACTTCTTGAACTAAATTTTCTTTTTGATTTTCTTCTTTTGGTCATTGTTGTTGCACATGTTGATATCGAGGCTGATATTGTCTTAGCTAAAACCTTTGAAAAGGTCTATTCATTTGATTTCTTTGATTCAAAGAATTATATCTACAATAACTTGTAGTATGACCTTCTATATTGCATATGTGATAATATCTCCATATCCATTTAGGTTGAGATTGTGATGATGCCATAATATCATTTTATACACTTTTCTTTAATATTAGAGTATTGTTAGTCATTTTATCTATGACTAGAGTCTCCACTTTATATTATTGAAGAACATTAACTAATTCATCAAAGGTTATGGTCTTATTTAGCACTTGAAGAGAAGTGACTAAATTTTTGAATATATCTAGAAGTGCTCTTAATGTAAATTGGATAAATAACTTGTCTTCAGGGTTATGCATAAGGGGTTTGACTCTAAATGTACTTGTAAAAAAATAGTGAATCCTAATAGAAATCAAGGTGAATCATGGAAAATCCTAAGCAAATCAAATTGATCATCTTCACACAAAATTTTGGGGCATTTAAAGCCCTAGAAAGTAAGGTCATCTTTGGGGTAAATTTTGACCTATTAAATCACCTTATAACTTCATAAAAAAACCACCATTAGATCAGGATCAAAAAGATCTTTCCAATGAGTATAAATATACCTATGTTTGGATATATATTGTGGTGAATTAACCCTAAGAAAAAATTGACCCTAACAATTTTAGGCGAATGGGTCGGCGTCGAGGGTCTTCATATTCATAAATTTCCAATTTTGGAAATCCTAATATTCGCCACTATGCATAACCCTAGTTGTCTTCTATTTTTTCTTCCAAATTTATTAACTTAGCTTTTAATTATGCTATCCTTCAAAGAAAAAGTTCTATACTTTCTCCACTATGAACCTTTAATGAATACAATTGTGACTACAAATGCAAGATAGTTGCTTCATTATTTCCTTCAAATATTTTGCATAATTTTTTCCAAGCAATTTTTAAAGTTTGTACTTCACTTATATGGGGCTGAATTTCATTAGTTATCCCAAATGTGATTAGATTAATAGTTTTTACATCACCTTCTACAATTTTATTTCCCTTTCATATTTTGGCATGTTCTTTGTTCCACTCACTCTATATCAAAGTTTTTCAACAATAAGAATTGATTTCATTATATTTTTTCGTGATGCAAAGTTTGGTCCTTTAAGAAGTTATGATTCAGAAAGTGAAATTTTATTATTTTCTAAAATAGAACTCATTCAATAATATTTTTCAAATTATTCATCTAATAATATATTCTCCTTTTATCTCTCAAATTTTCAATTTCAATTTCATAATCCTTCTTTCAATATTAATCAATTAATCTTTAAATTTTATTTATCATTCATTTATTTCATTAATTAAATTAAATTCTAATATTTCCTAATTCAATTCATAATTTTATAAATTCAATCTCAAATTTCAATTTATTCAAAACTCCACTTAAATCAAGCTTCAATTTAAACTTAAATACAAACTTCAAATATTTTATTTCCTTATATATCCTAATCATTAATTCATTCCTTCCAATTAATTCCTTTCAATGATTAATTACTTCATTCGTTTCACTTCCTGAACATCAATTCCAAAACTAATGAAAATATGCAAAGTGCTCTTTATTATTGATTTCAAAAGGGGGTTACAGAATAGTCTCTCTTGAGATAGATTTCCCTCTCTTTTTCAATGTGAATGTAGATGCACTTGTTGATGCTTTTTGGTGCCCTCAATGTAGGTGGGCTTCTTTGCATGTGTGCCACCGGTTGGATGCTTGGAGATGTCTTTAATACCTGTTTAAACCTACAAAAATGTGTTAATGTGTTTGGGGACCTATCATAGATCAGACCCCATGTTTATACAGACAAAAATGACCTGAAAATGAAATAAAACATGCTAAAAACTGGAGGAAATGCTATAAAAACCATAAACAGAGTATACCTACCTGATTTGTAGCTGTAGGGTTGTTGTAGACCAGGTTCGCATGGTGGTGTGCGAACCTTTGCTCGGGTTCACACGATAGTGTGTGAACCTTGCTATTGTTGACTAGTTGTTGTAAATTTCTATATGGATGATTCCTAATGTAGTTGTCTGATGTTTGATGGATGTAGAAATGATAGAGAAGGTTCTAGAGTAATTTTAGTAGAGTTTTGGTATGTTAGCCAAAAGGGTGAGAGAGATATTTATGGTGCAAATGGCCCTCTATTTATAGAGTGGGCCAAGGCTAGGGGGAGTGAGGTGTCCTTTGTGAGAATCTAGGTTAGGTTCTACCATGGTGAGGTTAGGGTGATGAAGTGGAGTGTTGAGTCATCCCTTCATGTGCCCTAAAGGAAATATCCTAGGTGCACACATGTGTGAGCAAGGGTTAGGGTTAACCCTGATTAGATAATCCCTAGGTTAGTTGGAGGTTAGGTTAGGTATCTTTTGGAAATATCCTAACTAAATAGTGGGTGCACACATGTGTGAGGATAGAATTAAGGCTAATCTTGATTTAACCCTAATTAAACATGTTTAGGCAATAAAGTGCACTTAAGTGAAAAAGTGACTTTCAAAATAGAATTTGAATTACCCTAATTAGGGTTTTTGGAGGAAATGGTCACATGGGGACCCTAATTAGGTGTAGGAGAGGGCTTAGATGGCCTAAAGGGGCTTGTAGATGGCCCTTTCATGAATAGGAGGTGTTTTGGGTATGATTAGTGTAGTTTTGTAGGTTTTGCAACTACGATTGACTACGATTGCCTATGCTTGCCTACAAGTGTCTACGCATGCCTACAGGTGCCTACGCATACCTACAAGTGTCTACGCATACCTATAGGTGACTAATATGTGACTACGGGTGATTATGTGCGACTTTTAGGTGTCTACATTTACCCCTTTTTGTACTATGTTGTGTAAAATATGGTTTAGTACAAAAATATGATAGAAGAAGGTGATGAGGTGATTGGAAAGATGAAGAATCTATGGATGAATGAATGTGGATGATTACAAAAGAAACACGATGATGAAATAGGTGATTTTCCAATTTAGTACAATATTTTACAATATCGTACTAGGTGCTTTTGGGAGAAACTTAAGACTACTTTGTTCTTGTGATCAATACAAGATGGTCCAATTGTGAATAGAACAAATGCCTTTTCAAATTTTTGCTTCTGATTGATTGATGAGTGCATGATGACATTTTTCAAACCATTTGAGCTGAGTGGTAAGGACATATCAGGTGTAACATTCATAATGTGGTCAGGGCCACTATAAAGAATGGAATCAAGACGTGTTCATTTGGTGCATGGCTCTCATGATTTAGCAAATGTTTGATTGGGATGGGATTTATGTTGAGATAATCTTCAGCAAAAAATTTCTTAGAC
Organism: Wollemia nobilis; assembly: GCA_028583015.1. Classification (NCBI taxonomy): domain Eukaryota; kingdom Viridiplantae; phylum Streptophyta; class Pinopsida; order Araucariales; family Araucariaceae; genus Wollemia; species Wollemia nobilis. The sequence continues at coordinate 3,684,604 of JAQPPZ010011310.1, read as the reverse complement.
ATATGTAATACCCATGATTGGATGTTTGATTGTTTGATCACGTGCAAAGTGGATGTTTGTATGAATACCCCCTCAAGCAAGGAATCAATAATGGAATGGATGAAAAGTGGTGATGAGTCGATTGATAGAAGATGATGGTGACAAAAAGTGGAAAAATAGGAAAAACAGTGATGGAAATTGAAGAGAAATCTAAAAAATTTAGAAAAAAGTGAAGATGATGTGGTGAGGGTTGGTTCGCATGGTAGTGTGCAAACCAAGTTCACATGGTAGTGTGCAAACCTACAAATTTGGAGGAATAAAACCCTTTTCGTGCATGCGAGCATCATTTGTGTTGTGTGAATTTGGGAGGAGAGGAGTGAGAGAGAATTTGTGAAGTGAAGCATTATCAAAATTTTGAGCTAGAGTTGAGATGGTGGGAGGACGTGCGAGCATGAGTGGTGGGAGTGGTACACCACTAGTAAGTGCATGAAATTCAAACTTTTTGAATTGTGTAAATTTGTGAAAAGTATGAAAATGTATGTTTGAGTGTGAATGAATGAGTGCATGTTGTGTTTGATTGAAATGTGTGCACAAAGTGTGAAAATGGCCAAATGGGTATCCAAAAATGTTGTTTGTTTTCTATTTTGACCATTGGATTGTAATGTTTGACTCGTGTGATGTGTGGCATGTGTATGAGAGTTGACTTTGTTTTGTTGTATGAATGGTGTGTTGTTTGTGAAATCTGAATGAATTTCCATTATGAAAGGCCAAAATGGGTATCCAAAAAAGTTGTTTGTTTTTTATTTTGTGATGTTTTGGCAAGTCATGTGAATGTGTGCCTCAAAGTGTGTGCTTGTGAGGTTGACTGAGTGTTTTGTATGCATTGAATGTGTTGTTTTTGAGTTTTGAGAAAAATTTACCATGAAAGGGCATAATGGGTATCCAAAAATGTCCTCCTTGGAAGGTTTGCATGGTAGTGTGTAAACCATTTTTTTGAATGTGTGATGCATGATATATGATGAATGATGTGTGTATGTGATGAATATTTGTATGTAATAATGATAATGAATTTATATACATGTGAAACTGATGAACAATTTGTGTGATGTGTTGGAATGAAAATAGGTGAAGAAGATTGAGTCACGACATCATGTGCAGACTTTGAGAGATACCCTGGGGGATAAATGGATAAAGGAAGATGGGGAATGGATGGGCAAAGTGTGGATTAAGGGCCTATGGGAGATGCAAAGTATTCATGCCAATAAGGCGTATATATCAACATTATGTGAGAGGTGGGACCCAGATAGGAACACCTTCCATCTCCCAATAGGGGAGATGATGATTATGCTAGAGGATATATATAGGATATATAAGTTGTCGATAGAGGGTATGATAGTGAGAGTGGCATTATATGGTACATAGAATGATATACTATAGATGATTTGGTGATAGGTGGAGAGAGGTGCAACATGAGAAGGGAGTAGACTATGAGTATTATTGGAAGAATGAGATGTTGTCTAATCACCATTGTATGGCAATGCTCATGATAGTGACTTATGCTCTACTAGATAGTTTAGGGGTGAAATTCCCTTGGAATATGATGGGCATAGTATGTGATATGGTGGAGCATGAGGTGGTGTTTGCATGGGCACCTCATTATTAGCATAGGTGTATAGAGAGTTGTATGAGGTGGTGAGGGTAGGGTGGTCTAGCTTGAGTGTGAGCCCATTATTGTAGGTGTGGGTATGGGAGCATATCATGATGGAGTGACCATCATTATTGCCTTATTAGGTGCATGAGTTTATGGGAGACTTTGTACCCTATACCTTGAGATGGTGTATTGATATGGAGAAGAGGATGAAGAGGGGACATGAGGGGGATGGCCTATTTTGGAGAGGGATGCTAGGTGATTTATAGCTTAAGCATATCTAGTGGAGGCCTTAGAAGGGTGGGGTTGTTTGGGATGAGGATGAGGAGTAGTTGGGGAAGATCCATTGAGGGTGATGGGTAGTGGGGTGGTATGAGTGGTAGGTGGAGTTCTTCCCATTTAGTAGGGTGATGTGGTAGTTTGGATTATGGTAGGGGTGACCAGATCCACCTATCGTGATATGAAGGAGGGATGGTGAGCTAGGAGTATGACCTATAGTGCCTCCCTTGGATGTGTTGAGGGATCCATCGATGGTTATCCTAGATGTGGATGATGTAGGGATGACTCTTGAGTATGATATATGGTGGGTGACATAGAGGTGGTAGCCAGGAGTTGGGGTGATAGATGATTGGATGGATCTAGTGGTAGGTTTACCTATAGTGGGTGGATAGGTACCTAGAGGAGTTGTACCTATACCTGATGTAGAGTTAGAGGAGGATATAGAGGAGCCTCTTTGATGATAGAGGTGATATCAAGATGATGGGGTGAGAGTTCCTATTGTGGGGTCACTAGAGTGATAGGGTAGCGATGGAGGCTAGCCATTAGATGAGGTTGTGCCTATGGAGGAGGAGGTAGGTGGTGTAGTGGTAGATGATATAGTAGGGTCTCCTTAGGGTGGGTCACTAGGGTAGTAGGAGGGTGGTGAGAGCTAGCCATTGGATGGGGTGGTGGTGATGGAGGAGGATGATGATGGAGGTATGCTAGATGTACCATTTGATATTTAGGATATGATGGATGCCCATGATGAGCTGGTGATACTATGGGAGAGAGTGCAAGATTTGGAGGGGAGATTGAGTGAGATAGAGATAGATTGGGTTATTGATAGGGGAGGTTGGTAGAGGAGTAGCAGAGAGTAGAGGAGATATTGATAGCAATTGAGGAAGGTGAGTTAGATAGAGAAGGATGAATTATAGCAATAGTGTGAGTTTTATAGAGAGTGTGGGAGATCTATGATGCTAGGTATAGGAGACCATGGTCTTAGAGGAGAGAGTGAGATCAAATATTGTAGTGTTATAGGAGAGTGTGCAATGTGCATAGGTTGACACTAATGTGGTATGGGTTGCACATGAGGTAGAGGTAGCATGCCTATGTGAGGAGATAGAGAGATAGTATTAGGTATAGGAGGAGGTCGATCATGCTAGGATAGTGGGAGAGTAGGCCATGGTTGAGATGGTAGGTTTGAGGGTGAAGGTGGATCATTTATGATGAGAAAATGATGATTTATTGAGGATGTATATAGAGGAGGCATCAATGAGGGTGTAGTGTGAGGTGCAGTTGACATTATATGGGCATGGGATCCTAGAGTATGTAGGGTCATGATCGAGATCATGATCATGATCATATACATGCTCATAGTAGAGTCGATGGAGTGCTCCTTCTATAGTGTTGATAGAGGTGAGGATGGTGGCACCAATGGCCTCACATGTGGTGGGAGCTACCCTAGAGTTGAGTAGGGTGGGTGGTGGTAAATGAGTAGGGTGTAAGGAGCAAAGGGTAGAGGTGGTGATGATGGTATAGGAGGAGGAGAGTGGTGAGACTCCTAGTGGATAGTAGGGATGAGATGGCTGTGTAGTGTTGTATAGTGAGGTGGTGGCTAGGGAGGCCAACCATAGATGTATGATATATGTACTCTATTTTGTAGCTTGAGGGTATTTTGATCATGATATATATACATATATGTTTCTTGTTTGTGATGTTATTTACATGTGTTATGATTTTGTGTGGATGAATGCATAGCTTAGGATTATGTGTATGTATAATGTAAGATATAGTAGGTGAATGTATGATGGAAGAATATGTATGCATGTGGTAGTATGATATTAATGTAGACTAGGAGTAATTAAAAATGATGTGATGTAGATGGATGAATCTGATAGGATGTAGAGTAGGGAATGCATGGGATTAATTGAAATGATTAATATGCATAATATAGATGCAATGCATGTATGTGTATGAGGAAATGCGTAGAGGAAGCACTTGTATCATTGCAAAACTAGTGGTAATGTGATCCATTCCATTATCTCAGAGATGTGGGATGGCAAAGGAGAGTTTTTATAGTAAATTTGACTATCATAGTTGTAGCAATCAAACCTCATGAGAAACTGAGCAAGGTTCAACCACAACCCATAACTAACCTGACTGGATCAAAGTCTATCATGGACCAGTGTGTGTGATGAGTGATGTTCATTTATCCATTTTGAGGGAGGTAGGACTAACCCATTGTAAACTTAGCCAAAATAGCTAGCTCATCCATAAGTATATAATGATCTATACAAAAGAAGGTCGCTAATGTGATAGATGTGTCACCACTTGTAAGACTATTCCACTAGTAGGTAGGCTCTTGGAGCCTATTTTTGGTGATGGAAATCATCCCATGATGTTATGTTAAACTGAAGGACCAAAGGGAGTCAAGCATAGTGGTAGTACTCTTGGAGGCTTTTCCTTTTGTTTTCTACCCCTCTTCCTTTTGATTCTCTTTTTGTGGTGCTCTTTTCTTTTTTTTTTTTTGTGGGCATTGGCTTTTGTTTTCTACCCATTTTCTATTTTTTCTTATGCTTGTCCCTTTGTTTATCCCTAGGTCATATTTTGATCATGCAAATGATAGGATGAGCAGGGGAAACCATTCGCTAAATGGCAATGTCTACGCAAGGTGTTGTCTTCCCTAGACTCAAAATTTTCTTAAAATGTGACATGTGTGAGTGGTCCCTGAAAGAAATCAAACCAACCAAAGAAAGTTGTGAGAAGTGTAAGAACTTGTCAACTAGAGGTGATGTTTGATTGGCTCAACTTGTGAATGGTCAAATTACACAAAATGCTATACAATCTATAATCTTAAAAAGGGGAGTGGACATCCAAGTGGTGATGCTAACAAGTGCATGTTTTAATCCATCATGAGTACATTTCTATAAGGAGAATGTACAAGTATGGATATGGATGCAAAGGTGAGATGTGTATATGCAATGGAAGTAGTATGAAAGATATAGTATGTATGAAAATATGTACAAGAGGAATTTGTGAAACTAAAAGAGATGAGATTGAGAAATGTCAAGAAAGAGGTGAATAGATGAAAAGAAGATGATGAGAAGAATGAACATTAGATGTGGTTGCCCCAACATGTGGGGAGGTGCAAAAAGTGGAAGAGATGAATGTAAGAAGGAGAATGTGCATGATTGCCTATATTGAGAAGAGTGATAGGTAAAAGATATGGTGAAGAAAGTAAAATTGAAGAAAGTAGATGAAGAGGGATGAAGGAAACAAAGAGGGGAGGAAGAAGAAAAGAAGAAGAAAATATGGGAGATTCAGCATAGGTATGTAGCCACTTGAAGCATGACCATACAACAGTGTAGAATAACAAGAAGAGGGAAGAAGAAGAGATAATTTAGCATAGGTATGTAGCTCTCGAAGTGTGACCATACAACAATGCAAAATAATAGAAGAAGAGAGAAGGAAATCTAGCATAGGAATTGAATATCGAGAGAGAGAGAGTAGGGGAAAGAAAGAGATAGTGGGATAAACTAAGGATGTGGGAAGTGGTGAAGCTTAGATTATGAATGACTAGGTGGAGTGACAATGTGACTAGGATTTTGATAGTTGGTGTGGTTGTGTAGCTATTGGAAGTAGTGGGGTGTGGATGTGAATGATGCATGTGATGGCATGGAGTGAGGTATGAGATGTAGTGAAGTGCTCTAAACTCTAGTAGAAGAGGTGGTATGCTCGAATGGTGGAGGAGTTTTTCCATCCACCATGTCATTGATGAGGTATTCAAATATGTGACACTTGTTGATGTCATGCCCCGGTTGGTGATGGTAGATATAGAATTGGTGCTCATTGTAGCCCCTTGATTTTGGGTGAAGTGGATTGATTGGATGGATTTCAGGTAACATGAGGAGCCTTGCATGAAGTAGTTGGTGGAATGTGTGGGAGAGAGGCTTTAAAGGATAGGTATGGGGTAAATGTAAGGTGTGGGTGGTGACGAGTAAAGGGAGGTGGGATAGGCATGGGTGGGTGGACTGTTGACCTTGGTTCTGGTGGAGGTTGTATGGGGATGAGGGATATGCATGGAAGAGGATAAGGAGGTATGAGTTGTACTAGAATGGTGTGTAGGTGAATGACATCGATAATGGCTCAAATGTAACTCAAGGTTGTCGAGTCGAGTGAGGATGTGTTGGATATCGATAGGTGGAGGAGATGGTATTAAGGTGGGAGGAGAATGAGAGCCTAGTGGAATGGTGGAATTGGGATATGGGTGTGGATATGAGGATGGATGAGGTGAAGGAGGTGTATATGGATATTGGTGAGGTGGTGGTGGTAGGTTGAAGATGAGTACCATGAAATGGGATTAGAGGTATCCAAAGAATAGGTGGGGCTTGTGATGGTTGTAGGGAGCAAGGTCAAGATGGGTATGTACATGAAGGGATGGACTGAGAAAGGTGTTGATGAAGGGACTGATTATAAGGTGATATCCCATTAGGTAGGGGTGGAGGTAACCCTGAGGAGTGTGGGTGAGTAGGTGAATTCCCCTTGTTAGGAGGAAAGGAGACAAATGAAGGTCATCGAGCTAAAGAAGTGATAGGTAGGGGTCTCTTTCATCGACTAAGGTGGGAGGAGATGGACCCTTGTGTGAGGGTACAAGGAGTGGGAATGTTCCTCTATATCTACAAAGGAGGAGAGAGAGTCCTACTATCATTGAGTGAGGATAAATGGATGAATCTCTATGATTGAGTGAATGAGGTTGGAGTGGAGTGTCATGGTCTGAATGGGATGAGAAGGATGAATGGTGAACATGAATAGAATTAGGTGGTTCTATGTTTGATCGGGGTGATTGGTGTAGGGAGGAGTATCAAAAAGTCTTGCATGATGGATCAAGGGTATGCTTGTGATGTAGATCTAGTGTGAGGTGTCCCAGTGAAGGTGGTGTAGTTGGTGATAGTGAACCTATAAGATAAAATATATAAATAACATAAAAATGACATATAAAGTAAAGGTGTTTTGTTGTGTAATATAAAGTGCAAAGTGTGTGTTTGGTGTAATGTGGATCATGAGTGTATTAGTGAGGTGATATGTATAACATGATGATGATAGTATGTACAATGATTAGTGATTTGTACCTAAGACAACTAGGCATTGAATGTGCATAGATGAATGATGTTGATTGGTTTAGGTTCTATGAGTCCTTCGAGATTAGCCAATTGATAGGCCCTAGAACTGAATTTGTGTGTGATAATGTAAGGACCTAGCCAATTGGGTGTGAATTTGTCTCATAGGTGGTAGGGTTGGCTAGTGATCTATTGGTTCTCTTTAAGAACCAAGTCATCGATCTAGAATTCATGTTGGTGTACCTTACTATTGTAGGCATGATGAAGATGGTCTTGGTAAACATGTGTGTGTTCTATAGCATGGATGTGATGCTCATCTAGGAGAGTTAGTTGGTCTAGTCTGGCTTGATGAGCAGTATCATCATCGATGAAGTCTTGCATGGAGATGTGTAAGGAGGGTATCTCAAGTTCTAGAGGCATAATGGCTTCAACACCATAGACTAAAGAAAAGGGTGTTGCCCTAGTGGGAGTATGAATGCTCATTTGATAGGCCCATAAGGCTAATGGCATTTTATTATGCCAATCATGATGAGATTCTATGATAGTTTTGTGAAGGATAGCGTAGATGGTTTTGTTAGTAGCTTCTACTTGGTCGTTACCCTAGGGGTAGTATGGGGTAGAGAAGCTATGATGAATGTTGAACTTGGTGCATAAGGCATGGATAGTTTTGTTTTTGAATGATGTACCATTGTTAGAGATGATTTGTGAGGGAATTCCAAAGTGATAGATGATGTGATCAGTGATGAATACCATGATTTTAGCTCCTATGGTCTGGATAAGTGGGATAGCTTTGACCCACTTTGTGAAATACTTGGTAGTAGTGATGATAAATTTATGGTTGCTAGATGAAGTAGGTGAGATTTTCCCAATAATATCTAGGCCCCATTGCGAGAAGGGCCACATGGATTGGATGGGTTGTAGTGCTTGTGAAGGTAAGTGCGTGAGGTTGGCATGTTGCTGACACTTGATGCATCATTTAACATACTCACAACAATCATGTTCCATTTTGGGCCAATAGTAGCCCATGCATAAAATGCACTTAGTAATGGCCATGCCACTGAAGTGGCCACCACAAGTTCCATCATGGGTTTCTTGAACCACTCATTGAGCTTCTTGTGGTTTGAGGTAATGTAGAAGGATGCCATCATGACTACGATGGTAGAGGATGTCCCCTAGTAGTGTGTAATGAATCACCCTTTGTTTGAATGCTCGATGGTGAGCATGTGGTAAGTCATAAGGGAGAAAGCCTAATTTGATGTAATCCTTAATCTGAGAAAACCAAGGATCATGTGGTTCAGTGTGGATGATATGGATGCCATCATCATCGATGGGGGATGAAGGTGAAATAGTAGATTGGGTTAAAGTATGGATGGACACATGTGTCATGTCAGAGAGTGGGTTTTGTGGTATTAAAGAGCCTAGGGAAGCCATGGTGTCCATAAAATGGTTTGAAGAGAGGAGTGGCCTCGATATCATACCACTCAAGTTGAGCGAGTAGTTGTTGAGCAATTTGTTTGTATTATTGGAGTATCGAGCAATGACATTGCCAAATTTCCTTGACTTGATTTATGATAAGAAGAGAATCACCAAATATTTGAAGGTATCTAATGTGCATAGAGAGTGCCTGCTTCAAGCCGAGAATGAGAGCTTCATATTCGACATTGTTATTTATGTAAGGAAAACCTAATTTAAAGGAGAAGGGAGTGGTTCCCCATCAGGTGTGAAAAATATAATTCTAGCACCCCCAATGTGGGTGCAATGGGAGCCATCAAAAAATAGTGTCAGATTGGCTAGCATTTTGGGTTCCACATATTCTTCCACTTTTGTGATGTGGAATATGGAATCATCGAGAAGTTGAATAAGGAGTGGTTGGTTGTTAGGCAATGGAGCCTTAATGAGTTGGTCGGTGATGACCTATCCCTTTATGGACTTTTGAGAAATGAATTCGAGGTCAAATTTAGTAAGAAGCATGATCCATTTAGTAGTATGAGAGTTATGATAACTCTTATTCATCATGTATCATAAGGGGTTATCATGAGTGATAATAAAAGTTATGTGGTTGAGCATGTAGTGGCATAGCTTTTGTGTAGCAAAGACTACAATGAGGCATAGCTTCTCCATGTAGGTGTATCATATTTTGTAGCTGACTAAAGTATGACTGATATAGTATATGGCTTGCTCATGGTTGAGTATGTTCTTCTGAGCCAATAACATTCCTATTGCAAAATCTATGGTAGAAATGTATAAGAAGAATGATAATTTTTGATGTGGTGGAGATAGAACTAGTGGTGAAGTAAGATAAGCTTTGATTGAGTCAAAGGCTTGTTGGTAGTTAGTATCCCATTTGAAGGTGACCCCTTTTTGTAAGAGGTGGTTAAATGGTTTACACTTGTCAGATAATTGGGTGATAAAGTGATGAATGGCTTGGATTTTGCCCTATAGACTACGTAGTTGCTTGAGATTCATGGGAGGAGGTATCTCGATGATGGCTTTGACTTTGTTGGGGTCGACTTCAATGCCTCATTGAGAGATAATGAACCCCAATATCTTACCTAAAGTGACACCAAAGACACACTTCTTTGGGTTTAGTCACACGTTATGTTCAAGAAGGTGATCAAAGATCTTACGGAGATCTACGAGATGTTGTGAGCATTCTTTCGATTTGGTGATGAGGTCATCAATGTAATCTTCCATGATCTTGTGCATGTAGTCATGGAAGATGTAAGTCATAGCACGTTGGTAAGTTGCCCTAATGTTCTTAAGGCCAAAGGGCATGACCTTATAATAAAAAGTCCCCTAAGGGGTTGTAAAGGATATCTTGTGTTGATCAATAGGGTTGATCTTGATCTGATTATAGCTAAAAAAGCCATCCATGAGAGATATCATTTCATGGCCTACTATGGAATCGACCAATGTATCGATGTTGGGGAGTGGGAAGTTGTCCTTGGGATAAGATTTGTTCAGATCCCTAAAATTAGTGCATATATGAACCTCTCTAGTGGGCTTTGGTACTGGGACCATGTTGGATACCCATTTTGGGTAATCAATTGGTTGTATGAACCCCACATCGAGAAGATTTTGGAGTTCAGATTTTACCATTAAGGCAATCATGGGATGCATGCATCATAATTTTTTCTTGATGGGCTTGGCATCCCCATCAAGTGTGAGGTTGTGGATGACTAATGATGGGTCGAGTCTAGGCATGTCCATGTAGGACCAAGCAAAAAATTTGATGTACTCTTTAAGGAAAGAGGTAAATGAGGTATGTTCCTCTAAGGAGAGGTTGGTAGTGAGTTTAATGATGTGGGGATTGGTGGGGTCATCACCAATGTCCACATCGATAGTATCTTCCACAAGCATGTGGGACCCATCTTGGAGTTGAGTAGGAATGGGAATGAGATGGAGGTCATCGATAGCCTTGGGTAAGTCGAATTCATCATCTAGATATACATCCATATGATTAACCCATAGAATGTGAGGTAGAGTAGATGGTGAAGGAGCATTTGCAGTGCATAGTATGGGTGGTGATAGCAAGAAGTCTTGTGATGAAGGTGTAGGTGATATGTGAGTGAAGTCGATGAAGTCTGGGTTGGGTGCATTGGTGTGATCCGGATGAGATGTGTAGCGAAGTGGGGTGAATAAGTCAATATCAACCATGTTAATGGAGGTGGTTGAGATAGTGAAATATGGGGAGCTTAGATATGAAGACTCATAAGGATGTAAATGATGTGTTAGATTTAATGGAGGATGTAGAACCATGGGTGGAGAGTGAGGTTGAGTCATAGAATGGTGGAACTATCGATGATTATGGTATGAATGAATGAATAGGTAATGGAGGGGAAGGTGAAGGAGTGTGATCTAAGTAAGGAGAAGTGAGAGAAAGGGTAGCAAATCTATCAATGAGATCATCAATGAAGTAAGTAGACATGGTGTTAGAGGGTGGTGCTTCCTGAAAGAATGTGCATGGAATGTTGATGGTAGAATGGGGGATGGACACTCATCGAGGATGTCGATGTTGAATTCCTCTTCTAACGAATGTGTAGGAATTGTTGGAGGATGAAGAGTGAGATCTTGAAGCTCATCTTTGAGTGAGTGAATAGTTGTAGGGTGATAACCTAGATCAGATTTATCTATGGGTAGTTGAATATAGGGGTTAATGGGCATTTGTAAGCCTTGTTTGTAATATCCTAGCCCAAATCCATGCTAATGGAAATGTTAAAGGTAGTGTAAGGTGAAGTGTGGATTGGACATATGGTCTAAGGTGCCATAAAAGCTAGATTGTGGTGGTGGGGGTATAGCTACTGGGAGTGATGAATCAAGGCTTGCATAGATGAAGTTTGTATGATTGTTTGGTGGACCAAGTGGTATGATGGTACCAATGGTTAGTACTGAGGTAGAAGGGTGACCAAAGTCATGGGTATATTGGATCATTGGAGGATGCACATGAGCATCATGAACATTATATTCACCAAGACTAGAATTGGTCATGAAAATGGATACTTGTGGTGATGTATGTGGTGGTGAATGAGGTGGTGAGTCTGAATCGAAGGAAGAAGATGAAAGTTGGGAATCATGGATAGTAGTAGTAGAATAATGGAATAGTTGGGCATCTAGGTGAGAGGCTCATTATTCCCAATCATGACATTCAACTATGGTGGAAGGGATGGGATGAGCAACATGTGGAAACTATGATGTGGGGTGAGTAGGAGTTGTGCTATGAGAAGAAGTGAAAGATCGAGGTCAAGGATGAAATGGAAGTGGAGGTGTATGAGGAGTAGGAAGGATAGGAGGATCTATAGAGGAAGATGGATGAGAAAGAGGAGGAGGCCACGAAGAAGGTGGTGAAAAAGGTATGGATATAGGAGGGGGATCCATGGAAGAAGATGGTTGAGAAGGAGGAGGAGGCCATGAAGAAGGTGGTAAAAAGGGTATGGATGTAGGAGGGAATCCATAGAAGAGGATGGAGGTATGTTGGAAGTAGATGTAGGGGAATGTGTGTGTTCTAGGTGAGCGATGTGAGGATGAGGTAGGTGGTGGAGAGGATGTAGATGTCTCTACCTGATGATGTGAAGGAATAGGAAAGACCTGGGTAGAAGATGATGAAGGTCCTGGTGGGAGGTCTGTGATGTTGTAAAATTTGAATGGGTCACCATCGATGGGAATACAATGGACTAGTCCATCATGCACATATTTGAGGTAATGATGCAAGGTTGATGGAATACATTGCATGTCATGGATCCATGGATGTCCAAGCAAAATATTGTATTGCATTTCACCTTGAATGATATGGAATAAGGTAGACATGGTCCTTATGCCTACATGGATGGGTAGGATGATGGAACCTACTATGGGGTGCATAGAACCATCAAAAGTATGAAGGTCGAGTGATGGTGTAGCAAAGTGAGTAGGTGGAATGTGTAGGTGATGAAGGGTAGTAGTAGAGATGATGCTAATGGAAGAACTAGTATCAATGAGGACATGCTTGTAGGTGATGTCATTGATGGTTGCTTGGATATGGAGGGGAGGATCAGCTCCCTCACCCACAAGTTTGGTAATCTCATGGTCATGGAAGCTGATAGAAGGTTGCATGTAGTGAGGGATGTTCCCAAAAAAATTCATAAATGCATTTGTGTCATGGGTTTTGAGTTTGATTGAGTGAAGAATATCATTTAATGCCTCATGATGAGGTTGAGATTGTTGTAATAGATAAAAAATGGATAGTCTAGTTGGGGTATTGCATAATTGATGAGTGAGACTACCATGAATAGTGATGATATTTTATGGTAGGGGTGGTGAAACATTTGATGTTGTGGGTGAGTGAGGAGAAGTGAATGGTATTGGAGGTGAAGTGATGGGTGCATCCTGGCATGATGGATAATGTTGGGTATGAGTAGTAAGGTTAATCATGCCAACCACTTTATGTGAGGGAGGATCATGGTGGACATTATTAACTTGCCTAGATTGGGCTTGTGGATTGGATTGGGCTCCTTGGGGATTGGTCCCCCCATGTTTCGATAGTGGGTTCTGATAGATACCTAGATTTTGATTTTGTGGTGTAAGGGGTTCAAAACTTGAATAGTACCTTGATCGATGAGATCTTGTACTAGGTCATGAAAGGAGTGATAAGACCCTACATCATGGTCATGCTATCGATGGTAAGCATAGAAGGCCTATTCATTGAACCCATGAGGTTTGGGTTGATTTGGGTCAATAGGTCTAACATCAGGTAAGGTGATATGACCAACATCATACAACCTCTGGAATAGAGCTGGTAGTGGCTCAAAAAGTGGAGTCAAATTTCATCTTGGAGGTTGAGGATGAAGACCATGAGCTTGTTGTGGGTTAGATGGAGGAGGTATATTAGTTTGAAATATCTATTGTTGTGGAGGAGGAGGTCATGAGATCGATGAAGAGGTTGGAGAGGCTACTGCCACTTGATTGGTTTATGGTGGTTTGGAAAAGGGTTGATTCGATGCATTATAATTGAAGCAAAAATTTGAATTGTAAGATGGCTTCTACTAGAGTTTGATTTTTCCAGATTGGACTTTGATGTCCTCAATGACCTTTTCTTGAGCAATGGCTTCATCAAATGTGCAGCTTTGATGAAGTTGCAAAGGTGTAGAGATGTGTTTGTGATAACTTTTGGCAAATAGTGTGATGAGTTCAATGGATGGGAGGCTATGAGCTAGGTCATGGATGATCGATCTCCATCGAGAAATAAAATCTATGATAGGTTCATCATCAGCCTATCGTAAGGTATAGACATCAAAAAAGTTCATCTTCTTCTTGATGTTGATGGAGAAATGTTCTAGAAATGAATTAGCCAACTGTTCGAATGTGAATAGGCTATGGCATGGGAGCATGTTGTACCAATCGAGGGCTTGTCCCCCAAGTGAGAGAGCAAAGGTACACAACATGAGGGGATCACTACTGTGAAGTTGGTAGCATGTGAAGTGATAGTTATTGATGTGTTCTCGAGGGTCCTCTTTACCTTTGTATTTTTCAAACTTTAGAATCTCAAAATGGTATGGGTAAGGAGGAATGGGAACTGAAGGATGAATGGGTTCATTGCACAACTCATTATATGTGGGTTTCTAGGGCCCATAACTAGTTGTGTGTAGATCCAACATCTTAACTTGTTCTTGTAAGAGTTGGAGTTCAGGTGATGGGGGTGCGACGAACTATGATGAGGTGGTGGAAGATTGAGAATGGGGAGGGTATTGGAGTTGTTGTTCCTCCCATTGTGAGAGAGGAGTATACTAAAATTGTTCCTATGGATGTGGTTGTTGAATAGTGTGAGATGTGGAGGTTGATGAGAGAATTTGCTATGGGGTAGACGTCTACTGTGAATGGTAATATTGTGGTTGTGGAGCCTGTACCTATTGTATAGAAATTTGTTGTGATGGTTACACGATTAAAGAGGATGACCAGGAAGGAGGTGTTGTGAATAATGTAGGTGCAACAGAGTGTGGTGGGGGAAGTGGTGTTTGGATAGAGGATGAAGGTGGATGGTGAGATGATGTGCCAAAATATGGTAACTATGCTAGACCAGATGAGCGATGAATAGAGAACTTAGGTTGGGTAGAATAACATGGGGGATTGGATAGAGTGGATTATAGGTAGAGAGAGGAATGGAAGGGGAGCCTAAAATGGGTGAGGTGGAGGAAGTTGAAATGTGGAAGTGGAGTAGAATATGGCATATCGTACATCCTAAAAGAGGGGAATGTAGGTGGAGGAAGTGATGAAGAAGGAGTATAGGTATCAAATGTGGAAGCCTGAGAAGAAGGTGTGGTGAATGTATCCACAAATATTTGTGAAGATAGGATTTGTTGATGTTGTTGGGGAATGAATTGTTGTGATTGGGATGGTGGTTGTGATGTGGAATCAAAATATGGAAAATATGATTGTTGGGAAGGTGGTTGTTGTGGTGCTTGGGAAGCGTATTGGTGGGATGATGTGAGTGGAGTGTATTATTGTTGCAATGATGATTGTTGTAGGGTTGATTGTGATGAAGGCACTTGAGTGCTAGGAGTGGAGGATTGGGGATCTAAAATCATCCCTACTATGGGGGTAGATGATGTAGCCTTAGGGTGAGGATGATTAAGCAAAGAAGGGTCATCCCTAAGAAGGGAATGAGATGGATCCTAAAGAAATGGATGAGTGGATGTAGGTGAGGTAGGTGGAGTCTCCTCATCAATAGTGAAGAATGGAGATGGGTCTCCTAGAGTGGTATAGATAACATGATCATAAAATGTGGATGGTGGATTAGGTGGAGGTGAATGAGGAAGAAGAGGATGATCCTCACTAGAAGATGTGGTAAGCATATTACTAGAAATAGAGGTCTCACCATGGGATATGGTGTGTATGCGAGATGACTCAAAACTAGTAAGGAGATCAGGTGTGAGAGTGGATGTTTCTCTCATGAATGGAGGGGAGTACTAGATTAGTTGGAGGTGGCGTAAGAGGCCTCCTCCTCAAGATGTGCTTACTTGTATGCTCGACTATGAGTAACAATAGGTATGGTGATGTATTGTGATTAGGTGCTCAAAACTATTTAAAAATGCAAATCTAAACCTGTGAGTGTGTTCTGTGCAAGATTTTATGCAAATCTATGAGTTTTGGTGTGTTTTTGTGCACTAGAATAAAACTTGTACTATAAAAATTTGGTTCACATAGTGTTATGTGAACCTACTCCAAAAAGTGAATTTGATAGAAAAATGATAGTGATAGACTATGAATAGCTAACAAGTGGGTTGCTAGCAAGTGAATGTGTTGAAACTAATTTTTGTGAGAGTGTAATACAAAAATGCAATTGGAATCAATGCTAAACAAAGAAAAATAAATGTTTGGTTGTTTTGTGTGTTTTAATGATAGTACTGCTCTAGGACATGACACTAGAAATGATGTGAGACTCTAAAAAGGAATGTCATCAACACAGAACCTCCTGCAACACCCAAGGGTGCACATAATAGAACAATGTCTCAATAGGTGAGTGGTGACTAAATGGAAGGTATAGTAAAAAGATATCCAAAGGGGAGGAACTCAAAATGCACTAATGAGTCCAAAATCCTCTCACGAGAAGAGGTGGCACTGTCTAAGACCTGCTACTAGCCTAGCTGGGTGGTCGCTTCACTCTCGGGTGAGCTTAGTCAAGAATGATAGTTACCTATTCATGAATTATATGAGCCTTGTGAACAAAGGCATCTAATCCTATCCCACTCTAAAGGTCCCTTTCGATGATGAATTCTAGAAAACCAGTCTCAAGAGTAGGGGATATTTTGGTGATGAAGTCTAGAAAACCACTCCTAGGGGCTACTATGGTGTCTAGGGGGTGAGCTGGTGGAAGGAGATGAATTCCAACGTCACCAGTCTTGAGTGGAGATTGGTGATGAAGTCCAATATTACCACTATGTATGAAATGTGAGTGTGTGGTAGTGAGTTTGCTACCGATGATGTGAAAGCAAAAAACTAGCTAAATGCCTTTTCAAAAAGGAAACTAAACCTAGATGCCTTTTGAAAATAGAAACTAAACCTAGATGCTTTTTGAAAAGAGAAACTAAACCTAGATGCTTTTTGGAAACAAAAGAGATCTACTCTAGGAAGCTTGAAAGGCAATCAAAGAGGAGGTGCATGAAAAAGAAATTTGAAATCTATCTATGTGCGTTGGAAAGAAATGTGAAATCTAATCTAATGACTTGAAAGGAAATTTGAAATTTACCCAGAGGATTTGTGAAAGAGATGGGAAATTTAACCTAAGTGTGCTTTGAAAAGAAATTGAAACCCTAATTTAATGAAAATTACCTGAAAGAGAACATTCTTTGCAAAAGAATAATGAAAATCAGTTGTTTTTACTAGAATACCTACCTCCTGGGGTATTGTATGATCTTCCTTTTACAAAGGTCGATAGTTCTAGACTATTCTAAAATTGTTTGGTAGGGTTTGCACGATGGTGTGTGAACCTGACTAGTGGTTTGCATGGTGGTGTGCAAACTGGGTTTAGAAGCCTGTAACTTCTGATTTGAAATACTGAGATGTGTTTCAGGGATCTAATAGACTCTATTTTGGGTTTACAATACCTAAAACACCAAAAATAAAGCCATATGATGAATTATATAGCAAGAAGGCTAGTCTAAAATAGTTTTGTGGGGGTCCCATCAGGCGTTCCAGAATGTAACTTACAAAAAGTAGAACATCAATTCTAAACTAATAAAAATATGCAAATCTTTCTTTACTATTTATTTCAAAAGGGGGTTACAAAATAGTCTCTTTTGAGATAGAGTTCCCTCTCTTTTTCAATGTAAATGTAGATGCACTTGCTGATGCTTTTAGGTGCCCTCAATGCAGGTGGGCTTCAATGTTACCAAATAAATCAATATCTCCAGTAGCATCAATATGAATAGTATGGAAAATTATAAATATTGATGAAGATGAAAGGATTAATGGGAATAAAAATGGAGAAAGACACTTACTATAAGAATAAAGGTAAAATAAAACTCAAAGGAATAATGAAATTGAAAAACAAAAGCAGATATTGCAAGTGTTAGTAATAAGTGGGGCTAATACCACAAAAGAAAATAATGATATCTTGGAATATTAGAGATATGAATAAGACTCTTAAAATTTTTTGAGAAATAGGTTTTCATAGTCTTGAGTTTATTTTAAAGGAAGAAACAAAATAAATAGTTAGGAATATAAAGATACATTCAAAATGATTTGGAGGATGGAGTATTGTCTAGTATTTTTGTTGTAGTATCTACAAATGGTATTGTAACAATATGGGATAAGCAAAAATGGGATAAAAATTTTCTAGAAGCAAAACATGATTTGATTGCTAGTATATTTTGCAAAAAAGACAAAATTATCAAGGTGGGATTTATATGATCTAACTATAGTTACTCCCCATGAAACATGTTGGAAGGACCTTATTTTATTTTTGTTATATTCAATGATGATCTATATTTATTGTTTTTGCCTCAAAATATCCCAACCATATATGGTAGTAGCCTGATGGGCTAAGGCACCCATGCATTGCATTGAGTGACACAACATGAAGCTTTATGGGAGGGAAAAATACCTACAAGGAATTCTCTAATATTTTTATAGAGGTAAAATCCTCATAAGATATGATCTTTCATGCACCTTTCGAAGCTCATAATTTTGTTTATTCTTATGCTAAATAAATGGGAAGAGAAAAGCAAAAAAACAAAACATGTAGAAATTAAATCCTAAGATACGAGGGTTATGTACCAAGATTTCAATCTCTCTCATTTACATATGACAAGCTTAAATGAACACATTCACCATAGTCTAAAAGCTAGAAATTGAATACACTTCTTCATTCATACACAAAAATTAAAAAACATGTAACAAAAGTAGGATAGAGTGAAATTAGTCACAATTCCCATTATATATCAATAAATTATAGAGACATGAAGTCAAAAGAGGTTCGATGTTCCTTAGCCAATGGTTCAAGGTTTGAGACCTTCCTATATAAAATATAAGGGGTGAAAAGAAGAGCATACAAGGCCAAATATTAGGCATGAGCAAGAGACTCCCAATGAATTACAACGGAAATTACATGCCCTTTTATAGGTGAAAAATTTAAGGGCTTCCATCCAAAATTTACTTAGAAAATCTAGAGAACTATCTTACATCCATGGTTGAGATCTAACTTTATATGATAATCAACCACATTGAGGTCTTTATATCTAGGGTCATTAATGACCCATCACTTCTACTAAGTATTCTCTTTGGGTAGTGCATGAGGAGGATTTACAATTAATTCTTCATTTGGTTTGAGGATTTAGGAACTAGAACTATTCTAGGCCATCACCACATTTTTATAATGATGTGCCTACTATCATTATTGGTATGACCCTCCCTACGATCAAATAGCTAACAAGGATTTTTATTTTGAAGGACACAAGATGGTAGGGTAAGCTCACCCATGTGTTGAACAACTAGTTTAGTAGCCACATGGGTGACTACAATAGGCCTATCAACATAATTCAACTTTGAAAACTGATAGTAGTCATGCTTTGATTACTTCTTTGTTCTTCTCATTTTTATCCATGAGTGTCTTCCATCTATCTAGTTCTTTACTATGATGAGGCACTTCATTTTGTGTTGACTTTTACTAAGGAATAAAGTGCTAGCCACCAGATATCAGGTCAAGGGCTCGTGAGCTTCAATAAACCTTAGTCATCTAATTTAGGCACCAAAATAACCCCTAATTATAACTGGCATGGCCATGATGCCCATTAGTCTTATTTTGCATCACAAAGCTAGAACCTGTTATTGATTCAAAATCGAATGGTGTGCATGACTCAAAATTTGAAGTGCTTTAATATGGTCCCACATTTCTATGAACTAGGTCCATTGGTGTAGAGGTGTTCATCTTGTAACCTCTTAGACCAAATATTAAAGATATATTTGACATATATTACAAAGGTCTTTTAGTGTTGTGGTGAAAGGTCCACAAATCTCTTGAGTGTTGGATTTTTTCGGGGTCCTTCTATCTCCTATGACCACAAAAATCTCCCTACTTGGATCTCTCATTGATCTTATCCTATGATCATGGTAGAGAGATGACATATAATTTGGCAAGAGATTCAAAGCTAAGCAAATAAAGAAAATACCAAGGTCTATAGGCTTGCTCATGAGGAAGTCAAATCAACCTAAAGCCTCTATCAACATCAAACCCCCACCAATGGTAGAGTTATTTTAATTATCACTAAAATGGATCCTTAACTCTGTTGGCTGTGGAGCTTGATTCTCTCTCTAATTTTGAGGTCTTGTTTTTAGTCACAGTTGGACCCACTCCATGAAGGGGATATTTAGGGGGGATTGCACCCTACTAATGTTTCCAGGGGGTTTTAGGGGGGTGGCAACATTTTTATATCTTAGATAATCCAAAAATAGATGTATTTTTCCCTTTGTAAATCTGGACCATTCATTATTAGGTCACAGATCGGATGGTAGGATTTTATGTTGGTATTTTTTCCCTAAAATGTAACTCTATTTTATAAAGAGGACTATGTATGGTGGTTGGTGTGTGTAATAGATAGATGATGATAGAAGAAGAGGAGGTTACAATGGATGTGTTGTAGGTTGTATCCCTTCATTTTTGCTAGATGGAATAAATAAAGGCCTGGTTATTTTCTTCATGGATGTAGCCCATATTGGGTGAACCACGTATATCTATGTCTCTCTTGTATTGTATTCTTCTACATTATATTTTTACATTTATATTATTGCTCATGTTTTATTATTTAATCCTAACAATTGGTATCAGAGCCTAGGGTTTGAAAAACGCACTTGAAAGGAGGGTTTCCTAGTTCGAGTGGGAGCAATGGTAGAAGAAGGCAAGTTTAGGGTTGAGAAGTTTAATGACTAAAATTACCAGCTATGGAAGATGCAAATGGAGGACTATCTATATCAGAAGGATCTTTACCTACCATTAAGTGGAATAGCAAAGAAGTCGATGAAGTTGTCAGATGAAGAATGGGAAGTTCTTGATAGAAAGGTATTAGGA
Source organism: Wollemia nobilis (assembly GCA_028583015.1). NCBI lineage: Eukaryota > Viridiplantae > Streptophyta > Pinopsida > Araucariales > Araucariaceae > Wollemia > Wollemia nobilis. Next base: position 3,664,068 of record JAQPPZ010011310.1, on the reverse strand, counting down.
ACAATATGACTATGCCTGGTAGCATCGATGGCCTTCAACATTTCAAAGGAAAAGATAATGAAGGATCTAATGAAGGCACTAGCTAAACTATATGAAAAACCCTCAGCTTCGAACAAGGTATTTCTTATGAAGTATTTATTTAATATGCAGATGTCAGAAGGTGGGTCTGTTACTGATCATTTAAATGAGTTTAACATGGTCACAAATCAGTTAAGTTCTGTAGGAGTAAACTTTGATGATGAGGTTAGGGCTCTTTTGATCTTGTGCTCATTGCTAAAAAGTTGGAATGGCTTGGTCATGGTTGTGAGTAATTCTATCTCTGGTTCAAACACTTTAAAGTTTGATGATGTTATTGGTGTTATCCTTAGCGAGGAAATGTGATGGAAAAGCATAGGTGAGACATCAGGTAATGCTTTGACTATGGAGAATAAGGGGAGACAAAGGGAGAGAGGAAAGAGTCTAGGGAATCATGGAAATTCAAAGAAAGGCAGATCCAAATCTAGAGGGAAGTAGCTAGAATGCTGGCATTATGGGAAGAAAGGACACCTAAAAAGAGAATGTTGGTCTCGAAAAGAAAAAAGGGAGATGAAAAATAGGATAATAATCAGGAAGCAAATGTAGTAGGTGATGTGTTACAAGATGCTTTAATCCTTTTATTAGATAATATTAATGATTATTGGGTGCTAGACTCAGGGGCTTCATATCATGCCACACCCCATAGGAAATATTTTCTAGACTATGTTCAAGGTGATTTTGGATAGGTTTATTTGGGTGATGATCGACCATGTAAAATTGTTGGAATGGGTAAGATACAGATAAAATTACCAAATGGAAACCAATGGTTGCTAAAAGAGGTAAGGCATATTCTTGATTTGAGAAGAAATCTAATTTCAACAGGGCAGTTGGATAGTGAAGGTTGTACAATTACATTCTCAGAAAAATTGTGGAAGGTTACTAAAGGATCACTGATATTAGCAAAAGGAAAGAAGGAAGGTACATTGTATGTATGTACTAGTAATACTGATCTTTCTATTGCTCTAGCTTCTATAGGAGTGGATACAACTTTGTGGCATCATAGGCTTGGGCACATGAGTGAGAAGGGGATGCAGATTCTCCACTCAAGGAATTTGTTGCCAGGTTTGAAGTAGGTTGATTTAGACTTTTGTGAGCATTGTGTTTATGGAAAATAGAAAAGAGTCAGATTTCTCAGAGTTGGGAAGGAAAAGAAGAGTGAAAAGTTAGAGCTTGTGCATACAGATATATGGGGACCAACTCAGGTATCATCTCTTGGTGGCTCTTATTATTATGTTACTTTTATTGATGATGCAACTAGAAAAACTTGGGTTTATTGTATTCAAATAAAATATGATGTCTTTGATATTTTTAAGAAATGGAAAGCTTTGGTTGAGAATGAGATAGGAAATAAGTTGAAGTGTCTTAGATCAGATAATGGAGGAGAATACTATAGCAAGGAGTTTGATAGTTACTGTTCATACCATGGGATTCGTAGAGTGAAGATGGTTCCAAGAACACCACAAGAAAATGGTGTGTCAGAAAGGATGAACAGGACAATCATGGAATGTGCTAGGTGTATAAGATTACATGCAGGATTGCCCTTACAGTTTTGGGTAGATGTTGTGGATACTGTTGTTTACTTAATAAATAGAGGACCTTCAAGTTCCCTAGATGGTGGTATTCTAGAAGAGGCATGGATAGGTAAACCTATTAACTACTCATTTTTGAAGACTTTCGGTTGTGAAGCATTTGTTCATATTGATAAAGAAAATAGAACAAAACTTGAGGTAAAGTCCAAGAAGTGTACTTTCATTGGATATGGAGTTAATAATTTTGGTTATCACTTTTGGGATTATGAAAATCACAAAATCATTAGGAGTAGAGATGTGGTATTCAATGAGAAGGTCATGTATAAAGATCAGTTGCAGAGAAAGAAATAGGAAAAGGTAAACACATAATACATAGTGCTTGATGAAATCATAGAAAATGAAACTCCAAAGGTGCTAGAAAATCAAAATATTCAACAACAACAGTAGCAAGCACCTCAAACTCCTGCAAGTGTTGTTAGAAGATCTACCAGGTTAAGTAGACCCCCTGAATGTTACTCTCCTTCATTGTATCATGTATTGTTGACTGATTCTGGTGAACCAAAAACATATGAAGAAGCAATGTAGGTAGAAACTAGAAAGAAGTGGGAGCAAGGCATGAAAGAGGAGATGGACTCTTTGGTACATAACCAGACTTGGGATTTGGTTCGGTTGCCTACAAGAAAAAGAGCATTGTAGAATAAATGGGTTTACAAGGTGAAGGAAGAAGACGGAGGTAAAAAGAGGTATAAGGCTAGACTTGTTGTAAAGGGGTTTGCATAGAAGAAAGGTATAGATTTTGATGAAATATTTTCTCCTATTGTTAAAATGACTTCAATTAGAACTATTTTAAGTCTAGTGGTTGTAGAAGATTTGCATCTTGAATAGTTAGATGTAAAAATAACTTTTCTCCATGGGGATTTGGAGGAAGAGATTTATATGCAACAACCATAGGGGTATGAGGTCAAAGGGAAGGAGGAATTAGTATGCAGGTTGAAAAAGAGCTTGTATGGCCTGAAACAAGCTCCAAGGTAGTGGTATCTAAAATTTGATAGGTTTATGATAGAACAAGGTTATAGTAGATGTTATTCCGACCACTGTGTTTATTTTAAGAGATTAGATAATGGTAACTATATTATCTTGTTATTGTATGTAGATGACATGCTTGTTGCAGGGTCTAACATGCAGGATATAAATGTGCTCAAAAGAAAATTAGCAAATTCATTTGCAATGAAGGATTTGGGTGTTGCAAAGCAAATCCTTGGTATGAGAATAACAAGAGATAGGAAAAATCATAAATTAACATTGTCTCAGGGTGAGTACATTGAGAAGGTGTTGAAAAGATTTAATATGCAGGATGCAAAACCTGTTAGTACACCTTTGGCCAATCATTTCAAACTGACTAAAGAGATGTGTCCCAAGACATAAGAGGAGATAGACTACATGTCCAAGGTTCCTTATTCATCGATAGTTGGTAGTTTGATGTATGTGATGGTGTGCACAAGGCCAAATATAGCACATGTAGTGGGAGTTGTGAGCAGGTTTATGAACAACCTAGGAAAAGAGTATTGGAAGGTAGTGAAGTGGATTCTCAGGTATTTAAGAGGTACTATCACTCAGGCATTATGTTTTGGAGGTTCTAACATTGTTCTATAGGGATATGTTGATTTAGATATGGCAGGTGATATAGATAGTAGAAGGAGCACCACATGGTATGTCTTTACTGTAGGTGGAACTACAGTAAGTTGGATTTCAAAATTACAAAAGGTTGTTGCACTTTCAACAATGGAAGTAGAGTATGTTGTTGCTACAGAGGCTAGTAAAGAGATGATTTGGTTACAGAGGTTTATGGAGGAATTGGGAAAGAAGTAGGAGAATAGCAGATTATATAGTGATAGTCAAAGTGCCATTCATCTTGCAAAGAACTCAGCCTTCCATTCTAGGACTAAACATATACAGACCAAGTACCATTTCATATGATCAATTTTGGAAGATGGACAGTTGAAGTTGGAAAAGATACACACTAGCCAAAATCCTGCAGACATGTTAACAAAGGTAGTAACCAAGGAGAAACTGAGTTCTTGCTCAGTTTTAGTTGGTCTTCAAGCATGATAGTAAAGGTGAGAAAATTTCTAGGTCCAAAGTTGAAGCATAGTCCAACAGGTGCAGTAGCGGTGGAGTTACTGTGATCAGTCTCCAAGTGGGAGATTGTTGGTTGTGGAGCCTGATTCTCTCTCTAATTTGGAGGTCTTGTTTTCAGTCGCACTTGGACCCACTCCATGAAGGGGGTGTAGGGGGGCATTCCCCCCTACTAATGTCGCTAGGGGGTCCAGGGGGGTGATTGAAAGCCAAAAATAGATGTATTTTTCCCTTTGTAAATCTGGACCATTCATTATTAGGTGACAGATCGGACGGTAGGATTTTATGTTGGTGTTTTTGCCCTAAAATGTAACTCTATTTTATAAAGAGGACTATGTATGGTGGCTGGTGTGTGTAAGAGATGGTGATAGAAAGAAGAGGAGGTTACAACGAATGTGTTGTAGGTTGTATCCCTTCATTTTTTTTGGATGAAATAAATAAAGGCCTGGTTATTTTCTCCGTGGATGTAGCCCATATTGGGTGAACCACGTATATTTGTGTCTCTCTTGTATTGTGTTCTTTTGTGTTATATTTCCACATTTTATTTATTGCTCGTGTTATTATTCCTAAAAAACTCTACCCAATGGTGGGGTTTAACTTAGATATCATCAAAAATGTTGTTGAGAATAGTGTGGTTAATTGATTGTTGGAAATGGACAATTGACATGACCATGCAGACCCAAAATATTCATATTCACTTCAAGCCTTCAACAAAAAAATTTCTTCAACCAACATCTTTGGTAATATTGTGGTGCGAGCCATGAAATAACTACATGTAGTGAATCTTCACTACAAATTTGGTGATTCATAGGGAATCTTCTGCTCATAGGAGGTGAGGAATCAGAGAATGAAATCCTTATCTATTGGGTATGGCACCATTTAAAGTAAAATTGAAGGGAAGAGAAGAGGACATTCCAATCTTAGCTTAACTTGACAACTTTAGTTTATGGAATGAATTCAATTTGACCCCATTTATATAATTTTATCCTAGAGTAGTGACTCAAAATTGCATTGAATTCACCTTATGTAAACAAACAATCAACAAAACCATGTAGCCCAAAAATCTTCATAACTACCTCAATCCTCCAATGGAAAATTTCTTCAACCAACCTCCTTAGAAATCTTGTGGTGCAAGCCATGAGGTAGGTAGCCACGTGTAGTAAATATTAATTATAATTATGATCTATGGATTTATGGGGGACTACATAATAGTTTTATCTCCTTTATAAAATAAGGGTGGAAATCCTAGATGGTCTAAACCAAAGGATGATTTTGCTTCATTTTTTGGATGTAATTCCTAGACATAGGATGATAAATATATTGGTCAAAACCATATAACAAAAATATTTAACATATTATTGTTATCTAATACACAATTGCAAATAGAGTATACAATATTTTTAGACATGGTATTATAAATATGATCTGATCACAAATTCATTCTCTTGAGATATGATCTACTCAATAATGATCATTAAATCCATTTTTTATTTTAGTCTATGTGCATCAAAGACCTTTATTTGTTCCAAGTGGTTATGTTATGGTGGGATGAAGTAATTTTTGAAGGATCATATATGTACAAGTTTATTCAAAATATGAAATATCTAAAATAACAGAGGAAACTAAACTCAAGCTCAACAATTTAGAAGAAATAGTAAAAATCCATGGAATGGATCTAGATACTTATGTGCATGAAAAACAATTACTTTCTAATTACCACTCAATATTGAGAAAGGAAGGACCATATTGGTGGTAAAATTCTAGGGAGATATTTTTTAAGGAAGGGAATATAAATACCAAAAAATTTATTCTACAATCAAAATATATTTGACTTCTTTAACTCTAGATAGAAAAAGTGCCGAGGAAGAAGATATTAATAAGGAAACAACTAATTATTTAAAATATATTCCATCAAAATTTGGGTAATATAAGGAGTCTCAAGGTAAGCTTTTATAAAATACTCAATAACTTATCACACAAGGATAGAATGAAATCTTGATGAGGAAAAAGGTAATTTTCTCATTCTATCCTATGAAGGTACTTGACCCCAATGGATTTCCTATAATTTTCTTTCAATTTTTTGGGTATTTGTTCAAGAGGCAATAATAAAGAAGGAAACAATAAGTGATATCAATACCACCATTATTGCATTGGTTCCCAAGAAAGACAAGGTAAAATATTTTGATAATTCTCATAAAATAAGCCCTTGTAATATGATCTATAAGATTAAAAATTTATGATAAATGGATTGTAAATTATTATAGATTATGTTATCTTATGCGAAGTGCATGGTTTTGGTTGTAGTAAAAAATTATTTATGATGTAATCATTTCATAATAATTCATTATGTTATATTTATTTAAAAGAAAAGGTAGGTATGATTATAAAATTAGATATGGATAAAGCATAAATAAGGTTTTCTACAACTTTTTACATAAAATTTTCATAAAATTTGGTTTTGATCAAGGTTGTTGTAAATGGATTATATGTTGTTATAATACTACAAAATATTATATTTTTATCAATATATCCCTTGTTGATACTTTGAATCATCCTTAGGATATTTCCAAAGTGACCCACTATCTCCTTATCCATTTATTATTCATGTTGAAGCATTTGGAAGAGATTTCTTAACAATAATGAATAGGTATAACATCTAAATTTGATAAAATTTAATGAGATTTTCTTTGGAAACTATGTGAAGATAATTTAGGTTTACTTTTTGTAAGTGGGATACAATTTGCAAAGGAAATAATATTGAAGGTCTAGGATTATAAAATTGTAGACTTACAAGTTTATAATTATGGGCAAATTTTAGTTGGTGATTATTTAAATAAAAGAAAGAGTTGAGAGAAACTGTCACTTCAAAAATAGATAAGTTTTGTTGATGCAATTCAATTGTTCAAAAACTTAACCATACAAAAAGGCTTGACAACTTGGAACTGCATATTAGATAGTTGCAATTAATCAAAAAATATATTAGATGATTAGTCAAATAGAAAAATTCTATAAACTCATTGACTAAGGATTGGTTGAAGCTTTATTTTATTATTTCTAATCCAAAATAGAAAACAATGACTCGATCATTTTTAGATTGGAAAGGTTCTAAATCATATTAATGTGAACAAACCCTTGAGATCATGGGTTTCTACTAGTAACCTAATTGAAATAGAGGACCTTAGAAAAATAGTGGATGAGCTTGAAAATATTATTCAAGTGTTCTATTTGCTTATTTTTATGCAAAAGGGTGAATTGGTTTGAAATATATCACAATATGGTGAATACTTAATCAACTTAGAATATAAGATTTTAGAGCAATAAAATTTCTTTACTCTCAAATATTTTCCTTGAAAGAATTTTTGGTCAATTGAGACCCTCCCTAAGGCCTCAACATTTCTTTTTTTAGTAGTTGAAAGTAATATTCTTACAAGTGAGAGACTATAAAGAAGAGGATATCATGGATATTTTGGGTGTGCTTTGTGTAAAAAGGATCTAGAAACATCAAATCATTTACTTCTTCATTTCTCCTTTGCTTACATCATTTGAGGTCTTTTTTTAAAATATGAGAATATATTGGGTAGCTACATCAACATTGAAAGAGTTGATGAAATATAAGTTAATTGTTTCAAAGCTAAAATATTATGTATTTTATGGATAATTGGTCTTGTCATTATTGATTAGACTTTATGGCTTGAAAGGAATAATATAATATTTAAAATCAAATCTTAAAATCATGCCCAAATTTGATATTTTATTATTACCTCTCTTATAGAATGTTTACAAACATGGTGCTCATCATGGGAAGTCTGTTGCATAACTTTATTATTATTAAACATGAACCATTCACCAATATGCAGAAATATCAAATCATTCATCCACAATACATTATCCACAATAACAATCCACAAATGAGAGAGAGATAGATAATACCCTTAAGGTAGGGCAACACCAATAATAATCCTTAAGGAAGGAATAACTCCACAAGATCTCCCAAGATGAGAGGCCACTTCGTGGGCACGACGATTACATAAGATTCTTCTTCAATGATATGAATGATTACAATGACAAATATCTCTTCTTTATATATCCATATTCTTATTCTACTTTGGAGAGCCTACTACTAATATTATATTATATTAAAATATAATATAATATTATAATACAATCAACCTTGGGTTATGTGTGGCCCATGCCAACCCTTATACAATATAATAATATATCCCCAAATATCTATTCCTAGGTACCCTACCATGCCACCCTCCTTACAAATGTTTCATCCTCGAAACATATGAAGAAACCTGATAGTATGATTTGCTAAGCAATGTTAGCAATTGGTACCAATCTCGATCATCCATCCATCCAAGTGAAACCCGATGATGCTGGTACGCCATTTTGTTACTTGAGTATCCAAATCTACTTCGTTGGCTCCACGCTTCTGCTGCTGTATTTTGATAACTTGAATGATGGGTCCACTTGTTCCTTGATGTTGATGAACCATGCTGAAAACCATGATCACTATGCTTTCTTTGCCAAACACTGCCATAGTTGGTGCCCTGCTGATTACATGTAGAACCATAATATTTTTGCCTTGAACCATGCCTCCAATATTGTTTCCGCTCATGGTGGTGTGGATGGCGATATGGTGCAACCTTTACTTGATGTTCTACCTTCTTTGACTTTTCAACCTTTGGCTTCATTGTTTTAAATTCTTCTACACCTTGTTCTTTCATGTTATCTTTGTTTGGTGTGTCCTTGTGCTCTTCTATCAAATATTCCTTGGACTCTGTTGTTGCTATCACCTTCTTGGATTCTGTTTCATGTTCTTCAATTTGTTCTTCTACAACCACTTCTTGATTTTCCTTGTATCCTTGCTCCTCAAGTTGAGAAATATCTTGCAATGTTATTTCCACTGAATTAGTTACTGCTACTTCTTTCATGGACTCTGTTGCTACTATTGCCTTCTTGGATTCTGTTTCATGTTCTTCAATTTGTTCTTCTACAATCACTTCTTGATTTTCCTTGTATCCTTGCTCCTTAAGCTGAGAAATATCCTGCAATGTTATCTTCTTTTTCCTGTACCATAACTTCATAAACTTCTTTTCCACATTAATGTTAATAGTACCCAAAGAGTCTAACCAAGGATAACCAAGAACAATATCCTCATCATCCATCTCAATAGCATAGAAATCTGAATGTAAAACATATTTATCCATGGTGATCTTCAAATATTTAAAAATCTGAACATTCTCACCCTCTAGCTGTATGTCCTTAATTTTTGTTGCTTGAACTTGCAACTTCTTAGCCAAAGCAATATTAATAAAATTATATCTGCTACCAGGGTCAATGGAAATAATAACATGTTCCTTTTGAATGCTTCCATGAACCTGCAAAATAGACTTTTTAGATTTAAACAAATTCCTTTGTCCATTTTCTAATTTATCTTCCACCATAGGTATGGTTTCCTCTATCTGCATACTGACATCTTTTTTATCTTCCCTAACATTTTCCTCTTTCTTCTTGAGTAATTTTATTTCTTTTTCATAGTCGTCGATCAAATCCCTTAGGCGATCTACATAATATGGGTCCCATTTACTCAAGAATGCATGCTCTATTTCATCCCAAGTGTATTCATTATTCCTTTCTTTACAAAACTTATCCAACCAAAAAAAAGCTTTCCCTTGAAGAAATATACCAAGCATGGATTTCCCCCATGAGACATTACAACATCGAGATCTAAAAATTTTCCACCATTCTCGAGCATCAATATCATCTTCTCCAAAAAAACGTTGGAGTACCATTGTTCATGCCCTAATGCAACTAGGGTTTTTTGATAATAAATATCATGCCCTAATGCAAACTAGGGTTTTATGGAAAAAAATATCTTCCCACCAAGTTGAAGCTAAAAATCCCAAAGACAACTACATCTGCAATTTTTCTTCCAAACAAAATAAAGTGCAACTGATTTGCTTACCCGAACTAAACAAATTGTCTTTTGAAAAATTCACGACTTGAAAATTCGTCACTTTCCTTGTTCCATATGGCTGACTTCAAAAGGTCGTATCTCCCTCAATACTATTCAGATTCCTTCATATGACCACTCATTTTAAAGCTCTTCAAATTCTGCACAATCTGATCCAAGAATCGCCTCAATCGGATTAGCTGTCGCAAAGATATGGCTTCGAAAGATGAGGCGTTTTTCCAGAAAAAATCTGCGAAATTCGTCACTATCCTTGTTTCGGATGACTAACTTCAAAAGGTCGTATCTCCCTCAATACTTCTCAGATTCCATCATATGACCACTCATTTTAAAGCTCTTCAAATTCTGCACAATCTGATCCAAGAATCGCTTGAATCGGATAAACTTGCGCAGAGATATGGCTCCTGAAAGATGAGATGTTTTTCCAAAAAAAATTGCCCTAATTCTAGGGTTTCACACAAAAATCCCCACTTTGCCAAAATCGTTGCTCTGATACCACTTGTTGCATAACTTTATTATTATTAAACATGAACCATTCACCAATATGCAGAAATATCAAATCATTCATCCACAATACATTATCCACAATAACAATCCACAAATGAGAGAGAGATAGATAATACCCTTAAGGTAGGGCAACACCAATAATAATCCTTAAGGAAGGAATAACTCCACAAGATCTCCCAAGATGAGAGGCCACTTCGTGGGCACGACGATTACATAAGATTCTTCTTCAATGATATGAATGATCTACAATGACAAATATCTCTTCTTTATATATCCATATTCTTATTCTACTTTGGAGAGCCTACTACTAATATTATATTATATTAAAATATAATATAATATTATAATACAATCAACCTTGGGTTATGTGTGGCCCATGCCAACCCTTATACAATATAATAATATATCCCCAAATATCTATTCCTAGGTACCCTACCAAAGTCATAAGTGCAAAAAAAATATATGCTAGCCTCTTGGTTAAAATATTTGAATATACATGGAAGGATCATCCTGTACAATGGAGTTAACATAGAGGATGTACTTTGATTTATAATAAAATAAAAATGTATAGATGTTGGGTTTATAAATATTAATTTTGATGTTGCTTCCAAATAAAATTGAAGAAAAGTTGTAAAGGTTGTGTTTTTTGAAATAATTAAGGTAAAATTTTGCTCACTTAATTAGTATCACATGGAACTTCAACTAGTAGCCACATAGAGGCTAAGTCACTTGTTACAAGGATTAATATTACCACTGAAAAAAGAGAAATATATTTTAATTGAAAGGATTCACAAATTATTATTAATGTATTTATGTAAAATGAATGTCGATATTGGATTACATATTGCATTATTTATGATGTCCATCAACTATTCTTATAGATATTATTGTGGAAATGTTAGCATATCTATAGAGAAGGAATTTTTTTAGCAAAACAAATTAGCTAATCACAAATGTTGATCCTTATTTAGTGAAATTTAAACTTTACAAGGCAACTAGATAAGTGAGATTTTATATCTTAATGAAAATTATATCAATAAAATGATTGAAAATGCATATTAATTTAAGAAAAATAAAAAATATTATTTAAAGAAAAAATGTGATGAAGGAAACCTTTGGTAAAAAGATAAGCTAAATGTGATTTAAGTGGTCTAACACTAATATAATATTTATTTTATTTTGATGGAAATAACCCCCAATAAATTCCATATATAACTTATTACAAAATAATAATGAATCTTATATTTATATATAATTATTTTAATTTTTATAATTATAAATAAAAATATTAATAGAAATAATAAGTTTAAGATTACATATGAGTGCCTTTTATATTAAAAATCAGTTAAAAAAATGTAACTAAATCTATAATGAATGGAAAACTAGGGCATCAATTGGGTAGACAATATTTTTTGGTTGTTGTGGAATCAAAGACAAGATTTCTTCCCCAAGAGGGCCCAATGAGGAAACCTCCAGATCATATTTTAGATAGATAGAGTTTATTTTTTGAAGGAAAAATCTCTAGTAGAGACTAAAGAAGTACAAAAATTGTACCAAAAATACTCTTTATGGTTGCTGGAAAAATATCAACATCTCAAAGAGCTAATGGATGCTTTCCATAGTCAAAATCAAGGCAAAAGATTGTCATTGAGCAGAGGATGGTAGAAGAAATAGTCTTATATAGAGCCAATCATGATTTGGTCATGGGTATTTTCCCTACCCTAAAATTTTTGCATTTGTGGGTTTGACAAAATTGGGAGCCTCTTGGTGAGTATTCTTTGTGGTTTATTAGTAACAAATATTTTATTGTTATTTTTCCTCACTTGCAAATAGAAATAGAGCTTTTAAATCATAAAAGAGGAATCATGGTCCAATAGGATTATTTGTTTAGCCTTGAAGAGTGGGATTTGATCCCCAAATTTAACCCACTACTATCTTGGTTTGGACCCATTTGTATGCACTTCCAATAGAGTTATAGAGTGAGCAGGCACTACAAATCATTAGTAATTCCCTTCAAATATATTTGGGTGTTTTTAGAGACACAATTGAAGAAAAATAACCATTTATGCTAGATTATTCATGGAAATGGATCTCAACCAGCCTTTTCTAGTAGAAGTAGAACTCAAACTTGTAGGACTATCTTAGATTTAACAATTGTATAATGAGGTGTTGCCCTTTAGATGTAGAATTTGACATAGATATGAGCATTTGGACTAGTCCCGCCCAAAAAATATGAACAAAAATATGGAGGCTTCTCTAGGAACATCGAATCTTCCTAAGGAAGATAATTCAATAGTCGATAAATAAATAACCAAAATTTATTAGAGTGGCAAAGCATAGGGAGATAGTTTTAAAATAACCCAAAAGAATGAGAAGGCAAAAGAAAAAATATGGTAAAGAGCAAACCCATTTCAATCCCTCAAATAGGTATGAGATCTTCAAGGCACTAGTGAATTGGGAAGAAGAATAATTAATGGAAGGAGTGGATGGGAATAATGAAAAGAATAACAACCATGTTCAATCTCCTATTTTAGCTCCTCCTATCCTAGAGTAGGTAATAGAGTGCAATAAGTTACCACAATTAGATATTGTCAGGGCATTGATAGTGCATTGATAAAAAACCAACTCTAAGGATAATCCAGATGGAGAAGAGACAAAAGAATATAAACTCTTAAGGAGTGGGTAGAAAATCAAAGAAGGAATTTACAATAATTCAAGGAGATATACTAATCACTAGGGATTGGTGAGGCCAATATAATTTTACTAGTCTCAAGGTAACCAATGATTACATAATCATGGAATATTAGGGTTTTAAAAAGTAGAACATATCAATCTGCTATTCGAAGACAAAATGTGTAAAATAGTTACATAAAGGGAAAATATAAATCACACTCTAAATAGACTCAAACCTAATCTATTACATATTTACAATTGCACCATGGAGGTGTATTAGCATGTACCAAATAATGTAATATTTCTCAAAACCAAAGTAGGGTTATGAATAAGGATTTGGACTCGAAATGTACTTGTAAAAAAATGGTGAATCTTAATCGAAATCAAGGCGACTCCTAAACAAATCAAATCAATCATCTTCACATGAAAATTTTAGACATTTGAAGCCCTAAAAATTAATATCATATTTGGGGCTAATTTTGACCTATTAAATCACCTTCTAACTTCATAAAAACACCACCATTAGATCGGGCTCAAAAATATATTTCCAAAGAGTATAAATATGCCTATGTTTGGATATTTATTGTGGTAAATTGACCCTAAAAACAAATTGATCCTAAAAAATTTATGCGAATGGGCCGACATCAGGTTCCTCATATTCACCAATTTCTAATTTTGGAAATCCTAATATTCGCCCAATTCGTGAATATTCACCACTGTGCATAACCTGCACCAAAGAAACTAATACAAATTCATAAATTTTGGATCTTTCCAATTTATATCAAGATTTTATTGGGGTTCTCACATATTTTTTGGCCATTGTAGCAAGTGACTAGAGGATATGCCAAATCTAAGTTCCATTGCGGAGATACATGATAGAGAGTATTTGAGAACTGGAAAGACAAATTGTTTAAGTTCCTACACTATCCCTATTTAATATATAAATATATGAAGAGAAAAGGAGATTGATTATATTATTGAAGAAGTTGTTGGATTATTGCTAGAGAAGAGACGTCAAAGAGTCAATATGGTTGGAGCTATGAATATTTGAAGAGGAATAATATAGAATTTGACTATTGTTTTGGATCTTGATATAGAAGGATTGCATCAGAGAAGAAATAATATTGTGTTGGATACTAAGATGGGAGTATTGCAAAGGATTATTTATCAATAATAACACCATATTTATGGATTCCCCAATGCTTAAACAATAGGATATTTTATTAGGTTTTAACTTCTTTAATTTCCCAACTTTTGGCTTGCATTTTTATGTGATCACGTAGTAAAAAAATGGCTAAATAAAAAATCATTGATATTTACCTTTCACTAAAATAGGTGCTCATAAAGAAAGAAACTAACTATCCTTGTAATTCCAACTAGAAGTTACCACCTCTAAAATGTCTCGCAAATATATTTGAAAACTAAATTATTTAAAAAATAAGTAAACTAACAATCTTATATACCCATCATCTCTATGAACTAGAAGCGTATATACTCACAATTTTAGGAACACAATCTAGAATAATGAAAAACATTATACTTAAAATACATCTTATATTATAACATTATTCTTGTTTTAATGCCATCATGCTAATCAATATAAGATGATAAAGGTAGGATAAAATCACCATTTAATTTTTTTTTATTAGGGTAAAATGGGATTTTGAAAGGGCTCGAACCCTTTTACAACACAAATTCAGTCCATCAACTGCACAGCTGCCAAGGGCAAGTAGCCAAAAATCCCTTGGATGCAAGACAAACAATATCCATCCTGGAACCCAATTAGAGGTTGTCCTCCCTTAGAACCATTTGATTTTTTGAAAAAGCTTTATATCATTCCATATATTTGTATAGTAACTTCACATTATTATCTAATTGGTTAATGCAAGTAACAACATATCTTACTACATTTTAAAAGAATGAACTGAATTATTTTCTTTATGTTTATATTATGATGTTACAAAATATCTTTATTATAAATATTTATTATTTTAAATTATAGACTTAATAGTTTATAACTTAGTACTTTATATACACAAATAACATAACATAAAATATTTTACAATAAAAAATTTCTAACTTTAAAAATAAACAAAATCATTTTTATTAAGAGAGAAATAAAATTTTTCTAACATAATATATGCAAATGGATTTAATGTAAAATACCTCAAGGCACCGTAGGACTGAGTCATTTTGATCATAATGAATTACTTCACCTTGGACGTGAGGAGGGATGTGCTTTGTAGTTTTCATTTTATGTTTCTAAACCAATTAAGGAGGAAGCACCTCATAAATATCCCTTGTCCCTATATGATTCTCTGGAGAAATCAATGACAGATGTAAGGGATGGGTGAGGGCTAGATCCAATTCATCAAGGTCTGATATTACTTATGTTTGAACATGTTGCAAAATCCAAAGGGGATGTGGTAGATGATGTTTTGGATAGAATTGATTTCCCTCCGATTTTGGACCCGAGCGCTCCTTCAACTGAGGATTCTAGTGTGCATTTTGGCTCGGGCCCTAAAATTTTACTAAATTCCTCTAAGAAGGAGAACTATTTCATTGGGAGTGATATGGAGGTGACATCCAATATCACAATTGGGGAAAGATCTAGGCATTCCAAACAACTATCTTCAAAAAGGAAAAATGTAGGAAATCTTCGATTTTGATTGAGGTGTCATATTTTGAGGACAACCAACCAGCAAAGAAATACCAAAAGGGTTTTGATGATAGGAATGATGTAAACTATGCTTCCCTAGAGGTGGTTTTGGTGTTGCCTGGCCTTTCGCCCTTCCTTGATGATTTGTATGGAAAATATCAAGTTCTCTTGGGAGATCTTTAGATGGCTATTTCTTATGTCTAGGATATTCATGGGTAGACCTAGAAATAGAGGAAAATTTTGGTTGAGAAATGATTTAGATGTTTTCGAGCTCAACATATTTAGATTTTTGATCTAGTTTTATTTCTTGTTTTGTGGGCCAACTAGCCTGTCTACTAACTATTTATGTTTGTGAGCTCTATACCTTAGTTATTTTATCTCAATTGTTTATATTTGGTGTGGCTATGTAGTTATCGCTATATCCAATGATAATTTTGTTTGCTTCATCCATCAAATTCATGGGGTGTGAACCTTTTATCCAACAGTTTCATTTTGTATAAAAGGGTGGGGTTCCTTTCAAAACTCAATTTACTATCTAATAATTTTTTTTGATCTTCTTAATTCAATTAAATAAAATATATAATTTTTTTCATATATTTTATATTTTATAAATAATTTCATATTTATAACTTTTATGTATAATTAGCAATTTTTTAAACAATTAATTTTTAATTTTTCTTACCTTTATTGTATTTGAATATATAAAGTGATGTGAAGTGTGTTTTTATTTTGATAATTAAAGGTGAGGGTTTTGAGAGGCTCCCACAACTTGATACAAAAACTCCCGTAGGAGACCAAAAAGATAGAAGCCCACTTGGGCAACACCAAAAGCAACACAACACTGGGAGGTGGAGAACCAACCTAGGAACAAACACCACAACTACCCTATAGGAGTAGGGTTCCAAAAAATAGGGAAAAAATATATATTTTTGAACCCTAGGATCAAGCCCAACCACCAAAGCTGGCACTGGAAGTAGAAATCTTAGCTAACCACCAAAGCAAGGGAATTAAAGCAACCAAGGGACACTTGGAAAAAAATTCCATTGTATTAGAAAACACCCAATATGGTTGGTGCAATGATTGAATCCCTACCAAAAATATGCTATCACCATAAATACTAATGAAAAAAAACTAACCAGGAACCCTTCACTGGCCACAACTTCCCAAACAATGCCACACAACAATCAACCAAAAACTCCAACCAAACCAAGAAAAAACTAGAGTGAAGAAGAGAGAATGAAACTTGAAACACCGTCTCTGACCAAGAAATGCAACCATTTTTTGGCATCGGAGCAACTTTCCACAACTACCCCTTTGCCATTGGATAGGGGCCTACAAAAAAACCCACCCAATTACTAGTTGGAAAAACACAGAAACCCTAGGACCCAACCCTACCACCACTGTTGGATCTGGATATAGAAATCACTGCTGACCATCAGAGTAAGGGAGTTGAGCCAACCAAGGGATACCAGCTAGAATTTTCCATAGCATTACAAATCACCCATTAGGGTTTGTTGCAATGATTGGCCCCCTACCAACAAAATGCTACCACCAGAAAGAAAATGGAAATAAACTAACCAGGAACCTTCCATTGGATACAACTCCCCTAGCAACTCCATCCAACAAGCAACCAAAATTCAAGCCAAACCAAGCAAAAAACAAAGCGTAAAATAAATATAGAAGGATGATGCATGACACTCCTGCTCTGTCCATGAAAAGAAACCAGATGTAGACACTCAAGCAACTGTCCATGATAACCCCTTTACTATTGAACAAAGGTCTTTAAAAAAATTACTCAACCATCAGTTGGGAAAACTAATAAAATTAGAGGATCCACCAAGCCAAAAAGGAACACATAAGCCCAAACTCCAACCCTAGTGGGTTCGAGCCCCACTGGAACACAAAATATCAAATTTCCCCCAAAAGGAGAAACCCCAAGGCAAAAGTAAGGCCATAAAAGGACCCCTAGCCAATAAATAATGAGGCACTTCCAAATCATACCAACATGCCACCAAATACCACTGGACGATTCTCTAAAAGGAATAGGGAGAACCTCGACCTCCACCACAGGGCCAACACTGACAGGGAAAAATAAAACCCTCCAATCCACCTCCAATTTTTTAGTTCTGCACCAGGACTCCAGAATACCAAACTCAAATCTCCCACTTTCCTTTAACACATGATTTTGGGCAACAAACATGACTTCCACCTCCACCGAAGAAAAATGAGCCTCCAGAGAAAAATCAACATAAATGCATTTAGGAGGTTCCCATGAAACAATGAAGAGGGCTTCAATCTCAAAGGAATAAAAGCGCAAATCTCGGGAGATAATATTTTCAACATCTTCATTCATGAGCCTGGACTCCTCTGTAATGGGATCCAGAGCCTCGATTGATCTTGCGTCCATACCAAAATTGCTACGCTATCACAATGGTCCCACCCACCCAAAAAGATTGTAGCTTTATTGGATAGTATTTTCTAATGTTAAAACCTAGGTTATCTTGATACATAAATGGAAAGTGTGCTTTTATATCTATATGAGTTATCTAATAACATTGAAAATTAGTCATTTTAGTTATAATATTTTTTATTTTTTATTTTAATTTAATTTTATATAATATTTTTCTTGAGGTTCTTTTAAAAAATTTCTTCAAATTTTAAAATAAAAAACATATTAAATAAAGAAAAATGAATGTTGGTATTGGATTTACATATTGCATTATTTATGATATCCATCAATTATTCTTAGAGATATTATTGTGGAAATGTTAGCATGTTTATAGAGAAAGAAACTTTTTAGAAAAAAATTAGCTAATCACAAGTGCTGATCCTAATTTGGTGAAATTCAAAATTTACAAGGCAACTAGATAAGTGAGTTCTTATCTCTTAATTAAAATTATATCAATAAGATGATTGAAAATACATTTTTTTTTGGTATTGGTTAAAATAGGGGTTGGAGGGCCCCGACCCTTTACAAAGAGTTTGAAAGATGTATAGGAAAAAAACAAGAGAAGATCAAACAAATGCAAGATATCCCTATCTTAGTAAATCAAACAAACTTGGGCTAAACCTGCTTTGGATAAGCTAAAAAAATATCCATCCTGCTATCCTCCTACTTGACAAGGCTTTTGCAGTGCTCAATACTTCACTTGACTAATAAAGAAATCATTGATAGCAATGCAATTTAGTGTGCTCAAATCCTTCATTGCATGATCCCAATAAGTATTCTAGTTTATTATGCCCTCTTTATTTGTTAGCTTCATTATTAATTCTTATAATCTCTTTCAATTCTATGGGCGCGTATGACAAAACCTTTGAATTTATCAGATCTAACCGCCATATTCGTCAATTTATTGATAACTTTGTTTCCCTCTCTATAAATATATTTAATTCAACTTTCTTATAGTTTTCCTAAAATAATCACCACATTTGTAATTATTTGGAAAACACTAGAATTATTTAGCTCCCATTTTTGAAGGGAAGTTATAATATTCTTGGAATCCCCCTCGAGAATGATTCTCCTAAAACCCAAATTTATGATAATTCAGAGGCCTATAAGCATCACCCTTGCTTCAACTTGGTTATTTGTGGTAATTCCTAGATCCTCAGCATATGCAGCCACTACCTAACCTTTGTCATTTTTGATGAGACCCCCACCACCAACATGACATGGGTTGCTTTTCATAATCCCATCGAAGTTAATTTTTACCCAATATTTGTGAGGACATTCCCATCTAGTATCTAGTCTCACCTTATTGATTTTTTTCATATTTAAGATATATTTTTCTCTAGAGAGGATCATTGCAAGATTTCCCTGGCAGATAATTTTTTTAATACAATCCTCCAAGAGCATTGTTCTTATCCCTTTTCTCCTTGAAGAGAGTGTGCTATTTCATAAATTACAATGATGCTTTTAGTAATATGTCTGCCTACCACATAACCTCCTTGATCTTCATTAATGATTGAGAGGATGATTTTTTCAACCGATTGGCCAACACTTTAGTAAAAAGTTTGTAAATTGTATTACATAGGCTAATTGGTCTAAAGTATTGCAATTTAATTGCTCCATATTTCTTGGGAATTAGAGCAAGGAGTGTATTATTATATTATTTTTATAGCTTATTATATTCTTGGGCTTCTTGGATTGTAGTGACTACATCTTCGCCAACAATATCCCAATGATGTTGAAAAAAAACTAATGGGAAACAATCCGATCCCAGAGCCTTGGATGCTTCCATAGAGAAAACAACTATTTTAATTTTCTCCTTAGATATTACCTTTCATAGATGTTCATTCATACTATCATTAACTCCTTTGGGAACATTGTTAATGATGGTTTCTATGTCCATATTGTACTATATTTTTCTTTCCTAAGAAGGTTTTGAAAGAAAGTAATGGCCATATTTTAAATATCATTTAAATCCTCAGACTTTATTCCATATTCCCCCATAAGGTAGAGGATTTTATTATTGTTCCTATGTTTTATAGTTGAAACATGGAAGCATTCAGTTTTTATATCTCCTTCCTTGAGCCACAATATTCTGGATTTCTATTTTCAATGAATTTCCTTTTGGGCAATGGTATTATGATATTTCAAGAGGATTTGTTTTTCCCTTTCATGCCACTCTGGTTTTCTACCTTTCCTCTCTTTCTTTCCTCTATATCATGTATATCCTTTTTAAGCTATTGTTTTCTTAAACCGATGTTACCAAAAACCTCTTTATTCCAAATTTTGATTCGATACTTGATGTTTTTTAATTTCTAGGTAACTCTGTACATAGCTGATCCTTGAACCTCATCCTGCCACCAATATTTATTTTATTTGTAATTTCTGGGTGTATATTCCACATGAGCTCATACCTAAAGCGTGCTCCTCCCTACTTCTCCTCCTTTTCTATATCTAGCAGAAGGGGATTGTGATTTGATCCTATTATGGGCATACATTTAAATCTATGAATACTAATTATACCTAGCTAACTATCAAAATAAGAACTTTGTCCAAGTGCCTTTGAATGTGTTTATCCCTTGTCCTTCTGTTTTCTACATAAAATTACCTTTACACATATCCAGGTTAATCAACTTATTATTATGAATAAAATCATTGAAATTTTACATTCATTGAGTAATGTTAATCCTCCCCCAACTTTTGTCCTTTATTCTTATGATTGTATTGAAGTCACCCAATACCATCCAATGCAAATTAATGAAAAGACTCCTCTAAAAATATAGCTTATTCCATAGTTGGAATCTCTCATGATCATTATTTTGAGCATAAACCCCTGTCATTATCCAATAGAAGTTAGTTTTTTTGTTCTTCAATTTGACTATACAAAATCTCTCTTCTTGATCAATTAAAGTGCCTTCAAAATTCATTCTATCCCAAAATATGCAAATACCTCTAGAAGTACCTTGTGTTGGGCTTATGATCCATTCAACATTCGACCAAACCTCTTTTTGAATAATATCAAGTTTTTTGGTATCAATTTTAGATTCTTGAAGACAAACAATATCAGGTTTTACTTCCATGAGTATATTTCTAACAATCCTTTTTTTCCCAAGGGAATTTAGCCCCCGCACATTCCAAGAAAAGATTTTTTTTGTTTTGTTTTGTTTGATGGGCTTTTACCCTTAACTATCTATTTTTCATTTGGATCTAATTCTTGTCCCTTGTTATCTGGTACTTTTTGTTCTTCTTGTTTGGGGGGTCTTCTTTGATTTCTTTTCTCGTAATTGCCTATATTATTTGTATTTTTTGTATGTCTTCCAAGAGGATCATTCTCTCCCATTTGGTTACATCTTGGGGGATATTCTTTCACTGCTAATTGAGCTATTTTACCCAACTCTAGTCTTTTGTTGAATCTTATTTGAATACGCTCCTTAAATTATTTTAAGTTTTTTATTAATCTTAGATCTTTTCGTTCCTCAAATTGTTTAGTTTCATTTTGTGAATTTAAAACTTGATCTAGTCTATGCTATCCCTCTATTTCTTTGACTTTAAACCCTTAAAATCCTTCAATATGATCCTTTTCCTATTCTAAGTCCATTTGAGTGGATGGGGTATCCTCTACCATTTTAGCATCATCTACTAATATTTCTTCTTTGACTTCCAAAATTCTGTTTGCATTCTCTATATTGATTGCAATCACATTTTGTTGTTATGTATTCGTATCTAGATTTATATGATTTTCAATTATATTTATTTTCTTCTTGTGGTTGGCTAGGATCCAAGAACACATGGAGCAGTAGATTGGGCAAAGGGTGGCTGATTACATCTAGTAGGATATGAACACCCCTAGGTGGAAATACATTAGAGTACAGGGTTTTGAAGTTGAGTCCGAAGAACTTCATAATATTTTAACACAGGAAATTCTTTCCTTTGGAGAATATGAGGATCACATTGCTTGGGCCGAGACTGAAAGTGGATATTTTACGATCAAATCTACCTATAACTTGCTCCTCAACAATGAAGACCAAAAATTTCAACCGAATTTGGTCTGGATCAAGGGTTTAATCCCTAAAATATCATTTTTCTCATGGTTGGTGATCCAAGAAAAAATTCTTACCATGGATAATATGTTGACCAAAGGTATAGTTATTGCTAACCATTATCATATGTGTAGGTCTGGGTGGGAGTGAACCCAACATTTGTTCCTAGAGTTTAGGGTGGCAGCATCCATCCTTGATGAACTTTTCCAAGCTTTTAGGATCTCGTGGGTCAAGTCGGCTTCAGTTTCTAAAGTGTTCCAACAATGGCCTCAACCCTTTGTTAGTCTAAAACTTAAGTACCTTTGGAAAATCTATTGGCACCATTTCCTGTGGCAGATATTGTTAGAAAGGAATCACAGAGCTTTTAAGGACACCAGTCATAGCCTTAAAACAATCCTCAATAGAATCCTTGCCTTTGCGAAAGAAAATATTAGTATCCTTGATGAGGAGAACCATATAATCCCTCCCCAGGAAATACAAATTGCTTTAGCCTTAGGCATTGAGGAAAAGTCTTTCATCCCTCTACCCAATACCAAAAATAGGGTCTCTTGGGAGCCACCCCTAGGGGTTGGTTCAAATTGAACTTTGATGGTGCAGCTAAGGAGAACCCAAGAAGAGCAGGAGCTGGAGGAGTAATCAGATATCATCAAGGAAACCTTGTTAAGGCCTTCGCTGAACCATTGGTAATTAGAACTAATAATGAGGTGGAAGCTAGAGCCCTTTTGAGAGGGTTAAAAGTTACCCAGGAGACTCATGGAAATTTTATGATTGAAGGAAATTCCATGAATATCATCAACCTATTAACCAATGGCAAAAAACCTCCATGGAGGATTGAGGTCATCATCCACAATGCAAGGATCCTTTTTGTGAAAAGATAGGACGAGGATTCGCCATGTGTTTCGTGAGGCCAACAAAGCGGCTGACAAATTAGCCAATGTGGGTATTGATGCGGGAAGTTTGATGATGTGGACACAAGGGGTACCACGTGAAGTGGAAGACATTATTAGACATGAAAAGCACACTACTAATTAAGGAGAAAGGTGGAAGGGTGTTTTTTCCCCAAGTTTTCCATGATAAGCATAAAGTTTTTTCTCTAAGTCAACTCAAACAACTATCACTGTAAGTAATGTTAATTGTCATGTTGAACTATCTTTCTGTAGTAAGTGTAAGGTGTTGTAGGATAACCAACACAATTTTTGAAAAGAATGTTCTAAGGATGACTAGGATCCGCAATCTCAGCATAAGGCTAGATTTTGTATTAGGTTTTGGGTTAACCTGTAAAACCCGGTAATTAATGATGAATTTTATTTACCAAAAAACAAAATTCTTCATAATCATTTATTTTCTTTGCTTGAGACTATCCTCTTGATTAATGTTATTTCTAAAGCCATTGAAGTTTTATTTCTTATTATGTCCTTCATTTGCTTGCTGGTTTAGTTCTTCGTATTTACTTTCATACTCAATTGTCTTATTGAAATTATGTTGTTCTTCCTTGTGTTGTATAGAACATCCATTGCTAAATTCACTTTCTGCCTCTTCATTTACCTCCTTGTGAATTTCTTGGTATTGTTTTTTTTCTTGTGCCCTTTCTTGTGGGCTAGAAGTTTTCTTTTTCATGTTTGCAGTCCTCTGGTTAATATTATTCTCCTTTTGTTGTCATTTCTTAGTAAATTTGGGTTGTCTTTAAGGATGATATTTCCCCTCCATGTGTCTAAACACTTTGCATTGCTTACAATATACCAAAAAAATTTCATATTCGAATTTTTGTTCCCATTCCCAAAGCATCGATTTGATACCCACTTTTTTTAGTTTGTCTTGTTCTAGATCTATGTTAACACAAACTCTTGCACACAATATTCTTGTTTTGTTATGGTTGGGTGGATCCGTGGTTATAAACTATCCAATTTGTGTTACCAGACCCTTAATAATTTGATCATTCCAATATTCTATAGGTAGATATGCAAACCTAATATAGATGGGAACTCAAAAAATTCTTTCTTTTGAGGATTGAAGCCATGATGCCAACATTTCAGGAAAACTAGTATTTTCCCAAAGAAAAATGGACCTCATGATAAGGCTACCACCAGATCATTTTCAATATTGAATTGGATTAAGAAGTATCCCTTTGATAGACCACTAACATTCATTGAACCCTTTGTTTAGAATGGAGCCATATCCTAAGCACATCTAAATCTGGTCCACGCCCTAGAAATTTGCCTACCATGCTAAACTCATTATCCCTCAATATTTTTTTTATTAGGGAGTCAAAAATACATACCTTTCCATTTTCATGAGATATCTTTGTACTAACTTTTTCTTTAATCACATCTTTTCTTCCTTTGAAAATTGATGCCCAAAAAATCCTTTCCTAATATTTCTTGTAGACCTCTTTTTGCATCTGTCATTCCTTTTTCTACACATCGACCAACATCCCTTAGATCCCTAGCTCTCCCATCTGGATCCCTAATTCACCATTTTTCCCTAATGAGGAAAACTTTCTATCATTCAGAGCATCTTTCCAAATAAAACAACATTCACTTCACAAACCCTAGAAAAGCAATAGTAAAAATATGCCAGCACCAAAATCACCGTGGTAATAGTCACAAGGTTTCATTATCTTCTCCTCCAAGTCACTATTGACGGTAATAGTCACAAGGTTTCATTATCTTCTCCTCCAAGTCACTATGACCTCTTCAACAAGCTAAGAATTTCTTATTTATTTTAATTATTTCCCCTGCATGACTTTTTAATTATTTTCTCTCCCTTCAAATAATGGAAAATACTTTTTTTTTTTAAATGGTAAAAAATTATTAAAATAGAAAAATACTTTTTTTTTTTTTTTGGTAATATTAAGATATGGGGGTTTTGACTAGGAATCCCTCAACCTGTTACAACAACTCCACCAGAGAGACTCACACACTCACCCACGCCACGGTTTGAACCTTGGACCTCCCGAAGAAGAGCCAAACCCCAAACCGTTGCGCTGCACCCCCAGGTGCAAAACCTTTATATTAAGGAAAACCGTTCCCTAGGCTAGCCGAGGGGTTTTTTGTATCCGGCGTAGGCCGCCGGACCTCCTTCCGAAGATTGAGGGAATTTGCCAGTAAGGTACCTAGTGCGGATAAAACATTTATATTAAGGAAACCGTTCCCCAGGCTAGCCGGGGGGGATTTTTTGTATCCAGCGTAGGCCGCCAGCCTTGAACCCTGGACCTCCTTCCTAGGATTGAGGAAACTTGCCAGTAAGGTACCTAGTGTGAATTTTCTCTAATATTTAATATCACAACATGAAAAGTAGTTTATGGGATAATACTTATTAGTTTAAGAAAAATAAAAAATATATATTTAAGGAAAAGGTTGATGAAGTAAACATTTGGTAAGAAGGTAAGCTAAATGTGATTTAATTAACCTATCACTAATATAATAATTATTTTATTTTGATGAAAATAACCCCAATAAAATTCATATATAATTGATTAAAAACTAATAATAAATAATCTCATATTTATATATAATTATTTTAAGTTTTATATTTATAAATAAAAATATTAATAAAAAATAATACATTTAAAATTACAAATAAATGTTTATTTTCATTAAAAATCCGTTGAAGAACAAATGTAACTAAGTATACAACAACACCTGACGTAAATATTAAAAATTAGTTTCAACTATTTTCACTTAAAATTAATAATTGTTTCTAATGCAAAGTTACCATTGTTTGTGAGCTTTATATAAAATATAAAATTAACTAATGTCTATGTTACTAAAAAGTGATATTGACATCTTCGTCTTGAGAACTTAGCAGTCCTCCATAATTTATTTTTTAATTTAAGCCACTCTAGTTATTCTTAACACTACATCCAACAAGCCACAGGCCAATATAACAGTTTTGTCTTTCTCAAATTGAAAAAAACAATGCTTTTAGACTGCCTTTGTCTCTTGTGCTATTTCCACTCTCTTTTATCCCAATAAAACTTTCATCATCTGAACCAGATAAATGGAATTAATCAAAGATCTGGCTGGGTAATCACATATTACCCACATATAAAATTAGACGTGCTAAACCTGCCACAACTTGATTTGTTCCGTTGTCTTTAAATCCCAAATCCATATGAAACCAAGTTAGAAAATCTTCATGCTCTCTTTAAAAAACATTAACATGTTTGTCCTTTTGTCAACAAAATTAGCTACCAAGTTTGCTGTTGAATCTGGATGACGCACATGAAACAATATATTAGACTCGATATAGTTATCAATCATTATATGCATCCCCTTTAAATATTCTCACATTAATTACACTTAGAAGAAATTTAAGACATTTGTGTAGTATTAAAAATAATTTCGAAAATCAACCGAGTATATACAAAGAATCACTTGAAATAAACCTTTTGGAGCTTCCTACAAGAGAACCAAACAAAAGAGAACCTTTCAATTTATTTGGATCCAATATGACACCTATATCATATTACTATTACTCAAATAAATTGAAGGAGAAAATTACATTCTTTGATTCCACAAATCAATTACCTAAAACTATACCTTTACCAGTTTATCGCCCTCTTTGTTTTCAATCATCGTCTCTTTCCTATAGTTTTGAGATTGTGTTTTACATAAATTCCAAACTATAAAAATCTAAATCTGCTGAAAATCCTTTGAGGAAGGAAGTGATCAGCATGAAAATGACCTGTTCGTTTGGACTGAAACGTAAAATGTACATACAAAAGGCCAAACAGGCAAATATTATATATATATATATAATTGTCTTATATCCATGATTCTAAGCATGCCTAGGAATGACATCAACAACTGCGAGTAGAACCTCAGTAAAATATAAAATATATGAAAAACTTTATGTTATTTTTATAATTGAATTAAGAAGATCAAAAGTATTAATATAAAAATATTTTGTTTATTTATTAAGTTATAATTTTTTTATTATAAAATATTTTATGCCATGTTATTTGTCTATATAGAGTATTAAGTTATAAAGTATTAAGTCTACAATTTAAAATAATGAGTAATAATAAAGATATTTTGTAAAGCTTTGTAAAAAATTTAAATTGTAATTTTTCTCATACTTTGATCAGATTGATTAGCATGATGGCATTAAAACATGAACAATGTTATAATATAAGATATACAACGTTTCTTCGTTATTCTAGATTATGTTCTTGAAATTTTGAGCATATAAGTTTCTAGTTCATAAAGATAACGGGTATATGAGATTGTTAGTTAAATTATTTTTCAAATATTTTAATTTTCAAATATATTTGGGAGATATTTTAGAGGTGGTGACTTCTAGTTGGTATTACAAGGATGGTTATTTTTTTTCTTTCTTAGCGCCTATTTTAATGTAAGACAAATATCAATGATTTTTTTTTTTATTTAGTCGTTTGTTTAATATATGATCACATAAAAAATGCAAACCAAAAATTGAGAAATTAAAGGAGTTAAAGCCTAAGAAAGTATTATATTGTTTAAGCATTGGGTAATCCATAAATATGGTATTATTATTGATAAATATTTATATAGTTTTTGAAAATATGAGTAAACTAAAAACGTACAAGAGTTTCTAAAGAGACTTACAACCTTAATCACATTATATTTGTAGCCACATCTCAATATATAAAGTACTAGATTTAAGTTTATAATATGTTTTTTTTTGTTGAAAATGAAAGAGAATTATAATGCATATCAAGTTGGAATGAATGTTATTAGATTAGAAGTTAGTAGAAAACTCAACCAAAATTATAGTGAAACAAAAAAAGTGATGAAATATCATGATCAAATCTTGTTCAAAGTTTTTCATAACTAATATTTTATCAAATAGAGAGACTAAATGAAGTCTTCATAGGTATCATTATTTATTCTCTAGAAGTCTATCCATAGAATCCTAATCCACTAAAAAATGTCCTACTAGAGTTGCAAGAAATATTTTTTCCTTCATATCAAGCTATAGCTGATAATCCTTCAAAGAAAATTTTCCAAGACAACCACCTATCATTAAAGTAGTTAAAACATATATAAAACTGAATATGAGTCAACAAAACTTATCTAAAAGATTTTTGAATTTTACAAAATTGATTAGAGACCTCTAATTTCATCTATATACTACATAATGTAGGACATTGTTCTTAAAATTTATCCCAAATTAACTTAACTACCTTAAAAATCTAGAAATTATACTTGTTTGATTCTTTCTTAGAACAACTAACACAATTAGGGGAAGAAGCATCAAGTTTGGCTAATATATTTCTACATGAAAGTTTGTACTAGATGATTCTCTAGTATAATAACCTATAGGACATGTTTTCTCCAAATGTTTGGCTAATCTATTTCTACATGAAAGTTTGTACTAGATGATTCTCTAGTATAATAACCTATAGGACATGTTTTCCCGAAACTTTAAAACCTGAGTAGATAGTTTATGCCATGAAGACTCATCCAAATTTATCTTCTACTTATCATTTAACCTATATGATATAAGTACAACAAGCATAAATATTTAAACAAGATCAAATAGAGGTGTTACATATTTTATTAGTATTTGAGCACCTCCATTATTTTATTGTATTGTACACTAAGTATGTAGCTAATTTATCATTCCACTCAGGTTTTTCCAATGATTGGATGTCAACTATTATAGGCCTAAAACAAGGAGATAATCTAAATTAAGATCTTAGACACTATAAATATTTCCAATCAGTTATAATTGAATAGAAAAATGTATCAATCCACATACTTCTTTCTAAAAAAATTAGCTTACCCTTCATAGATGGATCTAGAGAAAGGAGATTATCCTCATTAAGCAACACATAAATCCATCGACAAAGAAGGTGGCAATGATGAGACCTTACCTTAAGGAAGTACCATATCATTGTAATAGGATCATAGTATGTTTTCATATCATTTAAATAACACACATAGGTAGATACCTCTTGACTTAAAAATATTGGGTATTAAGCATTTTATCAAAAATAGCCACTGACTACCAAGCACTATTGGTTTGAGCCTAGTTGATTCTATATTTGAGTAAGATTTTCCAAGGTTCTTGTCTTGTCAACAACTTCGACACCTACTTGGAAATGAGACACACTACTTGTGTGCATGGGTGTATAAGACCTAGCCCTCTCTTGAGCATAGGTGAGTGTAGTCAGCCTAAGATAACTATGCTTTCATTAGAATACCATCACACATTTTCCTTAAATTTTTAAACCAAAAAAATAAATTACTTAAAATATGCTTCACACGATAATCAATATGAAGAGTAAAAGACACAATTTAGGACGTATTTGATACTATTTATATGATTATATCTTTAGTTGATTTATAACATTAATATTACATGGATGTTAAGAGTTATTTTCTTAATGGATATGTTTAGGAGGATATCACATGCAACGACTATCAAGATTTGTTTAGGATGGCCCTATAGCCTTGGTTTATCAACTTTGAAAGTAATTGTATGGTGGCTTAAGTAGGTTCATATTCTTGGTATGAGAAGATGCACTTATTCTTTCTTGAGTGTATATTTTCCATTAACAGGAGATATAGAACAATGTCTTATCTCCATGGAATCTAGTTGAGATTAAAAGGGGATTTGAACTCTATAATTTTTACTTATTGGTCATGACCTATAATTCTATATCATATTGATCCATATACATATATGACACCTAATTAGAGTGATCCATGTATTATTATTAGCCAATAATATGCCATATTGATTTTTTTTGGGATATATACCATGCACCAAATGTCTATTTATATACCACCCCTAATAATTTCTTTGTATTAATTGAATATAATTCTTTTATTCAATACTAAGATATTTTATGTCTAAGGGAACCTTACCCATTTTTTGTATCTTGTTATTTACTTACTTAATCTAGTTAAAGTGTTGATTTTATTCCTCTCTCTCTCTCTCTCTCTCTCTCTCTCTCTCTCTCTCTCTCTCTCTCTCTCTAGCATGTACATGTATAATTATAGAATCTTTTGATTAGTGAGGACATGGAATTTAAATCAATGATATCATGCTATGAGAAGGATTCTATATAGTGGGATAGTATGGTAAGATTTAGGATCTTATTTACCAAAATTTCTCTTGATTTATTATGGATTACTATGGATATTTTAGGATCTAAAGTTGAAAACTTTTTGTTCATATATCTAGGTATTCTTTTATTTTATCAAAACAAAGCTATTTAGGACCCATAGAGAAAATAAATCTTGTGTGTTTGTGTTAGTCTCACAATGACATTGAGAGGGGGGGTGAATCAGTGTGGCTCTTTAAAACTTAAAAACTTCAACTCTTAAAGCCAAAACAATGAAAGCTTAAAACCACATAAAGCAAATATAACAAGAGAGCATCACACAACACAAGATGTACCGAGGTTCACCGGTTTTGGCTACTCCTCAAAAATAGAATGTTTGGACTCCCATCCAAATCCAGCCTTTGCAAAGCAACAACTTTACAATCAATTTACCAGCACCAATTGGAAGGAGCACCAACCCCTGAGTTACCAGCACCAACTGGAAGGAGCACCAACCCCTGATTTATCTACACCAACAAAGGCCAAAGGAGCACCAACCCCCGATTTACCAAGCACCAACTGGAAGGAGCACCAACCCCTGATTCCAAGCACCAACTTGGACTTCAATTCTGAAATTTGAATATTGACATATAAATGCCTTCACTTTTACAAGACCCTGACTGGTCTATTGCTCACTCAACATTGCCCACAGTTCACACAGCACATACCTATGGCTCTACTTGCTGCACTTTTATGGCCCTCTTACAGCCCTCTTATTGTGCTTCTTACTGCACTCTTACGGCTCTCATGGCTCTGCTTAACGCCCTCTTACGGCACTCTTCCAGCCCTCTTCTTGCAGCACTTTCACTCTAGTTTGAGCAGCGCTTTCGCTCTCTTTCAGCAGTGCACTCACTCACTATATCACGTAATTCTCCATGCAGACCTCCTTTTATAACAATCCTTTCACTTTGTAACTCCAGTTATAATGCCTTCTTTCATTTCTCATACGCCACTTGTCAATTGTAACTGTTTCTTTCATATTCTCATCTGCCACTTGTCAATTGTAATGCCTTTTATATGTAACTCCTTTTGTATATATAGAGTAGGCATTACGTTACATGCAATGAATTGACACATATACCTTTACCATGATTGTTCATCTTCTTGGTCATGACTGTTCGTATTCTCCTTAGTGACTGTTCACTTTCTTTTCTGTGCATGCATGCGTTTTCACTGTAACTGCACTTGTAACTGACGTACTGACTTCAGTTATCTCTTCTTATTTTATCTGCATGAATTTCTTCTACAACTGCACCTGTAACTGTCATATAACTCCAGTTAACTGTCACATATCTTATTTCGGTTGGGTTCTCTTCTTTGCTTGCGCCAAAGTGACCTATCACGAAATCGTGACACTTTTGCCTCTTTGTCCTCTTCTCGGCTTTGCACCCGTGAAAACACAACATGTCGCGATATCGCGACACTTTCACCTCCTTACTATTCTTCTTGGCTTCAACCCGCGAAAACACATGTCGTGATATCGCGACACTATTTTCTCTCTCCTCTTACTCTTTGCTTTGGCCCACAAAAATACATGTGACATCTTCTTTGCTTTGGCTCGTGAAAATACAACATGTAGCGATATCGCTACACTTTTTCTTTCGTACGCTTTCTCTTAGCTTTGGCCTGCGAGAATACAACATGTAGCGATATCGCTACACTTTTTCTTTCGTACTCTCCTTCTTTACTTTTGTCGCGAAATCGTGACACTTCTGCCTTCTTACTTTCTCTCTCCTCCTTTAGTCGTGAAAATGTGACATGTCGCGATATCGCGACACTTTTTCTCCTTAGCGCTTTCTCTTGCCTTCGGGTCGCGAAAATGCGACATGTCGCGATATCGCGACACTTTTTCTCCTTAGCGCTTTCTCTTGCCTTCGGGTCGCGAAAATGCGACATGTCGTGATATCACGACACTTTTTCTCCTTAGCACTTTTTCTTGCCTTCGGGTCGTGAAAATGCGACATGTCGCGATATCGCGACACTTTTTCTCCTTAGCGCTTTCTCTTGCCTTTGGGTCATGAAAATGTGACATGTCGCGATATCGCGACACTTTTTCTCCTTGGACTCTCTCTCCTACAACATGTCGCGAAATCGTGACACTTTTTCTCTCGAAATCTCTCTCCTGCAACATGTGAAATCATGACACTTTTTCTCTCGGACTCTCTCTCCTGCATTATGTCGCGAAATCGCGACACTTTTTTTTTCAAACTCTCTCCTTCAACATGTCGCGAAATCGTGACACTTTTTCTTTCGGACTCTCTCTCCTGCAACATGTCATGAAATCGTGACACTTTTTCGTCCGTACAACCTTCCTTGCAATATGTCGCGAAATCGCGACACTTTTTCGTCCGTACAACCTTCCTTGCAATATGTCGCGAAATCGTGACACTTTTTCGTCCGTACAACCTTCCTTGCAATATGTCGTGAAATCGTGACACTTTTTCTTTCTTCTTCTCTCTCTTCCAACATGTCGCGAAATCATGATAGTTTTTCTTTCTTCTTCTCTCTCTTCCAACATGTCACAAAATCGCGACAGTTTTTCTTTCTTCTTCTCTCTCTTCCAACATGTCGCGAAATCACGATAGTTTTTCTTTCTTCTTCTCTCTCTTCCAACATGTCACGAAATCGCGACAGTTTTTCTTTCTTCTTCTCTCTCTTCCAACATGTCGCGAAATCGCGACAATTTTTCTTTCTTCTTCTCTCTCTTCTAACATGTCGCGAAATCACGATAGTTTTTCTTTCTTCTTCTCTCTCTTCCAACATGTCATGAAATCATGACAATTTTTCTTTCTTCTTCTCTCTCTTCCAACATGTCGCGAAATCGCGACAGTTTTTCTTTCTTCTTCTCTCTCTTCTAACATGTCGCGAAATCGCGACAGTTTTTCTTGCCTGCTGTATATGTCGCGATATCGCGACACTTTTCTTACTTGTCTTTTTCTTTGATCTTTTGCAACTGGGGCACTTCGGTCTTCTTGGAAACTCACTGTACATACTCTGAATGACCTCTTAACTCCTGTATACTTCATCAACTGATCTGTCTGACTGTGTTGACAACAATGACAATACTTTTGCTGCAACTTGCTCAACAATCTCCCCCTTTGGAATTGTTGGCAACACTCATGCAATCTCCTGTAATTCTTGTAATTCTTCTCCCCCTTTGACAATAATACCAAAGGGATGCTGCAGACTCCCCCTGAGTCCATGCACAATATTCTCAGGCACAAATTAATGCAGTTAGCAAAAATTACAAACATGAGCAAAAAGATAATCAAATATATAAATGCTCCCCCCCGAGAATGTGGTCCCTCACTCAGATCTATCTTCAACTGTGTTGGTTGTTGGATCTCTATCCATTGAGACTCTGTCCTCTGTACTCTGTCAATAGGCTCACTAAGAACCTGCTCTAGCAAGCTCACCAAGAACTTGCCCAGATCTTATAGAATCATAAAAAGAATTGTTAGAGACTCAATATGTTCTATACTTAATGCTCAATAAATATATCAACTAGATCTCATAGAAGCATAAAGAGAATTGTTAGAGACTCAATATGTTCTATTCTCAAATCTCAATCTCAACTCAACTCAACCAATCACCTCAATAAACATCCCTTTATCATAGACCCTAGTCGAAGCATGTATCAACCAACTCGTGTAAGCATCAAACATTGTACCACAACTATTTCCCAAAGGCCTTCTCAAAGGCTCAATCAATCATGCTCAAGTAGTACTCAAAATGAACTCAACAATGAATGGCAATCTCAAATCAAATCCACTTCATCAACTTTATCATCGGCACTCTCCACAATTTTCTTTGGCCTCTTGACTGCCACCTCCTCCGTGACTAACGACTTTGCCTCGCGTCCATTGTGCAGCTCAATGTCTCTGGTTTCTAACGGCTGCCATGAATGTTTTTATCGCCTGTGTAGGTATTGATAGTGGACCGTTACATCTAGCATTGGAACCTCAATCTGCATGCAGTCATCAACTCTCGGTATTCTGCTTCTTGCTAGGACATATGTCAGGGCTACTCAATGTCTTAGACGAACGTTCTTCACGCGATTCCAAGGAGCATTTCTCCTCGTTGCGATCAAGGGATTCCTCGGGAAATATCTCGCATTCCTCAAATAATGCAAGACTTTCTTAGGTGCATAGGCATCTTGTCCTCCTTGGCGCTTCACTACTTGGGTGCTATTCTCTCAACGTCTCTGCCTTGCATGTGCCACTTGGCACTCTTGACCAATCGGGTGCTAGTGCCACTGTTTGCTTTGACTCTGACATCTCTTTGATCATGGCTACTTCTTTAGAGAAAATTAATGCTCTCTTTTACCAAACAATGTGTTGTATTTTTAGTTAAGAAACTCACGCCTTCCCACTCACAACATAGATTCTATTTTATCTACAGATTGGGAATGTTACAGGCTTCAAAACAATCACCTGCCAGCTTATGCTTCCATGACACGTCGACCTATGTTGCATGTTCTGTCTCAGATAACGCCTATCAGCTGTTGCATCAAAAACTTAGTTGTTCACCATGTTGTTCTGCTGAAGCACATCAGTTTGATACTATCTCCACAAACATCTACATGAACTGAAACACATTTTGACAATTATACGAAAACTCCCCAACTACTTTCCTTTCATCCTCAGATATCCACACAATACATAGGAGCATTAAAATAAAACTTTAACATTGCTCCCCCTGAGGATGTGCTACTTGTAGTCGCTTAGTGCAATAGAGGAGTAATCTCCTTTAGTCCAAGGAGACACGATTTCCTCTCTTCTTTCTTTCTCCAATATTTCTTGAACTTAGGCTCAAGGTTTTCAACTGCATCCCTATTTTGAACCTTTTTGTGAATTTGAACATTTCTCTTGGGTGGTTGTCTCTTGTACATCCTTGATGGATGATTATTTTCCTTTCTTTGATGCACATGATTTCTTCCCCTGTCTGTGTTGCATTCTTTGTGTTTGATGAAATCTACTGTCTTGCCTTAGATTAGATACAAACATACTTGGACAAAACCTTGCTATGTGCCCATGACCATTACATTGAAAACATTGCACATGGTGTTCACTTAGAAACGTAGATGTATTTCTACCAGCATAACTCTTTGATCTATTATTCAATCCACAATAAATTGCCTTGTGACCATAATGGTTGCATCTAAAACAATAGCCATTAAAATCATTATTATGAATAGAGTGAGAGTGATAGAACCTCTTTTGTTGTGGTTGCTTTGTTGTAGATCTCCTTTGATATTTTCTTCCTTTTGAAGATTCAGCTTTAGACTTTTCTTGCTTCGATCCTTCAACAGTGAACTTCTTCTTCTCTGCATATTTAGAAGATGAAGGTTGTTCAACTTTACATCCAAGACCAAGCTTAGACATGGGGCTTCTTTGTTGCCTTATCATTTCATCTAGCAACTCTATGCTCTTCTCAAATTTGAGATTTGTATTGGCCTCTTCTAGTTGTTTCTTCAATACAACAATCTCCTCTTCTTGTTTGCAGCAAACAATCTTTTTCTCATTGATCTGTGACCTGAGAGTTTCTTCAATCCTTTTGGACTCTTCTACTTGCAGCTTTAGATCATTAATAACTTTGTTAGATTCCTCTTCACGTTTGCTACATACATCGCCTTTATCATCCAGGCGTGACTTCAAGGTTTCTTCTATTTTCTTGGCTTTCTAAATTTGTAAGAAGAGATCTTCAATATTATCCCCATATTCTTCCAACTTCTTGGACAGTCTTTTGTTCTTTTTCCTTTCTATACCCAATTCTTCAAGTGCAGCAATCAACTCACCTTCTAGATATACTTCAGTCTCAAGGTTTTCATCACATACTTCAGAATTCACTTCTTCAACCTTTTCTAGTTCAATTTTCTCTTCCACAGGAACTGAAACTAACTGAGATGCCTTATTTGAGGAGGATCTATTCTTCTTACCCATTGCGTACTAATCCAAGATCAACCCTAGCTGATTTAGCCTGATAAGGGAAACTGGCTCTTATACCAATTGTTAGTCTCACAATGACACTGAGAGGGGGGTGAATCGGTGTGGCTCTTTAAAACTTAAAAACTTCAACTCTTAAAGCCAAAACAATGAAAGCTTAAAACCACATAAAGCAAATATAACAAGAGAGCATCACACAACACAAGATGTACCGAGGTTCACCAGTTTTGGCTACTCCTCAAAAATAGAATGTTTGGACTCCCATCCAAATCCAGCCTTTGCAAAGCAACAACTTTACAATCAATTTACCAGCACCAACTGGAAGGAGCACCAACCCCTGATTTACCAGCACCAACTGGAAGGAGCACCAACCCCTGATTTATCTGCACCAACAGAAAGGAGCACCAACCCTTGATTTATCTGCACCAACAGAAAGGAGCACCAACCCCTGATTTACCAGCACCAACTGGAAGGAGCACCAACCCTTGATTCCAAGCACCAACTTGGACTTCAATTCTAAAATTTGAATATTGACATATAAATGCCTTCACTTTTACAAGACCCTGACTGGTCTATTGCTCACTCAACATTGCCCACAGTTCACACAACACATACCTATGGCTCTACTTGTTGCACTTTTATGGCCCTCTTACAGCCCTCTTGTTGTGCTTCTTACTACACTCTTATGGCTCTCACGGCTCTGCTTAACGCCCTCTTACGGCACTCTTCCAGCCCTCTTCTTGTAGCACTTTCACTCTAGTTTGAGCAGCGCTTTCGCTCTCTTTCAGCAGCGCACACACTCACTATATCAGTCGTATGTAATTCTCCATGTAGACCTCCTTTTATAACAATCCTTTCGCTTTGTAACTCCAGTTATAATGCCTTCTTTCATTTCTCATATGCCACTTGTCAATTGTAACTATTTCTTTCATATTCTCATCTGCCACTTGTCAATTGTAATGCCTTTTATATGTAACTCCTTTTGTATATATAGAGTAGGCATTACGTTACATGCAATGAATTGACACATATACCTTTACCATGACTATTTGTCTTCTTGGTCATGATTGTTCGTATTCTCCTTAGTGACTGTTCGCTTTCTTTTCTGTGCATGCATGCGTTTTCACTATAACTGCACCTGTAACTGACGTATTGACTTCAGTTATCTCTTCTTATTTTATCTACATGAATTTCTTCTACAACTACACCTGTAACTACCGTATAACTCCAGTTAACTATCACATATCTTATTTTGGCTGGGTTCTCTTCTTTGCTCGTGCCAAAGTGACCTGTCGCGAAATCGCGACACTTCTGCCTCTTTGTCCTCTTCTCGGATTTGCACCCATGAAAACACATGTCACGATATCGTGACACTTTTGCCTCCTTGCTATTCTTCTTGGCTTCAACCCATGAAAACACATGTCGCGATATCGCGACACTATTTTCTCTCTCCTCTGTCTCTTTGCTTTGGCCCGTGAAAATACAACATGTCACGATATTGCGACACTATTTTCTCTCTCCTCTTGCTCTTTGCTTTGGCCCGTGAAAATACATGTAGCGATATCGCTACACTTTTTCTTTCGTACGCTTTCTCTTAGCTTTGGCCCACGAGAATACAACATGTAGCGATATTGCTACACTTTTTCTTTCGTACTCTCCTTCTTTACTTTTGTCACGAAATCGCGACACTTCTGCCTTCTTACTTTCTCTCTCCTCCTTTAGTCGCGAAAATGCGACATGTCGCGATATCGCGACACTTTTTCTCCTTAGCGCTTTCTCTTACCTTTGGGTCACAAAAACGCGACATGTCGCGATATCGCGACACTTTTTCTCCTTAGAGCTTTTACATGATTTTACTTGCCTTCGGGTCACGAAAATGTGACATGTCACGATATCGCGACACTTTTTCTCCTTAGCTCTTTCTCTTGCCTTTGGGTCGCGAAAATGCGACATGTCACGATATCGCGACACTTTTTCTCCTTAGCGTTTTTACTTGCCTTTGGGTCGTGAAAATGCGACATGTCATGATATCGCGACACTTTTTCTCTCGGACTCTCTCTCCTACAACATGTCGCGAAATCACGACACTTTTTCTCTCGGACTCTCTCTCCTGCAACATGTCGCGAAATCGCGACACTTTTTCTCTTGGACTCTCTCTCCTGCATTATGTCATGAAATCGCGACACTTTTTCTTTCGGACTCTCTCTCCTTCAACATGTCGTGAAATCGTGACACTTTTTATTTTGGACTCTCTCTCCTGCAATATGTCGCGAAATCATGACACTTTTTCATCCGTACAACCTTCCTTGCAATATGTCACAAAATCGCGACACTTTTTCGTCCGTACAACCTTCCTTGCAATATGTCGCGAAATCGCGACACTTTTTCGTCCGTACAACCTTCCTTGCAATATGTCGTGAAATCACGATAGTTTTTCTTTCTTCTTCTCTCTCTTCCAACATGTCGCAAAATCGCGACAGTTTTTCTTTCTTCTTCTCTCTCTTCCAACATGTCGTGAAATCACGACAATTTTTCTTTCTTCTTCTCTCTCTTCCAACATGTCGCGAAATTGCGACAGTTTTTCTTTCTTCTTCTCTCTCTTCCAACATGTCATGAAATCGTGACAATTTTTCTTTCTTCTTCTCTCTCTTCCAACATGTCGCGAAATCATGACAGTTTTTCTTTCTTCTTCTCTCTCTTCTAACATGTCACGAAATCGTGATAGTTTTTCTTTCTTCTTCTCTCTCTTCTAACATGTCACGAAATCATGACAGTTTTTTCTTCTTCTCTCTCTTCTAACATGTCGCAAAATCACGACAGTTTTTCTTGCCTGCTGTATATGTCGCGATGGCGCGACACTTTTCTTACTTGTATTTTTATTTGATATTTTGCAACTGGGGAACTTCGGTCTTCTTGGAAACTCACTGTACATACTCTGAATGACCTCTTAACTCCTGTATACTTCATCAACTGATCTGTCTGACTGTGTTGACAACAATGACAATACTTTTGCTGCAACTTGCTCAACAGTTTGGTTTGAAAGGTAAGTTCTTAATAGTAACCTAAATACTAGAATTCACAAAGGAACATTGAAATCTATCCCTATAAATGATGTCATTTTTTAAGAATACAAGTAGGTATGACATAAATTTAACAAAATTGAAAAATATTTTATTTGCAAAGGATGTGATGATAATTTAAGGTTACATCATTATTAATAAATAAGGTTTATATAGAAAAGTATATTATATGGGAAGGGCTACAAATTTGAATATTTATGAGTTTGGTATTAGAGGAAATTTGTTTTTGGATGTTATTCAAATATTAATGAAATATTTAGAAAAAATAAAACTTTATATATATATATATATATATATATATATATATATATTGTGGAAGTAGTAAAATTATAAAGTAAACACTGGGATTTAGCAACAATGAATTTTATTATGAGGTAAAATATTCCATTGATTTAGGTATTGGTTCTCCTTTGCCTAGTGCACCTATTTATCACATATTAATCCTTGAAAATTATAAAAATAGAAGGTAAACCTAAAATTTGATTCACGAGGTATATGAGGTCAAATGCTTCACCATGTGGCAATCCAATTGTCTTGGGTCTAAATAAATTTGAAACATGAAGACTCTATATCAACTATATATATTTGAATAAAATAATTGTAATGAAAAACTATCCACTCCCTTTAATAGATGACTTTCTAGACTAGATCTATAGTGCATGATGGTTTTTTAAGCCTTAATACTACCACAAATATCAGGATCAAATATAATATAGCCACAATATATTTAGGTCAAGATAATAAGAGTAGAATAATATGAGAAAATTAATATGTAAAATAAGGCTATAATATATCAAATAACATTCAATAATATGCATCAATATAAATGCAAATAACCTTAATAAACGTGTACTAAGCATGTAATACAACTTACAATATTAATTGCTCAAAATTTATACAAGCTTTATTAAACTTTCTCTTACACATATATGAATTGTAGTTGATGATGATCATTGTTGTATACTTGTTATGGAGTATTACCTCCATAATATAGCCATAGTAGTGTGAGTATTTGTATACTTGACTATTCCTTTCCATATGCCAAGTCTCATGACTCTTGGCTTATCTACTTGACACTTGCATACTTGATGAGCACTTGATACTATAACATATGCACATATATACATGACTCTTACTATATGTAGACACATAAAATACGTTATGTTGAGGTGAATAACTATATGAACACATTTTTAGGCCATATGACCCACCTTGGGCTTCCCCAAGACCTAACAGTGGTTCTTACCACTCAAACAGGGGCAAACTGCCATTTGCATATTGAACCGTCATACCTAGGAGTGGTCTCTAGTGGACACTAGACCTTGTGATGGCTAGCAGTCATGACCACTCCACGCTAGTATGACGGTACATGTAAAAAACTCAAGCTCCCTGAGCTGAGCCAAATCAATTATAGGGCAAGTTGAGCTTAACAACTAAGCACGAGAAGGTTCTAGATGTGATGTTTGGGTTGCCTAGATCCTAACCAATTCTTGGTCTTGGCTTCTCTTGCAAGCCAATATTACCAATTTGGAAACTTATAAGAAGAGCCCAAGCCTTCATGAAAATAAATTAAAATATAATGCAATGAAGTGTTATCGATTTGTGTAATAGAGAGAACATACTCTTACAAGCAATGAAGTGCTACCCAAATCTAGCCATGAAGCTTGCATTTGCATCAATGGAATCCAGTGGATCTTGAAGATCAAATTTAACCATAGTGCATCATCAATCATCCTGAATTCAAGCCAATTTTCATGATTCAACTATGCTTCGAAGAGCATGATCCTTGAAATATTGGCACTTTGAGTTTTTTTATGTTGTCATTGGTGTCACATTAATGTCACAAGGTAACATTGAGTTTTGATGACCAAAGCATTCATATTTTTGAGAGCATGGATATATAAAGGGTTTTCAAGGTAGGTAAAATAAAAGGTTTTATTTAAAACCATGGATGGCAGATTTGAAATGGGTTTTTCTTAAAACTCATGTTGGCTTTTCGTTTTGTCGAAAAAGGTGCCCCGGAGATGGAGATATTCAATTTTGAATATTTGGTTTAAATTTTAATATTTAAAATTTAATTTTAAATTTTAAAATTCAAATTTTATTTTACATTTTAAATTTAAAATTTGATTTTAAATTTTAAAATTAAAATTACCTCAGCGTACCTAGGTGTTGTAGGTGAGTTGGAGAGGAGAGGGAAATCCTCCAAGGGAGGTCCCAGGTTCGAATCTCCACCCTACCAAAAAGCTGAATTGGGTACCCAAAATCCAATTGATAATGTTGGTGTGGGCAGGGCTGGGTGCGACCCCCGGGTGACTTTGATGGTGTAGAACCCCCTGTTCATGGTCTCTTAGACCAAGGTGGCCCCGTAAGGGGTTTTTCGCTGAAAAAAAATACCTCAGCGTCGATGTCATCATCAAAAAGAAATTAATTTAAAAGCATCGTCGACGTTTGCAAAATTAAAGGGAAGTTGCATATAGATGCAAAGGCTTTTATTTCAAAAGCCTTGGAATGAAATGCAGAGGAGATAAGACGAAAAGCGCTGAAATTTTTGTGTGGTAGTGTTGTCCAACGACAAGCGAAGGGAGTGCAAAGGTTTTTGCTTGCAAAAGATATGAGGTTCGATTCCCATGGGTTAGAGTTTTGAGCAAGATAATTGGCCCACATTTTTGTTGATGTGAGCAAGGGGAGAAGGACAAAAGCACATTTTGTGCTCTTCGTCCTATGCGAGCGCGTATCTTGCGTGGTCTTTGACGCCACGATTGAGGATTTTTTGGGCAGAGATGAAGGTTTGATTCCCTCTAAGAGGCAAGTAACATTTTTATTAATAATTTTTTATTATTGCCTAATGTTGGAGGAATAAGGTGATGAGGGTTGATTTGATTTTTTGTTGGAAGGCAAGTTTAAAAGAACTTTTAGAAAAGAAGATATTTCTGGTATTTTTCTTTTATAAAAGTATATCATATTATATATCATTGGAAAGCTTATTTCAAGGGCTATTTGACTAACTCGTTTAGAAGGAGAAATAAGGTGTATGTAGAGATATATTTTTGCTTTTGTAAAGGGTTTTAAATTGAAGGTTGTTTTATTTCAAAGTGTGTTGAGTGTGGTAGATTTCCAAAGGGGGTTTCTTCACTTCATAAAAGATATGGGCACATTATCCTATTGATTTTTTATGGTGGTTTATTTCTAAAATATCATTGGAGGTAAAAGTATTGTTTGTGGTTTCCTTTTCGAAAGTGGTTGGTTGAATGCATCAAGGTTTTCTGAATTGAGAGTTGTGTTTAAACCTTGTGTTATAAGTATAGTGGTTGAAGCCCATTGGTTGTGAAAGAACTTGAGTTAGAAAAGAACATGAGTATCATTGTTATGTGAGATTTGTGGTTGAGCATTGTTGGAAACATTTGAGTTGGTTGATACATACTTGGACTAGGGTTGTGTGAGAGAGAGTTGTCACTTGTGATGATTGATTGAGTTGAGTTGATTGAACCTATTCAAGTGATGTGTGAAGTG
Organism: Wollemia nobilis; assembly: GCA_028583015.1. Classification (NCBI taxonomy): domain Eukaryota; kingdom Viridiplantae; phylum Streptophyta; class Pinopsida; order Araucariales; family Araucariaceae; genus Wollemia; species Wollemia nobilis. The sequence goes on along the minus strand of JAQPPZ010011310.1, from coordinate 3,621,393 downwards.
ATTTTTCAAGTTCTATGAAATAAACTATTTCATCATTCTATGTTGAGTTGAGATTGAGGTTAGAACATATTGAGTCTCTAACAATTCTCTTTATGCTTCTATAAGTTGATTTGAGTTGAGTTTAGATTGATTTGGGTTGAGAGTGATATTAGAACATATTGAGTCTCTAAAAATTATCTTTATGCTTCTATGAAGTTGATTTGAGTTGAGATTGCCATTCATTGTTGAGTTTATTTTGAGTACTACTTGAGAATGATTGATTAAGCCTCTGAGAAGGCCTTTGGGATAGATTTGAGGACAGTGTTGGGACAAATTTCTAGAGAAAATTTGGGCAATTTCTTGGTGATCTTGCTAGAGCAAATTTGTGCAAGTTCTTGGTGAGCTTGCTAGAGCAGATTTGGGTAAGTTCTTAGTGATCTTGCTAGAACAAATTTGGGCAAGTTCTTGGTGAGCTTGCTAGATAATATTTGGGCAAGTTCTTGGTGAGCTTGCTAGATCATATTTAGGCAAGTTCTTGGTGAGCTTGTTAGAGCATACTTGGGAAAAGTTATTGGTGAGCTTGCTAGAGAATATTTGGGCAAGTTCTTGGTGAGCTTGTTGGAGCATATTTGGACAAGTTATGTGTGAGCTTGTTATTCAGCATTGGACAGGTTCTATGTGAGCTTGTTATTCAGCATTAGACAGGTCTTGTGTGAGCTTGTTAAGCAGGTTCTATGTGAACTTATTGAGCAGGTTCTTAGTAAGCCTATTGACAGAGCTTTAGAGGTGATAGATTACAGAGGACAGAGTCTCAGTGGATAGAGATCCAGTAGCCAAAATAGTTGAAGAAATATCTGAGTGAGGATTCTTCAAGTGGAGAGAGGTCCACTAGTCAGTGCAGCAGAGAGACAAAGTCCTCTACAAGATCACATAGCCAGAGTATAAGGGGAAAGAGTTCTCCTTTGGACAAAGATCCATAAACATTGTAATTGAGAGTGATTCCTAAAGAGATTGATTGAGAAAGTTTTAATAAAATATTTTCTTCGTGGAATAACCCACATTGGGTGAACCATGTAAATTATTGTGTCTCAATTGTGTGGTGACTTGTCCTCTTGCTTACTACTGCTATCTAAGTTATTAATGCACACTGCTATATTTGGTTATTGCAATTAAAGACATTAATTGATATTGGAAAGAAAGTAAAAAGTGGTCTTATATTTTTCACCTCCCCCTCTTAGTATAAGCTTGTGTTCTTCATGAACATCAATTTGACAGACTAACTAGATGTCACCCTGTATCAGATACGAAGAAATAACTCTCTGTTTAGTGGCTACTTCACCCTGAAGTGACCCATCAGCGCAACCACTGGACCCTATTATGGTTAGCAAGACTGACTACTTTACCCCATGATAGCCTCTTTGTGAACTCTATTTTCCTTGTTTTTTCTAGTTATAGTAGCTTTAGCAACATTTAATTTCTATTCTAGCATAGTTTCATTCAATTTTCATGCATTTCTTTATCATTTTTAGCATCTTTACTTCAATTTCTTATCATGGAAATGGACCTCATCATGAGAGGTTCCACATTTGCTACTAATGTCTTGTAAGTGTTCTTGTGTGTAGGTTTCAAATCTTATCAGGAGCTCTTCAACATAAAGATCCATCAATATTTATCTCATCGTGTGGAGGTTGCAAAGAAACCCTCCTATAATTATTTTTGAGAGAGCAAAGACTATATAGGTTACACCTACCTTTTGGTTCCATATTGTAATTTGTATCAAATTGGTATCTATCCCTAAGAGGGATATCTTTGTAACCACTTTGTAAAGGATAATTTCAAATATTAATGAGAAGGGCACTATTTTCTTCATTCTTTTGTCTCAATATGGTTACATGATATTATCTTGTCAATTTGATTTCATAAATGTTTAGGTGTATGGTTTTTGCTACTCTATAGTGGTGATCACGGTGTGGGAATCTTTCCACATTTCACAAAATCTATCACTAATTACCTGTTTCTTATTTTCTTGAATTATAGGTACCATCGCTCTGGGCTAGAATGGCTCGTAGAAGCCACCATCCTACCCTGTGATGGCTAGTAGAGCCCGTCACTCTGCCCTGTGATGGCCTCAGAGTAGAGTCACAAAACCAAAGAGGTAGCAACTTCATCAAATGTAGGCTTCACCTATGAGTATCTTTGCACTTGATTTTACTATTTTTCATAGAAAAATATAGAATTGCAATTTTTAATTGAGAAATTTAGAGAAATTATTAAATTTGAATATTTCTACTTGTGATCGCTCTTGGGTCCAGTGGCCTCTACTACTGGCCATTGTAGGGTAAGTGGCCTCTATGTTTGACCGCTTTTGTGTCATACAACCTCTACTGCAAACCATATTATACATAGATGGACTTTGTTTTGTTATCTATTTGGGTTTGCATGCTTGCTACCTATCTAAAGGCTAACATCATTTAGGGTTTGCACTTTCAAATTTTTTAAAATTGAAATGTTCTTATTTAGAAATTTGGAAATGTATTTTATGCATTAGAAAAATATCATTGATTGCTCTATGTTGCATCTTTATTTTTGCATAAAGTAAAAAGAACCCACACACACCACGTATCATATTAAACATCAATGAGTTGGAATTCACACCCAACCATTGATCAAGACTAACGATGGTGGCCTTCATCACCACCTTGTTAGCTTGCTTGTGGTTCTTCACACCCTATTTTGGCCAAGTCCAGTCCAAGAACCATCATAGCCAAGGAATATAGCATGTATCTCTCTTCGAGGAGGTATATCGCTGATCGAGGTGAACTGGGTGAGGACTAGTAGGACCTGGACTCCCTCATAGAATTTGGACTTCATCACCAAATATCGGTGGGTTTCATGACTTGGACTTCATCACCAGGCCTGTGTGTGAGAGGATATAGGTGAAATCCATTTAACTAAGTATTTCATCAACAAAATCAAAACTCGAACAAGAGAAAAGCAATAAAACAATGAATCAAAACACACAAACCAGTTTAGGAATCACAAAGAATATTTAAACGAGATAATCATCCTGTATACTTTATCTATTTCCTTACTGTATGCATAATCAACATAAAATGGTCACCACATATAGCCATGCCCAGTCACAGACTGAGGCTACAGGAAATGCACAAGGAGGCCCAAAATACCTTTGTTATAGCCCAACTAATTTACTCCTACCTGAACAACGTCCTAGCAGTCATCGCGGAGATAATTCCACTCATGGGGGATTCGATCATCGAGATACCCCTACTAGGAGGACACCTATGGGACCTCCCCATGATCAAGAAGAGGATATTCTCAGACCTCATCCATCTCATGCTACTTCTAGACAAGATCCACCCATTGAGGGGCCAAGCAGAGGGGTAGCATAAATTCATGTCCCTAATCGATCCACAAACCCATCCAAACTTGGAGTAGAATATATACCTTTGCTTGGGTTAGATGAGTGAGGTACTCCTCCTGATCATCCTTATTTGAGTCAAAAGCTAAATCATCTAGATAGATATAGCCCTAATGCTACTCGTAGAGCACCTTCTTCCATTCATACTCACTCTGAGGATGGGCGTGATGAAGATCTAGTGCATCCTATCCATACACGTGGAGAGTGTTCTACACAAACACATCATACTCCTACACCATATTTGCATGAGGATAACACCCCTAGGGTTGAGCATAGAGTCAATGCAACTTCGATTGATCAAGGGAAGAGGGTAGCCATCCCTACTGTACGCACTAAAATAGCTAAATCCCCTCATATTGAGATGAGAAGCCATAGACCTCATACAGTTGATCGAATAGATCAGCTACCTAGGCCAAATACCAATCAAAGAGAGCAATTACTCCAATCACAATTGATTTGCATAGAGAAGTAGAGCACCTAGATCATGAAAACATAGAGCAATAAAGGCTACACCACCAGTGGTTGTATGAGCATAGGTTGCATGAAGAGAGAATTCTTGAATAGATATTGTACAAGGAGCAATCACATAGGGTAGCCTATGATGAAATTCCCATGCCTAGCACTTATTGGCAACAACTTAACACAAGGTGCACTATGCAACATCAGGATTTGCCTTCTAGGCCAACCAACAACCATCCTCCTCCCACCTCTATTCATCAGTCTCAGCCAAGACAGCATCAAGCACCAAATCCACTAAAATATGAGGTATACAAAGAGATAAAACTAGAGGACCAGGATCAAGCGTATCTTGAGTCACTTTGTGAGGATGTGGTAGATGATTACAATCCACCACCTCGATCAAACAGGAACCTTCCACCTCCTCCTCCTAGGAGACCACTTCAAGAGAATGATATTATTTCATCTCAGGCATATAAGGTCCTTATAGAGTGAATTCAATCGCTAGAAAAGCAAGGAGTGGGTTACCAAAATCCCACATTGCGCAAATTATACAATCAACCCCTCAACCCATTAGTTCCTTGTCCTACTTATCCAAAGCATTTTGAAATGCCTAAGCTAGATAAATTTAGAGGAGATGATGATGCTCAAGAGCATGTCACAAGTTTTATGAACTTGTGTTTCCAGTTACAAGATAATGATGCTTTGTTGTTAAGAACATTCATGATAACACTCTCTGGCGTAACTTTAGAGTGGTATAATCAATTACCATGACATAGCATCTCTAGCTTTGAACAACTAGCAAATACCTTTCTAGAATGCTTCTCCTTTGGAGTAAAAAATAAGGCTAACTTAACTGACTTATCAAACTTACATCAATTCGATGATGAGCCAGTTATGGACTATGGAAACAGGTGGTAAAAAATAATGTCAAAACTACCTTTCACTATACCTATTTTAGAACTGACATGGATGTTTACAAAAAGCTTCTCAAAGCACATATCACTTCTTTTACAGTTGTAGCAGTATCAAACATTCAAAGAGGCTTTGGCGCAAGCCAAATTTATTGAGGACATTAAGGTCTAGGAGGGAGACATAAAACTCCGCAAAAAGGAGTGGAACAAGAATCCTCGAAACAATCACCATCAAATGAAACTAACTCTGGTAAATCAGATTGTGTTAAATGTTCCTAAAGCAGAGAAAGTACCACAACAACCTAATTATCAGGCTCAACCCCCTCCAGTGTAGTACAATAATCAACTCCAAAGAAACCAAGCGCAGGATAAGCAACATCATCCTCCTCGCACATATACACCACTGCCTGAGTCTTTGGCATCTCTTTTTAATAGATTATGTGAGGCTAAGGTGATTACCTTGCTTGAAATCCACTTGGTAGATCCTGCCCACCCAAAACCTAAAGGATACAGAGAGGATTTATATTATGCTTATCATTGTCAAAAATGGACATGATATACAAACATGCTATGTTTTAAAACCTAGTACAAAACATGTTGGATAAGAACCAATTGTAGATTGACAACCCTCTCACCCTTGATAATCATTAGATGGGTATTTTCAAATATCCCTTTCCCACCCATGAGGTCAAGTGCAACAAAATTGGGTAGGTCAATGAGATACATATGGATCCACCCACGCATGGGTTCGTAGGTATGATAAATATCGTGACACAAAATAGAAGGTACAATCAAGTTGAGCCACCTGTGACACCTATTCGAATTCCTTCTGTGCCCTAGCAAGGGCCAGCTCAAAACCCACTTCTAGGTCCACCATCTCAATCGATGATAACCATCAGAAATAGGCTTACCTAGAGCCTACAGATGACATCGGCCAAGCTCTCCATTTATGAGCTTATTCAACAATCTCCTAGACATAGGGAAGCGCTTATGGAGATTCTAAAATCTATCGAGCTTCAGCCCTAAGATCCTAATGCATTTACCAATTTTGTAGGGCATGTCCAAAAGTGTAAAGAGCCTATGGTAACCTTCTATGACCATGAAATTAAATAGGTACCAGCTAACGTAGTGGATCCTCCATTACACATAATCACTTGCATCAACCGGATACCATACAAGTGAGTGTTGATTGATATAGGCTCATCGATCAACATAATAACAATGATCGCTTTAGAACATTTGAGTCTTCCAACATCACACATAGTGGCATCTACTTTCACATTACGAGCATTCAATGATGCATTATGCTCAATGGTTGGCACTATAGTCTTGCCTATTCAGGTGGGACTAAAAACCATTTTTGTATTATGCCATGTGTTGGAAGGAGCGATGCAATACAACATATTGCTCGATCATCCCTAGATCCGAGACATGAAATGTGTTCCTTCTATTTTACATCAGTGTATTAAATACATGCATGAAGGATAGGTTCATGTTGTCCCATCGGATGATGAACCATTTAAATATGTCAATCAGGTTAGCAATCTGAGGGAGTTTGTCTTACCATCAATGCATCTGGATATTAGACCTAGTTCTCCCATCAAGTGTCTAGAGCACCAACCAAAATTAGCACATGTTGATCCATCCACCTCATCACCACCACCTTCACCTAAACCATTGGCTACTTCTGATAAACCTTCATCATCATCTGATCCTCGGATCAAACAAAAGTTGAAGGCACCCATGGTAGATGCTCCAGAGGTCATCCCTAATGTCTCTATGATAGAAATTTTGATTCCCATGGAAGAGGAAGAGTCACCTAACATAATGGATGATGTACCTCAACCCGCATCCCCCACCTCATCAATGAGATCATCCGCACCTCAAGTGACTATTCACTTAGTCAACCTCAGGCTCACCAAATATTTGGTACAAAATGTCACTTTTACACCAATTATTGAGTCCACACAAGACATGGGGAGACCTCATGCTCCTCCCTTGCCCATTGGAATGGTGGTACCCCTAGGCATACCACCCAATCATATAAATTTCATATATGGGGGTTTTGACCAAGCCTTAGATCAATCTCCTGTTATCAATCATGATAATGAACCATTTACAGGAAACATCTACTATATGTCGAATCCTAATTTTGCTCTAAGATACTTCTACCATTGTCATTGGCATGGTAATGGCTTAGGTCTATATGAGTAGGGTCAAAGAATACCTTATCTACCACAATATCAATTACCTATGGATAAATTTGGTTTAGGATATTCCATCCGCATGTTGGATGAGTTGTTGGCTAGTTCCCTAGAATGCCTAAGCCTAGGATTTGGGGAGGACATTGATGAGAATGAATACATTGACCCCGGCCCTTCTCATTTATTGAGGGATCATATCCCAATCACAATGGTCACCATAGAGCCCCCTAAATCATATCATGAGACCAATCAAGAAGAGGAATCTGAACTCGATGATATTCCTAAAAATGATTGGATTGATGAAGATGATGAATATGAGGATGAAACAGAAATTGCATACTTAGGTCCTCATTACCTTCATCATCTCAATAACTATATAGGATATATTGATCCTGTTAGACCCCTTATTAACATATATGACATCTATCATAGGGTGTTTCCTCCTCTACCTAACTGGAGGTAGATACTCCCACCTGAGGACCCAATTATCCTATCTACTCCTAGAGTGGACCTAGAGATCCCAATGCCTCCTAAGCCACATCTAGCATATCTAGAGCAATCAATAATTGATAGGTCCTATCCACGTGGTAATGGAAATCACCAACCATCCATAAACATGATTTCCATTGACTTAACCACACCTCTCTGCAATCCTAGTGACCCCTCAAAGTCATTGCACCTCAATATTGAGGCCATTGACTTTGATCATGCCACATCACCACCATCGCCTGAGGAGTTCTTCCCATGTGAAGAAATGCTACAACCATTTCATTTTTCTCTAGGCCATACTTAGGATGTCTATAATGCTAAGGTCGAATCTGATATGATAGATCATCCAAACCCAACGGATGACATCCACTTGATCCCTACACCTCATCAACTTGAGGAGGGATCCCACATGTCAATTGAGGAGACTTTTAACGTGGATATTAGCAATGACCCTAACAATCCTAAGAAAGTCAAATTTAGAGAGAGTCTATCTCTTGAAGAGTGTGCCATCCTCATACCTCTTTTGATAGAAAATTCTGACATATTTGCTTGGTCATATAAAGACATGTCGGGTCTTGATCCAAAGTTGGTTACACATAACCTTACTCTAGACCCCACTATGAAGCTGATCAAGCAAAAGCTTAAAAATATGCACCCAAAAATCACCTTAATGGTGAAGGATGAGTTACAAAAATTATTGGATGTGGAATTTATCCAACCCATCGACTATCTAGAATGGGTATCTAACATGGTACCCATAGGAAAACCTGATGGGAAGATTTGTATTTGTATGGATTTTAGAGACCTAAACAAAGCAATGCCCAAGGATGTGTTCTCGTTACCTAACATTGATGCTCTAGTAGATGCAACTGCTGGTCATGAGATGTTATCCCTTATGGATGGATTTTTAGGCTATAATCAGATTCGGGTCAAACTCGAAGATCAACATAAGACAACCTTTACCACGCCATGGGGAATATTTTGCTATAAAGTTATGCCATTCAACCTTAAAAATGCTGGTGCAACCTATCAGCGGGCCATGACATATATTTTTCATGACTACATGCATAAGATACTGGAAGATTACATAGATGATTTGCTCACCAAATATCTACTGCATGAAGAGCATGCAAAAGTTCTGCGAAAAGTCTTTGATCACCTGATAGAGCATAATGTCAGGTTGAATCCTAAGAAATGTGTTTTCGATGTCACATCAGGAAAACTTCTAGGATTCATAGTCTCCAAGAGAGGGATCAAAGTAGATCCCACAAAGGTCAAAGCAATTCTAGAAATGCTTCCCCCCATGAACATTAAAGAGTTGTGTAGCTTGCAAGGCAAGGTAGCATCCATCAAACACTTCATAGCGCAATTGTTGGATAAATGTTGACCCATGAATTGACTTCTACACAAGGGGGTCCCATTCAATTGGGATGAAGAATGTCAAAAGACCTTTGATGAGATCAAATAGTACCTAGCATCATCACTAGTATTAGCTCCACCTCGACCAGGTGTGCCTTTCTTGCTGTATATTTCAGCCACAAATTTTGCTTTGGAAACCATGTTGGCCCAGAAGAATAAAGAGAACAAAGAACATGCTATCTATTACATTAGTCACACCTTGGTTAGTTACGAGCTAAAGTATGCATACATCGAAAAGCTTTGCTTAGCAGTGGCACTTGTTGTAGACAGGGTTAAGTGCATTCCCAAAATGGGATGATGAAAATAGGCTTTCAAGTTTAGGCAAGAGATAATTCAATGGACTGGTTATAGGCTACAAAGTTCAACTACTCAGCTATCATAGGTAGGCATCCAAAATCATATGTCACAGGCCTAGACATAAGGATAGTACGTCTAGACATCATAGGTCTAGAAATCACAGCTACAGTGGTAGACGTCAAGGTGCTAGACATCACAGATGCAAGGGTAGACATCAAGGTGCTAGACATCACAGGGCAAGGTTAGACATCACCAATATAGATGTCATAGGTGTAGGTCTAGACATTAAAAGTCTAACCATCAAGTTTTGGGAGGTAGACGTCTCAAGTCTATACGTCAGGGGCCAAACATCTACAACCTCCGTTGGTTACTTCTTGCACCTGCACTAAACACCAATAGTTATGGTCCTTGTTGAACCATCAACTAGCAACGTTGTTTAGTAGGGACAACCTTCAACTCACAATTAATGCAATACAATCTACAATCAATGGAACACGCACAAGATCACCAACCACATAGAATACACAATTTGCACAAGAGCATTGACATTATAGTAGAATGATTTACTGTGTACAATTTTTGAAAGAGGGTATAAATAGGGGGGGACAAAGTAGTTTCTCCAACTACTTCATCCTCAATCGCCCCAACCGCCAGCCTTAACACTTGCAAACTAAACATGTTATTAGACATCTAACAACTGGATTTCTACCCTTACACATCTAACTAGGCATCTAATGGATTAAATAAAATAATTACAATGATGGTTGTTTTTATCATCTTATGCCTTATGCGTTTACAATCCGACCTTCTTATTGGCTGATTTTCTAATCAAATACAAACATAAACATTAACAAAATTGCTATGTACAATTTAAAATTGGTGGACACAATGTTCCAGTCAATCCTAGGTTTTAGAACTACTTTCTACATCTATCCTCCCCTTCAAATAAGTTGATGTTCTCAACGACTTTCTCTACTATGTTCCCAAGGTTCCAGCATCCGTGGGTGTTGAGCTCTATGGATTGGCAGCCTTTAATGCCTTCATGTACTCCTAGATTTGTTTTCATAAATGATCTCGTTCATCCTTGAGCCTCTTAGAATAGTTGAATTACTTGGACCATTCCACTCCTAAGGCATTGGCTCGGTCTTTAATCTACTTCAGGCTGGATAGCAGCTCTGTTTCTTTACTTCGAAACATGTCCTTTAACCGTTGTTCCAATACTGATGCAATTGTTGTACCGTTTTGTTGTTTTTCCAGCCACAGTTCTTATTTCAAAGCTGCTTGTTCCTTTTCAAATCTTCTCTTTCTTAATACCAAGCATGTTCCTTCTAGCTTCGGTTAGCTACAAATAATTATGCCTTCTTGAGTAGTAGTTCCTTCGTACTTTTCAGTTGTGATATTTTTGCTGTTGATTTAGACAGTTACTGATTCTTTTTCTCCAGGTTGATTTTCAAGTCTTCCATAATCTATCTGAGCTCCTAAATTTCCTTTTTCACTTCATTCATTCATTCCATTTTGTCTGCTAGGAGCTGGTCTTTCTTTTCCAAAGCTTCTTGTTCCACTGCCTATTTACATCTATCCCCTCCTCTAAACTGATCTCTGTCCTCAATGACACAAGCTAAATAATGGGAATAGAAGTACTAAATAATGTAACATGATCTCTTGTCATGCTCCTTCCTCTTTCTCTTGTTCCATATGTTTCTAGAAATAACCTTCACTCGAGACTACTTGCAACACCTTATTCTTTGATTGTGCACTCCTCTTACTGCAAGCAATTGTAATATCAGCATGATCAACATTCTCTGAATGGGCACTTTACTTTTTGCAATAAGCCATATCATCAGCATGAGCAATGCCATCAACATCATGAACATGATAGGTAACACCTTTCACCATCTATGTCGAGGTCAAGGGGGCGAGAGCTCCCTTGCAGGGTCAAGGGATAGCATCCCTTACGAGGTCAAGGGGCAGCGCCCTTTGCATGTTCCCTCTCAGCCACCATTGAAAGCATCATTGTCCAAACTAAATTTTTCTTCTCATCAACCATTTGGAAGCTTTTATTCAACTCATTGAAATTGCTTCCTCTCAGCTCTAATTCACTACTTTCTTGATCCAACTGGCTTCTTATCAACCTTTGAAATATATTTCCCTTGTTAAATTGTACTTATGATGGTGATTTTTTGATTGTAGACATCTGGACACTAGACATATAGGACAATAGGTTAGACGTTTGACCTAGGGGGTAGACATCTAGGATAGGGTAGACATCGGACATAGGGGGTAGATGTCTAGGATAGCGTAGATGTATAGGACAATGAGGTAGACGTCTAGGATGATAGTGTAGATGTCTAGTACAACATGGTAGACAACTAGGCCAATAGGGTAGACATATAGGCTATAGACATCTAGGAAAAACAAGTAGACATCTTGAATGATTATATGTCAGACGTGTAGGTTCCTCATATGGGTAACTAGCAGATGGGTACATTTCAAATGTGTATCCTTCATATGGCTCCTTTTCATATAGTTGTGCCTCAGATGGATCTTCCTTTGGTAGATGCACTTCAAACGTCTCTACCTCATACGAATCCTCATTTGACAAATGCACTTCAAACTTTTCTATCTCAGATAGTTCTTGCTCAGATGTATGCACCTTAGACATCTTCTTCTCATACGTATGCACCTTATACGTCTCCACATCAGATGGCTCTTGCTTAGATATTTGCACCTTAGACGTCTCCTTCATCACCATCTAACTGCATTCTCTAGTTATCCGAGGTTCCTTCATCGGTGAGGTTTTTGCAACATTTTCCCAAGGCAAGGGATAATCCAAAGTCTCTTGGTATGATCTTGGAGAAAATATCTTCATATTATTTTCATACACAGGGAGAAGTCTATAAATGAACCACGTAGTCTTTGATTCCTCTAAGTGGCCTTTATCCACATAGTCAAACAACCTACTCAACCTTCAATTGTAAGAATGAATAGGCTCCTTCTCTCCTTGTATGTTATAATTTTCATCAGTCTCATATTCTCAAAATTCTTCCACAAATGCATCACGCAACTCTTCCCATATCTTGTACTTATCTTGTGGTAAGTATATATACCAGTCTATTGCAGATTCTCAAAATGTTTTAGGAAACCACCTCCAATATTCTTCATTGTTCAACCTAATCTATTTCCACTTCATACGACAAATTCTCCAATGCCTAATCAAGTCTTCCTTCCATTCTCCTTTAAAAAGTGGCAAATTCTCCAATGTTTGGTTATTTATGTTATCCATTGGTGGGGTTTCTGCTATGCTACTCCTCTTTGGGTGTTTTTAGTCTTAAGTATCTTATTTTCACCAAATAAACATCTCTCAACTTCTTGTGTATCTTTACTTTGCGACTTCCTTTGCTGGGATGTTGATTGTGTCCTTGGTATTCCTTCTTGAGCCCTCGTGTGTTGTTGCTCTGGTGCCCAACTCCCATCCTTTGCACTCCTCTGCAACCTTTTTGTCACATGTTCAGGTATTACCATCCACTCAACATCTTAATGTCTTCCTTACATCAATGTTTTCCTCAACTCTTGGAGGTCCTTGTACCTATTCTTTCATTCTTATCAGCAATGTGTTGGTCACCTCCTTCTTGCTCCGCTCTTAAACTCTACTCTTCAAAAAATGACTAATCTAAATATTCTATTGTATTGTTCTATTGGTTGGATTTTTTGCCATGTTATGCATTCTATTATTCTAACTTCCTAGTGTTGGTAGTTGTGGAGTTTGATTCGGTTGTCTATCTACTTTTTGTGGTGCAAAATTGTACTCAAATAACCTTATACCCACCTCCAATTGGTCTCTGCTTCATGACCTTCTCCATGAATATACCAAATGTGGCTCTAGCCTTCCTCCCCATGAACCTCCGTGTAGGTGCCCTGATACAAGGTTCTCTCCTTTAGTATCCTCTAGCCACCCCTCCCTCGTTGGTTCTGGTGTTGTCATCTAGTTCTCAATGATGGGCTCTTCCTCATCTATTTGTTCTTCCTTATTTTTTGTAGTCACCAATAATGTTTCAATGCTTGTGTTATTCTCATATTCAATGTTCCACACTCTTGCCACCTTAGGGTGAAACACCTATGTGGCCTCGTGTGTCCTTAAGTTCACCAATCATGCGCTTCTTACCCATATTTGATTTTTACTTTGTGACCTAAAATCAGTCATTCACCTTTTTACACCTATCACTTATATCGCTAGACTCTGAGTTCACTTAGGTGATGATGCCAAATGTAGACAAGGGTGAGTGCATTCTTGAAATAGGGTGATGATAGTAGGCTTTCAGGTTTAGGCAATAGATACTTCAATGGACTGGTTATAGGCTATAGAGTTGAACTACTCAACTATCATAGGTAGATGTCCAGGATCATGTCATAGGACTAGACGTCAAGATAGTAGGTCTAGACGTCATAGGTCTAGACATCACAGTTATAGGAGTATATGTCAAGGTGCTAGACATCATAGTTATAGGGGTAGACATCAAGGTTCTAGACGTCACAAGGCAAGGTTAGACGTCACCAGTCTATACATCACAAGTCTAGCCATCAAGGTTTGGGAGGTAGATGTCTCAAGTCTAGACGTTAAGGGCCAGGTGTCTATAGCCTCCATTGGTTACTTCTTGCACTTGCACTAAACACCAACAGTTCTAGTCCTTGCTAAACCATCAACCTACAACATTGCTTAGTAGGGACAACCTACAACTCACAGTTAATACAATACAACCTACAATCAATGGAACACGCACAAGATCATCAACCACACAGAATACACAATCCGCACAAGAGCATTGGCCTTATAGTAGAATTATTGACTGTGTATAATGTTTGAAAGGGGGTATAAATAAGAGGAGCAAAGTAGTTTATCCAACTACTTCGTCCTCAACCGCCCCAACCACCAGCCTTAACACTTTCAAACTAAACCTGTTGTTAGACGCCTACCCTTAGATGTCTAACTAGGCGTCTAATGTATTAACTAAAATAGTTACATTGACGGATGTTTTTGTCATATTATGCCTTATGCGTTTACAATCCAACCTTCTTCTCATTGGCTAATTTTCCAATCAAATACAAACATAAATATTAACAAAATTGTTATGTACAATTCAAAATTGGTGGACACAATATTCCAGCCAATCCTAGGGTTTAGAACTATTGTCTACACTTACTACCAAAAATATTTGCCATTACATGTTAAGTCATACCATGTATATCGTATCAAAATAAAACCCTTTGCATTACATGATGAGTCACACGTATCATAATACAAGAACCGCAAAGTGGATCATGCTATTGATGGAATTTGATCTTGAATTCATTAGTAAAAAATCCATAAAAGGTCAAGTCATAGTTGATTAGTTAGTAGAGGTTGCTCTTAAGGATGATAAGCCTCTCATGATCGAAATACTCGATGATGCAGTGTTCGTACTTTCAAAGTCACTTGAATTTGAAAAAATGGAAAACAAAGTAGACATGACTTTGTTCTTTGATGGTTCCAAATGCAAGAAAGGGGGTGGTGCAAGGATTATCTTTTTCACATCACAAGGAGCTCCTATGCCCTTGTTCTTTAAATTTGATTTCCCTTGCACTAATAATAATGCTAAATATGAGGCTCTAATCTTAGGTCTCAAAACAATTATCACCATGAAGATTAAAAAGCTTAATATATTTGGTGAATCCTTGCTCATCGTAAACCATCAAAGATATTTATCAATGTAGATTCCCTATCTAGAAAGCTTAAAAATAGCTTGTGGATACATTACTAGTCAAACTAGATTAGTATGGCATCGAGGCAGTTCCTTGTATGTCTAATCGCTTTGCAGATACAATGGCTTCTTTGGGATCCTTAATCCCTTAGAACCCTTTCAAATATTTTACTACCATCCATGTTAAAATGCTCTCATAATCAGTGATGTTGCATGAGGCTTCACACAATAAATAATCAGTCCACATGATTCAGATATAACCAAATCATGAGTGGTTCTACAAGGTACAAGACTTTATAAAATAGGCATCTTGGGGATACTTGATCTCACAGGGTCCTTAAGATAATGGTATGACCATTCATCATAAGGTTATCTTCAAATATGCATTTATGCATTATGAATTGCAATGGGAACAAGTTATTCAATTAGTTGAAGCTCAAGCTTATCAAGGTTGGCTAACCTAATTAAAAGATTACCTAAAACTTGGTAGTATCCCTCAGGGATTCTTGCATGCTACAAAATGAGCATTCAAAAAAAAAGTGACTAGGTATGTCTTGCTAGGTGATATTCTTTATCATCGAAGCTACGATGGACTCCTCCTTTATTATCTTGAGCCCCAAAAATCTGCTTGGGAAATATCACAAACTCACGATGGTACATGTGGTGGCCATTTAAATAGCATAGCTATCGTCAAGTGCATTCTTATAATGGTCTATTAGTGGCCCACAATGGAGAAGGATTGCTATGCATATGTCAAGAAGTGCATAAACTATCAGTATCATACCAATCTCTTGCACCTACCATCTTAGGCCTTGCAATTGATTCAATCGGTATGGCTTTTTTCTCAGTGGGGATTAGATCTAATTGGGAAGATATCTCCTCCATATTTGGGTCGTCACATGTTTATTATAATGGCTACTAAGTATTTTACTAAATGGGTGGAAGCAATCCCTTTAACCACTATGACTACATCTCGTATTGCAGAGTTCGTACTCTATAATATTATGTTATTCCATCTAAAATAATATTGGATAATGGGACATCATTCAAGAATAAATATGTGTGGGCTTTAACGTCCAAATATAAAATTTAACATATCTTTGAAACACCCTATTATCCACAAGCAAATGGGCAAGTAGAGACCTCTAATAAAACTATAGTTGCTATATTGAAGAAAATCATCAAGAAAAAACACAAGGATTGGCAACTTCAATTACCTCTAGCTTTATGGGATTATCTAATTAGCATTTGGACATCCACTGGGGAAACCTTATTTTTTATAGTATATGGCGCTAAGGCCATTATGCCTTTGGAACTAGAAATTTCATTATTGCGAGTCTCATTGAAAGAATTCATTGACGATGATACATCATGACAAGCTCACCTTAATCAATTAAACCTTCTTGATGAACAATAAGTTAATGCTCTTCAGCATCTATGCATTTATCAAGATCGTCTTAAATGAGCTTATAATACTAGCATTAATCCAAGAGACTTTAAAGTTGGGGATCTTGTGCTTAAAGAGAACCAACAGAATCCAAACTTGTCACCTCATCTAAGGGATAAGTTTGTGGCTAATTTGTTAGGTCCTTTCATCGTAATAGAGAAAATAGGGCTAGGAACCCATCACCTAACTTCACTAGAAGGTATTGAGGAGCTCGAACCCCTCAACATTATTCATCTATAGTCATTTTATATGTAAGTCATAAAACAATCAAAAATATAAAAATAATTAAAATTATCAATAATTCCAAACAAATCAGAAAATATAAAAGCCCAAAAATAGTATAAAACATCAAAATACAAAAACATTTATAGTATGTTATCATGCATTTCATTATATGCACTAAGTAGTTGCATTACATTAGGAATCTTCACCCATTGCATTTGCACTAGGATAGGTTGTGTTTACATTATTATAAATGGCACCATGTTTTTATGTCAATCATGAATCCACATGTCATTATCATTCAAATATTCCTTGTGAGTAACTGTGTTTTTTAACACTACTGAATTGCTATAGGGTGTATACTAGGATTTTTTGGTCATTCAACCATCCCTAGTTATCTTTTCATATTTTTTAGAAAGCTATCTTAACTTTTAGAAGGTAAGGTCTTGCTTTGATAGTACCTTGCATATGTCAAAATCCCAACACAATTCTACACATTAACATTCTAAGTTTGAACAAGGAAATATGACAACTACAAAGTAGTTCCTGTCACCGTAAGTGAAAGATTTTTCTTACTTATATTATTATGTGCATGGTCTAGGATGCTGAGAATTGACAAAAGGACAATATCCCCCTACCCAAAAAATCCCTTGCTCTTTCACAAAATGAGTAAATCCCCAAAATAAGAACAAAATAAATAGTGATTTTCATCACTAAGCAAATCCCTTGCTCAAAAATAAAATAGTGGTTTTTACCACTAAGCATGAGCAAGTATCCCAAACAATCAAAATAAAATAAGGGGGTAACGAGCTTGAATCCCTAGAATCTTCAATATTCAAAAGCCATGGGGTAATCTCCATTACAAAATTGGGTTGAATACAACCTTCCTGACAACAGAGTAATCTTACGCATGGCGATATGTCTGTCACATTAACAACCTTATTTTGTATATACCAATGTCATCTTATGGTTGAGCTATCTTTTGGTGGTTTGTATTACGTAGTAGTCTAGTCCAACCACGTACAAACTCAGGATCATGATGATCATAAGGTGATCCTCATTACAGCAATGGGTTGCATGAAATTGCCTAGAAATGAGGTAGTCTAATACCTCATCTAATATATTCATTTTGCACACACAAGGATAATGAATATTTGGGTTGTCTTAACAGACTTGTATATTTTAGGAGTATTATGTAGTCAGTATACAACTTTTGATCAATCAACTAGGGTGTTTGAGTCTCGTAGAAAACCTCAAAAATCTCCTCATAGCAACAAATCATCTTATCCATGACCATAGTTTTCCTTATGAGCTTTTTTTTATTAAGGGGTCCTCATAAAATAGGATAGATACTAGATGAATATCATCAATGATATTTAGACGGCCACTAAATATTTTATGCACACCTTTTAGTTTACGAAAGCTTATAGGGAAAGCCCTTACATTTCACATAATTCATCGCACATATGCATGTATAAATGTATAACACTTATGATCAGGTTTAACATTTTAATTCATGATTTTCATACATTCTATGGTATTTGTCATTAGTTTGTTAAACACAAATTAGATTCATTTATTATGTTTTAAATGATTAAATCATACATGTACATTTGCATTAGATCATCCACATAAAATTAATGCATTACATACACATTATATCCGCCATATCATGTAATAGAAATTAAATGCATAATCAAATTCTTGCATAGAGCGAGTCCATACAAATCCTCAAGGAACACATTTTTAAAGTCCTACAAAATTGGGTGCTTCTCCAAAACTTCTCTCTTCTAATATTCTCCAACTTCATTAAGTCTTATGACATAGACTATCCCTCCCATCTTGAGGTATTTCTTCAACTGCATAGTTGATGGCATCTGGGGTTTGAATACCCCCTACTTGCTATGAATTCTCACTTTTTCCTTACCTTTTTTTGAATACTTGATCCATCTATCTTGGAAATTGATCAAGGATTGGGCATGTAACCAATACATCCCTAGGATCACATCAAAAGCATGAAGTGGAGCTACATACAAATAACCTTCAGTGGTACCACTATTTAAAGTAATCTCTACCATGGGAAAACATTGGTTTATTGAGTAGGTTTGCCCAAAACCATAGTCGACCTTCCATATTTGGGCCAAATATCTTGGCCTTTTTTATACATCCCTTGCTAAACTAGAAGAAAAAGATTTAAGAAAATAAATCTTACTAAGACTTAAAGCAAATTTCATGTAAAAGGAGAGAAGGAAAACTCACATTCCCAAATTCGTGATACAGATGCTCTATTCAAGTATTGAATTCCTTCTACCACCTGTGTCCCAAGACTTATCTCCTTGGTCTGGATTCTTGGTATTTCTTTACCTGGGTAGTTGACTATATAATGTGGTACTCCACACACATGACAACCTCCTGAAGGGACTTTACGATTTTTTTGAGTTTATCTCCCGATCTTCTCAACTTGGGATACCTTTAGTTGTCTTTGTTTTTCCCCATAAGTAAGTTGAGGTGATTTTCATTTCTTTTATTCATCATCCTTACACTTCTTCAAGTCAGTATTAACAATTGGTTTGAGTTGGCTTAACCACTCTTTCGATTGGAAATTCCACCTTAAGAAGTCGGTGTTTACTCTCCCTTTTTGGGGTTGTTGGCCTTTTCTTGACAAATTCACCAAATATGATTCATTCAACGGCTTTTACTAATTTATTTATTCTCTTTGTTGGTCTATTAGCTCCCCTTGTTGTTTTATCTATTCTTGCAATACCATAGTAACGGTGATGAATTTTTTCACCTCTTTACTTAAGTTTCTCAAATTTTCATCTTGAGTTCCTTCTTTGACATTACTCTATCGAGTTTACCTAGTTGAAAGTGTAGGCCTCTATTTTTTAGCCTTAGGTTCTATTTATCCTAATGATAGCCAATAAGAGAAGGTTAGATTACAGTTCCTCCTTTGAACTGAAATACTAACACAAGCCATAATGTAGAGTTCTCTTGCTAAAAACATCAATAATATAATTAGGGTAGTGTTCTAAGGTTATGATGTAACTTCAATACTAAAGTCCATACTTGCTATAAGTAAGGTATCATAATATTCCAATCACCCTTGGGGTTAATCCCCATTAGATTCTAGCAAGAAGGGGATTCTAGGTCTTCTTGGCTTTAGCTCAAATTTAAGCAAGCCTTCATAGAAATACATCCAAATCCTTAAAACACATTAAGAAGCTCTATACCCTCGTACCTAGAGCTCTGATACCATATATAATGACCCCAAAAACTAGTTACAAGAAAAACACAAGAAAATAAAATAATTTTATTTTTTTAATTTATGGAGAGGGATTCATAAACCCCTAACCGATATTTGGTTTATCTATGGTTTTAAGTTTACTAAGTTTTCCAACTTTCCTATTGAGTTACATCTCACTCAATACCCTACACAAGTTCATTTGTGTAGGCATATTATGTGTTACCGTAAATAATCTTATCCATATCATCATTCTTGATGAGCTAAACTTATCACCTTTAGTACAGTTGAAGGTATACGCCCATCACCATACCATACACAAGTCTATCTATGTAGGTATGTTACATGTATTACTAGTTAAGCTATCCATCTCATCTTCACGATGAGCTATCTTAACTTCGATTAAATCAATTTGTTTACTTAGTTACCATCACCCTAAGGGGTCTTAATCCCTTAGGTTCTTTCTATGCTCACCCTAAGAGGTATCAATATCATAGGTCCTTTTTATAATCATCCTAAGAGGTCTCATTTTCTTAGGTTACTTTTGTGTTTAGAAAGAAGACAAGAACATCTCTATCTACTTAATCAACCAAAGAGCAAAAATCCAAAGCATAAAATAAGTAATTAAAAGGGAGTAATATTTAAATAAGGTAAACATTTAAAGAAGAGAAAGCTAGATAACAAAACATAGATACTTCATAACAGTAAATTAAAGATACATTTCCCATTCATTCAATAAACTATTACATATATCCAAGTATGGTAAAACCTCCATACTTATAAAATAATAAAGTAATACATCCATATCTACGTAGGGAATTTCCCCTACAAGTCTAGTCTATTTGAACATAAATAAACTATTATGATTATAAATCAAACCAGTGCATTGGTCCCGTCTACCTCTGAGATCCTCCTTGTCTTTTAATCGTTCATTCGAGGGTAGAAGGGGATCAGGGCAACTCATGGTTCTATGAAAGACATGCATCTAAATGCATCTACTAGTAATATGAAACCAGTGCATTTATTGTTTACTTTGCCAAATTGCAACTATACAAATTTAATCAAAGCATACAACCATCTATTGTATAGTTGATATCATAAGAATATCCCATTAGTATTCTCATCCCTCAATTACCCAAAGAGAGTCTTCTCAATAGATACAACTAGATCCCAAGTCTTGCTTTAATCAATCATATCAAAATCATTATTTCGAATAACTAAGGTTCCATTCCTTAATTAAGAAAATAATCTAAATTTCCTTCGCTCACATTAATCAAAGCCCCATACCTTTAATTAACAAAATAAACTATCTTTCTTTATTTACATTAATCAAATAACATCTTATTCAATTAACTAAATAAATTATATTTTCCTTTATTTACATTAATCAAAGTCCCATACCTTTAATTAATAAAATAAACTATCTTTATTTTATTTACATTAATCAAATAACATCTTATTCAATTAACTAAATAAACTATATTTTTCTTTATTTACATAAATCAAAGTCCCATACCTTTAATGAACAAAATAAACTATCTTTTTTTATTT